>BNCR01000001.1:25952124-26557124 GCA_014656515.1 Oryzias celebensis | reverse complement strand
ACGTGTCAGACAGATCTGACCACAATCAATTCTTTACTTATTCAGTTACACCTATTAGGAACTAGTTAATGATTATCTACTGTGTTATTTTTTTATCTCTTGTGAGTGAATGTCAGAGGTAAAGTGCCCTGAACTCATTTTGAGAAGGAAAATTTAAAGAACACTGATAATCAGAAATTAATCTAATCCTGAATACAATAGATGATTGTGGATTAGCTGTGGCTGCATGGTGAAGCAGTGGTTAGCGCTCGCCTCACGGCACAAAAGGCCCTGGTTCGAATCCTGGATGGGAAGGTGGAGTTTGTATGTTCTCCCCGTGCATTTGTGGGGTTTTCTCCAGGGACACCCAAAGTCCAAAAACATGCTTCAGAGCTTGATCAGTGACTCGAAGTATCCCTAGGTGTGCATGTCTTAGTGTGCGTGGCAGTGATTGCAGCCTTGCGACAGACTGATGACCTGTGCTGGATTTGCCTCGCCTTCACCCAACAGTGACAGGCTTCGACAACCCTGGGAGCCCACAAGTAATGTCCCAAGTTTGAAAAAAAAGGATGAATTAGCTGTTATAGAACATTAAACCAACTCGTATGAACAAAAATGTTGAGCTACTGAACTGTCCTAAGTACAGGTCCAATATAAATAGTATTTATAACAAAAGTACAGGAGCTTAAAATAAAATGACAAAGTCCACATTCTTCAGTCATCAGCATTAACAGATAGATCCTGTTTGATCAAGGCCAAATCCTAATCAAACAGGATCTGTTGGACTATGTACAAAAGAAAAAGCAAGGGATTAAAACTAGCACCATCAAAGCAGTTTTAGACATTTAATGAAAGGCTTTGTAGCCAGGATGAAACTTAGTCTTTGAATTGAAATGAAAAGAAAAAATACATTGAGAATGCTTGAGATTAATGGTCAACAATCTATTCACTTTAATATAAAAGAACAGCAATGCTGATACTCGTCTTGTTGTAGATTAATTAAAAGATGAACTGAAGAAGAATTCATTTAGTGCAAATATATTTTAAAGATCTACTCTGATGAAAATTGTGTTTTTAATATGTTTTTAGTGCATTTTTCTGAGGACATGGATTAAGAAAATGAAGCCAAAGACAACTCTTTTGACGTCTTTTTTCAAACCCTTGTGAATCAGGAGACCAAAAAAAATCTCATTTGAAAAAGATCTTATTTGTGACACTCTGGATGGGCAACAAGCTCCCTGCTCTGCCAAAGATTGTGTCCAAACATGTTCCCATGTATCAGAAAGAACCTGTAGGTCTTGACAGCTGTTAAGACGTAAAAAATTCCTCAAATAGTTTGGCCCTCTGGTCTAACAAGTCTTTTGTTATCAGTATTTGCTGGAATTCATGTGTTCTTAGTCACAATTGTTGCTTAACATTTTTCACATTTTCACATCAACAACAAAACCATGACAATTCTAATAAAAGATGTCTTTGTGCCAGGAGTTTAAAAAAAAAAATCTCAGCTGCCTGCCAGTCTGCATAATCACCCTAAAGTGGGAGTCCCACATCTGCGACTGCAGCCCTGCCCTCTCTCTCCATTTGCCATGCTTTTTGTTCTCAATACAAGCCTTTCCAGAGCTCTTCCATTAGATAATGCTATTATCACTACAAAACTCATGGCAATTAAACACAGATTAAGCCATAATTCAGGGCCTGTGCATTAGTCTGTGCTCCATCATGGACCTATCTAATACACTTCTAATGCATTCAGGCAGTAATATCCTTACTCTAATCCTTAGTAATGTTCACAAGGGCACCTCCCCCTTAGGTTATGTAAAACCCTCCCCATTTTAAAAGCATTCTTATTCGTAACGTGAAGAAGAAGAAACTGTCGTAGACGCTCGCTCATCACAGAAGCATTACTTTTCCAAGCCAAATCCTTATTTAGGTCATTTCTGTTGTGCCCCAAACCTATTGCTCAAAACTAATAAAGTTTTTCAAGACAGTAAAAATTGAATGTGAAAATTAAAAAGTGTACACTTTCTTTGTTGTGTGTTGGCCTGAATTATTAAGCCCCATCCTGGAGCCAGTGTGCCATAAAAGTGCGACCAAAGTCAGTTTTCGTTCTGTCTTCACTTCCCAGCTAGCCGTTTGTCCAGACTTTCTGCAGGAGTAAAAGTCCTACCATTGTGTGGCCTTGGTCAAAGTGTTACACCCGGGGTTCTGATTAACACTCGGCAGTCGTCAATTGCGAGCATTTTTTTTTGTTTGGCGAGGAAAAGTTAAAAGGCTAAACGCTATATGGCGAGTAAAATAGTTCCATTTATTCAACCTCCTTTTGGTGATTTTTTTTTTGTTCCTCCTCCTACGGATGATACACCAGCTGAACTTACAGAGGCAACAGAAAGTTTAATGAAAAGGAGACAGCAATGTCATAAGACACTGACTACAACATGACCCCGATGCTAGGCTAAAGAACTGTTCTGGATGTTGCCACTATGCGACCACGGACTTGTTCGATGTCAGACAATATTTTCAAGGACCAGACTAAGATTTAGCAGCGAAAAATACAATTAATTTAATTACTGGGACATTCATAAAAAACTGGTACACCCCTGGACAGGTCGCCATTCTGTCACAAGGGCCACAATCACACACCCATGCACACTCACATCCACACTTACGGACAATTTAGAGTGACCAATTAACCTATGAAGCATGTTCTTAGATGGTGGGAGGAAGCCGGAGCCTGCGGACGTTCACAAGGAGAACATGCCAGCTCCACGTAGAAAGGTCCCCCATTGGTGACACTGTTATCAGTCCCCCAGCCGGGACTTGAACCAGGGGCCTTCTTGCTGTGAGGCAAGAGCGCTAACCACTGCACCACTGTGGAGCCTTCATGCAACTTAGTTTTTTAAAAATAATTTTTAAAAATCAATTGAGTTCATTTAAACATATTTCAAATAAAGAATGTTTATCATCTTCAGCTAGTTCAGACTACAGGGGGGCTGTGTTTCAGCACAGTGGGGGGTTTTTTCAGCAGTTTTTTTTTTGCTGTGCTAAAGAAAACTGAAACAACTGATTTCTGATCAGTTGAAAATCAAACACTTCATAGACAGCGTGATAGCACCAATAACAAGAGAGGAAAGACTGACACCAATAAAAGAGTTACTTAGAAAATGTTTCTAAAAAAAACAAAATAAAGGGGTTTTTATCTATCTTGTTTACACATGAAAAAGCAGCAGACAAACTCTGAAACTGGATGAGACTTGCTTCGTGCTTCAGAAAACTACAACTTTTTGATGTCTTGTTTCTGCAGCACATGGCAATGGCATAAATACAAACAAGCATAAACACAATTCTCAAGTTTACAATTTAAAATATTAATTTTCTAAGACGCTCCTGAACATTAATTATTTATTTATTCCTTTATATGCAAAAAATGTGTCAAAAGGATAAAATTGTTTTCTTTTTTTTTTTTTTTTATAAAATCATGGATGACAGTGTCTCTGGGCTCTTTGGATCACTAAAATCAATTTCAGACACTTGTGATCATTAGTTTGACAGATGAGTTCAATTAAAGGAGAAACTGCGAGGAGAAACTAAAAGAACGGCATTCCACGTTATAAGCAAACCAACATTTTCAAGCAATATGGAGTCGTGTGAAACAGTTTAATGCCTTAAACAAGGTATGAAAACCTTGGACATTTCATGAAAACTTAAGTGTGATCATCATACTGTTAAGAGATTTGTGTCCGAGTCAGAGCACAGAGGGGTTGGTAGAGGGAAAGGCAGAATGAGGAAGGTTTCCATCCATCCATCCATTTTCTTCTGCTCATCCGGGACCGGGTCAAGGGGGCACCAGTCTAAGCAAAGATGTCCAGACGTCCCTCTCTCCGGCCACTTCCTCCAGCTCCTCTGAGGGCATCCCGAGGCGTTCCCAGCCCAGCAGAGACATAGTCTCTCCAGCGTGTCCTGGGTCTTCCCCTGGGCCTCTGCCCAGTGGGACATACGTGGAACACCTCCACAGGGCGGCGTCCACGAGGCATCCGAACCAGATGCCCGAGCCACCTCAACTGCTTCCTCTCAATGAAGAGGAGTAACGGCTGTACTCCAAGCTCCTCCCGGGGGACCGAGCTTCTCACCCTACCTCTAAGAGAGCGCCCAGCCACCCTACTGAAGACTCTCATTTCGGCCGCTTGTTTTTGGGACCTCGTTCTTTCGGTCATGACCCCAAGATCCTTAAACTCCTTCACCTGGGGAAGGAGCACTCCACCCACCCAGAGAGCAAACCACGCTTCTCTGGTTGAGAACCATGGCCTCAAATGTAGGGAGTCAGATCCTCCTTATGCAGCAAATTCAACAAATGAGCATTTTCAGTTCTTTAGAAATGTTGTTGAACTCTGTTGTGAGTAAAAATGTGGAACAGTGCATTTAAAGGTTTTTATTTTTGAAAAAAATACTTTTATCTTCAGGAGGTTTGTTCAGTAACATTTCATTTATAATCTAATGGTTAGTGACTTGAAAATTATGCTGACTGTCATTTGAATTAAGTATTACACGTCGTATACTAGCAGGTCCTAGTAAAAATGGATTTGAGAAACAAGTGGCTTTAGAAATTATTTGAAACATACTTTGTATATATATATGAAGTCTGAATCTAAGCAAAAAGTTATCCTATGATGATGGAAACGAAACATCTGTCTATCAAAAACACTGAATACATATATTTGAATGTTACTCGTCTAGTTTATGGGCGGTTTCTTCTGCAACAATTGTGTGTTCAAGAAACATGATGCCCTTCTTCACAGATACGAATGTGATTAAGATTAATGACAACATTCACGCAGGAGAATCGTTGTGATTTGATGACTGGACAGAATCTTTTGAGCTGTGGTGTGCCTTTCCCGGTTCTTTCAATCCCAAAAGCTCATGAGAGCACTAACCCTAAAAGACTACACTTAACAATGCATATGATTCCTCAGCTCAGTCAGACGAGCTACATGAGAAGCTCTTTTATGATACACTAAATTCAGAAACACACTATTGGGATTTTTTTTTTTGCCAAGGTAGCTATTAAATTAAAATAAATTTCCTGCATCATTTTCAGTTCACTTCTTGCATTTAAAACACATTTGTTCTTTATTTACTTAACATTTCACCAGAGCCGTCAACAGGTTTTTAGCCCCCCAAGAGATGCACACAACATGAACAAACAAATGCAGTGTATTTGCATTTGCTATCATCTGTGTAACGTTTCCCTGTTTGCTTGTTCCTCTTCCATGCAACAACACTGTCTTTATGCGGTTGTGTCCTCTCACGCTTGCCAAGGATGACTAGAAGCTTTCTTCTAATTTTTGCAACCACTACTGACTAAACTATCACGTTTAAAGCTTTTGACAAACATGGGAAGCAAACAGCTGTATTGTGGTTGACTAAATAGTCAAACCACTTAAGCTTTTCAAACCATCTCTGGTGAATTCCTCGCTTCTATGTACCAAAAGTATCATGCAGGTAGCTCTTCAGTTTTACCTGTCTAGGCTCTGCGTCTTTGTCCCCTAAATCAAATGTTCTAGTGGAATCAGTTGCTGCAGCAGCTTCATAATTTTCCCTTTTGGCCTGTTTGCTCTCCTTTCTGTGTAACACTCAGATCTTCCTCTGCCTCTTCATCCACCTGCTGCATCTCCTCTGTCTCTCCTTGCTCTCTGTCTTGAGCTTGTCTGTTGACCTTTTTCTCCCTTCGCCTCTCCTGTCTGACACTCAAGAGACATTAAAACATTTTGAATTGATAACTGGTCCAACATTGAGGTTGATGACATGACTTTTGCTCACACACCACAGTAATTTATTGCTCTCAAATATTTTGAAGTTACACGGATTACATTTTGGACGCACGTGTGACTAAAATGTTTACAATTTAAAATAAAACCCTCAACAATATTTTGGTCAGGTTTATTTGACTCATATATATCTTTTGGCTCTCTCCATTTTGTAATCTTGACTCTCTTAAATAGAAGCATAAGTTTCAAACATGTTTAAAAGAACAGCAAAATCAGTCTCACACAAAAGGTCAGACAATGATATCAATTACAAAAGCAACAATACAATCATGTTTGAAAGAACAGAATTAGAATTTATCCATTCCATTTGCTTATAACAATTTTTAAACACATATTCATTTTGACACTCCTTTAGTTCCAGCTCCAAATTATTCCACAGTTTTACTACACACACGAGTTATTGAGTAGAATTTTACTCTCCTCACACTGCCTGTGCTACTCTACCCTGACTCTTTTAGATTAATACAGATGAAGGAGTAAATAATATTAATGAATTGTTATTATTTCCACCGATTATAACGTGCCTTAATGAGCTCAGCTCGACTTTTCAAACCTAAAATGAGAGAAATCACCTTCAGGCAAACAATTTAACTCAGTGTATTAGTCAAGTTTGTATTTATTAAAATGAGGAGCACCTGGTTCATTATTTTCATGGAACTTTCTGCTGTTAGCTGGAGCTAATTCATTGTTACTATCAGTAGTGATGAAGACTTGCCTTCTTGAAAAACATGCAGATTTTGTGTCTTGTCTGTGTCTAATAGAATGCAGTTTTTTATAAATGAAAATGTTACAAAATCACAAGTTCATTCTGAGGTGCTGCCCAAATCCTAGAAGAAGAAGCCATCATTACAGCATCTCAGCGGGTCTGGGAGAACAAGTTCCAACCATAATGACGATGATTTAGAGTTGAAAATGCCAATGGACACGGAAATACTTTCAGAAGCTTTGTTTTAAACCACTAGCTAATGTTCCGTTTGAATCCCAAAGCAATACACATAAACAGCACCAGGAGGTGAACATACCAGCAGATTTAAGTAAGTATAGAAACAAGGGCATCATTATGTATAAAAAATGTATCATTATGTATAAAAAAAAAAAAAACTGCATTCATGGGTTGCTGGCTAATCACCATAGGATATGTGTTATATAATACCTTCTATGTATGGCTACACATGGATTAACATGAGAGCATGAGATAAATGGGGCCCTAAATGAATCTCGACTTAAATCCCTGTATGATTTGTAGGTATTAGTAGGCATCCCTGCATTTGTTTTTAATACAGCAGAATGGACATCTTGCAGTGCATTTACTACCATGGAAGGAGTGCTCATTTTGTTGGGTCAGAGTTATCAGCTTACATCTGGCTGTAACTACTGGTGATGGCCAAGGGGACAGGGTCAAACAAATGTATCATCTTTATTACTCGGTAGTCTCTAATCCATGAGTGATTCCACACCGACTAGTCACTTTTTACTCTTGCTTAATGTACCAGTTGGCAGGTTAGTAAATTTTACATGAGTTAAATAATGAAAGCAGAAAGAGGTTTTTTTTTAATCCAAAAGACTTAGTAATTCTTAAATGTCTTAAAAAAAAGTCTGCAGCTGCTATTAAATCCAATTTTACCATCTGTCTTTTAAACAAAGCAGAAAACGCTCAGTCTGGACTTAAAATTGTGCCTTGCAAAGAAAGGTACAACGGAAAATCTTCAAATGAATGATCCCGGGGGATCGGTCAAAAGCAAGGGACTCATTTTGCTCACTCTGGTGTGTCACAGGTTGTGGTACTTTCAAGCTATCTGAACTGTGTGAAATTTGTGCTCCACATTTGACCTGTGCTCTTTGGGAACTTAACCAAAAACAGCCTTTCTGATTGAAGCTACGTTGAAAGCAAAAGTAAAGAACCCAGATGCAGTTGGCTTAGTAACTACTAGAGGCCTGTTACATAATCAAGTTAGTTCCCATTCATTCTAATATGAAATTCACCAGTCATTTAATACACATAAAAAAAGTGTGGCTTTGAAAGCATTTTTATCACTATATCTATATTTTACTGTATAGTCACAACAACAATACTGGGGTAAATCTTTTTGTAGCTCATTATTTTATTTTATATTTGACCTAAAGACTGCACACAAACAGGATTGTAGTGTTTCCATCAACAAAGGACTCAATTTTGCATCTTTACAATGGTTTTTCGGGACTTTTTCCTACAACTGTCAAGCTTCGTTGTCCCACTTTTATTTTTTACCCATTTCTGAAAAGTCCAGATTTCTGGACCTAGGAGGTAAATAAACCAACTTTAAGTCAGTTCAATAAAAACCAACTGGCCTTTTGACCCTGACTACCACTCCTCTTTTACTGCAGTCACTTGTTACAGTCATCCACCCATTAATGTAAAGGACCAAGCAGGAAAGCACCCATTATCTGGAGGCGTTGTTTAGGCCTGATCAGAATCAGTTCCACATTCTTGCTGTCGCAAAACAAAAACTCCCACTGATCTATTCTCAGTACAATAATACACCTTGGTTTCGTCATATTACTTGTTTGCATTGAGATAATTCAAGAACAAGCAAAAACCTGATTGAGTGACACTTTTTTACAAACACTTCTGATTTATTTTATGGAAACCAAATTCCTCATACTCTGCTTATTCTTCTTTTTGGAGGAAAGGCTTCTACGAACTTTGAATTTCTTAAAACCTGCCTTGCAACAATGATGTTATTTAATTAATGACAGATCTGCTTATGTCCAGTTATAGATCCACAATAATCTGTTAGACAGCCTTAAATCCATAAACAATGATAGTGGATGGGCTTCCTTCATTGATGTTTGGGTACCTCTTAAAGAAGCACACAAAAACCAAAGGCTTTATTTAACTGCAGATGTCTAAATGAAATCTGTGTTAAGTAACGTCACAGCGAGTATGCTTTAGTTCCAACATCTTAAGGGCAAAAAGGGCAAACATGTACGGAGAACGTGGGTACACCACTCGGTAAGCCCATAGAGAGAAAATGTTCTTTTTTTTTAAAGGGGATGCTGTGAGCAACAGGCCAGAGTAAACACTTAAGAAACATGTAAGGGTATGGGTGAAGTAGATGACACACAAGCACGTCAAATTGATTTTTCTTTTTTTTAACCCCCCCCCAGCCTTGTGCACTGCGCAAGAGCCCCGTTAGTGCTGTTCAAAAGACAAGTTTGTGATGCTTGCACGCCCATTGCACGCTCCATGCTTCCAACCTTACTGTTACACTTCAGGAAATTAGGCAATCAGAGTGTAGTTTTTGTGGGCACTTGTGATACACGCACACCCAATGCGTGCAGCATTTGTACACGGTCGGTCAGTGAGGAGCCAGTGTACACCTCACTAATGACCAGAATGAGGTGTTAGGGCACCGTCCAGCCACATCCCCCATGCGTCATAAGTACATGCAACTGACATTATGCCTAAAAATACCTCAGGAAACATTTTCCACATGCACAACAATCATACATTCCACTTCCATGATGTCTCCTAAGGGGGCCGGATGAGCCACAAGGGAACAACAAGACACACCTGCGCTCTCTTCAAAGTCCCAGTCTGATCAACCTTTGTAAAAGCTTCCCCAGTGGACTTTCAATTATGATCATGTCGTTTTAAGCAAAATAAAAAAATAGAATTTTTTAATTTCAGCAGAGCGGCAGTAGTTCATTTGAAATTCACCTCTGTGTTGTGGGCGGAACTGTTGGCAGGGAGTAAGCCTGCACTAATTTCCCATCATCTCTTTGTTTACACTGATCCCTGCTACCTTAGAGCCCCTAAAAACCGCAACCTAACATCAGCAGTGAAACAAAATTGGTAAACAATATCAGAGCTATCCAGCCGTACAATTTTGAGGCTCAGATGAGGAAAACAAAGAGGCACAAGGATCTAGTCGACTACAAGTAGATGCATCAGAATAAAGCGGAGCAGGGAGCTTGTGGCTTGATGATTGTTTGTATGCAACAACTACAAGCTTTTTCAAATTGCACTTTTTTTGTCTGCTCCTCAATTTCACCACAATTTGAATAAAGAAATACTCAGAAACACAGTTTTAATCTTATTTTTTGTATAAATATGTCCTCCATCATGAGAAGAAATACCACAGAAACATTTTAAAAAAACGATTTTCATTGGACTGGGTCTTTAGGATGCAGTTGCATCCGTCTACAACCCTCCATGGGCCTGGATAACCCAAAAACTTGCAGGACCCGTACAGGTCAACCCCCCCAACAGGTGCATGCAACTAATACATTAGTCTGACAGGAGGACAGAATTACACTCCTGGATATTACAGCAGTTCAGCAAAAGTTAATCCCAGTGAGCTGGCAGATGTCCTATGAAAATCTGACAAAACAACAGGGTTTTGTTTTGGGGCTTTTTCAACAAAAAAAAAGGAGTGCCCAGTAAGAATCTTTAATTTAAAAGCAGGCTAATCTTCCATTAAAAGCATTAAAAGTATGATGCAATATTGTGCTCAAAAGGAAATGGTTTTTAAAATGAAGAAAATGGTTTTAAAAGACATCTGGAGATGCATACTTGAAGAGTTTTTATTGGTTTATTTTTAGTTTAGTGGCTGTCATGTGTGAAATATTTCCAAAGATGTAGCAACGATAAGAAAAAAATATTTTAAAGGGGGAGGTGATCATAATAAAAACGTCAAATCTCTGTCACAAAACTATGCAGCCAGAAAAGAAATATTTATAACCTTTTTTAACAAGCCAAAGTGAAAGATGAGTGTGTCACTATATGGCTTACTAAAGCATATCTGGATGCTCCCAGCTTGAATCCATTTGGGCTCGGCTGCCAAACCATGTGCCATTAAAGTCCCACTCCAATCATCCTTTGATCTATTGTAAAATCATTTCCAGTGGTCTTATAATTATGATTATGCTATTTTTAAACAAAACCAAAAAGCACTATTGCCTTCTAGGACATAGTTTCTGCAGAGTGGCAAGAGTTCATCAGAAATTCACCTCTGTGTTGTGGGTGGGACTGTTGGTCTGGAGTAACCCTGCCCACACTTCCCTACATCCCTTTGTTTATACTCTCTCCCGCTAGCTTACAGCCCCTCACACCCCAAGCTAACATTAGCGGAGCAGCAAAAATGGCGAGTAATATTGGAGCTATCCAGCCGTACAGTTTTGAGCCAGATGCCAGTTCAGACGAAGAAACAAAGATGTTCCGTGGATCTAGTTGTCTACAAGTGAATGCATCAGAATGGAGCAAGCTTTTGTCAAATGGCACTTTTTTACATACTCCTGATTCATTACATTTTGAAGGAAGAAAACTCAGAAACACAGTTTTAATCTTAATTTTCTTAATATGTGAACTCCATCATGGAATGCTTTAAGAACATGTTAAAAACACCAAAAACACAGATGTCATTGCAGTACGTCCTTAAAGAGCTAAAGATCTCAAAACAACAGGATGCAAAAAGCCACAGTAGAGAATTTGCTTTCTACTAACTCCTCACGGGTAATACGTTCTGTGAAAATGTCTACTATTTATCAAAAGACTCCTAGAATGTGGAGTTAACTCATGCGTCAGAACTCCTTTGTCTAAGTGATTAATAGAGCAGAGTTGGTTTTTTTGTTTGTTTTTTTTGCTGACCATGGTAAAGAAGTTTTTTAGAGTTGGAAAAAGATTCTGGTAGAAATAAGGTTTTACAGTTATTCCAAAGACAAATAAAATATTCAAGGCATAAAAAACACAAGTATGAAAACAGTCAGGTCTGGATTTCATGTAACCATCACAGATGGAAGAGATGAGCATGGACTTTGAATTACAGTCAGATAAAGGGGGTTTCCTTTATGACGAAGAGATGTCAGTGGGAACTGGAAGATGACCAACTCACAAACTTCCAATTTCCAAAGGTATCCCCTCATTTTGTTTTCCATTGGAAATGTAAGCAACAGAAAACCCAGAGAACTCGGATTTCCATCTGATGTAAGAGCATCTGTAGGAGCATGTGCGTCATCCCACCTGTGATTACCCAGTTGGTTCTCTTGGTGATAAAGATCCCTTTATCAAACTGTGAGGCAGATTTGGTCTACATCATGACAGCGTGCAATCAGGAGGTGAACAGAGCTCTGCAGTCCCATGAGATGCAAGTCTCAGAGGGCGCATCCCTTGTAAGGGAGGGGGCTATCCTGCGTTAAACACAAACAGATTTGCACTAATCTGTGCCGGAGGTCTCCATGGAGCCACAGAGAGCAATCTAGTACAAATTCAGACGCATGAAGAAATAGAGTGCAGTGATGGAACAACAACATAAACACTCACAAATTTCCCTGAGAATTAGATTTTAGACTAAAAGATTTAAAAGAGTACACTTTGTAATAATACATAATTTATATCTTCAAAAGTCTCTCAAGGCAAAAAAAAAATTCTACATATATATAGATATATATATATCTATATCTATATAGAGCAGTGAAAACCATGTAAAAGAAACTGAAATCTGAAATAACACAACACAGTAAAAACGGTATATTTCAGTAATCTACTGAACATAAATAAAACCAATATGAAGAGTTTGGGAGATTTTTTACAACATCATTAATAAAAGGGACAAAAGGCAAATATACCTGAATTAGTGTATATATATACGCTGCAAAACCCATTAGAGCTACTCAGCCCCTTTTTGGAGTAGACATTTCTTCCAAATGCTAAATGGGAATTAAGGCAATAAATAATGCAGGTCATGATGGATTAGTCTAATCTTAATGCTGCTGCTCTGAATAGATTTTAGTGAAACAGAAAAAGAGGTGACGTGCTTTCACAGAAGTCCTAAACGTATAGCTTTACTTACATTATTTTTTGTTTAAAAATCCAGATTTATAATGCCCTCTGTCTAAACTTTACCATCAAAGCCCTTCTACTCTGGCCTGTGACAAATTCAGGGGGAAATAATGCAAACTCTGGAGAAAGACAGCAGTTTGACAAACGTTTTAGCTCTGTTTCTCAGTGTTTATCTTTAGAAGAACTCTGTGAAATTACTTGTTGCACTCTGAAATGAATGGATGACACAAATAGCCAACTGGAGTTATAAAGATTAATTAGAGAATCAATTGCACATCCCGTCAGGAGTCGCCACAGCAAATCAGCTTTCACTGATTCACACATTTGGTTCAGCAGGTAGTTTTACACTCTGGTTAAATTTACCAATTTATCACTGAATACTTTCTTCTCATATTTTTTAAAAATGTTGGAGCAGAGGATCAGGTCTATCATTTGTAAGTAGGTGTTTGTGTACACTTCAGCCCTTTTCATGATTTAAGAATCTCCAATTTTGGCCTTTTTATGTTTGTTTTTTACCCCTGTCATATCTATATCATTCACATCAGGAAGAAGGATTGTGTTTGGGATCTTTGTGATGGCTGGAGTATTTAATTTAGTGTTTTACACTTTAGCTGCCAAGTCTGAACCCACATTTACAAAATAATTATTGAAGCCATTTGCTTAGCATCAACAAAATAATTCAGGTATTTTTGCCTTTTGTCCCTTTTATTAATGATGTTGTAAAAAATCTCCCAAACTCTTCATATTGGTTTTATTTATGTTCAGTAGATTACTGAAATATACCGTTTTTACTGTGTTGTGTTATTTCAGATTTCAGTTTCTTTTACATGGTTTTCACTGCTCTGTTTAGTTTCTCTTGACCTTGTTCTCTTGACATTGTTTGGGGAGATAATTTTTCTTTTAAATGCATGTTGAAAACCAGTAGTTAACCAGAGACTCTTCTTTGAAATAATGAACTGGGTAATTCTTATTATGACCAAGACTGGTTCAAAATGTAAAATTTATTTTTAAAAGAAACTGTGGTACTTAAAATGTATTTCACAAATTGTTTTCTACATGTTGAAGGACTGTGCAATCAGGTCTTTATATGATCTGGAGCTGATAAAGGATAATTAGGCATTGTGAAGGTTCTTTATTCATTAGCTCTGCTGGCTTTTTTGCAGCACCAGTCAAAAAGTCTTCCATTATTTCTATGCTATTCTACTATTTAATTGCACATCACGTCTTAAGAAGCTATTAGACTCATCTCAACTGATTCTACTGCTTGCAAATGTGCATACTTCAATGAAGGCTGCACAATAATTTAAACAAAACAAAGATTCCAACCACAAGAACTTTGCAAAACTTTCTGTGATTTAATGTTGTTCAGAGCAAACCTTCATTTGTTCAAATCTCTGATTGGTCATCTACAGATGATGTCAGGAACCAGTAGTGTAGGACACAAAAGGAACGTCAACATTTAATGAATAAACTTTGACACGACAAAACCAAGCGAGCAACAAAGATAGTGACAAACCAGATGATCTGACAATAGAGAACTGAAAATCAGACACTTAAATACACTGAGGATCAACGGAAACCAAGACAGCTGTGGATGATTGGCAACCTAAACCTGCCGTGACTGATAACAAGAACATGATCAAAACCCAAAATCAAACTAAAGTGCTCAGTCCTCGCAGATGAAACATTTTAGCAATGCAAATGGGTCTAAGACAGACAGAGTGTTTTCTATAAACACAAGGTTTATGCGATGCATAGTGGTGTGTATCTTAAGGGGACCATGAAGCCGCTCTATTTATAGCCTCTGCAGAACCCTGGCACTGTCATTTTCTGTCTCCTAACATGCTCGCACACAAACACAAAGACGACACTACTGTAACCTCCATAAAACATTTACCAAATCTATCCGTTTGTGAAAACTTCTACAAAATCAAGAGAGATTTTATTTGAGATAACTCAAACATTAGGCTAATAACATGTAAAATGAAGATATGTGAATGAAGATAAAGAAGAGGAAAGACACGGCCTTGCAGCTGGACAAATATCAAAAGAACAAGTAAAAAGAAGGCAAAAAGGACAAAAACCCCGTTACCATTGAAGCTGATAGAGAGAGAGAAGGCTCAAACAGAAACAGGGTCACTGCAACGGCACAGATAAACCAACAGATGTTAGGATGGTGGTCGACTGGAGGCTCGGGCTTATGAGGATCCCAGGACTGCTGGGATTTTATGTCTACCTCAAACACTGTCTTATCTAGCCATGCTTTTAGGACAATGGTAAATGTTAAAGGGCTTATCCTTATATAGAGCTTTACTAACTTCTTAGAAACCCAAGCGCTTTACAGTTCCATTCACATATTGATGATAGCTCTGCTGCTGAACACTGGCACCAACCTATAACCACCAGGAGCAATGTGGGGTTCAGTGTTTTGCCCAGGGACACATCCACACAAGAGCGGGCAAGGCAGGAAACAAACCTATGATCTTCTGACACCAAATTAACATTTGTGTGAACATTTCATACATTACTCAGGAAAACGTACATTTTACTTGGCCTGCCCAAAATGTGAAGGATAATGAAAATACCCAGAGGATTAAAAGGGCAACAGTGCATCCTGCATGGTCCCTCAGCAGACATTAGTTGACGAACGTTCACTTTTACATCCATCGGCTCAAATATATATAGGTGCTTAATGCTGGGTAACGCTCTCAAAATCCTGAATCCATTCAGTTTTGATTCACAAGTTCACAATTGCATTCTGCCTCTGCAATGGACTGGCAAACTGTCCAGGGTTAGAGTTAGGGTTCCCAAACAACTCAATTCACTTTTAAGTTATTTTTTAAATGTCCATTCAATTCCATTTTATCTGGTCATAACAAGACTATTTTTGAAGTAAATTTCAATTACATATTCACTGGCTGACTGATTTTTTTTTCTTAAAACCCAGTGCTAAGTGTGCTTAGCCCTATGATAAATTGAAATCCTTATCTGGATTTTCTTTCATTTTAATTTACTGTTATACCATTTTTGATAAATATATTTTAAAGAAACATTAAATAAAATAATGCTGACACAAACCAATATGAAAAAAGTCTGTAAAACTAAGAGCCAAGCTGTGTCGGAATGACTGTACTCTCTGTTTTCTTTCAACAAAGATCAGCTGATAAACCAATTAAAAACTTTATTAGTAAAAAAAATAAAATAAAATAAAGAAACAAACAGAAAAGACTGACCTCTCTACTATGTACACACATCTCTAGACTTTCTTAAAAAACTTTGACCACCGCATGGAAGATAACTTTCTCTTGGGATAACTGGATGATAAAGAATGTCATCAGATGCTTACATAAGGAAAAAAAAACTACTTTAATCTCGTCTTTAATAATTTTTCTAAAGGAAATTGATTTATTATTATCATAAATGCAGAATTAAAGTTACATTTATTTTGCTTTCATTGCCATTTAAACTAACGTGAAAGAGAGAACGAAGATTTTTTTGCAAAACGGTTGAAAGCACTGCTTCAAACAACAGGTTCTAAAAGAATTAGATAGTTAGAAGTTAGTATTAAAATTCCAGAAAGGATCAATGCAGGGAGACAGTACCTCATTAATGGCTTCATGCTCCAGCTCACATTTGCTGACAATTAGCCTTGAACGTCCAATTTTCTGATTTCTGTGTTCTCACGAGGCAACAAATACAAAAAGAAAATCGTTTGAATGGTCCAATTTAAAGTTCCCAGACATTTGATCCAGAAAACCATTAAACATTCTATGTTAGATACTATTTCATTTCACCTCATAAAAAAGCAACACAATCACACATTCGAAAAACTCAAGTTTACAATAGATGCACTATGTAAGAATTAAACAAATATAAACCACATAGACAACCGTTAAAGACCCACTCCAATGAAGATGGTATTTTTGATGTTTTTAACATGTTCTTTGTATTATTTTGCTCATGATTGAGGACATATATGAAAGAATTTAAGATTAAAATTGTGTCTCTGAGTATTTCTTCATTCAAATTGTGATGAATCAGGCGCAGATGAGAAGGAAAAAGCTTTGAAAAAGCTTTTAATTGTTATGTGTAAACTACAATTGGTAGGCCACTAGCTCCCGGCTCTGCTCCATTCTGATGCATCCACTTGTAGACAAATAGATCCATGTACGTCTTTGTTTTCCACGAAAGGTCTGAGGAAACACCTGGCTCAAAACTGAACTGCTGGATAGCTCCGATACTGCTTTTTTGGTGGACCTCTAATGTTAGCTTGGGGTTGTGAGGGGCTGTAAGCTAGCAGGAGAGAGTGTAAACAAAGAGATCATGACGAGGCTTACTCTGCACCAACAGTCCCATCCACAACTCAGAGGCAAATTTCCAACAAACTCCTGCTGCTCTACAGAAACTATGAAATCAAATCACATCAGGTTTTTTTTCATTTTGCCTAAAAATGGCATCATCATAATGAAAAGGCCAGTGGGAATGTTTTTACAGTAGATCAAAATATAGTTGGAGTGGAACTTTAAGTACACAGGAAGCCAGATATGTTTTACATAGTAACATTAGTACCTAAAGTCATATTTTGTGGCAGGTTCTGGGTTGAGACAGCATCTAAAAAGCACTTGGAAACTTCACTAAGATGACTGAATTAGACCCTCTATTTTTCTGCCTGTTATTTATCAACAAGTGCGGTTCCCTACACCACATTAAACAAGGAGGGCATTTTTAGAGGTTTTGTGGAAATCTTAGGATTTCCATTGTGGGCTTTTTATCCTCATCAAAATGCACTTGGCTTGCTGGAAAATCGGTTTCCAGTCATCATTCACATGTCTTTAGCAGACCAGCTAACAACTAGGTTTCTAAAGTCTGTTTTTTTTAGTTTCATATAAAATGAAGGCCTGATTTTTTTCCGATCTAGGACAGAAGATTGGAGAAACCTGGTTTCCTGTGCTGGTTACTAGCAGGAAAACCAGTGTTCTCCAAAAGCCATCAACACTGTTAACTCGGAAACTTCAAAAGAGAAGTACCTGGATAAGAGAACAGATCATTTTCCAGTGTTTATTTCTCTGGTTTCCCTCAAAATCATGGTTACCAGAGAAATCAGCGCAGGTTTCTCAAAGCCCAAATACATCCGACTCCCTTGTTCCCTTGTTGTTCAAATGATTGACATAATACAGGTCACCGGAGGGGATTAACTCTGCTGGATTAAACCTTGACAAATGAGAACTTTGTGTAACGAGAGCCAAAATAAACTCAACTTTGAAGCTCTCCACGGACCCTTGACCTTAACACGATCTGAAAGTTTGATCGGCTGAGTGACACGAGTACAGACTGGCTGGCTGTCTTAACCGCTTCATCTAAACAGTGATTTGAGACACCCTGTTGCAGAAAGGCAGCATGCCAGACACTTGTAATAAGACTCCACTGAAGAAAGTAGCCAGTGCAGATAAAATCTACTGTAAAATACACTGAGTTGTAGTATTTCAGTGCAAAAGTTGTTTTGAGAAGATACAACGGGTTCTGCAACCTTCAACATTTAAAGAGCTGAACTCAGCAAGAGCCACAAAGTCTTACTTCAACCTTTAAAAAACAGGACACTGATTTGTTTTGATGTTATTAGTACTATTATGATAACTCTGAATGAACTTGGGTTTTTTGTCATAAATAAAGCATAAACAGAGAAAGAAAATAGCCTTGTTTTCAATATCTTTGATATCTTTTGACAGAGGTTCACAGGACTTCCTATCAAAATAAGAGACACTCTGTCTTACAAAGGATCAGCTCAATGCCTCAAAAGTAATAGTAGAGTAATGCCAGCAGGAATTAGAAAAACATATTTGATCTTACTGTTTGTGGTACATCTCAGCCAGAAATTCTAAATCAAAGTCACAAAAATGAAATCAGAGCTTTAAACTAATTGAATATGTTCAAAAAAAGAAAATCAAAAATAGTTAAAGCGGGCTGGTGCTTTCTAGCCTGTAATTACGTTTTTTTTTTTTGCTGTTTTCAATCAGATGCATTCATTTTAAATTGACTAATAAACTTTCAAAAGCACAAGTTAGCATAGTGAATTCTGAGTTTGGATCAATCAGTTTTTAAATTCTGTTTTTTTGTTTGTATGTTTTTACAGATCAGCAAATAAAGCTTGTCTGTGTTTTCAATTAAAATACTTAGGTAATACAATAACTAGGTTAATGTTATAAACAAATATAGGTATCTGTGTATAAAACCCTTCAAATGTAGCTCACTATACTGTAAACCCTTTAAGACAGCATTATAAAGAGCCACTCATCCTATTCTTAGAGAAGAGACATTTACAAGGCTGAGAATAAAATGTCACTCTAGTTATAGAAATGCCAGTCTCCAGTCAAACACTTTGTCAAATAATGATTTGGAGACTCTGCATCTCTGCTGGAAAATATGATCCTCATTTCATGGGATTCAAAGTTTAATATTTGATGGCTGAGCAGATGCTATAAAATAGAAATCTTTGTCTCTTTAAATAGCCGACGTATATCCAATCACCTCCATCCTGATGAAGCAGAATCATTACTTATGCAGCAGGTTCAGACACAGCTTTCATGGTTAGGCACGAAGAATTCAGGAGAGCACAGGATAAATCCCCAAAGCTTCTCTGTCTGTGTTTGTGTGTCTCTGGAGTATTCCTTCACAATGTCCTGCACCGAACAATGAAGAATGAAGTCAGCAGCAGTGGACAGCCTTGACGGACGTGCTGCAGATAATGTCAGCATATGCATAAACATGTTTGGCTATCAACACTCTGGCACCTTGGACTGACTCATCTGGAGCCCAGCTTCAAGCAGGTGCTAAAGGCCTCAGAACTGGCTGCGTCTCACGTCTTTGAGAGGCGATCACGCACAAGCGTGGGCAGGAAATTGTTGGCAGACATGCCCAAGAGGAAAACGTGGATTTACATGTGGACTCGGGCTAATGTGGCATGTCCTTGTAAAAAGTCATGTCTAAGGCTTCGGAAGACACCACCAAGAGTTTAGATTAAACTGAAAGGAAGCTCTGCTAATCAAATCATTCAGACCATTTACATTTTGACTCTTTAATCCCAAATAATCAGGCGTCCTTTAATTTAATATCTATCCCAGCAGGCCCTTCAGCACAACACATTCACCTTTGACCCAAGTTTGAGCAAAAAGAGAAAGTGCCAGATAGCTGAATAAATGTAGAATAACAGCTATAAATACATTCCCTTTTTAAAACATCTTGAAGAAGTGTTTTTATTTACAATAATTCAACAAATGAACTTTCAAAGAGCATAAATTCAGGGCACACTGTTTAATTGAGTTGATTGTTTTTGTTTTGGAGTTTTTATGGTATGTTTTTTTTACATAAATAGGAGTCCAAATGTTGATAACTGTGGAGAAATCAGGTCAAATTCGGCAGAACATGAATGTTTTGAAAGTGAGTTTCACCAACTAATCATCTCAAAGCACAGGTTCCCCAGATGTCATTAAATTGGTTCAGTTTGGTTCAATTTGAGGAAGACTTCAGACTTGATAACCAGACCATAAACTCTGCTTTCTTCAATCCAGAATGACTGCAACAGTCCAGCAGAATGTTTATGTGAAAATAAACAAAATTAATATTTGATATAAGTGGGTCCTGAAGCTACATGCCATGAAAGGTTTTTTTTAATGGAATTATGGAAATGAATAAACTTTTCCAAAATATTCTAGTTTTTTTAAAGGGTCCGTATATTATACTGCAAAGTGTTCGTGCATAGATACAGGGTTGCACATGCTCCTTCACAACCATAATCATGGTCCCGACCTGTGATCGTGGCATCTCAAGGAAATACAAATCACCATCCAAGCAAAAAAGTGAACTCAATGAAAGCATAGAGGGGAAAGTGGAGAATTGGCTCACTTTTTCACCACAGTTACCAACCACAGTGCAGGTCGTGCATCAGGTTAAACAAAGGCACCAGAAAAGAGCATAGTTTCCTGTTTGAACCCAAGCATGGAATAAAAAAGGGCAAATTGAATACGATAAAATAGGTTTTTTCCCCATCAGTTCTTAGATCAGCACTAACATCCAGAGCGAGACTGTAACACCCCTTTACTCACTGCTGTTGGTAAAGATGCAGATAATGTTCAGGCTAATGCAAGCTCCATCAGAGCCCCGCTTCAAGGACCTCTCAGCTTTGCAGCAAAGCATCTACGCTTTCAGTTTGTCTGTGTCAAACTCTGGTTGTTAGCCAGCGCGATTCACACTCACTACGCCTGCATTACTTCTGCGTAACAACACAGTTTTCCTTCAATTGGCCTCGTTTTGCTTTAAAGACCCACTCCAATGAAAATCATCTGTTTTTAACATGTTCGTGTAGCATTTCTCTCACAATAGAGGACCTATTTAAAAGGATTTTTGAATGAACTGCGTTTCTGAGTATTTCTTCATTCAAATCGCGTTGGATCAGAAACCGGATGCTAGAAAAAGCCCAGCGACAGGGAGGGAGAGGAGATGAGGTTGTTCCGAGCCCACAAACCAGAACTGTATTTCTAATGAGCTACTGCCACTGGGCGTAATAACAAAATGTCTTAAAAAACAACAAAGTATTCTTAATTGTAGCTGAAAAACGAAACAATCGTACGTAAAAGACTACTGAGAACGCTTTTACAGTAGATCAAAAGAGGATTGGAGTGGGATATGAAAAGGTTTCCATTATTGAAGGAAGCTCTAAAGTACAGACGTCCTAATTCAAAACAAACAGAAATCTTGCTGAAACTCAGTGGAATAAAATCCTACAAACTGCCTGTGGTCTCACAGAAAGCTGTAAAGTGATCTCATAATCTGTTTTAAAAACCTGTCTAGATTTCAAGGGACATCTTGAATATTTGCTTGTCGTGTTGCTCGATGATCCACTCATGGTGGGTTTTATGGTTATTCCATCTTACTTGTTATGAAGCAGTATGAAAGAAAAGTTGGTGAAAATGGACATGCAACTTTAGTTACTATATTTAGAAATCTAAAACACATAAAACCAACTAAAAACAAAACTAAAGAAATAAAAAACTGAAATGTGACTTTGTGTTTATTCAAGAAGAAAATAAACTATAAAGAAAATTGAATGTCTCCCTCTCTGGCTTACACTCACAAACACAGCACTGAATGCAACACAATGTAAGCAACTGTACGTTTTACGTTCTTGTTCTTACCTTGGCACTGGAAGCCTTGCTTTCCAAACCCCCTGTGAAAAGAGAGAAGATTGAAGTAAACACGGGTCCACTCTTGAAGCACCCTCACATCAGGCAGCGTTTCTCATTCACTGCTAAATGTTATACAGCCTTCTGGTAGAAACACAGTTCATTCTGGGGAAAAAACAAGGTAAGATGTTGAGGAAATGTGTTATACTTACTCAACAGAAATGCACAAATGGCAAAACACACTCTAAAAATATCAAAAAGTCAAGATTTCAAAGCTTGGAAGAAATAGTAATCACTTCTTTGTATGATGTGTGCCTTGTATGATTGCAATGACACTCCAGAATACTCATCTGTACAGTGTAACTAATAATGATAATCTGTTTCGTCTTCTGTATGAAAAGAAGTTCATCTTCACTGATTGCCATGCCAGACGCATTCTTCCACCTCTGCGCTTCAAAGTTGAAGCACAATAGTCGTGCTGCCGGCAGGAATTTCAGCAAACATCCTGTGGCTTCTGCAGAAACACAGAGCTCCACAAACACGATCTGCCGGACGAAAAAGAAGCTTTCCACCATCCATCCTCCCAACAAGCCACCGAGCATGCCCACTGGACATCTGTGAGAACTTTAATGCTACTTTCACACCAGGCTCGGAAACGCACATTTGAACAACTAATTGCAACAAAAACTCTTGTTTATCTGCACTTCTGGTTTTCCTGTTCAAAACTCTGGCATTCAAAGCTGCGCAGGTTTTTACATTTGTTCTTGGGCTCTACGTGCAAAACATGCAGCCATTGAGCGCGCGCCAAAAGTTAAACCAGGTGATCTTTGACCGATCAGGGACATGTGGGTAACGTCTTTTTCATAACACGGGTCCAACTGTTTGAAAACTGATCAAGAAGGAGAAAGGATTAATTGCGGTTTGTGCCTGACCGGAATTCTATAACACCAAGTCTTTTATATATCGGAATAAAGCTGTGAAAGAAAAAGCCTGAAGCAAGATTCACCAGATTTGCACCAATGAATCGGATCAGCAACCACAAATTATGATATGAATCAAATCGCTGTTTAAATGAATCATTACACTCTTAGTTTTCAATCATCCAGGCTGCAGTAAATAGTTCTGTTTCTCAGTTTTTCCAAGAAAAGGGCCGTGTTGCTTAAATTAAAGTTGCAGATTCCGTCCAGTGTGTGCTTTGCACTTAGGAGCGATGTTTATGAGGCCACAAGGTCACAATGTAAAGCCTGTCAATGATACATGTCACCAGCAATAAAGGCCAATTCGTCACCCGCCCACAGTCACCAGAAAGAGCTGTAAACAAAAGTTCAACTGCTCCCTGAACACAAAAAAACAAACTAAAATGAATGTCTGGAAATCTTCCAGACATTTGACTGGGTTCTGTTTTAAATTATGTTGTGGTTTGCAAATAACTTCCTACACGTGTCTGAGAAACAATCCAAAAAAAAGGTAACAGTCTACACACCCACCAGTCACTGTATGCCTCAATAGTTGGGGTTTGGGTTTGGGAAATGTAGTTTCTGCCCCAATTAACCACCAAACGGACAACTTCTTCATCAAGATCTCAAGCCCCTTTCTCCTCAGGAAGGCCTCTGCAGTGAGACGCACAAACTCTGTTTTTCCCATTGACCAGGGGGCAGTTGTTGTGAGGGCAGAAGGATCCTCCCACACGGTAGCTGGACAGAGGAGCCACAGATGAGCATTCAAAATAAAAGCCCTCCTGATCTGACTGACTCTCCTTTCTGGGGAGAGGGTTTCAGGGGCGCAGGTTTCGTGAGAGGGAAGCAGCCTGAAGTTGGGTTACATCATGCGGGACTGGAGTTATCCGATATGCAACAGGCAGCAGCAGCAGCGGCAGCGGCAGCAGCAGCAGCGGCAGCGGCGGCGGCGGCAGCGGCGGCGGAAGGCTTACCAGATGAAGTCGGTGCAGTGGCTGCAGAAAGTCGGCTGCTTGAAGAACCTGGCTATGAACTTGTGGTTCTTCACTTCGTGGACGTTTTTTTGCCTCAGCGCACCTTTCCGGGCAAACCTGTTGGCCACGTCGGCGGTGGACGACTCGTTGAAACTTCCATCAGCCATGTCTCCCTGAAACGCAGAGCCGTGCTGCAGCTTCGCCCTGTCTCTCGGGGTGTCTGTCGGTCCGCGGAGATGCGCTCCCTTCGGCGTGGAGAGACGGAGTGCGGAGCGACGGTCCTCACTTCAGACTGCGAGAATGCGAGGGCTTTCCCTCCCGCTCGACAAGCACTGGGCTGCTCCACTGACACTGACAGCCCAGCTGCCGTCAAGCAGGATGTGCTCACTGTTTCCGCATCCGGTCGCCACCTTCAAAGTAAAAGTCGGACCTTGTGTGTCTCTTTGAAGGGACAAAAAAGAAGGAAATTAGTGTGTTTGTGCTCAACTATTATTGGTGTGAGTTGGAATGGTTCTCTGATTTATATGTAACATTTTGCGTGAAAGCCTGTAGTTTTAACATTTTATTTGTTTTTTAGTCTGTAAAAACACATTGTGTTGCTATGTCATAACATGTTCCTTATAAACAACACTTGAATGTTGGTTTGAATGTGTTTTTTTAAGAACATTTTTCTTGTTTAAAATTAGGAAGATGTTTTGCTTTTCAATCATAATAACACTGCAATGCTTTTTATTTGTTTGAGTTAATTTTATTTTGAAGGTTTGAATAAAGATCTAAAGCCCTAATTAGTGACATAAAACATTTTCAATTATTTTCTAACCTTGAACAATGATGGACTTGTTTATACATTTGTATAAGTATAAAACAACAACTGGAAATTACTTTTTTTCTCAACTACAAACCAAACGAGAGAGAATCGTTTATTTTAAACAAAGCAAAGAATTTTCTAGATAAAGTCCTGTTGTTATACTGTATTTTCATCATTGCACATACATTTTTGGAGAGTGACTGGGGATGTCACAATAACCCACTTCATACTTTTTCAAAAACAAGTAAGGAAACCTAAACTTGAATCTGTTTTTAAAATAACCTCTTTGACTTATTTACCAGTAAACCTGTCATTCTTCTGCATTACTTGTTCAGAAATAAGCTTTAAAATCAATCAATCAATGACTTACTAAGGAAACAACAATTAAATCATTAATAAAAACACACAACAGATTTAAAGGCTGGACTTCTGTACAAACTATGATCACTGGGTTATTGGTTTTTCACACACTATCATCCGTTATAAATTAGAACATGTGTTATGCGTGTTTGATCACACGTTTGCACTTTATACACTAAATCTCTGCAAAACCAATGTGAGGATCAGCTAAAGAATTACTCAGTTTGTTCTGTTATTAGGCAAAAAAAATGCTTTTTTAGAAAAATTACTTCCTCGGACAATTGTTTTACCACATTTTAAATTAAAACCAATGTTGCCCTTTTAGATAGCTTTAAAAAGTAAAAAAGCAGATGCAGTTTTTATTTCCAACACGTAAAAAGATTAGATTATAATATATATTTGAATTGCATGCTTCCATAAATAACAGGCATTACAAATATGTCCAAAGGTTGTTATTCTCATAATAACAATAGACTTTAAACATTCGCTTGCCAAAGTGTATTTTTTTTATAACCACAGATGTTGCTGTCTTAAAGCGAAAATTCAACAGAAAAGGAATGTGATGATGTTTAAATCTTCAAACGCGCATCTGAATATTTGCAGTTTCTTTGCATAAACAAAAAGTACATGGAAACATAAATGCAATATTTTAGTAAATCCTTGTAATAATAAAAAAAAAAGATTTGTGTTCATTAGAATTTAAATTACTGTAAATCCACACAAATTCTCAAATCTCTGAAATCACCTGAAAAATCAACATGACAGATTTTCTCAGGGTTTGTGGAGAAAATGTTTTTGGTATTTTATTATGAAAATCCCGTTTCCGGTAAGGAACGTATGTACCACAAACAACTTGACGAGGTTTCGCTGCTCTTCCTCCCTCTTGCTGAGGCTGATGTCACTCAACAGGATCTGGAGCAGAAAGGGAAAGGAGACTCCCTGTCCACTGGAGAAAATCAGTGTTATGGAGCCATCTTGTGGACAAAAACCACAATGAAAGTTTTGCTTCCATTTTTGTCCTTTGTGGTACTACTTGAAGTGTGTGTAATGTGATCTTTTTCTTTGGGTTTTCCTCAATAGTTCAGGGGTAGAACTTGTTAAAGACTCTTCTGTTGGCATTGATGATCTGCTGGTGTGTTGCTGGGGAGGATGAACTGACAGTTTTACCTAACTGGCGTCATTCTGGGATGTTCCCTAGACTTTAAGGGGTAAAGCGAATCTTCATCCTGTGTAAAATAACTGCAGCTGCATGGTTTACGTTTTTATGAACAAAAGATTTTGTGTAGAAACAAATAAAATGTGATTTGGATGTTCCTTTAACCCATAACTGTCCAAGTGGAAGCAGGAAAATCAGACGGCAACATGTATATTTTGAGGAAGGACTCTAAGCTTTTGTCTGTTAAATGCAGCTTTCTGTGTTCTTTAAAGCCAAAGGTCCTTTTTTCCCCTCAGTGTCTTTTTTCTACACAAAAAGTTCCAAATAAGTTTGTTTTTTGTTACTTTTGCTAACTTTGTGGTTTCAATTTAGCTGTCAGTGAAGCTGCTTTAAAGACCCGCTCCAATGAAAATTGTGTTTTTAACGTGTTCTTGTAGCATTTATTCATGATGAATTTGAGATTAAAACTGCGTTTTTGAGTATTTCTTTATTGAAATCGTGATGGATCAGATGAAAACCTGCCGTTTGAAAAAGCTCTCAGTTGTGACGCAGCAACTAAAATGAGTAAGCCGTGGTCTCCCTGCTGCGCGACAATTCGAATGCATCCACTTGCAGACAAATAGATCCATTAAAGTCTTCATTTTTCATGTCTGAGCTGGAATCCGGCCCCAAACTGTAAAGCCGGATAGCTCCGATATTTCTCAGTTTTTGTTGTTACGCTAATGTTAGGTCAAGGTGGTGAGGGGCTGTAAGCTAGTGGGAGAAAGCGAAAACAAAGGGATGACGGGATATCAGCGGAGGCTTACTTCTGCACCATCAGTCCCGCCCACAACTCTGAGGCGAATTTCTAATAAACACCTGCCGCTCTGTAGAAACTATGTCCCAGAATACAACACATGCTTTTCAGTTCATGAACTTTCCCATGGCCTGGTTAGTGCAAAAATATCTTATCTGCAAAACGTACACCTTCTATTTGACTGCTGTTGCAAAATAACTCCTCTCTCGCACAGTTCCTACAACTATAACAATCAAATGAGAAGCTGGGGCCTTGCAGATTTTAATGTTCCACATTTCCCCCTTTTTGATCATTCCTAATGAGATCGCCTCCATGCGCTGATCTCTAATCTAAGCTCTTAAGGCTCTTCCTTGTGTTCTGAATGACCAGCCAGTGACAGCCTCTGGTGACAGAGAGCAGGACCAGGCAGTAACAATTAATCGATCGCACAAACTTCTGAAAAATGACACACAGCAACACCATCAGGTAACTAAAATGGCGATAAAACTGCAATAGACGTAAACGCAAACATGTACAATGTTTTCCAGGGACCAAACCACTTCTGCACCCTATCCTGAAAAGGTTTTTTAATATTGGAATTTTCATACATTTCCTGGGAAAGAACTCTAAGAGACCCTCCGAAACTTTAGTAGATGCAGATGCACGAGCCACCTCAACTGGCTCCTCTTGATGTTCTGGAGCAGCGACTCTACTCTGAGCTGCTCCCGGGTGACCGAGCTTCTCACCCATTATCTAAGCAGAGACACTGTGTTTAAAGCTGTTATTGAGCTAATAATTAAATATAAAAATGTGAATAAATTATGAAAAGAAATTATATTTAAAACCAATAGGTGTAACTAATGTAGCCAGTGGAGGACTATACTCCAACATTGATTTTGATTCAATTGATCACATGACCTGGAAGCTAGTGAGCTAAAATGCTAATATTTACATACAAATATTATGTGTAAAAACGTGTAAAATAATAATAATAATTCACTTTTTATAATAATAGAATACGTGTGCTATGTGACTCATAAGCATTTAAGCTCTGCGTGAACTAATCCACTATTTATTTTAAAAAGAGGAAGTCAGGATACGCTTCAGCAGTCTTCTGTGTCCCTGTGTTCAGAGCGTCTGTTCTTGGAGTCGCGTCGGACCCTGAGAAGTGAGAGGTTTCCCCAGACCAAATGTCTGTTGGGGCAAAAGCCCAGGGCCGGGCCTGCTGTGATGCACTTGGATGTTTTGATGTCATAGTAAAATAAACCCACTGTGCCTCGATCCAAATGTCATTTTCAAAGATTGAGTATCAATTTATAATAAAGACTACAGATGGATACTTGAACGAGTCATTTTCCATGTATTGCTGTGTTGGTTAATGCACCCGGGAAACTGAAAACTTTGTGGTAAAGTAGCTGAAACTTTTCTTCGTTGAAGAGTGGGGCGTTTGTAAATTATTTTAATAGACTGTAGATGTGGTAAAGGATCAAACTGGAAACACCAAAACTTAAATGATAAATGTTCTTCAAGGATCAAAAATATGAGAAAGCAGGTCAGTGTGAAGTGCATTGTGTGTCAAAAGCAGTAAAAAGTATCTGCAATCTTAGCCATAAAATAAGATTAACTGAATTCTTCAAAACTGCTTTACACTTATTTTAGAGCAAACCATTACAGCAATTTTTGCCAACACTTGATATATTTTTTTTCAATTGCTTTATAGTTTTTTTTTTTTGTCTTCCAGTCCTCCACTGTCCTTCTTGATCCTCATTTTACTGAGTTCTTTTAAATGTTTTTACATTTAAAAGAACAACTTTTGGCTCTTTTGAAAGTTTTCCATGGTGTTACTTTTGTCATGATTGATTTAAAGCGTCCTATTGTTTGAAATCAAATGTGCAGTCTAACTTTGAGCTACATGAATCCACAGTTTATTGACCTCAGGCTTTGCCTCTTTATCTCAACTCACCCTGGAGCAAATATTTACAGATTCCACTGAGTTCATCAAACTGAAGCTCACAGTTCTTTAAAATCCTATGATGGTAATCTCCACACCCTTCACTGAAATGATAGACAAAAGTAAGCATTCTGATTACAGCCTGTTGATGGTATTTACTGTCCTTCCAGGTCAATGTATTAACATGATGCTGTGTGCAAGTAAACATCCAAATCCAGCATCCAATCCGAGAGCTCAATCTTTGAGTTAACATGCAGAATTCAGGACCTTTGCACTCCATCAATAAAATCTGAAACACCTTTTTTTTCTCCTGAAACATCTGACTGGATGATAAATACTGGATCTTACACAAAAACCCAGCAGACACTGATTAGACCTCAAGAAAATGGCTTTAACTCTGGCTTTGCTTTTTCTCAGCCAAGCCCTTTTATACACAACTGTAACATCTGCAAGTGGTAAGCTGAAGCCCTTCAGAATGTGATGAATTTCCTGTGATTGCATTTTAGCTTGACTTGCTCTGTTTGCTTTTTGCAGCCTTTGTTGAGTCAAAGCAGGAAAAAAAAGCATTCTTTCCTGTATACTCCTGATATATGCATCAAAAGTGGATTTTTGAAATATTATTGCAGTGCTCGCAGTGCTCCACCAAACATTGTTTAATTTTTCAATGATTTCCCTGTTTAGCTGCCTGGAAATGCTCGTTTCTGTGCAGGTGATCCACCCTTTTGCTTTTTCTCTCCTGCACTAGTTTGTGGCCGGCCACGAGTCACTGACGGGATCGATGTCTCCACAATGAAGCGTGTGTTTGAAATTGGAGAGGAGGTGACCCTCACATGCGAGCAGGGGTACTTGCCTTCATCTATGACAACCACCAGAATAACCTGCACTTCTACTGGGAAGTGGACACAGTCGAGCCTGGCATGTTCCCGTGAGTTACACTCTGGTCTTCCTCCCTTTTCTGGGTTTTGTGACCTCCTTCGCCTGATCTATTTGCTGATCTTTTATTAAATTCCAGTATGTTTCTGGGTGTTTCAAAAACTCTCCTTGGAAATACAGTAATAGAAAGAGCAAAAGTTAGCATTCTAACAAGAAGCATTGTGTTTTATAGATCTCTCCTAATGAACTTTGTGTCAAAAGGCCTTCCATCACAACAATGACAAGAAATTGGTTTGAATCCGGAATACATTTTCAGTCGGAATGCACCCAAGTGGACCCTGGTCCAGGAACCAAATATAAAATACAATACTAAAATACAAGGCAGTGTCTTTACATGACATGTTGTTGTGTGAAATCAATTCAAAAAATGATTTTTGTTTTAAAACATAATTCAGAAACATTGCACCTGTCATCTGGTTAAACATTCTTCATACTTTTACTAGCTTCTAAAACCATGAATAAACGTATCAAAGTGATTGTTGTCTATGTTGGAAACTATTTTACAGCCAAGATGTGCCCCATTCCCAAACAACTTCAGCCCTTCGCAATGGGCAGGACAGAGGCTCCTTTCAGGAGTGTGCTCAACTTCTCATGTGACGACGGGTAAGACAAATGTCTCACTCTGTTCTGAATGCACGGATACAGAGAAACGGCCAAAAAATGACAAAGCAATGCCAGTTTAAATCTGCAGATCTGCATTGTTTTGTCCCCATGAATGGTTCTGTTTGTTTGACAGATGTCAGACCTCACGTGAACTTTAGAGCAGAATCTTGCTTTACTTGCAAGGGAGCTCTGGTCTGGTTTAGCAACAGTTTGAATGCATGCAGACAATGGAGAGAGAAAAAAGAGAGAAGAAAGAGAAAAAAGATGTGAGATTCCTGCATTTTCTTAGAAAAAAAGCTTATTTTAGCTTATTTAATTACCAACACCAAATAGTCATTTGTTGTAGCCGGAAGGTGCAACGTGGGAAAGGGAGTGAAGCAAATTGAGGGGTGAATTTTTATCACAGTCCAACCCAACTGAACCAACTATGCATCCTAACCGGAAAGTTACTTGTTTGTGTTTTTTTATTAGTCGCTCCTCATTGAGGAGTGCATGGGGATGCTGTGATTGAAGCAGCTGTAATGTGTTTGAGCCTGGTATCACTAGCTTGAGTTGAGTGAGGTGCACGTCGAGGTTCTTTAGCCACAAGCCGTCAGTCATGTTCCCTAAAAGTTGCGTTGATTGCATTTCTGCTGTTCACGTCAGGTATATCTTACTAGGAGCCAATGCAAGCAGGTGTCTACACAACAGCAGCTGGAGTCATCCTCCACCTGTCTGCAAAGGTAATACGAAGGATCAGGAAAACAAGCACAGTAGAGCACTGATGAGACCTTCATCAAATGCTGTCAAATAACAGTTTTTCTTTTTATGCAGCTGTGAGTTGTCCTCTACCGAATCCTCCCAGAGATGGTCGAGTAGTTCACAGCAGGCCAGCCACAGGAACAAACACCATTTATGGACAAGAATGGACGTATGAGTGCAATCCCCCAAAAGCACCAAGTCACGAGAAGGGATTCTGTAATGCTGATGGAACTGCAACTGAACCACCTGTTTGTCGAGGTACGCAGGCATTCAACAGCACATACTGTGCACTATGTTTTAAGCTAGTTTGAATTCTCCTCTCAACCACTTTGAAGAGGTGAGATGCTCAGTCCCAACTAATATCCCAAACGGCTTCATCATGTTTGCTGTAATGAGGCCCCACGCCTACAAGGAGAAGGTTAAGTACGCCTGTAATGAACACTACACACTGGAGGGTCAGGCTGAGATACAGTGTCAAAATACTGGAAACTGGTCATCGAAGCCCGTTTGTAGAGGTGAGTCAGAGAACAACTATTGATATCTGTAACACAAGTGAAATGTTAATCACTTCTGTATACTTTAAAGAAAACAAGGATTTGAGTTTTCCATTGTAACAGGATGGATTGGTTTGTTTAAAAAAAACCACATTGAGTTTTGTTTTCCTCCTATAGCTTCCTGCACAGTTGGCATAAAAAGAGGTCGTATCTTCTACAATGCCAGAAAAATCTGGATTGAAGACCTGAAACCAAACAGGGTCTTGCACCGAGAAATTGTCGTCTTCTATTGTCTGAACAGAGACGAGAAGTGTGGCTATCCTGTGTCCAGCACCTGCAATGACGGAACCCTCCCAATCCCTGAATGCTTTGAAGGTTAGTTCATGTCAGCTAGATTAATCCAGGTTTGGCTGCTGTTGGCATGTTAAATGCATGTTAGCATTACTGACATCTGACAGCGGAAGTTTGTTTAAGGCTAAGTCAAAACTGGCCTTAAAGGTGAATGAGGGCTCTTTATTTTACTCCTATTGGGGAAAAAAAATGGGCAAACTTGTTGACCACTCAGTGAACTTGTTCATGCACATTTTTTTCTACGGATATGCTGCAAGTGACAGGTTGTAGCGCACTCTTAACACGCAAGCGTAAGTAAGGGTGACGTAAGTTAGACATGTACATGTTATATAGATTTTTAAAAAATGTTTTACCCCCACAAACCCTGCACAAATGTGCAAGGGACCCTTTAGTGCTGATCAAGTGATAGGTGCAAACATCTTGCACACTCCTTGCCTGCAGCCTATGGAAAGCCTGACTTCTAGACAACTAGTGTAGTTTGCGTGGGCATCTAATGGGCGCTTACGTGTCACCTGCAAACTTCATGCATGCAGCATTTATACATTTGCACAGTCAGAATGGAGCACCGTAAGGGCACCGTACAAAAGCATCACTCATATGTCAGAAGTGCGAACAACTTCCATTATCCTTACAAGCACTTCATGATACACTTACCACATGCACGACAGTGGTACCTTCCATTTTCATAACGTCCCTCGAGGTGGTTGTCTATAGCCCTGGCCTGGACAGCCCAAAATCTGAAGCGCCCATACAGAACAACCTTCCCATGCGGTGGTAGGATTTTTAAGAGCAAAATCGCCATGTTTCTATTAAAACAGTGTCCCAGAGATTATTGTCACATGATCATCTGCAGACCATTTTGAAAGAATTGGTAGGAAACTGAAGGAATCTTGTGATTAGGCCAAAGTAAAATAAGTCCTTTTTTTTTTGTTTCAGAACCTGGAAAAGTCGAGTATAACTTGAAGTCCAAATCCCTGCCGTCAGAGATCCGCATGTGTGCTGCTTCACCTTCCGCAAGAGCAACATGAGTTCACAGAGAAGAATGTGGTGTGCCAAAAAGATCTATTTCTTTCTTTTGCAATGACAGTAAAAAGGAGATTGTTGTGATCCAAGGATCAAAATGTGCTAAAACTGTATTCAAGCAGGAGAGATGAATAAATGATCGTTTCACATTGCAACAACGTGTGATAAAAAACACATTATTTTTCAGTGATGAAGTTCTGCTTTACTGCAAGCAAACATAAAAAAGACTCTTCAAAATACAAACTTAAGAACTCTGAAATCTAACCAGTAATACAGAAGTGAGTTGACTGCAGTAGGCGCTGCTGTATAAATGTGACCTGAAATTATGTTTTGGTTTTAGGTTTGTGGGCTGTGCTGATCTGCATGTCTGCCAGCTGATGTAAACACAAATAAATACAATAAAGTACCCATATTGGATTCATGATTAATACAGAACCTTGAGTCTTAAGGTGTTTCTAACCTTTGAATTCAGACACTTGGGGTTCTCTAAATGCAATAATGAACATTTTGCATTTTTCACAATATTTGGAGTATTTGACTTTTTGAGACAGCACCAACAAAAGTTGGTATGAACTTGGCAGTAAATCCAAATTCAAAATTTAATGAATGCACACTGTACCTTTTTATGCATTTTTTTAACCACTGACATATTTACTCATATACGGCTGCCCAAATACCAACTAATGAAATGATTTAAGAAAAAAACTCTCTTTTTTCAGTTTTTTGCAATGGATTCACACAAACACATGACTGACTTAAAAATGTAACATCTTGAGTGAGAAACCTGCAAACGCCTGAAGCTGTTTTCTGTCAAAACACTTGATGATTTAAGTAACTGAGTTGAATTTGTTCTGATTGAGAGGGGTCAGGTTGGCATTAAAATCTAAAACAGAAAGACTCTTTAGTGTCTTGTTACAACTGGATATTTCTAAACTGTCATATTCACATGAGCTATGTAAGACACATGTATGGGCACCAATAGGTGTTTCCTTTCATATGTGTCACTGTCATCTTTTTAAATAAAATTTAAAAATGTCAAAAATGTCAAAAATCCTTTTTTATTACAGTTTTTTTTTTTTTTTTTTTTTTTTTTTGCAATTGCCGGTAAGTTTAATTCTCTTAACCACCCAATTAATTTCTTTAATTTATTTTAAAACAGCTTCCTGGTCTAAGCCTGAAACACAATTTGCAGAACTCACATTGTCACCTTCTAAACATAATTCACACACAATGGAAAAAGTTAAAACACAGAGGCAAAACTCAACCTCTGCTCAAACCCAGCAGTCACCAGCAACACAAAACCCTTATTGCAAATCAACTGCAGCAAAGCAAGTTAGACCAAGACCCAAACCTGCACCAGGACCCAGACCGGCTCAAAGGCCTGAACCTAAACCAAGATCTGGACCCAGACAAAGAACAAAATGCTGATAAGATCTGGGCCACGTGTAGGCTCACAGACTGAACATGAGGGAATCGGGTCAAAAGGTCAATCATATGGACATTCAACAAGAAAATGACAGAGAAGACAGAGTTTTTGCTGTTGTTTGGAACAATGTCATTTTTTACAAAAGTCTGCTCATCAGACAGTGGTTCACCACAAATCACAAAGTTAAATTAGTTTTCCTTCACCCATGTTCTCCATTCCTTGACCCAATTAACGATTATTTCTTGTTGGAAGATTTAGGGGAGACAACCGTACACTCTGGAAAACCTGTTGCAGGCCACACACAAGGCCTTGGATGACATTTCTTCTTTTTTTTTTTTTTTTAACTTGTCCTGTCCAACAGCTGAGCAAACAGATATGAGCTGAGAGCCTCTTGTATTTGACAGATTTTACTGTTACAATCGGAGGTTATAAATTATAGGGAAAACAAAATGTATATTAGTATAAGCCCCTTTTGTAATTTAAAGTAAACTTTATTTGTGTTAATGTATTAATTTTGTTTGTGTTCTTTTTGTTGGACCAGTTGGAAAAAGAAAGGGTGAAAAAGGGATAGAGTTGGGGGGGGGGGTCGCAAAAGAAAAGGGAAAAGGGTGGATTATAGAACTTAAAGGATGACAACGGCGAAGGGAAGGTGGAGTTGTAAATCTACAGGCAACAAAATGCTGGAGCTTATACCCAATACAATAGTGAATGTTAACAAGGTTCATGTGTGTAGTTAATTTGTAACAGTGTGTGCATATTAGTTGATTGTTCCTGAGCACCTTGAAGGCACCGCCACCCCATAATAGTCCCTCTGAAATCCCATAATAATCATTTCTCATGGGAGGGGGGTATGAACCCCATCTTTCAACCAATCAGACTCCACCCTTCACCGGAGCAGCACCTGGTCATTCCAGTCTGCAGGCAGCCTTCGTTGAGAACACAGGCTTTGCCGTTCATCCTGGAGTTCTCCTTTATCCATATCATGAAAATCATATCATGAAAAAGCTTTTAATTGTTTATTAATGTGTTTATTTAGTTTAGTTTATGGTGACATGTAATCTGTTCTGTTCTGCTTGAGTCAGCTCAAAGTTAAGAAAATGTTACAACTGAGTGGAATGTGATTTACATGATAATATTTATGTTCAGTTTCCATAAGCCACGTTTCTATTCATTTGACTCCATCCATCGGTGCTTTGTAGTGCGGTGCGCCAGAGACGCATCGCCACGTTGGCCGTCGCACATTATGGTGCGTTCGGGGACTATCGTAATTTAGAGTTTTAGACGAGAAACAGCAGGTCTTCATTGTAGATTATCAAGTTAACATGTATGTTTATGTTTGACAATATTGGTACTGTTTATTATTTTGATTACTTATATTGTTGTTTCTATTTCTGTTCCTGTTCAATAGACACCATGACTAACATTAATACCACGAAGCTTTGAATGCCATGACCCCAAGAACACCTTCAATAAATGAGTGGCATGAGTGAGAATTGGTGACGTCATCATTTGTTCTGGCCGGACAACCTGACGAGATTGAGGATTTGTGAATCAGCACTTTAGATACAGTCCTCTGAGGTCTCAAGTTTGGAACTGATTGCCAACACCTCCTTTACAGTGAATGTTGGTCTAAAATGGGCGGGGCCTGTCCACACACTCAGCTGTTACAAACATACTTGCCGGCTCCGAGAGTGTTCACAAACTTGTCCACATCCAGTTCACACACACACTTTTGCATACCAACCAACACATGTAAAGCATTACATTCTGACACGCACACTATTTGAGGGTGCAAAGGTGAGCCGACGCCTGTGCTCAGGTGAATGTTATGTTAAGCTGAAGTGGATGATGGAATGTAAAAAAAAAAAAAAAAGAAAAGGGATCCCGACACCAAAACCCCCGCCAAGGCGGCAGCAGCGACCAGGGCACGCCAACGGAGGAGATCCACCTGCCCGGCAGCCCACCCAAGCACCCAGACCAGGGCCCGTAGGACCTCCACACGGGCCCCCAACACCCGAGCGCAGTGAGGAACGGAAGCACAGAGAGCAAGCCTCAGGCCAGCCTGAAGAGCAGCCTCCCCATCGCGCCAGGGGGGCCAGCTCCAACCCCGAGAGCCCCACCACGCCAGACAAGCTGCCCACCACCACCCAGGAGTTCTGAGCATCCCCCCAACCCAGCCCCCCAACGAGCTGGGGCCCCCCATGGGGGACCCACTCCAAAGCTCCAGGCAGCCGCGGAGATCCACAAGAGAGCACGGCAGGGGTCAGCTACCCCCACCTAGAAGAGGGATGACTAAGAGAAGTGGGGGTCCCCGAAGGTGTAGAATAAAATAAATACATAGCCTGACCAGCCTCTCCTAATGTTGTCATTTTGGATGACATTTCAGTTGAGTCCTGTAAAGGCTGGATCGGGCACACATTAGAACATTGTGGTGTGATGTGGATGAAGTCGTCTGGAGACAAGATGGTGAGATGCAATAAATGTCACTTAACTGTGAAATTAGAAAATAATTAAATCCCTAATACTATTTTATTGTAATTTGTTTTGGGGGCTTTACTATTCTTCATGAACCATTTTGGGCACAGTGTGAAGTGTTTTGTTGTGTTTTTGTGCATTTGTTAATACTGACAGCAGAGTTTTCATTGTGACCTAAAGTGATTTTTTTCACTCAAAACTGAGTCATGTATTTTGTACTTTTAGCCTGTATTTTAAAAATCCTGTTTGGTAAAATTGTTCTACTGTAATACTGTGTTTTAGCATTTGGGAAAATAATAAATTCTATAAAATAAAATAAAAAGGAGAAAATGGGCAACTTGAGGGATTGCAACAATAAGGGAAAGACTCAAAAGGTTTCACTTCTGTGATGGACCAGGCAATCAAAGCTAAGAGCACAGGTATTTAGTCCTAAAATAAATAATTTCAATGCCAAACTGAACAAACATCACTGGTTTAAAGGGGCCTAGAGAAGAGGTCAACCAAACAAACTCAAAATGACTTGTAACTTAGAATAGAAATCAAAACGCAAAAACAGAACAGAAAAACTGCAGTGGTAGAATCCTCTTTACAAGCTTCTCTGTTTGGCACCATCTTTAGGCCATCTCAGGCGGGTACAGCACCACATGAAAAACTCAAAGCAACAGACAATTGATATGCACAAATAACCACAGCAAAAAGACATATAAAATCAAGTGGAACTGTACACCACACCTTAAAGTTAACCCTGCGTGACTGCAGTCACCACAACTTCTGCATGAATTGGATCATCTTGCTGGAAAAAAATGGATGAAAAAGGGGGAATACTTTGTACTACTTTGTGTTTACTCTTCAGTACAGCTGTGGAGTCAGGCGTTAGTGTTTGGTCAACAGACAAATGGACAGAACAGTGTCCATATTTCCACTGAAGATGGAGGATGGGACAACTTTCTTTCTGCTGTCTTCACTACTACTCCTTACCTGTGGTGGATCAGAGGAAGACAATGGTATTGTTTTCTCTTTATAATTTTCTCTACTGAATTTTCAAATAAAAAATGCTGTTTGTGTAGTTTTCCACATGCTTTAATCTCCTTTGCTGGGGATAACAAAATAAAACACCTTTAAAACGCTGACAAGAAAAAAGAGAGGCCAGTTCATGGATCTTTTGGTAAAAAGATTCATTACAGGAAACTTTCATTACACGCAGAGTGCAGCGATATACCTAAATGTTCATGGTTTTGTGCTGCAGAGCACTGAGATCAGGATGAACACATTAAAAACTCAGTCTTTGATCCATTGATTCGTTTCTGGTTTTCAAAACTTTTTGGAATAATTTGCTATAAATAAATGTTTTTCTTCCAGCTGTGTGTGGTAGACCTATCCTGGAAGCCAACATTGAGTTGGCCAGTGACCAGAAGTACTTTGACCCCGGTGTGGTAATAGCACTGTCCTGTAAACAAGGATACACTCCTGTGTCAGGTCCCCGCAAGATCGTTTGTACTGTCAACGGAACGTGGACAAAAACCGAATACATGTGTACACGTAGGTCTGCCACTCATACGAGCTTTTTACCTACAGTTTCCTTTTAAGAATTTCTGTTATCTTTTTATTTTCGTCTTTTCACCATTTTAATTTTGACCTTGCTTTTGTGTTTCGTACATTATTTAACCACTAATTCACATTTGGCCTTTACTTTGAAAACTTTTTTCATGCAAAGGTATTTTATGAGAAGTTATTCTTGCTATAACTTATTGTTTTTCTCATTTAAATATTCAGTTATTTATTTATTTACTTTTGAAAATCCGTCACATCTTAAACTAATCATCTTTGAGTTTTTATGTCTACATCTCCTTCAAATGTATATATAATAGAGTGTGTCTGTGTAGTTTTGCAGTTTTTATGGATATTTGGTAATTTATTTTTTGTACATTTAATAGTATAATATTTTATTATATTTTTTCTAACTATGGCAATTGCATGAAATAGTTACTATCAGGAAATAATGTTTTCATTGCATTACTGCTTTACTTTTCACAAAATCCACCCAAAATATTTTTTTTCTGTACTTTTTTAAAATTTTCCCAGCAAAACAATGTCCCTACCCTGACCCGCCAGCCAATGGAGAACTGTTTTACGAAGACACCGTGTACCTCAGTACCATTAACTACACTTGTCATGAAGGGTAACACTAAACGTTTGATTTTCAAAGTTTTATGTTGTTGCATTTACATAAAAGTACCCAAGGGTTGTTTTGAAATCCCTGAAACTGTAGGTTTTGAAAGAACAATCAGAAACCCACACTGTCCCGGTGATTAAAAACGTCATATGCTTATCCATAGATGATGGAAGCAGCACATTGATCTGTTAAAGAAATCAGCAACATGACTTTTGTCATGTTTTTAAACCATTGTGGGGCTGAGGGTACACAGCTTCCTGCAAACTAAATTATGCATCCTCATGAGCAAACCGACTAAAAATGAAAAGGGTTGGAAAAAGCAGCACAGGTGAGAATCTTTTGAATCAAAAGTATGGTCCAATTTTTCTCGGTGTGCCAAAGCGGAAAAATGTATGTAATACTTTGCCATCAGGTTTTAGTCCTTATTCCTTACCAAATTCTCCAGCAAAAAATGTACAGGGTTTTGGATGTGCAGCAGATCCTCTTGACCTGTCACCTTGATACATTCTTTCATGGAGCAAACCTTTGTGCACTATCAACGCTTTAAAAAGGAAATAGAACTAAAATAACCCAAAGATTTGATCAAACAAAAGATTCTGTTATATGTTGTTAACATAGTTTTACTTCTCAAAACAAAGCAGGAATTGTACATCTTTGACTTTAAAGGTGTTTTCAGGACTTGTTTTGTCTCCAGAACTTTAATTTGGATCAGTTCTGATTCTGGTGTCCTCTAACAGACGACTGATCACCCTGATCTCAGCCTTTTTAATGTCCACAATCATATCAGTTCATCATATCATTCATCGTGCACACTTATGAACAGAAGACCACTGCGCTCAGCCCTCACACCAGGATATCACACAGCAAAAACGGACTCAGAAGAAAGTAAAAAGATCCCATTGTTTCAAGAAAAAAATTCTTATTTTGTATCTTGCAATAAAAAAATAACTTCTCAAGAAAGTTTTTCAACAAAATATTTAAGAAAACATTTCTTAGTGATGATTTCTTCTTAAAGAAAGAATTCTTATTTTAGATTTGGCAGATTTTCTTTGCTCATTTTAAGAAAATGTTTGAAATTGACTTATTTCTAAGGAGTCTGTTTTTGCAGTGCTGTGACTTCTTGACTCCTCAGTTTAAGTTCAGCTTTAAACTCCTCAGCTTGATGATCTGAGTCATTGTCTTCAGAGACATACATGCTTCACAAGTGACTGCCTTTTTTGCAGTTTCTGCATGTTAACCCATTTTCAATGCACACAATTCAGCTCATCATCTATGCAGAGGTGTGATGCTCAGTGATGTTTCTCTGGCCGTTTCATGAGCAGACTGACTCAATAAATTGGCACCACACAGGTATATATTGAACGGATCCAGCACTGCTGTGTGCCAAGCCAGTGGGACATGGAGCGCAGCAGCACCTGAGTGCAAAGGTAAGAAAATGTTTAATTTTATCAGGATTTAAAAAAAAATAAAAATTCAATTCACTAAAAAAAAGCAACATGCCTGTCTTGTTGCAGCGGTGTCGTGTGGTCTTGCTCCAATCCCACAATTTGGAATGATCATTTATGATAAAATGGTCAGAGGAAACAAAACTTATTTTGGCATCGGAGGAACATATAGATGCTTGCCTCCCTATGCGCTCTTTGGCAAACCAAGGGCTGAGTGCACTGTCGATGGGACTTGGACCGAGACGCCTGAATGTCGAGGTAGATTATCAATGCTAGAACTGCCTTTTTAAAATATCCTTGAAAATCAAGAACTTTGGCAGGTTAATGGGCTTTTTTATATAAATAAAGAGTTAAATGACAAGAGCTTTCGTAAGGGATGTTCAAGGGGAATGACAGAGTTACACGACCGTTAAGTTTTTATCATAAAAAATACAACACATGCTGGCACAGCAGGAAAACTGGCAGCAATTAATGTAAAGTAAAGTCAACTGCTTTTGTGCAGCAGGAAGATCAGGTGGGTAACATAGTCAATTCAATTTTATGTCAGATTTATAAATGATTTATAAATGAATTTATACATTTATAAATGAAATGATTTATGAATGAATATATAGAATATATATATACATCAGAACATAAGACAAACAGCAGCAAATGGAACATAAATACAAAGAAACTATAAACACGTACTGCAGTGTACAATTTAAACAAAGTAGAAACTTAGTAAAATCTATTTGCATTCAACTTAAAGTGAGGACCAATAGAATTTTTGGCCCATTCCACAGTTTTTGGAGCCACAACTGCAAAAAGAAGACACCCACAATGCTTTAGTGTTACTCTAGATCAGAAAAAGACAAGAGAAGTTGGTCAGCAGATCAGTCACCTTTGGAGTTTAAGGATAAAGATCCAACAGATGCAAAGGCCGAGAGGAGGGACAGAAGACTGAGAATGGCAAATGAGAACATTAAAGTGGAACACCTTTACAAACGAAAGGCTAAAAAATACACATTTCAAACTGTTTTATTTACTTAATGCTACTTTAAGAATTTGCTGTGCTTGATAAAGCTTGTATTGATGATTTGTTAACATTTTTCAATAATGTTATTCATTCTGACAAAAAAATTGGGGGGCGAGTGTGAGGACAGATGTTTTGCTGAGAGGGCAGATGCCCCCTTGGCCTCCCCAACAGCTCTGATCCTACCTGAACATATTAGAAATAATACCATTGTTTAATAATAACAAAAAACATAAAAAAGGAGGAATGTGTGTCCCATTCACTTTTTAAAGTTAATGCCAGAGTAAATGGCAGCATCAGAACAAGGTGGAAGTGAATGTGCATGAATGCATGTTAGTGAGATAGTGAGAGTTCACTGAAACATGATTGAATCATCATGCACAAGCGTCTGACTCTTCAGTTTGCAATAAAGGGACAACCATGCTCCCCAACAGTGGTGACCTGCCCTCCTCCAGAGAACATTAAAAAAGGCTACATGTCAAATGAAGACCGGAGAGATTTTGACTTCATGGAAACGGTGAAGTATGGATGCAACGACGACTATGTACTGGAAGGAAATATGGAAATAGTTTGCCAGCAGAACGGGAACTGGTCTGAAATGCCGTCCTGTAAGGGTAAGACACCAAATCCTGTTGGAAATATGTTCATTCAAAATTCTACTATTAATGAAGCTGTACTTCATCTTTTGACTTCCTGTACGTTACCCCTGAAGAGCAAATCACACCAAAAATTAACTCAATGCAGAAACAAGTTAAAAACCACAATGACAATTGAGAACACAAATAATAAAAAAAACATTTACGTAATAAAATGTTTATGATTATTATGGAGCATTTTCAGTCTCATTCCATGCCAAATAACTCTCAGTTGAGATGACTGACATCATCCTATCAGCGACGTCCCATGATACCACCTTTTCCAGTTTCTGTAAAAAAAAACAAAAAAAACACAGAAGACAAAAGTAATTTCACAAACCAAGATGACATGTTAAAAAACAAAAGAATAATCTGGAAAAGATAGGTACTATGGGACGTCATTGAGTAGATCCATTATTTTGACCAAAACTTATCTGACGTGAAGTGATTCTGGTAATGCTCCATACTAATCAGAAAACTTTTTTTTTTAATACGCAGACACTGTGTACGTTTTAGACATTTCATTTTGATTTCTGTAAATTATTCCTTTTGTTTTTCCAAAATGTTTCTTTCATGTTTTGCAGTTTCATTTTTTTGGAATTGTGTTTTCATTTCCAAAATGTAATGTTTTTTTGTTGTTCTTTTTTTAATTGTCATTGTGATCTTTAACATGTTTTTTACGTTGAGTGATTTGTTGATATGAATCGCACTTCAGTTACCGTAGTCATAAGCTTCAAACCCACACAATTAACTTCAGAGATACATTTACATCGATTCCAGGTTTGATAACCTCATAACATCATCACAAACCAAAGCACATGTCACTGTTGCTACAGAGAGTTGCACATATCAGTGACAGATGAAATATAACAAATTCATTCTTTTCTTTTTTTTCTGTATTATTCATTTTAATAGAATATTGAACAAATAACAGAAGCACAGATCTAGTCACATGCAGTTTACAGTAGGTTTACCTCAGGTGATAACTCACAACTAGTTAGAGACAGAAAAAAATGCAAGAAACAACTTGGTTACTTGTTTTTGTTTTGCAATCATTCTATTGTAGGTAACTTTATGGGTTGGATTGTCACACCTTTTTTTCTGTGTATTCCAGCTTCTTGTCCTGTTGAAAAACAAAGAGCAATAATCCAGTATAAGGGAGAGAAAATCTGGATCAGTGACTTACAAACCAAAGTTGTCTTACATAATGAAATTGTCTCAGTTTACTGCAAGGACACGTTGAGGAACTGTAGTTATACTGTTCCAGCGCAGTGCATAGATGGAGCACTGGGACTCCCAGGATGCTTTGAAGGTAAGGCACTGTGGTTGTATTGTGACAACAACAACAACAAAAAAAGCACAGACAGTGTTTTAGGATTAAATAAATGTTCTCAATAAGTTAAAAAAAAAGAATCTCAGTTTAACCGTAGTGTCCACACACGACCCCTTTAAACTCTTCAGAAGTTCGGAAAACTACAGGAAAAAGTCTCATTTGAAGATTAAAAATAAACAACTCTGCAAAACAAACAAACAAGAGGTCATGTAAGCTTGACCATTGTTAATTCTTAGAATTGTTCTTTCCTCAAAGTTCTCATGGTTCTTTGACCTACAAATGCACTTCCAAATAAAACCCAGTACAGTACACACACACTTTCGTTTGATAAGTTTTATTGGCATCTCTAATTAAATGTTCAGCCCTTGCCGAACTTAGGAATTAGCATTCCAACATTTGTATTTACCATTACATAACATTATTAAGTGTAAACTATTTTACTAATGTTCACACCAAAAGCTTCATTTCTTTTCTGACACGTTTGTTTCTGTTTCTTTGCATAGAATCCAGTGTGTTTGAATCCAACTTGAATTCTAGTTCCCTTCCATCAGAAATTCAACAGTGCTGAGTTGGACTCTCCTTCTGATTAAGACGTTGCACTATTGAGATCTGAGTTTTGAGCTAAAACCATTTCATTCAATCTCGTTTTTTTTTGTATGTACCTCAGTTGATTTAACCTTGGTCTTTGTTTGTCTGTTCAGTCTCTAATAAAGTCATTTCATTTGTGCTGCTGAGAAGAAAACAAAACCAATAAACAGGATACATGCAGGTTTTGACTTCAGTGAAAAAGTGTTGTAAACTTAATTGATAAAATTTTCTAAACTTTGGAATGTTGTCAAGTTGTTTTAGAATGTCTACACAAAGATGATGCTGAATCCAAGTTGCTTCCCCACCTCTACAGCTTCTCCCTATCCCTACATTTATCCCTCCAAGCGGAGAAAAATGGAAAAAAATAGTGTCTGCAAATATGGACGTCACTACCACTTAGGGCTCTTTTTTTTTTTTTATCACAATATAGTTTTTTTCATTTCAGACGATAATGATATGTATCACGACATAAATTAGATGACTATATCAGTCAGTTAGTTAATATGAACGCACTGTTGCTGATAAGAGAAATGTGTAATCATTAGCAGGTTGTTTAGATTTACAGATTTATGTCCCATCATTCTTTGAACATAACAGATGCACTGAAGGAACATGATGCCACAGTTTTTTACCAGAAAACATGAAACAGAAAATTAAAGCAAAAGCTTTCAAGTTTGAAAAGAGAATTGATAAAACAGAACACTACACTACTTAATCAGTTCCAACAAACAAAGCATTAATTATACAAATACGTGCATGTTTTCAAGTTTTACAGAACAAACCTAAAATTGACAAACATTTTGTCAACATGCTGTGACTAAGCTAACTTTAGAGAGTCATACATACACAAAACAAATTTTAGTGTCACGTTAATTAATAAAATACTTTAATAATCAAATAATACACCTAAATAATGTAAGTGTTTAACTTGAGTCTAAATTTCTGTGCTTTAGAGCACACCAACATGAAGAAATCCTTTTTGTGCCACAAATGCGACACAAATCACCAGAGGGTTAGCCAGCCTTAAATTCCCACGGCTCCTCCTTCAGACACCACTACAGCTTTAAATGACCCCACAATTAAAGCAATAGGGAGGAGCCAAAGGGGTAGGGACGTAATTTGGGTTCTGTCAATGAGCTTCAATATACACTTTACTGCGACTTGGGCATGTAATGATGTAATCTTGGCTATATTCATATATTTCTGGTCTTTATACATCATACACCTACACCTCACTAACCTCAGTGGGACATGGATCCAGTTTGTGTCTAAGGGTATTTTCAGGACGGAAAAGTCTGTTTGTCCTGACCGAGTCCACCTAATTTGGTCTGGATCGAGTGCTGAACGTTGCGTTATGTCTAGATTCAGACTGCCTTTCAACAGAACATTTCTGTTTCGAACCACAGCTTGTAAACAAAACCACATAACTAAAGATCTTTTCGGTCATTGGCCAGTTATTATGAGGGTGAAGCAAAGCAACAAGAGAAAGAATAGTGGAAGTCCTACACTTTGCGATCCTTGTCGGGATAGTTCACACATTAAAACTTTATATTTTGCTGATCAATTTTGAACGTCTGTATCAACGTCATGTACAACGCTTTTCATTTGTTACTTTGGTACGGTGGAGGCATGCACAGTTAGGTTCTGCCACTGAAATCTTCCTTTACTTTTCAGTTTTAACTTTCATTCCAGCTGAGGAGACTTTGGCCCAGTTCAAATTCTTCCCTTCGCCCTACCACTTCTCCCTACCACTCCATTTTTAGGGGCATTTGTAGTGATAGTAGTGTCCAAAAATAGTATTTTTTAAGGGTTACAGAGCCCTCCATCCCAATAGGTATTGTGTTCCGCTTTGCCGATGAGGAGAGGTGCTTTTCCTCACATGGGAGGACTCTAAAGGACAGAAGTTTACATTTAAATGTAAGTAATGACTTTTTGTTTTAGCATAAACTTTTAAGTTATAAAACTATTGTTTGTAAAACTGAAAAATGTTGTTATGCATATTCAAGTACTGGAAGTTCTGTGCTAACGTAGCTGACTGGCGACTATTGGTTATATCATCGAGGGGTAGTGACGTCCGAATTCTGAGACATTTTTCCACAACTCTCTGTTTGGAGGGCTAAACGTAGGAGAAAGGAGAAGTGGTAGGGCGAAGGGAAGAATTCTGATCAAACAATTGAAGTGGGAACCAGTGGGCACCACATACTTTTATTGAGGCAGCTGATTGGCCAGGTTCTAATGTGAATAACTTGAAATGAAGAAACAATATCATCAAATAAAAATTAGGATTAGCAAGATCATGTTTTTTTAACAAAAAAGGTAGCGGGGCAAGAATGGTTATTCTGATGGATAATTACTGAGTAATAGCTGTTCATTCCTCAAAAGAATTCTATGGGATCTTGGCTTCTTAGAGTCAGCAGGTACTTCCTGATTGGAACTCGAAGGGGGAGGAGTCACTTAGTCCAGTTCTTTTATACAGTCAATGGGTACCCTAATACTATGTCATAATTTCTTTGTGTGATTCAAGGGTTCACTGGACTGTTGGGTCAACAGTAAAGAGTAATGGAGTGTGGAAAAGCAGTGGAGAAAAGTGTCAGATGTGATGTGTGGTAGAAAAGTTTCAGTTCAAATGAGAAAGTTCAGGGATCGTCACAGCGCCGAAAAGCGGAAGAAGCAAATTGCGGCCTCCTCCAGAGCAGGTCCCGTTCTCGTTATTTCCACTATCGCGAGACCGCTGTAGCTCCACCTTCTTCTTGCCAATCATGGCAGCTCTGTATGAGGGATACACGTTGTGCGGATTAAACCCCGATCAAAATAACTCCAGTTCGGGTATCGATGGAATCGAAGAGGAGCGAGACAGCGACCATGTGATTGTTACTGACTCCAACAGATCGGTGACTCTGTACAAGGTAACGTCCTGGTTTTCTCAGCGGATCGGTGCAGCCTTGTTTGTAGAGTGTTACTGTTAGCATCCTATGACGTAGTTCATTCACAAAGAGGCGCATTAGTGCGTTTTTCAAATGCAATATACGTCTGTATTTGGTATGCACCAAGGAACATGATCTAGTTTAATACAAATATAGTTCTTTTGATGAAAAGACGCCATGTTTCAGCGTTAGCCACACAAGCAACTGTGCTAACAAGCGGACACGAGGTCTACAAAGTGCTGCTGGATGTTTATTCCCCCGTTTAAGAAGATTGGCCAGTGTTTTGTGTACATTCCCCTATTTCAGGACATGTTTTTATATCAGTGTTTTCTCTTGCTAATGCTGTAAACTGTGATGTATTGATGTCCATGCAGGTGTCAGACCAGAAGCCACTGGGCAGCTGGACAGTAAAACAGGCACAAACACTGACCTGCCCCGCTGTCTTCAACTCACAAACCAACGAATATGTTGCTGTGTCTGACCACAAGGTATTCTCTCTCGACTGAAAGATTCGCAGAAAGAGCTTTATGATTCTCGTGATGATGCTCATATTGTTGGACCAGTTTTTGCTTTCAATATCTAATAAAAATCATCTGTTATTTTTTCACCATCTTTTGTTCATATTCAGGTAATTAGGATTTGGAAGGAAGGAGACCTGATATTAGACAAGACCTTTAAAGCAACCGTAAGTCTTTAGACTTCTCATCTGTTTGTTGTGTAGAAGTTTTATTTTTCTGGTCATTTTCTTTAAAAAGTCATATTTACACACTGCCTGTGGGTTTGATTCCCTTCCCATTCAGAATAAACTGCCCCGCCAACACATTAGTCACAAATAAATTGGGTTTACTGAAAAGCTTGTGCAGAGAACAGCTGAATGTGTTCTGGGCGACAAACAGGAAGCCCTTCAACTTCATCTGTAATGTCACAGTTGTCATCACATTGGCACGCGTTCTTCTGGTTCTCACTCTTGTTTCCCCTCAGGTGAAAGCAGACATTTGGAAGGTGCACGGTGCTGCTGGTGGGCAGCCTGTAGTCCTGTTTCGGAGAGGAGCAGTGAGACAGTTGGAGCATCTGCTTAGTGCTCCCCAGCAGCCAATAGAGGATGTCTTGGCTGAGGATGAAGCAATCAGGTTGGTGGTATCCCAATGCAAGTAGCAGCATTTTTACAAATGCAATACACAAGAGAGACATTTATGTCCAGCTGACAAACAAAAAATAAAATCTGTTGGTTTGCCTTGTGGTGAAACAAACTTAAAAAAATATATCTTCGGGTGTATTTAGACAGATTTAGACAGATTCTGTTTGCTCAAAGTGAACCCGAGTGCGTTTTCCAATAATCTGGAACAAATCTTCAGTCTCACTACACTAGTGGACCAGGAAGCAGTGGTGGATTCTTTAGTGTGAAAGGTAAGAATTTAACAAAGGAGTGAGGGACATCAACAAGGAGGTGGTGGAGTCATGGTTTGGGTTGGAATCATGGGCAGAGAGCTGGTCGGCCCCTTTAGTCTCACTGAAGGTGTGAAAATGGCCTCTGAAAAGAACTGTGCTTTCCGTAACAAAATCGTCTTCATGCATGACGGTGCAGAATTGTGAAGCTGCTACAAAATAAGCGTCCTATGTTCAAATGGAACTTGACCTATGAAGATGTTTTTGATTGGAATAGCAGTGTGTGTAAAGTACAAACTATTGTTTTCTTTTGAGTACTTCTAGGTAACATTAAGGAACTTTCATGGGCTTACAGTGCAACAGTTGTCACCTAACTGTAGTTTTATCTTATGAACTATTCATGTTGTGTGAATAGGTGGAGCGCCGTCATCGTAGTAGGGACACAGCAGTTTGTCCTCTTCACAACTGAACTGGTAAGCACATTTTCCTTCAGACACTAAAACCTGGTCGCTTGAAGTAAATCGGTTTCAAATTTGAAATTTTGTCCGCAAAAGATGAATAATTGTCCATGCCCTCGCACAGGGGGGAGAAAACTACTTCTACCTGCAGAGGCTGAACCCACATTCTCTACACAAGTACCACCTGGAGAAAGAGGAGCCCGGCCTTCTACCACTCAGTGTCTCTGCCTCCTACAAGGACGAACACATCAGTCTGCTTTGTTTATGTGAGCTTGCATTTGGTGTTGTTGGAGTGTTTTGTGTTTCAAATGAGGCGTGAGGTACAAGTATGAGGAAAGGAAAGTTTATTTATATAGTGTACTAAGATGGTTCAAAAATGCTTTACATAATTCATTAAAAGAAACATTTAAAATAGATTCTAAAGGAATGATATTTTTAAATAAAATCAACAGAAGCAGTTCTGAATAAGCTGCAGTTTCTTGATTAATTTTTTGGATTCACATAAAAACAGCGTTACAGTAGTCAAGTCGACTGAAGATGAAAACACGTGTTTCTCCAGGTTCTGCTTAGACATCAGATCTTTAAATATTTTAAATATGATAGTCGACTGATTTTGTGACGTCCTTAATGTATTAATCAGAATTTAGGTCTATGTCCATCACTACACCCAGGTATCTGGCGCGGTTGGTGGTTTTTAGATGAATAGATTGAAGCTCTGTAGCGACCACCGACCGTTACTTTTTAGCCACAAAGACCATAGAGTTAACCCAAAAACCTCTGCCACATGTCGGGGTTGACGGTTCAAAGTTCAGGAGCTCTTCCAGCTTGCCCCAAATCATATCCACCGTATTCCAGAGAGAGATTAGTCATTCCTTTAGATGCCAGTCAAAACATGGCTTTAGGTTATGTTTACCTTGTATAAGAGATCTTTTGTTTGTTTTTTTTTTTTAACAAAAAGCAGTAATTTCAAACTGTCAGTTGGTATATGTCTAATCTTTTAACTCGAGGGTAGATGTATTTTCATCTTGTGGTTTTTCTGTCCCAGACCCCAACGGCTTTGTGTACCGAAGCGTCATCTCTGTTCGGGGCCCAGTGCTTGATGAAGGGCCCCAGGCTCTGCCACTGCCACGGAACCGAGTGATGAGTCTTCCAGTTGGCGAGGGTCTGTTGAAAGCTGCATCCGCCCTTTTCCTGGATGATTCCCACATTGCTGCTGTGGGGGCACATCACCCTTCTGCTGGAGCCGGTAAGAGTTTGGATATTTTCATTACACAGGTTTACGTTTAAAGCCTTCAGCTACCGTATCTTTATCACACAGGGTTGTGTTTTGTATTGTTTTTTAGGCATCGGGTTAATAATAATCTGTCTCACTTTTGATTTTAGACTTTCTCTGCATCTGGAATATTAATTTTCAGACCCTTCAAGCTGGAAAAGAAATGGGGGGTAAAATTTACGGACAGGTAGGAATCTCCATTTTGAGTTTTTGTCTTTCCATTTATTTTTTTATAATTATGAATCTTACCAATAGCAGCTCACATTTTGATCTTAAATATCAGCTGAGACGTGTGTTCTGTTCCACTGATGCCCTCACAGGCTGAGACCAACAGGCCAAGTTTCCCTGTCCTCACAGCTGCTTGGTGCTGGTGAAGGACTGTATGACTTTGGTAGATCATTGTGTCTGCTCTCCACTGTGAGAGGGATCACTCTCTCTCCTCACAACTCAAAAGCAGTTTACACTATTCTCTGGGTTTTATGAACAAACTGGCATTGGTAGTCACTGAACTCGAGCCGCTCATGTTCTTCTGTGTTTGTGTGATCCTTCTGACACAGCTGTGGAGCTATGCAAACAAGTTCTTCATTCCACATGGAAAAAGGCTCTCGGTTATTCCATTCACGTGCCACAAATCCTCTCTTGCCTCTGCTCTGGGAAAACTAAGGCAAACCAGGTCTGAAGGTCAGTTCACGCTCTTCTTGTAAGCAGACAATGTTGCGTCTCTGATCCAGGGAAAAGAAAGAGGGTTAAACTGGCAGGACAGCCATTTTTAGGGTGACTGCTGGAGGGAGTCATAAAACAAAGACCAAACAAATAAACTGCAGCCACCACTGGAGCATGGGTTACTGGCATTTTTGGCGTTTTAACACATTTTTCTCTAAATGGAGCACATGTATAAAATAATTTAAAATGAAAACTGCTTTTCTAAGTATTTCTTTATTCAAATTGTGTTAAATCAGGAGCAGATAAAAAACTACTGCTTGAAAAAGCTCCGGTTTGTGACGCAGAAACTGATATGGGCGAGCCAAGTCTGCTGCACTCCAATTCTGATTCATCTACTTGACAAATAAATTCATTAACACCTTCATTTTCCTCGTCTGTGCTGACTGATTCAAAAAACTGTACGGCTGGATAGCTCTGATATTGCTCCCCATTTTTGTTGCACCACTCGCCAACAGTTTCGCTCACAAGTCAGAGGCAAATTTCTAAAGAGCTTCTGCCGTGCTGCAGAAACTACATCCTTGAGTAGGACACAGGTTTTTTTTTAAATTTTGGCTAAAACGGCATAATCATAATTAAAAGACCACTACGAATGATTTTACAATAGATAAAAATAAAGTTTGAGTCTGGTGAATGGTGGAGTAGGAAGCCCTCAATCAGCTCTGCAAGTGAGTGTGCAGCACAGGTGAAGCTGGACTCCTGCAGGAGCCAAAAACTCACACACCCCCAAAGCCCAAAACCAGGGGCTTCAACTCCTCTCCTCTTAAGCTGTAAACCTTTAAACGTAAGGGTTTGCGAGCAGACCAACCAAATGAAGAGCAGATTGTGCATAACTTACGCGCACACTTTTCTATAAAGTCTGGAGGGGACCTCATAGAGTATGTCTGAACATGAATTCAGCTGGGCTTAATCAGTGACTCCTGTACAGAGTCACATGCAGCAAGCACCACAAACGGGACTCCCTCATCCCAATTTTTCCCGGTTTCTAAGAAATATTTGCGAAGCATGGATTTCAAAGTCTGATGCTGATGTTTTTTTGCACCCTGAGATTCCAGATAAGCACCTGGTGTTCCATGTGTCGTGTCAAGGGTTTGGACAACATGTTTAAACATAGTAGATCTAAAATTAGTTGCTTGATCTGTTCAAACAACACTTATAGGACATCAGAACACAATCACAAACTGAAAGTACTTCATATTCTAAAATCACTGTTAATTAGCAATCATCATTATTACTTGTCTGCCCTGACCGCGTTTGTTTAACTCCTGCAGAGTCCAGATGTCCGACGTTTGTGCCGTCTTGGAATAATGCTCTCCACGAAGAGAAAACTCAGCTTTCGAAAACAGGGGAGACCAGGAAGACGGTGTGTTGGATCATTGTCATGGTTGAATTAATAGATCACCAGTTTTCCAACCCTGTAACCCTTTAGTACGGGATGATGGTAAAGACAATGACCTTTGTGTTCATTAGTAGAACATCATAGTCAAATTGTATGTTTGTATCTAGTTTATATTTGGTGGGAAATATAAAAAAACCTGGAAAACATCACAGATTGTTTTCTTTTGCAATCCTTTTTTTCTAAAATTCAGATCAGATATTTGTAACTTGCTATGTTAACTGACACCATGTGATCGCTAGAAAAAAAATGCTTGTACTCTTGTGATGAATGTCACTCATTTTTCTCTTTTTCTGTGTAGAGATTAACTCGTAAAACGCAGCCATCTCTTAGCCTAACAGCTGAGCAAGTGCTGGAACTGGTCACGGTAAAAAAAAAAAAGTCAAAATACATTTACATTTGACATATTTTAAAAGTTAGCAACAAATCCTAAAAGTGTTGCATCTTTTTTGCTCCAAATGCAGACGGCACCAGCTGAGGAGGTCCAAAAGGAGGCAGCAGAACTCCTGTCCAGGCAAGACATCCAGGATCTCCAGGTCCAGCTGGGAAAGCTGGTGTCGGTCCTCGTCTGTCGGAGCCAGGCTGACCCAACTTTTTACACACACAGCACATTTGTGCAGCTGGTGCAAAGCAAGTTCCTCTGCCACAGGTCAATGACGACAATAAACATTTTCACTTTGTGTTTTCTTGAAAACAAACTATTCAATATGGTCTTCAGTCAAGCCAGTTTAATGATCAGCTTGATTTATTTTATTTAAAACAATCATCTAATTTCAAGTGAGTTAAAAAGCCTTCTGCTGCTGTAATATTTTCATCCATTTCTTTTGGAAGTCAAGCTGGCTCCGTTTATTTCTTTAGCAGCAGATTTGAGTGTTTTTTTTTTTTAAATGTTCATTTTTTAGGCAGTGTTTTTGAACTCTTTTATGCTTGGCTGCTTTTGTTGAAGCACAGGAGGTTATTCTTACCTGGAGGAATTATAGGCTATAGTGGATATTTACAGAAATGTAGTGACCTGAGTGACACAAACAGTTATTTTTTTTAACCCAGTTTGATTGTAGCTGCCATCATCTTTTTTTCCCCAACAGTGTGTGTCCTGACCTTCTGCCCTTGGCCCTGGAGAAGAAAGATTACTTCTTATGTCAAATTTGCTTGCTGTTTTTTCCTGACATCCCAGAAGTGCTCACCTGCACCTGCCTCAAAGCATTCATGTGGTAAAAAAGTTAATCAATGTAACTGATGCTGTTCTGCATGTTTCATTCAACCAGAAAATGGTAGTAACACACCTTGTATACTGCAAGTGTTATTCTTAATCCACATCTGTATGTTGTATGACACGCCATTTTTTAAAATGTTATTTGTGCTACTTGCATTTTCCTGATAGTGAATTAGAATTTAATTATCATTCCTCATTCTTTTCTTGCAGTTTACCAGATGTAGATGCAGAGAAGATGAGTTTGGAGCCTGATAGTGTCTCTTTCATGGACTCTTTAATAACAAGAGAGCATTGCCAGGGTGACCTGCAAAATGGTTTTAGCTTGTCCTCCAGGGTAGAGGACAATTCAGACACTGTCGCCGACCAACAGACAAGAGAAGGCAGCGAAAAAACCACAACCTTTCAAAGGCTGGTTTGTCCTGTTGGCTCACATAAGGCAGCTCTATTGTATCCTTTCAACCCATCGCCACCATGACTGAATTTTAAAATAAATTCATACTTTTCTGTAGACCTTGTTTAAATTTCACTAACGCAAACTGATGTGATTTATAAAGTGGCATTTTGTTGTGAAGTTAAACATCTTAACAAAAGCTGCATAGAAATGCAATCTTGCAAACAGCATACAGTGACACTTTCCTCCTCCCACATCTGAAAGATCTCTGCTCCCAACATGTCCTTGTAAGCAACAGATTTTTGCACTTCTTTAAAGCAGCCTGTGCTCCATTTTTGATGCAAAACTGATGCAATATTTACCTTTTCGTTTTCATTCCATCAGCTCTTCCTTCGGTACCTGCAGTTCCTCTACTTGTATCATTCCCAAGATACTTTACCACAGACACACAGCTTAAGAGCACCAAGTCTTCATCAGGTTTGCATCTGATTTAATTTGTAAATCACACCACCTGTTAGAAATATTCAACTTTTTTTTTTTTTAAACTCTTTCTGCTTTGGTACAGATAATGGACTGGATTTGCATGATGCTGGACGCACATTTTACAGTGCTGGTGATGACTCCAGAAGCCAAAGGCTTTCTGCTGAACCTCCACAGTTTTGTTCGGTCTCAGGTAACAAACAGCCCCTTTTGTCAGCCTGTCACTGGTTGGAGCGCAAGGAAAAATAGCTTCAAATGATGTCCCTTTCTCCACAGGTAAAGCTGTTCTCTGAACTTGGAAAGATTGAGGGCAGTCTTCTGGAACTACAGAAAATGAAGATGAAGCAAGATGTCAAACAATACTCAATCGAAGTCATTGAGATATTTTAGAAAGTATACAAAAACATGTTTTGATTTATTTAGTAAATTGATTCAAGACTGTAGCTGTCTGGACGGGCTTGTGGACACAGATGTTTGACTTACTAAATGAAACAACTTTGTGAATTGAATTGGTACAAGTGTCCATGTTGCAGATTTATTGAAACTGGTTTGAATGTGGCCTTCAGCTAAATATCGTTTTAATGTTTGATTCACAGTTCACTCACATGCTGGATTTGTTTATTGTGGAAAATGTCTGCAAAAAGAGACATTTTACATGGAAATTGTCCTATTCTGACGGCAAATCTGTTTTTAAGTGTGTCCCCCAGAAAACCACTTGTAAATCTGCTAGTTGAATTTTTATTGTAAATTATGTTTTAGATATAAACATATTGAGGTTAAAGTTCATTTGTGTGGTGTTATGTTTATTACAAGCTATTAGTAGAATAACAAATCATCCATCCAATTTGTATGCATTGAACTTTTTTGCTTAGTGTTGCTGTATGTCTTTTAATAACTAAAAGTGAGCTATTTTTTTAAATGTATTTCGGCTTCAGTTGTCCCTTGCTGACAACAGCCTACATTGCTCTGAGAAAACTGGAAAACTTAAAGCACATACCAGGAATCTTCTTTTTCTTTTGGCTTTTCCCTTCTGGAGTCGCCACAGCAAATCAGCTTCCTCCATCTAACCCTGTCTTCTGCATCCTCTACTCTAACACCAGCTACCTTCATGTCGTTGTTGAATGCATCCATAAACCTCCTCTTTGGTCTTCTAGACCTCTTACCTGACAACTCTAGACTCAGCATCTTTGTACCAATACATTCACTGTCTCTCCCGTGGACATGTCCGAACCATCTCAGTCTGGCCTCTCTGACTTTATCTCTAAAACCTCTAACATGTGCTGTCCCTCCTATGTACTCATTCCTGATCTTATCCATTCTGGTCACTCCCAAACTGTTCTCCACCCAATCCATCCTACCTGCATTCGCTTCACTTCTTTTCAGCACTCTCCATTACTCTGTTGAGCACATACTAGGAATGATGCATTAATTTAAAAAAAGGATCCTAACTTTGTTGAGTAAAGTGGCCTTTCTTTAAAAAAAAAAAAAAAAAAAAACTTTGAAACTTATAGAACTTATTGAAAACACTAGATTTTTTTTGAGAAAACAGATTTGTCAAGAAAAATAAGACTGAACATTTTTGAGTGAACAGCGTTAACAAGTACTCTTCTTTGCAACTAAAGACTTCTGCTACCGGTCATAGCATTTAAGTTTGGGTCAACAAAAGATCTGCTTCTCATGACCTCAGCAACGTACACCATTATTTAACATGTATTATTATTTAACATGACTGTAAAATCTGTAGTATGAATCCCAACATGTAGGTGTACATAGGTAGTAGTTGTCGTGGCCGAGTGGTTAAGGCGATGGACTAGAAATCCATTGGGGTCTCCCCGCGCAGGTTCGAATCCTGCCGACAACGACATCTTTTCGTTTTTCTGCCGACAACGACATCTTTTCGTTTTTCTAGTACACGCAGTGTGGCAGGTTCGAATCCCGCCGACAACGACATCTTTTCGTTTTTCTAGTACACGCAGTGTGGCAACATCTATCATACTTTAATTGCTTTATTTACGCACTTAACATTGGTGTATTCTTAGGACAAATGTTAATTGCAATTTTATAAACAGCACTAATGGCCGTCGAATCGTTCTTTTGCCCGAAAGGGTACGATGTTTGAGTGACAGCGGTCTAACCACATGGATAATCCATTCTGGTGCCTTACTTTACCTATCACCAGTTGTGCTATTAATTGTGTGCAATAAATTTGATTAAAAAAATAGGTTTACCCAGTGTTGTAGCCAGTGTGCATATCCTGGATGAGCTTTAGACATGAGGGATTTTGAGTTTTTACTATTGCTCAAACAACAGCAACAGCGGTAGCAATAGAAGTAATTGTAGTATTAGTGGTAGCAACTTTAGCGATGTATTTTTACTTATATGTAAAGTCTTTATTGTTGGAGGCTTCTTCGTGGCTGCATGTGCCACAAAGGACCAAAACAAATAAATGAGGAGAAATTATCCAGTGTTTATAAACACATACCAACACACGTAAAATAAATACCACGGCACAAAGAGTGTGTGTTATAAACTTATTTTATTAAGTGAGAGGCGTTTTGCTTGAAGAACGGGGAGTCATGTGACCAACATGGATTCAGGAGCCGATAGTGTCAAGCTAGAGATGAATATTTTTTCCCCGGAAGTTCATGTAAAACAGTTACAACTAAATATTTTTTATGTAAAAAGCAGTAATTAATCATTACATTTATTTACAAAATTGAATATTTTAAGCTATACACTTGATCATTTTTCCCCATTTTTTTGGTTTGTGCTTTATTTTGAAAAGAGACAAAAACATGACTTCCGTTTGAGGCAGCGCTTCTCTAGTTAGCTTAACACACATCTGAGGCCTGCTGTGTTTTCAACAGCGGTAGAGTCGAGCTGAAAAATGGCGTCTGCTGGCGACGCGAAGCGGGACGCCGGCCATTCAGCTTGAGCTTTGCGCTTTAAAATTGAGGCCGGGGCTTGACAGGGACCAGCTGGGAAGTGTCACCCGTTTCGTGGTCATTTTCTCCTCGCTTTAAAACAGCAAACGTGGCTCATTTGAGCAGCGAGATCTCAGCGGAGTATAAGAGCCTCGCTCTTGCTATGAGAGGCAGAAGAGGAAGGCCGCCCAAACAAGCTGCCGTGATGCGGGAAGGTTCACCAGGGCCGGTCCGGGGCTCCCGGGGCGGCAGGACTAGAGGGATGCGTGGACGGGGCAGGGGCAGAGGAAGGGGTCGGGCCCGAGGAGGCAGCGGCGGTATTTGCAGCATCGGTCCTGTGGAGATGGATACAGAATTCTGTGGCCGAGAAAACTTTCATTCGTCTCGGGGCCGTAGGAAAGTTGGAGCCTCCACGGTGGCTGCAGCGGCATCGCGGGGCAGAGGGAGCAGAGGCAGAGGCAGAGGGTCGAGAGGTGGCCGCGGCGGGAGAGGAGGAGTGAGGCAACCTCAAACTAAGGTGGTCTACGATGACAACAGCGACGAGGAGGAGGATAATATCAGCTACCGCTCCGACGAGGACGAGCTAAACGACAATCCGTCGTCAGATCTTGAAGACGAGGAGGCCTTGGGAGACGACTCTGACTATCTGGAGGACCTCCCGGATAATGAGGATGCCAGCTACTGTACGGAGAGTAGTTTTAGGAGCCACAGCACGCTCGGGAGCACCCCAGGTACGTTTGTTTGCCGACGCACACACCCAGACACACTACTTAAACACTGCATTATAAATATATATATGTATTTAGCTCAATGCATAAAGCAAGGCGCATTGTTCAAAATGGAGTTTGAATCAGAAACGGGCCTTTGTTTACCGTGCGCTCCTCGGTCCGCGGTCTTGCAGATGTTCCTCGGTTTAACCGGCTTTTGAAGCGTTGGATTTGAGCCGAATCAGCAGATTTCTGGGGTCGTTTTTGGTGCTTTGGAGGAGGCTCGCGCGCGCTTTTCTCATCATTTAACTCGGCGTTGTTTCGCATTTCCCTGCAAGCGTCAAAAACGGAATAGTTAACTTAGTTATTTCATTCATTCAGGTTGACCACACACTTCCTCTGTTACTTACAGCTTTGTATTAAAACGGAAAGGTCGTCGATGTACTTTTATTTAACTATTTACAGATAAATATTGATTTTTAAAATAAACTTTTAAATGTTTCAATGTTTTTTTTGTCTTTAAGTCTTTTGGATTACGACTCATTTCAAAAAAGCTTGTTTTTGTAGCATGATGTTTCCTAATGAACGTGACAGGCATGTTGTTTCCACTCACTTGTTGCATACAACCTCATCCTCCGTTACCACAGTAACCACGTCACGTTATCCAGGTGTGGACGTTCTACATTTGTCCATCCTTTGATTTTTAAATTGAAGTTGTTTAGATTTTACTTATAGCATTTTAATAATACGTTCTGGACGCGTTACTACATTATTTAAGTTCTGTTTTTGTAAAAAGTCAGTCTGAATTTCTTTACATTCTTCTTTTAGTTTTAGATATTTTGTAAACACCCTAAACTATTTTTTGCTTCAACTTGAATGATTGGTAAACACCCAGTTTTTCATTCAATTAAGTAATAATCAAGATACCCATTAATAATTACTCCTAGTGTATAGTTGTCAGTGCTGTAAGCTAGCGGGTTTAGAATATAACCAGAGGGATGATGGGAAATGAGTGCAGGCTTACTTTGCACTAACAGTCCCGTCCACAACTCGGAGGTGAATTTTTGATGAACTCCTGCAGCTCTGCAGAGACTATGTCCTAGAAAACAACACAGGATTTCATGTTTTTTTTTTTTTTTTATTTTTATTAATTTTTTTAAATTAAAAACTGCATCATCATAATTCAAAAACCACTGGGAACAATTTTACAAGAGATCAAAGGATGATCAGAGGGGGCTTTATTGGTGAATACAGATATTGCAAATGTCATTTGTCTAAAGATATATTCATTCAACGACCACACATTCTGGTTGCTGAATGAATATGAAGGGCGGCTGTGGTCCAGATGTGGAGCGGTCGACCTCTGAATGGAAGATTGCAGGTGTTTTTCCTGACCTGCGCGCCCATGTATCAGAGTGTCCTTTGGCAAGACACTGAACTCCACATTGCTCCTGGTGGTTAGAGGTTAACGCCAGTGTTGAGCAGTAGAGCTCCCATCAGGGTGTGAATGGGAGTGTAAAGCCCTCTAAGAAGGTAGTTATGCGCTATTTAAGTACATGCTATTTACCATTTTGCTAGTTTGAATATTTTTTTGTTCATTTTTCGTTCTAACTTTACAATTCTCCAGCACACTTGTCTTTTCCCTCTCTTCTGTTGCATGTCATTGCTTTCTCTTATGACTCTTTTTTTTTTTTGTCCTGCAGGTCCTAAGCGGTCTAGGGCTCCACGGCCCCGGTCTCCTATTCTCGAGGCAAAGGATATTCCTCCTTTTGAGCTTCCCAAGTCCTCAGAGGACCTCCTCATTCCTGCCTCACAGCTCCTCAACGTGTGCGCAGTCTACGAGGTCCTCCGCAACTTTGGCACGGTGTTGCGGCTGTCTCCGTTCCGCTTTGAGGACTTCTGTGCAGCCCTGGCCAGTCAGGAGCAGTGCACACTGCTGGCAGAGACCCACATATCCTTGCTCAAAGCTATTCTTCGAGAAGAGGATACTTCTAACACCACATTTGGTCCTGCAGATGTCAAAGACTCCGTTTACTCGACTCTGTTTTTTGTGGATGGTATGACTTGGCCGGAGCTGGTGCGAGCGTACTGTGAGAGTGACCCTGAATACCGGCACACTCTGCCTTTGCAGGAGACTGAGGATTATCCGTATGAACCCCTGGAGAACAAAATTAAAGTTCTTCAGTTTTTGATGGATCAGTTTTTGGCAACTAACATTGCCCGGGAGGAGCTTATGTCGGAAGGGGTGGTTGCGTATGATGACCACTGCAGGGTGTGCCATCGTCTGGGTGACCTGCTGTGCTGCGAAACCTGCTCAGCTGTCTATCATCTGGAGTGTGTGAAGCCACCATTGGAGGAGGTGCCAGAGGACGAATGGCAGTGCGAGGTGTGTGTGGCTCACAAGGTGCCCGGTGTGACAGACTGCATCCCTGAAGTGCAAAAGAGCAAACCCTTCATTCGCCAGCTCCCCATCGGCTACGACAGACACCACCGGAAATATTGGTTTCTAAACCGCCGGCTTGTTGTGTAAGTTCAGTTTGGTTTTATCTGTAGCACTTTTGCTTAGAATTCACTAAGGTAGGTAACGTAGGTGATAAATAGCTACTTTAGGTTTTTTTCCATAAACCCCCTAACTCGAAGTTGTCAACCTTACAGATTTAGAAGCCACTTTTTAAAAATGTAATTTAAAATACACATCTTTTATAAAAGGAAAACAATACTTTATTCACTTTTATTGACATTAGTCAGTCGACAAACCAATAACTGCTACAAAAGCTTTTTTAGAGGAGCCATTATTTACATTGAAGGCTGCACAGTGGGGCAGTGGTTAGCACTTTCCCTTCACAGTGAAAAAGCCGTGGTTCAAATCCCAACTGAGGCCTTTCTGTGTGGAGTTTGTATGTTCTCCCTGTGGGTTTCTCAAGGTGCTCCAGCTTCCTCCCACAGTCTAAAAACCCCATAGGTTGGTTGATCACTCTAATTTGTCTCTAGGTGTGAGTGTGAATGGGTGTGTGATTGCGTGACTCTGCGACAGACTAGCGACATGTCCAGGGTGTACCCTGCTTTTGCCCAACAGTTGCCAGGTTAGGCTCTGGGAGCCCTGTGACCCTGAAAGGAACAAAGCAGGTAAAGAAAATGGATGGATGGCATTATTTATATTGAAATTAAAGAATATATTTATCTGTGGATAGATGGATATTGTAGTCTGTTCTGCACTGGCTACAGTTTTTTGTCTATTAAATTATCTAAAAATGTATTCATCGTATCAGTTTTTGCATCAAATTCGTGATTCCGTTTTTTTGTAGTGATTGAAAGCTGCTTTTTTTCCCTCAGTTTTAATGTTAGAGTTTTTAGTTTTTTAAGGAAATCTTCTCGTTTAAGGCAATCGTGGTTAGTTTTTCTAAACCAAACAAAAGGGGTTTTAGAATTTGACACATAAAATAATATCTAATTCATTCATCTTCAGTCTGAAGTGGAATGAATTCAGTAGTTTGGCAGTGAAACCCGGCCCAGTTTGTCAACCGCAAACTCATACTGAAGCCCAACATTACAATAAAAATGTGGTCTTTCTATAAAGAGGTAAATAAAAGAGAAGATGATTTTGTGTTGCATTCAGTTTGACTTCAACATGATAGTAACCCACTTTAGGCTTTATTTTAATGATGCACTTATAATGTCCATCCAGCCAAAATTGCATCTACTTGGACAACGGACTAGACTAACTTTCAACTCCATCAGGCATCGACATGGTGGCGTGGAAGGTTCCCTGCTTTGTCTCCTCAGGTCCCTTCATTGTGCTTGCTCAACTATGTTTTAAAGTTCATTAAAAGATTTTTAATGGCAATTATAAAATTATATAATCACTTGAAATACATTGAATTATAAATAAAAGTGACATTTTGGCTGTAAATTGGTCATTTAAAAGTAATAAAATAGATGCAAAGACATTGTGAACAACAATTAATGGTAGTTTTAATCTTGTGTTGATTTCATTCACTTTGCATCTAGTCATAGTGACTTCTCTCAATGACCCAATTTAAAGCATTGAATTAACCTTAAAAAGGTAGTGGGTCTGCCATCCCTGCTTGAACATGACACACAGATAATTTAGGAAAATATATGCCCTGTAAGATGAGTTGATTCTTCAGTGTTTTTATAGGTTTTGAAGTACATTCATAGCTATGCAGGAAAATTAAGTTGTTTCAAGGGGCACACAATAAGTCCAAACATTCCCTCTAAAACTGATGAAAAGAAACATGAAGTTAATTCTTGTATAATTCATTTCAAATAGTTCAAATTTGTCATAAAGTCCCATTCCAGCTATATTTTGAATATTGTAAATCCTTCCAAGTAGTCTTTTAGTTATGATTGTGCAGCTTTTATTAAATATCAAAAATCCTGTGTCGTTTTTTAAGACATTGTCCGCAGAGCAGCAGGAGTTCATTTGAAATTCACTTCTGAGTTGTGTGTGAGTCTGTTGGCGCTAAGTAACCCTTCTCTGATATCCCATCATTCTTTGCTTACGCTCTCTTCCTTTAGCTAACGGCCCCTCAAAACCCCACGCTAACATTAAAATTAAAACTTTTTTTAATTTTAAGTTTATTTTATACTCATGAACCCAAACAGCTTTCAGTTTGTTTTTTTAGTTGCTTATGTAAATGAGCAGTAGATTACTCCAGGTAATCTTCAGTGTAATCCTTGTAGAGTGAATGTCAGGACAGATGTGATTGTCAGGTATGTTCTCCAGAGCTTTGCAGTCCCGAGTCAGTCCATTTATAGACAGCTGCTTCTTGCAAACAAGTGGAAATGCAATATTAGCTGGGACTTGCTTTAATAAAGCAGAAATTGAATCATATTTTTGCTGCTTAGCATTCGTTTTGGCTTTGAATGTTAACTTTATGTTGGTGTTGAACGGACGGAGACAAATGTCTGCATGCTGGTTCAGTTTCACCAGTCTGGATTGTAGGTCACTCTGACAGTTAAACTAGGCTTCTCAGCTTTAGAGTTTTTTTTAAATTTCTTTTTGGGATCAACCGATATGTTTTTTTTTTCAAGGACGGGACGATATTTTTTTTAAGTCTAGATGGCCTATAGCCGATATTTAGGCCGAAAGGCATTTGCAATATTCATTTTAAAAATAAAAATAAAATGGGCAACATGTTTTCGTATGCTCAACTCATTGTGTTTTTAATTTTTTTACAGCATTTGGGAAGCCTGTAGTTGATATTATTTTAATCAAACCAAACAAGACAACTTCTTCAAATGTTTTAGATAATTTATTTTCCAATTCCTCTACCAATTTTAAAAGGTCAATCAACCAACTTTTTTTTTATTGATTGATTTCCAATTGCCCCTGAACTCACCACGGCACGGAGTTCAGGGATATGAGAGCAATTCAGGAAGGTGGGATTATTTTTCTTCTTTTTATATCAAACATTCGGAGTAAGGGCAACGGGCACGCGCATGCAGATGGTGGGCGGGACAATGCTGAAGACAGAGGCGCCACTGGCTCCAGCCAACAACAACCACTTCAATATCAGCCGTCGGATTAAAAAAAAAAAGGCAGATATCAATAGTTGTCAAAATAGCCAATATCTGCTCTGATGCCGATTTTGATATCAGAATCGGTTGATGCCTAATTTCTTCTTCATGTTTCTGCTTTTTTAAAATTTTGTTATCATTGTTCACGTAAAACGTTGGAAATTCCTCAATCCCCTCTCAGACACAGAAGTAATGTACAGATATAAAATGTGTCTCTTTATTGAAATAAAAAAATAGACATGTTTTTCTGAATGCAGTACTCTTTGAATGTCCACGTGGCTATAGGTGAAGTTGCTGAATAGACGGTTTTGTTTCATGGCCACAGGCTTCACAGTCCAAAAGCACGGATTAGTTAAGCAAAAGGAAAGCTTTAGCCGGTGCTATGAAAGTCCAGTGACTTACTGAAGCACAGATGCAAAAACTTTTTCTTCTTTCTAATTCTGTGTTTTAACATCATGTAATTGTGCAAGCTTTCCCAAATGTCTTCTCTTTTAGCTTATTTTCACATGAAAATTAATTAGTTCAGTGCCAGGTTAAAGGTCAACTTCAATGGAAATTGTGTTTTTGGTATTTTTAACATGTTCTTGTAGCATTTTTCTTGTGATGGAGGACGTATAAAAGAATTATGATTAAAGCTGTGTTTCTAAATATTTTGTCATTCAAATCGTGATGGATCAGGAGCAGAGAAAAGTGTGCCCTTTGAAAAAGCTCCGGTTTGTGACGTAGCAAGTGAAATGCGTGGGCCAAAGTCTCCCTGCTCTGCTCCGTTCTGATGCACCCCTTTGCAGGCAAATAGATCCATTAACATCTTCAGTTTCCTCGTCTGAGCTGCCATCAGGCACAGAACTGTACAACTGGATAACTAATATTCTAATATTTCTCCCCATTTTTGTTGCACCGCTAATGTTAGCTTGGGGTTGTGAGGGGATGTAAGCTAATGGGAGAGAGTGTAAACAAAGGAATGATGGGTTATCTAGGAGGGGATATTTACGGGCGGCTGTGGTGCAGTGGTAGGGTGGTCAACCTCTAATTGGAGGATTGCAGGTTCGATTCCCACCATGCCTGCTCCTGTGTCAAAGTGTCCTTGGGCTTGAAACTCTCATTACCTCTGGTGGAAGGTTGTCACCAGTGTTCGACATTGAAGCCATCATCAGTGTGTGAATGTGTGAATGGGACTGTGACTGTAAAGGACTTTGGGCCTTCGAGGAAGGTATTAAAACGTTACACAAGTATACGCCACTTACCATATCATTGTAGGGTTACTTCCGCAGGCCACAACTCAGAGTGAATTTCTAATAAGCTCCTGCTGCTCTGCAGAAAATATGTCTTAAAGAAATGACACAAGCTTTTGGATTTTGGCTATGAAGTGCATAATCATGATTAAAGACCACTGGGAATAATTTTACAAAAGAAAAAAACAGAGTTGAAGTGGGACTTAAAATAGTTTTAAAGAGTAACTTGTTGTGATTCTTGTTCCTTCAGTGTTCCACTCTTTTCTTCTAGGAGTCAAAAATACTCTCTCTATAACGTTAAACAATATTTAGACCATGACAGGATATAGATTAAATACTTAACTTGTACCAGACAGAGCACCAATGCTGAAGAAATCACATTTCTCTTTCTGTGTTTGTTTTGTGGTTCATCAGTATATGTTCTGTTTTATCAGAGTTTTTAGGGCTGGTCTCTGACCTATCACAGCTAAGGGAGCAGTCTTCAGATAAATCAATGTTTAACGACATAAGCAAAAGAGCCACCAGGTTGCGGTTTAGAAGTTAAAAAGAAAAGTCAAATAATGAGCTGTAAATTGGGGAAACCCCTCCACACACACACACACAACTGTTCTTTTTGGTTCGTCCCTTGTTATTGATTGGATCTCTTTCCTATGTTTTCTCCACAGTGAGGAGGATGATGAGCAGGAGGGAAAATCCATCTGGTACTACAGCACAAAGGTAGATACATAGCAGGCCTGTTTGTAGAATAAACTTAGCTCAGTCAATTAAAGACACATATTTGGTAGTGATTTCTTTTGTTATTAAAAGGCTTTTTGTTTGCAAAAAGTGGTTTTCTAGCTGAAAACATTTTCAAAGTTGCACATTTAAAAAGATGTCATTTTGAAGGCAGCATGTGCTTATATCAATTACAACTGTTTTTCTGAGTCAGCGCTGATACCACATAAAAGTCACTTGCTTTTGCCAGAGCATTAATCTGAGGGTGTATTCACACTGATCACATTTGTTTCGCCTGAAGTGAAGCAGAGTTTGTTTGCCCCAATAATCGAGAACAAATTTTCAGTCTGAATAACCCCAAGCGGACCCTGGTCCAGAATCAGAAACCGCTCTAAGACCCATCTTTCGAAGTGGTTTCGGTTTGTGTCTGATCGGACTGAACTCCGGTTTGCTCAGAGATTCCGCAGTCTGAATAGGCTCCGTGCTCAAAGCGGAACAACTTGACCAAAACAGCCACCTTAGCTGTGCATTATGGGATGTAAACAGAGTAGTGGGGCAAAGGTGATGCAAAGCAACTCAGTGAAATGGGATCGGATGAATGCAGGCTCATTAAAGCAACTTTTAATGTGTGTGTGAATGGGACCGTGACTGTAAAGCGCTTTGGGCCTTCAATGAAGGTAGAAAGGCGCTTTGTAAGTGTACGCCATTTAAAGTGATACACATTACTTCTCACACTGTTTTCCCGACAATCTGTATGTCATAAACACTTATCAGCCTACCTTCTTAGCCGTCGTCTCCTCAGTAACCGCCTTTCAGCATGCCTCCACCGTACCAAAGTAGCAGTAAAAAGTGTTGTGCCTGACCTTGATACAGACGTTCAAAATTGGTCAGAGAAATATAAAGTTTGAGTGAAGTACCCCGACAAGAATTGCAAAGTGTAGGACTTCTATTATTTTTTTTCTCGTTGCTTTGCCCCTCCATCGTAATTACGGACCAATGACTGATGAGATGTTTAGTCACATGGTTGTGTTCACAAGCTTTGGTTCAAAATGTCTGGTTGGTGGCAGTCTGAAAACAGAGCAAAGCTCTGGACCAAACTAAACGGACCAACTAACTTTTTCACTCTGAATATTTACTATAATTGTGCAAAAGAGCTGCAGTGTTGACGTGGATTTGTTTCGTTACAGGTATTTATTTATTTTTATTTCTCACAAGAATTTAATAAATTAGAAAAACCTCAAATCTTTTGTTTGGTCAGTATTTTTTTTCACAGCCATTCCTAGAGCTTCAAAGCTGAAAAAAAAATCAAACATAACAATGACTTGAGGCTCAACTTCAAACAGTTTGACGTTGCATCTTAAGGTTTTATTGTACTGTTTGTAGTGGATTTACTTCCAGAAAAGAAATGTGTCTATTCATATTTTTATGTTTTTTATTTTGAAATTTTCGTATTCTGTAACTATGTCCTTTAGGTCCAGCTTGCTGAGCTGATAGACCGCTTGGATAAGGAATACTGGGAGGCTGACCTGTATGCTGCACTTGAGGAAATAAGGGATGAAGTGCACTCTCATATGGATGTCACTGAGGACTTAACCAACAAGGCTCGGGGCAACAACAAAAGTTTCCTTGCTGTCGCAAATGGTAATATCTGTTTTTTTTTTTTCCTTGATAAACTGCAATTCCTCCTTGCTGATTTGGTTTAGGGTTGAAAGTGGTATTTCTTAAATCTAATGATCTTTGTCGTTTTATTTGCGTGTTTTGTCGTCTACATTTTAACTTTCTGTCATGAAAGCAGCACCGTTGTAGATGATCTGGTAATGTTCAGTTATGTTTACTGAAACCTTTTAATTACAATCAATGAGCTATTGATTTTCTTCACTTGATCTGCAATGTGAAGCAAAGATTACTGGATTCATGTAATTATGTGTTCTAATGATAATCGATGATTATTACAAATCAGTTACCTAAAGTGCATATCAATGATGTTTTCTGAAGAAATGCAAGAATTATTGTTGAGGATAATCAATAATCCCTCTTGTGACTTGAAAACTTGATCTACAACGTGCAGGGAGGATTTTTGGAATAATATGACATTGTATTTTGATGATAATGAGTTTAACATACCTGTTACATGATGTGTGATTCATGCTACTGATCTCTGAAATAATTATAGAATGTCTTCTGAGAATAATCAATAATCATCAAGCACTCAGTTTTGTTACTTGAAAAAATCTGCACATGATTTGATCAGAACCAGATTATGCAAACTATACAAAACGATCAAATAAAGTAACTAAAGTAACTAAGACTAAGTAACTAAATAGGGGTGGGATTATATACATTTGCTTCTTCCCACTCTTTTTCAAGCAATGAATCAGGCTCTACTTGACTTTAGTCAATAATCATAACATTCAATGTGTTAAAGTGACTTAAGTGTTTCTTTGTTTTTATTTGTTTTTTTTTAAGTTTTTCATTATTTCTGTGTTGAGTTTGTTAAATGTGGGATTTTTTTTCTTGTATTATCTACAATCAATGGTTGAAATAAACTAAATCAAGCAATCAATGAAATAGACGGCAGCTGAGTTGCTGTGTAACCTCAGATTGCTCTCGGTCCATTAATCCATGCTGCTGCATCTTTTCAGTCCCTCATCCAGTCATAAGCCTCTTTGTTGTTTTGAATGAAGCACATGTGAATGATGTGTGCAGAATGAGCAGTGTTGACATAACTTGATGCTGCAGTCTGAACCTTCTGATGTTTCACAAGTTCAGGACTAGTTGGTTGATCTGGTGCTGGTCTATGAATCGCTTCCTGATGTAGATCTCTTTCTCTCATACATAAACTAATTGATGCCCTGAGATCTGCAAGTAATGATCAGCTGGTAGAAGCTTGGGTCAGAATCAGACATGGTAAAGCTGCTCTTAATTACGGTGAAGGACATAGACTTCTTCATGTATTCAGTTATGTCTCAATATTTTGGACTTTTAGGTGTAAACTTAAAGTCTTTTCTAGTGATTTTTCATGAAATACTGTTGTGTTTCTATATTCATTTGCTTCTTATATATTTTTTTGCTTTTGTTTTATGCTGTTGAAGATCTTGTCTATATAAATCACTTATAATTGCCTTAGAGTATTAAAGCACCACTCCAATTATATTTTTATCAACTGTTTTTCTCTACTTTCTAGAATGAAAGCGTTATGCGTTGTCTTTTAATTATGATTATGCTGTTTTCAGGCAAAATCAATCAGTGTCTATTTTTAGGACTTAGTTTCTGCAGAGCGGGATCAGAAATTTGCCTCTGAGTGTTGTGTGAGACTATTGGCGTGGCTGTAAGCCTCTGCTGATATTTAGTGATCTTTTTGGAGAACACCACAACCCCAAGCAAACATTAGCGTGTCAAAAAAAAAGCCGAGCAATATCACAGCAATCCAGACGTACGGTTTTGAACCAGATTCCAGCTCAGATAATAAAAATGTCTTTAGCCCGCTCACTTCAGATGCTGCTTCACAAACCTGAGGTTTATTAAACCACAGGCTTTTATCTGCTCCGGATCCATCACAATTTGAATAGAAAATACTTAGAAACGCAGTTTCAATCCAGACTATATTTTTCATATGTCCTCCATCACAAAAAAATGCTACAAGAACTGCCTTTCATCATGAGAAGGTTTGGGGTAGAACAAAGAAAGCAATGGTTTAAAGAAGTGATTGTTTTTGGTAAGTTTCTGGTAATAATAGGTTAGGGTTGTTAGGGGCTGTAAGCTAGCGAAAGAGAGTCTAAACAATGGGATGATGGGATGTCAGCGGAGGCTTACTTCTGTGCCAACATTCCCGCCCACAACTCAGAGGTGAAGTTTTAGTGAACTACTGTTGCTCTGCAGAAGTGTTTTGATTTTACCTAAAATAGCATCATCATACTTAAATTATCACTGGGAATGGTTTTACAACAAAATTAAAGACGTTTGGAGTAGGACTTTAAATAATAAAAAAATCGTAAAAAGTTTTCTTACTTGGAAAGCAGCATCCTATATGCGTTTCTATTTTTTTATTGGAAAAAAAAATGAAACGAATGTATTCCTCTACTTAGTTTTATCTGAATTGATTGGTTAGGAGGATTTGTCACCAATAACCATTTTTGGGTTGTCAGCATGAAAGAGACATATGTGCTCTTCTTTTTTAACACCTATTTTTGCCTCTTTAAATCCGTTTTGTTCTTGCAGTTTTGTAATTTATTTGCATGTGTTTTTCATCTTCACCCAGAAGAAATAATGGAGCGATTACGGGCGAAGAAAGACGAGGAGTTGGAAGAGGTGAAGAGACGGGCGGCTGAGGAGGCCCAGAGAGCATTCTTGGAGAAGGAGAAGAAGGAGGAGGTAAATGGTAAGAAAGAAGAGGACGAAGCCAATCTGAATGAAGAGGAACAGCCGGAAGGGAAGATGAACAGCATGAAGAGGGAAGAGCAACGGACAAAGGAAGAGCAGTCATTGGAAGAAATATGTGATATCAAAATGGAAGGTAGTTATGCTTATACTTTATAAAATGATATGAGTAGAAACTATATGTTAATATAAGTAATAAATAAGTATAGTCCATTGCAATATTAATTATTTCTTTGTTTAGCTTTCAAAAAAGGACACTTAGGCTGTATCTGAATTTCTCCCTACCCCTACAGGTTCTCCCTAACCCTATATTTATCCTTAGCGGAGAGATATGGAAAAAGTAGTGTCTTCAAATGTGGACGTTACTACTGCTTGATGATGTCCTCAACAATCACTGGTTATCTACGTTAGTTCGTTGCTCCCAGCCCTCGAAAAATACAAAACATTGGTTTTATAACTTTACAAAAGTCATGCTAAAACAAAAAGTCATTACATGTAAGTGTAAACTTGTGTACACACCCATGTGAAGAAATGCGTTTCTCCTCCGCGGCACAAGCGTGACGTGGATCGCCCTACCGGCAGAGGGATAGCCCGCCCTAAATCTCTACGGCTTCCTAAAAAACACTTTCTGACACCACTACAGCATCAAATGCCCCTACAATTGTTCCAATTGGGAGGAGCCAGAGGGATAGGAATCAGCGTGGATTTAGCCATAGAACTTTTTTAACAAGTAGTAGCAATAATGGTGCTTCAAAAATAGTTGACAAATGTGAATCTCTGATTTACTGAATAATAATTTCTCACTGAAAATTAGCCTTTCAGGTTAATCTGACAGAAAACTCGCTCGAGATCCACTCAAATGAAATGTTTTTGCTGTTTTTAACATGTTTTTGTAGCATTTTTCTCTTAATGAAGGAAAAGGATAAAAGAATGTAAGATTGTAACTCAATTTCTGAGTATTTCTTTAGCCAACTCAGGTTGGAACAGGAGCAGATGAAAACCAGATCTATATAAAAAAGCTCAGGTTTATGACGTTTATGTTTTATCAGGTTTATGTGCCGGCTGAAGCTGCCCTTCAGTGGTCCGATTCTGAAGCATGCGCTTGCAGACGAATAGATGCGTTAATGTTTTTGTTTTCCTCGTTTAAGCTTGTATCTGGCTCAAAACTGTATAACTGCATAGCCCCACTATTTCTGTTTTTTTTTTCTTTCTTTTTTGCTATGCTAAGTTTGGCTTGGGGTTGTGAGTATTATTCGCTAGCGGTAGAGAATGAAAACAAAGGCATGCTGGGAAATTAGCAAGGCTAACGTCCTCGCCAACATTCCCGCCCACAACCCAGAATCGAATTTCAAATGAGGTCCTGCAGCTCTGCTGAAAATATGTCTTTAAAAAAGCAACACAGGCTTTTTGGTTCTGGCTAAAGACTGCATAATCATGAGTAAAGACAACTGGGAATGATTCTGCAATGAAAAAAAAATGGTGAAAGTGAGACTTTCGAGATGATGTTTGATTTCTTTTCTGTGTCCGGTGCAGTTCAGTCAACATTAAGTCTTTTCTCCGTGTTGTTTCTCTGCAGCTCCTGAAGATTCTCCCACTGGCCAAGAGGGTAGCATTGATAGTGGCATCTCAGATGAACCGAAGCTTCCAGAAATTTCCTCTCCAACAAACAACTCTTCTGTGAGCTCCTGTCAGCCGGTTGTGTCCCCAAAGTTCCCGGCTTCTTCTCCAGAGCCTCAGTCTGATGGTTATTCCCAGGTGGAGATGTCTAACAGCATCAAAGGTGAACAGAAACATCTTTAGGTCATCGATCTCTTCTGTGGACTGCTGCATTAGTCTGCAGTGTTGCCTCCTGTTGTTTTTATGTGATGTTTTTCCGCTTGTAGAGCTTCAAGGGTTTCTGGCTGTTTTCATTTTGAAGTAGTCTATGGGATTATACAGCTGTCAATAGGAAGCTCATGACAAAGTTGTGCATAAATTAATACTTTGTGCACAGCAGTGCAAAAAAATAGGAACACTAATTTGGTTTTACATTTGACATGTCTGTTTTGAAAATGACTTTTTTTGTATTGAATAAATTGTTAGATTGTTATATTGTTAGAATACTGTCAAAAATACGTCACGAGTTCACAGGCATTTATATCATAAAGAACAATCAGGGGAAAAATATGCCTCCATCAATGACGATAATCAGGCACTGTTGGTTAACAGTTTGCATGTTTTTACTTTCATTTTTTAGCATTATTTCATTAAAGTTATATAAATGCAGATCATTGACATGATATCACCACCAACTTTCGCGTTGAAGCAGAAACATCATAAGCAAGAAAGAGTGTGGTTTAACAGTATAATAGAAAAAAACTTCATTTAGGGTTGTGTGGATAAAGCTGAAACAGAACAACTCCTGCCATTTGCCTGCAAAGAAAAGAAAAGAAATTTGGACATTCTTATCATTCGGTTGTTTTTGTAACTTTTCTTTTTTCTTTTTTAACTTCTGCTATGGTTGGCGGCTGGTTAGACTTCTTTAGCTCAAAACGATCTGCAGGTCCATTGTTTACAGGATCAGCTGTTGTCGCCTGGCAACAGCAAAAAGCGTCCAGAGAATGCTGTTATCTGTGTTTCTGGTTTGTTTTTCTTTTCAGCAGGGTTATGGTTCCAAGATCATTTCTCTGCTATGGGATCAATAACATTCTAAAAAAGTTTTATGCGATTTTAGTTTAATTAATGAGCCTAAACATGCTCGTGCCCTTTGTGGTACTGATGTTTCAGGACTCGATGTATATGCTTGTGATCCCCTGATGTATTTTTGACAGCAAGTTAGCTGGGAAAATTTAATATTTAAGACAAAGAAAAGTAGTATTCAAAACAAAGAAAAGTGATTTTTCAAACAGCCATGTTTAACATAAAACCAAACATGGTATTCATATTTTTTTGCAAAGATGTGCACACATTATTAATTTGTGCAAAACTTTGTCTTTTAACAAACATTTCTTTGGACTGCTACCTTACCCCGTATTATTCTTTTTGTTTTAGATTTGAATGTTCTTTGTCACTGTAAGATTTGAACATTTCTTTTATGTAAGTCACTTTTAATATTTATTTATTTCCTCTGAACAGCTGCAAAGATAAGTGTATTTGATGTTGTAAATCAGTTTCTTTACACATCTTCTTCAGGACTGAAGTGGTCTTAAAGAACTCAGTTCTTTATTTTAACATCTAAAGCCATTAGTTGTGTGCTTTGCTTCTTTAGACATTTGTATGTTTTGCAAAAAAAACAAAAGAAGGAAGCTGGTGAAGGAATAAGGAATTTTAGCAATCAGCTGTCTGAACACGCATTACTTCAGTTTAATCAGCAGAGGGAGCCACAACCTTATTTGAACTTTTATTTTTCTTGAAGCGGCTTCATGCTTTCACATGAACTTCATTGTTCATGCAGAGACACGTCAAAAGTTCTCCTGGTTCACTGTTTTTATCTTTAGCTTAGAGATCTTACTTGATTCGTCGATTATCAAAAATCTAAAGTAACTATGCCTTTGTCTCTGAAGTCTTAATGTTTCTGTTTGTTCGACAGAAAACTCTCCATCAAATCCCGTCCTTCCCTCTGAAGATAGCGTTCCCAGTCTGAGCCAGTCTTCCCAGCCTTCACAACCCGGAGAGGAGAACAGCAACAGCAGCATTGGAGCTGGTGTGCCTCCCAGGGGTCCTGAACCCCCAGACTTGGCTGATAGGTCCTCCCAGTCATCTCTGGCAAGCTTTGATGATGCAGGTACTCTTATGTAGTGTCATTTTCTTTTCTATCTGATAAAAGAATTTAATTACATTTTTTTTATTTTCAAAAAGATATTTGTCTCAATATTGACCAGTAAATTGGGGTTTAAAAGCCTTACACTGACTGATGTGCGTTCAGCACTGAAGTAGTTACTGTGTTTACAGGAGACGGTAAAGACAACTGTGAATTGTCTGGGATCAGCAGTAAGAAGTGTTCAGCAACTCGCATGGTGACCCGACTGAGGAACCCAGACAGCAAACTAAGCCAAATGAAAAATCAACAGGTTGCAGCTGCTGTTCATGAAGCGAACAGGGGTTTCAAGGAAGGAAAGGAGGTGAGGACCAGAAGTATGCCTCACAGATCCATGTAAAATAAATTGTGAAAAAACCTCCAACTTATTAAGCCCTGAACATTTGTTATGGTATGTTGCAAAAATAAAACGTATATGGTGCTTTGCTCTTAGAGACAATCATTGTCAATTATATTCTAAGGTAACTTGGAGAACTAAGTAACTAAGAGACTATAAATAATAATAAAAAAAAGTCTGGAATATTAAATAAAATAACATAATATCTATTTAGTTAAAGTCATCAATATGATTTAAAAAAAAAAAAAAAGAAAGAAAGAAAGAGATATTTTCTTATTTACGAGCATCTGTTTTGTACTTATGTTAATCTCTTGTTATCTACGTTCATTAATTTTCATCATATTTTACTCACTGAGTTTTTGTCACATTTTTTACATTTATTTTTTCTTCTTTCCACTTTCTTTAAGTAGCCAGTCAGTGTGCTCTCTTAAACTCCCACTCCAATCATCTTGAATTCTGTTGTAAAATCATTCCCAGTGGTCTTTTAATGATGATTATGCTGTTTTTAGTCAAAATCAAAAAGTTTGCGTCCTTTTCTAGAACATAGTTTCTGCAGAGCAGCAGGAGTTCATTAGAAATTCACCCCTGAGTTGTGAGCAAGTCTATTGGTGCTTCTATCTTCCTGTCATCTATCTGTTTACACTCTCTCCCACTAGCCTATAGGCCCCTCACACCCCCAAACAAACATTAGCGGTACAACAGAAACTGCAAGAGATACCAGAGCTATCCAGACAGCAGTTTAGAATCAGATACCAGCACAGATGAGGAAAGCAAAGACGTGCGTGGATTTGTCTGCAAGAGGATGCATCAGAATGGAGCGGAGCAGGGAGCGTGTGGTTTGCTGATTGTTGTTTCTACAAAACAATTACAAGTTCGAAACAACTTTCAAACATCTATTCGTCTACACCTAATTCACCACAGTTTAAAAATAAAAATAAAAATACTCAGAAAAGCAGTTTTGATCCTAATTTTCTTTTATATGTTCTCCATTATTACGTGATTTTAACATGCTACAAAAACATGCTAAAAACCCAATTTTCATTGGAGTGGATCTTGAATGCTATACAAAAACATTTTTGCTCTTTTTATTTCAAGCTATTTGTTTTTTCCCTTTATATTTTAGTTCATTTTTCTATTACTAAATTTACAAATGTACCTACATGTTTTGAAATCATGTTTTTGCTTAGAGTTTATTGCCAAGAGTTGCATTTTGTCCTGATTTGATTTTCTGATTGCATCTGTAGGTTCTTGTAGTAAATGCTCAAGGGGACATCACCCGTGTCAGCATGCGCAAAGATGTTGTGATGAAGAGCAGCATCCCCCAGTACTTCAAGCTTGGTCAGGAGGGCAAGTATCGCGTGTATCACAACCAGTACAGCTCTAATGCTCTGGCCCTCAACAAGCACCAGCACAGAGAGGTGAGCAGGGTTAACGCTCAGTGGTTAGCACTGATTCATCTCTGACCAAACACACAGTTTATAACATGGTTGGTCTGGTCGGTTATGTGTTTCAAATTTCTGTTTTTGTAGTTTTTAGTGAACAAAGCCATGATTAGATTCATGTCATTTCCCTTTGAGTTCAAACTCACTTTCCTGTTTTTCTCTTAGGACCACGACAAGAGACGACATCTTTCCCATAAGTTCTGCATGACTCCTGCTGGGGAGTTCAAGTGGAATGGGTCCATTCACGGTTCCAAAGTTCTGACCATCTCCACGTTAAGACTCACCATCATCCAGCTCGAGAACAATGTTCCAACACCTTTTATGCACCCCAACTGGACCTCACACAGGTATTCGGACAGCATCCCGGTCGGAATATCAACACTGAGGAGGGCTGTGTGTTTGACCACTGAAACTATTTTGCAGCCTGTGCCAGGTTTCTCCCTTTAACAGCAGCATATGTGGCTGCTCTATCTGAGAGAATGGCTTACAGACATTTAAAAACCGCTAAATGTACGGCAATTACTCCTTCATTTATTTTAATAAATATAGAAGACCAATGTTTATCAAACATTAAATAACAAGTGAATTTGAGCTTGAAATCGTGAAATCAACAAAACTGTTGTAAAATACAGTAAAACAAGAAAATTTCTCCAAGGTGAAGACGTTGCTGTTCTTCACCTAAGAAATGGTGGCAGTGGTATTACTGCTTTGCTAGAAGGCCAAATCCCTCTATCAATGTTTTTACTCCAGTGTACTGATGTTTTTGGTTGGAAATTATTAGGAAATACAGAAATAAATAGTTTAGTAACAACTTTACAGCCACTCAACAACAAAGCTGTGCAGCCATTCCTGTGCTAAAGTCTAATTCTACATTCCCAAAATTCCCAGAGTATTGTGTGTCCACACTCCCCCTCTGCCAGAGGATTTTTTTCTCTTTCCTTTTTTTTTTCATGATGTTGGTTTTTTGTTATTTTCTGGGTGCTCGGTGACTTTTTTGTTCCTACTTGTCATCGTAACAGTAAAAAGCATCTGCACAATACCACGGTGAGCAAGCAAGGATTTGCTACGTCTTCATTACCTTCATTATCAAGTTCTTTATCGGTAGAATGCATCTAATCCAGGCAATCTTCTGTGGTAAATAGCAGGGAGATCTGAAAGACAAGCAGTAGAAAATATTGACGCCCTCGATAATAAACATTTCGACACGTACCCCCATTTAAGATGAGACTATCAGTGTCACTGCCTCGTGATCCGGTTTGAAAACTGAGCTGGATCCTCAATAGCAAGGGAACAAGTTTCTATCGATGTAGTTTTTCTATGTGAATTAATTCAATGCTTTTCATTTGTTCTGTTGTTTTCTTTTCTGTTTTTTTTTTTTTTTGCCGTTTTGCACAAAATGCTCTTTAAATGTAATGGTTATAAACTAGGACAATGTTTAAAGTCTTAAATGGTACAAAAAACAGAACAGTTTCATTCTTTTCTTTGATAAAAGCAAATCATAATGAAGCTGAATATGTTTAGAACAAATAAAATCTTGACCTGAAGGAACAGAAATATGTGAAATTTCATTTAGTCGTGTTTTTTTTTTGTTTTTTTTTTCTTGCAGGACCAATTGGATCAAAGCAGTCCAGATGTGTAGTAAGGCCAGAGAGTTTGCTCTGGCTCTGGCCATCCTGGAGTGTGCCATCAAACCTGTGGCTATGCTGCCTGTCTGGAAAGACTCACTGGGTCATACCAGGTAGATAATCCAACAAGTCACATATGTTGAAGTTGAGATTTCATTTCAAAGCCAGTTTACACACTGAACATTCTTACTGAAGTGACCATAAGCAGGTTAGATCAAAAGGCCCACCAATCCTGTAAGCCATAATATTTGGACTGTGGCTCCATGACCAGTACCACCCATGTCAGCCTCTACCTTTGCTTTAGAGCCAGAATGTTGTCTTAAAGAAATAATTATCCAAATTCCATGAAGTTAAGCTCAGAGTTTGTGGCTGACTGTGTATAGCCGAGATTCAGAAAAAACCCACCACTGCAGGAAACACTTCAATGCACTTTTATATTAGTGTTTTAGTGAAGCTAGTCCAAAAGTTTGTAGTTATATTGCTTTAAATCATTTGTGTTTGAAAAGTAGTTATTAAAATGTGAGTTTCCCTACAGAAAACAAAAGAGACGAAAGTTCATAAGAGTGCTGTTAAAACAAACTTCTTCACCAGCTTTTGCATTTTGTAATAAATATGCTTTAATGTCATTTCAAAACGTTTCAGGTTAAACCGTATGACTTCAATGGAGCGTGAGGAGAAAGAAAAGATTAAGAAAAGAGAAAAGAAACTGGAGGATGAGGAGACGCTGCAGCAAGCTACCTGGGTCAAGTACACCTTCCCAATTAAGCACCAGGTAGGTCACTTACATTCTGAACACTTTTAGCTTTTGATCTGTACTTGTGTGCAGATCGAGGCAGATTGGATCGCTGGGAATTTCTCCGGCCCTCCCATAGGAGTGGTTTGTGCTGCCACTCCTGTGTCACCAACCTCCAGAGCAATCAACCCATATGCCCTCTCCTTCCTCACTGAGTCCTAGTAAAATCCATGTGTTGTGTCATAAATGGTGTTATGTATTTGTACTTCCAAAATTAGACTTTCTTTGTACACGACAAAAATGGACAACGGTGTTTGCTGCGGTGCCTAATCATGTGGTAATGCCACCTTAAATTTGAAGCATTTTATGAATCTTTATTTTGAAAGTATGACTGAAGTTTTATTTTGAAACTCACACCTGTTTGCTATTTCTGTCTTTTTACTGCAAAATTGACGCGTCAACGGACTGGAAATAGAATTTGTGCGTAAAGCTAACACCGCAGACGGACCGGTGTAAATCAGCCTTGACAGTGCATGAAAGCTTTTATGTAGTCGCACCAGTGAATCAGGTCTATGTTCACTTTTAAATGATGTCATGATGCAGTGCAAAGCACAAACCTACAGTAAGATGAAACTAATAGTGATTAAGAAAATCTGTATTCAGAAAAACTGTGGCTGTAGTGTGAAACATTGCCCCACATGTTGGGCATTAGCAACCATCAAGGGCTCCTGAAACAGCCGTCAAGCACTGCTGAGTCATTTCCTGATCATTAGCTTTCAGCTTATGAACAGACTGTGTACTCCTGAAACATTCATTTATTCTCTACACAGTTTTTCTAATTCTCACTGCACTTATCTTGAGGAGCTTCTCTCTCCCTACACTCAGTGTTGGGAAAATTACTTTTAAATGGTAATCAATTACTTAACTTCAGTTACTGGATAATGTTGTAATGAAATTACTTTAGTCACTACCTATTTTAAAAAGTAATTCATTACTCGTTGCTTTACTTTTCTTGCCTCACATACAAATGAAACATATGAACGTGTAAAGTATGAACATGGTTCATCAAAACATAAACTGCCTTCTTTAGAATTCACACAGCAGTGTTAAAAAAGGCTTAAAATATTGTGCCTGCGGCCATCGGCATCCCTCGCCACAAGCTCGGTGCGATCTTGCCAAGGGCTTGTGCATAAATAAAGATGAGGATTTCCTTTTCTATGATGTTAGTAGCTCATGTTTGTCTTCCTTTTCATGTTGTAAATGAAGGTGTGGAAGCAGAAAGGAGAGGAATACCGTGTTACAGGTTACGGGGGCTGGAGTTGGATGAGCAAGACTTATGTGCCGCGGTTTGTTCCCAGGCTTCCCGGAAACACCAACCCAAACTACCGCAAAGAAATAGAAGGTTTGGATCAGAGTTCTCTGATTCAATGGTTTAACTTATACTGATAATGGTTTTCATACTTTTAGCTTCTATAAGTTCATTTCAGACATTATTTGCTCAATAACTGATGTGGATTACTTCTACAATTTTACTTTATTTAGAAGTAAAGCCTGTTTTTGTTTGTTTTTCTTGTCGAAGATGCAAAGCTCGGCAAAAAATGTACCTTGTTGGACTTGAGCCGGCAGCCCACTGTGGTTGAACCAGAAGTGTGCGGCAACTTAAGCAGCAAAGCAAAAGATCAAAACTTCAATCTTTCCGAACTACTTGGAGAAGAGGCGGAGTATGCTGAAAAGCTGGTGGAGGAAAAAAAAGAGGAGGATGAAAAACAGAGGAAGGAGGAGCAGCTGTCTGTAGAAGAATCTCCTGCAAAGATGGAAGTGGATCCCACTGACTCGCCCCCAGAAGAGCAAGGTACAACATTAGAGGAGCGCGTGTTCAGATTTCACAGGCATATTTCATTCTAATGAAAAAAGGAAATGTGTAAGTGACATAAAGCAAATGTTGAAAGATCTTTTACAGGTTTAATAATGTGCAAAAAAGATTTGAGCATCATAGATTACTAATATTCTTTATTTTTAACTAATTCATTACAATATATAGCATAGCATTGAGCAGATTCTTGTGAGACTGATTGCGTTTGTACATTTTGGGAGCAGTGTGGGGCCACGTGTCTTACTTACCCAGGGACACAAAAAATGCACCCTGACTAACCAATTGACAGACACGCTACTCAACCCGTTGAGATACAGCTTAAAAGTTTTTTAAAAAAAGAAATGAATTCAGTCCATCAACATCTGGGTTTTGGGCTCCACCTCTGCTGTGTTCCTTTGCTTGTTTGATGGAGTACACTCGGATAGAAGGCGAATCACATTCTATCTTCATTTTGTCTGCAGATGCCGATGGGTCTTCTTTGAAAGAGGAGCCTGCAGAAGATCCTCAGCGGCCCTTCAACTATGATGTTGTTGATGTTAGTAAGGGCTTCCTCAATCGTGTTGCCTACAAAAAGAAAGTAAAGACTTCCAAACTGGACAGCCTGCTGGAGCGCAGAGTGAGGCAGAGTGTGGTTGAGGAGCGACAAAGACAACAAGTATCAGCATCCATACCACAGAGTTCTACCCCCCTTTCGTCCTGCTCTGCTGCAGGTTTGAGCACTCCAGTTCGACCGCGGTCACCCCTCGGGCCGCACACTCTTGCACAGACACAGCCCGCTCCAGAGGAGTTTGTCAAAGCAATGGAGAAAAGTTTGTCCACACCCAGTCCAGGTTCTGGAGAAGCTGCAGGACAGAAAGAAGAAGTTGAGAGTCAAGATGAACTCTCTAACAGTCTGCCTGCTGCTTCTGAGGCCTCTCCCAAAGGTTGCTGCATTACAGGTACAGGTGAAGGTTCTGATTCACCACAGAATAAAACCTCCTCCACTTCTGAAAATGTGGAGGAGGACTTGGTCGAAAGGACAGTGGGGCCAAAGGAAACCACTTCAAACTGTTCAGAGAAACATTCTGGTCTACAGGAGACACCTCCTGGATTTCTGAACTTCTCTTCAGAGCAACATTCAGCTCGTGGTGCATCAGATGTAAATAAGGCTGAGCATATGGACATTTCAGAGTCTGACTCTGTAAGGACGCTCTCAGATATCATTGACCAAAAAAACAGTCAAAACACGTTTTTTTTAAAGCCGGATGCAGAAATAGCAAGTTCTGTGCATTCTGGTACAGAAAAAAATGGTTTATCAACAGAGGAGACCCAAGAAACAGTGGAGAGCACCAAGTGCAATAGAACTATTGGTGAGAGCACTTCCAAGTCACTTCCTGCTCCCCTTCAGGTAAATGGTAACGATGGCTTGCCTTGTGAAAATAGAAACTCTTTGATAAGCTCAAATAACGGCGTGCTTTCCAACACGACTCACTTCAAGGTGAACAGCGTTGAAAAGGTTGATGATCAAAGGCTAGTGGTCTCACTAAAGGGAAGCTCGGAGCCAAAGCTCTTGGTGAATGGAGATCTGGCCTCTCAGAATGACAGTGCTGAGGTCACAGGAAAGGAGCCAGGTCTGGTTTCTGACGTTGAAGCCGGGATGACTGTAGACCAGGATTACAAACCTTCACTGAAGATGACAAGGCTGGAAAACAACACAGACACCGATGGAGATGACTCTCTGTTGCACAACAACACTTTTCATTCTGTGGAGACCAAACAGAGTCCTGGGGTCAAGGGGGTGAAAGTCATCAGAATCGCTCCATCTCCGGTTCTTTCAGCGGAGGAGTCCAGTTTGAGTGACGGCTTTGCTGAAGAGAACAGTAACAGCGAGTCAGCAGAGCCACTCAAAGCCGTCATCACCGAGGTAACCACTACCTCTACCACCACCACAACTGTTGTCTCTACAGAAACCAGGGTGGCCAAGGTGCAACTGAAAGCATTTGGAGAATCAGCGCTTCCTGTTATTGCAACTGAGAGAAGAGCAGTGTCCACGCTCTCCAGCATGAGCAAAACAACTCTGACGGAAATCTATTCCTCTGAGCTTGATGGCCAATCAGGACACAACCAGAGTGAAACAGTGACACAGCAGAAAGCAACCCTTTCCACATTTGTCCGTCAAACAGACACTGAAAGAAGTAAAACCTCCGTGTCATCTGTAACCGTGAGCCTCGAAGACTCTTCATCCACAAAGGGCCGAGTGCACCTTCTCAAATTTTCCCGCACCAAGAAGATGCGCTCTGACACAGCCCTTCCTTCATATTGCAAGTTTGTCACCAAAAGCAAACGGATGAGTATTTTCGTACTGCCGCACGATGAGTTGAAGGTTTTGGCGAGGCGTGGAGGATTTCGGGAAGTTCCCATATTTAGCTACAACGCCAAGCCTGCGCCTGACATCTGGCCATACCCCTCTCCCAGACCCACTTTTGGCATCACGTGGAGGCGAGTTCCCTACTTTTTCTTTCTGTTGACCATTTGTGATAGAATTGAGCTGATATCCTTCTGTCTCAAAGTGTTGTTTATTGACATGTTTATGACCAAATGTTGAAGAGATAAACAGCAAAATGTTTGTCCTAAAACATTGGTTTTCAAAAAGATGCTGGTAAATGCTCATCTTTTTATACAGTCTGCGGTATGACCGTCTTTAATAGAGGGGTAGCAATTTGTTTGAACAACAATTCGATTCTTATCATAACTAGTGGTTGCTCATGTGATTCATAGTCAATATTGGTTCACTTTGAAAGATCGGATCTCGGAGATAAACTCCTGGTACTGAACAGTGCAGGTGAAGTTTTCCAGATTCATCAAGTGTAAATAAGCAAGAATGAATGACAAATCCATTCATATTTTAGTTTCATAAAGTTCAAAAAACACGAGTCATAAACAATTCAAGCTTAAAAGATGGAAAAAAAAAAACGGTATTTCTCAATAAACGATCAGTTGAAGGGTTTTTTTGTGTCACCTTCCACCTTTCCTTCCCCTCATGGTTTTTTCATGTGGCATCATATGTTGCACTGATTTATTGTTGATCTGTCGTTGCCCCCCCACCCCCCCACCCCATCATTTGTGGCTTTGGCCATCGATCCTAGACCGGTGTCACAGAGGGACCTTTGGTTATCCTGCCCAGACCTCAGAGCTCCTAAAGCAAATGTGAATCATCTGGTGGTCAGAGAGGTGTCATGATGTTCTTTTTGTGTACTGACCAAGCCCTGGAACCAATGCATACTTTTCCGCCTGTGGTTACACATGGGAAAGGGAAAACATACCAAACCTTATACAGGCTCAAATGATTTTGTTTTTGCAAATACTCTAAATGTTTTAAGCAACCAGGTCAGAGCACAAGCATTCGTCGTCAGACCACAGATCCTGACTGGAATGGATTTACATCTTTCTTGCCATAATTATTCACAGCTGGACTGCAGCCAATCAATTCATTTGAAAATAACTTAACAAGATTTTGGAACTATCTGAATGAAAGTATTTGTTTGACATGTTTTGCAGCAAGAAGTAATATTCTTCCCACATCCAAAATATTGCATGAAACGATGTCTTAAAACTTCTTATGGTTTTGTGGACACAAGTATGACATAAAACCCACTAAAGCACTACATCTGTTTCTTCCCCTCACTGTCGCAATGTTTTCTGTGACCTTGTGCAATTATCACTCAGGTGGCAGTTGAATTCTCCTAGTGACTAGTTATCATGTTTAGTTCTGACCTGTTTCTGACTAAAATGTGCTGCATGTCGCGCTCAGGTACCGGCTGCAAACAGTCAAGTCTCTGGCTGGAGTGAGCCTCATGCTGAGGCTTTTATGGGCCTGTCTAAGATGGGATGACATGGCTGTCAAGCCATCCGCTGCGGTCGGCACCACACGCACAGGTAGACCCTTGCCTTCCAAAAAAGCAACAGTTTTGTCTTCATTCAAGAAGAGGAAGTCAGAAAAAAAAAATCTGCTTAAAAGACTGCAATAATGAAACCAGTTTTAACTGTAAGAAAACTTTATTTTAGCTGGGATAGTATCACATTTAAATGCTTGTTTTATGGACTTTTGTTGTTACAGAACAATCAGAAACAGAAATCACCACCACTGAAATCATAAAGCGCCGTGACGTGGGACCCTACGGGATTCGCTCAGAGTACTGCATCCGTAAAATCATCTGCCCTTTGGGGGTGCCCGATACTCCGAAAGGTAAACCAGATGTTCTGTTCTTGAGTTATGTATTTAAAGTTTTTTTTTCAGATAAAATAAAACAAACTTTGTTTTTTCTCGGTCAAAATGGTATAAAACCCACTTTTTGAAAATTGGTTTTAATGTCACCTTCCTAAAAACACATTTCAGAAACGCACACCCCTCAAAGGAAAGGTCTGCGCTCCAGTGCCTTACGACCCAAAAAGCCAGAGTCCACCAAACAGACTGGACCAGTGGTGATTGAAACCTGGGTGCCTGAAGAGGAGCTGGATCTCTGGGAAATCCGAGCCTTCTCAGAAAGGTCATACGGAAGACATGTAACTCATATCTGTTTATCAGAAGAGTCTGCGAACATGTCAAGCTGCTGATAAAGAGATTCATTGGGTGACACACAGACTCCTGAGGTTGTATCCACTTTGTTCAGTGTACAAAGGTGTATGATTTTGAAAGCTGTTTTAAGTTTTCCAACAGAGTTATTATTAGAGAAATTACCTCAGATCACACAAATCCTCAGTTTTGAGACTTTTACATATTGTTGGGTGTTGCTGATGCCTGTCAGTGTGATGCACAGCTTTACTGTCTTTTTAGCCATGTTTTTCTTATTTGCTTATCTCAAGCTTATCTCACTTTGCAGGGTGGAAAGAGAGAAAGCCCAAGCAGCAGAACAGGCCAAAGTGAGTGTGAATGAGATCATCATCTGTAACTTTGAGTTTCCTAAAAAACAGAATAGTTGTAGCTAGCAGCAAATAACATTAATAATTAAAATATTCACCTTTACTGTGAACTCTTGCTCATTTCTGTGGTTTTCTGTTTCAGAAGCGCCTCGAACAGAAACCCGGTTTGGTTACGGCCACGCCAACAGGGACTCCTTCACAGTCTGCTGGCACGCCCAAAGTCATCCTCGGTTCAATTTCAGGCCAGGGCACCCCCAGTGCCAAGGTGGTACTGTCGACCAAGATCGGTACTCCTGTGACATTCCAGCAGAACAAGAACTTCCAGCAGTCTTTTGCCACCTGGGTCAAGCAGGGCCAAACCAGTCAAGGTACAGCAGAAAACATAACATTTGCATGAACGAAAAAGATGAATAATTAATTAAACTGAAATGAAATATACTTTTTTTCAGTGAGTTAGACACTGAATTACTTAGATCAAATCATATTAAAGACCCACTCAGAGGAAAACGGTGTTTTTAAACATGTTCTTGTGACATTTTTCTCATACAAAAAGAAATTGAAATAGCAGTTCTGAGTATTTCTTTACTTGAAATCATTGTTAATCAGTAGATACAAAAATGTTGTTTGAAAAAGCTTGTTACTCTGACTTGGAACATGCAGTCGCTGGAGCCTCAAGCTCCCTGCTCTGCTCCATCCTGATCCATCCATTTGCAGACAAATAGATCCGTGAACGTCTTTGACTTTTCCCCGTCTGAGCTGAGGTCTAAACCGTAAGGCTGGATAGGCTTTTTTTATGTTTAAAAACAGCATCATCACAATTGAAGGACCACTGAGAACACTAACAATAGATCATATTAGAATCAGTCTTTGTCAAGAACATGCCAGTGATAGTTTTTACATGGACTAGACTATTGCTGTTCTAATAATGGAATCATGGGAAATAGTAATAATGGACCAAAGATCCCCTTTACTGGAAACTAAAGCAGACTTAGATTTTTACAAATTATTAAAAATATGTCATGTTGCATCATTTGCCGTAACAACAGATTGATGGGAATAAAATGCTTCCGTGTTTGATCCTCATGTGTTTCTGCCTGCTTGCTTGCTGTTCTTTGGTAGGAGCGGGCACAGAGGCCGCTGTGGCCACATCTGGTGGACACACTCTGCACATCACAGGAACCACCAGCAGCGGAAAGGTTTTAACCACCAAGCTGCCACTACCTGCAAACAGCAAGATTGTCACTGTTAATGTACCAACTACCCAAGGAGGTATGACCACTATCATTTAATCAGAACAAAACAGAGGTTATGTGAATTAACTCAGTGCTGACATTCTTTTCCTTTCATATGCATTTCATTTCACATGTGTACATTTGATTACGGATGAGCTACAGATCCATACATTATAAAGGCTCGCAGATTACTTGGGTATATTTGCTAAAACACTGAATTAGTTTTATTTCAGTTTTAAACACATTAATGAAATTGTACTTTTTGTTGAAAGCACAATTGGCTGTATAAACCATAGTACATGTGATTCGTTTTTTTTATTTCCTAATTAATTATTACCTTTAATTAATTAATTTAATGATCTATTTTAAACTAACCCAGAAATTGCTGTAAAAAGCCTCATTTTAAAATATTTAAAGATCCACTCCAGTGAAAATGGTGACGTGTTATTCTGGAATTTTTCTCACGATGGAGGACATGCATTAGGAAAATTAAGCTTAGATTTGCACTTCTGAGTATTTCTTTATTGAAATTTATGTGAATCAAGGAAAAGATGTTTTTGGAAAAAGCTTGTAGCTGTGACCAAGAAGCTACAATCAATGGGTCACAATCTCCCTGCTCCGCTCCTTTCTGATGCATCCACTTGCAGACAAATAGATCCACTTTAGATCTTCTTTGTCCGAGCTGGCATCAGTCCCCCTGGGAAATGAACCCTGGTTTCCTATGCACCAGTCCTGCATGCATCCAAATGAGCCACCAGCTGCTTCAGAAATCAGTAGTTGAGCAGCTCAGCCAGTGATCGAAGGGTCGGCGGTTCTAACCCAGCTCCCCTCAGTCAGCTGTTGTGTCCTTGGGCAAGACACTTCACCCTCTCCACCTCCAGTGTGGCGTCACTGTTGTGTGAATGATGGTCAGAGACCATACTAGCAGCCACGCCTTTGTCAGTCTGCCCCAGGGCAGCTGTGGCTACATCAGTATCTCACCATCACCAAGTATGAATGAGGAGTGAATGAATGAAAGCGTCTGGAAAAGAGCAGAGAGTGGATGAAACAACTGTCTGCTAGAAGCACTGCCCACTGCTCAGCTTCTCTCTCAAGGTGTATGGGCTCCACCTTAGAAGTGGTATTCCTGCAGCAGTTAATGAATGGATGGAATTTGAAGATGGTTGACTAGGGAATCTAATGTTGAGTAATTGAACCAAATCGTGGGGAATAGGTATCATTGCATCCCGGCTGCATACCAGTATGTTTACGATTGTGTCAAACACGTGTTAGAAGCATTTATTATTTTTAATTTTAATTACATAACACCAGGCCAACTAAAAGGTTTTTTCTGCCATTATTTGTTTAATAACAATAAAACAAATTAAAAAGGATTTTTTTAAATTGTTTTTTTGTTTTTGTTGTTTTGTCATACACAAATAATATATTGAACCAAAACAAAACCAACCTAATCTTAAGGAGAGTAAATCGTTGCATCCCCAGTGTTGACTGACATCTATTTAATATGTTTTTCTTAAGCGTGGAGGTGCTTCACTGAAGCTGTTAAATTATGTGAAGATGATTTGAAAACACACTGTGAAGCCAGCATTTATTTATGCCCAGCTAAAATAACCTGCTGCGGTAAACAAAAACACTGGATAAGGAAATAAAGAAAGGGATTTTTCTTTTGGAGCTTCTGTGAAGGAGAATCCAAGTTCGGGCAGAGTGTGACAATTTAATGGACGTGTGTTTATGCAGCATGACTCAAGCGCCCCTGTTTGTTTTAGAAAAGCTGAAGGAAGTGGAGCAGGATAACAAGTTTACCTTGAGGTATGCTTCCCAGACAGGTAGTCCTCTATAGTAGCAATCCATCTTTCTCTTTTTTCCCTTCAGACTTTTTCAGCAGAGGAGGGCTTCTCCAGCCTCCACTCACTTTGAGTCCAAAATCCACGGCCTGTTCAAACAGTCCCTCCATAGAAAATAGTGTTTGATGTGTGTGACCAGAGCAGCAACTCCCAGGCTTTACGGCCTGGCCTAACATCTCTGTTTGAAGAGAGAAACCATTGATGTATAGGTTTACCTACTCGGTTGTGGTCGCAGAACCACGGCGCTCGTTGTTTCCAGTTCCTCCTTCACTTTCACATGAGCTCACGAGCGTAGACGACCAATGCCCTCTTTGTCAGCTTAAAGCTCAGAAGTGAGATGTCAAGCCATGCATAATTTATGAGGGATTTGGGTATGTTGGTGGAAGACCAAAGCCCTTGAAGACTTTGATAACCTGCAGAGCTAATATTTGGAAATGCTCTCATCAGATGGTGTAGAGAGATGCTCTCAGATAATGGATTGAGTTGTGTCATTTCAAGACAGGTATGCAACTGTTCCATTATGGATATTTAAAGACCCAATCCTATGAAAATCATGTTTTAACACATTCTTGTGGCATTTTTCTCATGATGGAGGACATGTATGGAAGAATTAAAGATTAAAACTGAGTTTCTTCTTATTTATTTGTTCAAATTGTGTCGATCAGGAGCAGATGAAAAAGCTCAGGTTCCTGACACAGCAACTGCATCCACTTTAAAACAGTTAGATCCAATTGACGTCTTTGTTTTCCCGATCCCAGCCACCACCTGAATCAAAACTGTATGGCTGCATCGCTCTGATGGTGCGCTACATTTTGTTCTGCAATGTTAGCTTGGGGTTGTGAGGTACTGGTTGATGGGAAAGACCACTGAGTTGGAGTGGGACTTCAAGTAATTCAATGCTAACTGGGAAAAGAAAATCCTTGGATCGTGGATTTTCTATTGCCAATTTGTCGACTTTCGATGTGTATTCTTGTCTGCTTATCCAGATCTTCAGTTTGGATTTAATGTGAGCTGCCTTTGTCAATCAACACCTCTGCTGTGTTTCTGAGCACTAACACGTGTCTCTTCTTTTTATGTCTGCAGGGGTAGTTCAACAGAAAGTGTTGGGAATTATACCATCCAGTACAGCAGGCAGTCCCCAAACGTACTCCACATTCCAGCCACGCACTTCCACACTCAACATCAAGGCCAACACTCCGGGCTCCCAGCAACAGGTATAGCTAAGGCCGAGCTTTTCTCTTTATTCCCTTTAGATGCTGATTACTGACATGATGTCTGTGCAATCTGCATTCACACATAAGCACATGGAAGGCACTGTTTGTATCAACCTGGTAGTTATAGGTATTATTCTGCATTTGCATACATCGTATTTTACCACAAGGCACATTCAAAAACACTTGCTTTTTTCAAAAAGTGGCCATGCATGTCTTCACAAAATCAAGTTTCAAAATCTCCGCTTAATTGACAGTCAGATCTTTTCCTGACGACACATTGACACATTGAAGCATTACGACAACGATCAACCAATCAGAGAACATTATGAAGGCTTACCTCTGCCACGCCTTCAGTAGGTATAATACCGGTATGCTGCAAAACTGTAGTTTTTCCAAGAACGAAAGGGCTGGATGAACAAGGAGAAAATGAGCGAATGGCTTAGAGAGGCGTATGTAAAGAGACGGGAGGGTTATTTCTGCGCATCACCGTTCCTGTGAGTGCTCATGTCACTGTGAAAAACCAAGTCAAGCAAATAAATTCAGAGCTCATTCCGTGAGGATTAACAAAAAAATTCCAACTGCTGGCCATTGGTGTAAATGGGGCGTTCATGGCGAAGTTCTGAGCATTGTGGGAGGGATGGATGACAGACGGCGAACATACCTTCACTAAGAATGGGAGGCAGCACTGGGCTAGTTGTGCAACCATTTCTGAAAGGATTGTGGACGCCCGGGCTAAAGGATCTGCTTTAATTGTTGTCCGAGCTTTCACTAAAGCCAGCATCATTGCTGACAATGATAAGAACAGTGGGAACCCGGCGTGTTTGATTCTAAAATTGCCCAAATGTTCCATTTAGATACAGATGAGGACTTTGATGGATTTTTGGGTGAAGATTGATTAAAACCTCATGTGAATTTCTTGTTACAAAGTGGAATAAAGTTCAATGAACCAGTTTTTCCTTAGTTATCTCTTTTTGTAGACCGTCTGTTTTGCCATTCATCTTTTTAAAACCGTGCAACCTGTGGTGCTGAAAATACTGTATTTCTGCTCCAGCTGGTTCTAACCCTCCTGCAGTTTAGTAACTTTGAAATATTTGTTTCATTTATGAAGGTTCTGACAGGAGGGAGTCAGATTCGTCCAGGCATGACAATGATCCGAACCCCAATCCAACAGTCAGGTCAAATGGGAAAAACCATAATCCGCACGCCTATTGTGGTGCAGCAAGGTAATAGCTCTTGATCCGTGTGAGTGGAAAAGCTATCTGCTGTGTTTACACAGGTCTTAACGCAGTTCTACATTTTTCACATTTTTTTCTCCTCTAGGTCAGGGTGGGCAGCAAGTGGTGACACAGATCATCCGTGGACAGGCGGTTTCCACAGGATTATCAGCTACAAGTCCTGTCTCCACGGTAACAGGGCAGGGTGTAGCCAGCCCCAACACAGTAGGACAGGCAGCAGGCCAAACACCACCCGGCACCCCACGAGCACAGAGCCAAGGCCAGGTTAAACTTAGCCTGGCCCAGTTCACACAACTCACACAGGTTTGTGAGGGTGACTCCCTGAAAATGTGTGTTTGTCTACTTTTATGACAGATAACTTTAAAAACATGTCCCTCACCTGTACGAACTAGCTCAGTTTGCACAAAGCAGAAAACTTTCTCTCGGAAACAAAAACTTTAAAAAGGAATGTCATTTTTTTTTTTTTTTTAACAGAAAAATGTTTTAAGAAATAAATGAAAAATAAAGATTTAGATTTTTATTTGAATGTTTTTTTTGCTGTATAAAAACAAAGCATAATAGTGAAATCAGACAAAAACGGTGAATGCTGTATTCTCTTGTGAGGTTCTGTCTGTCACATTTACAAATCTTATCCAGTGATGTCATCTGCAGTTTGTGAAACAAGCATAAATCAGCATCTGCCGTTCTGTGATGGTGAATCACTGAGCAAACAGGAGTGACACGTTTGAGGTCTCATTATGAAGCAGATGACACTGGGAGGCATCTTATAACGTACAAGTCCCACTCCAACTAAATTCTCCTGTATTGTAAAATCATTTCCAGCTGTCTTTTAAATTTTAATAATGCAGTTTTTAGACTAAATCAAAAAGCCTGTGTTGTTTTTAAGACACATTTTCTGCAGAGTAGCAGGAGTTCATTAAAAATTCACCTGAGTTGTGGGCCTGTTGATGCGAAAGTACCCCTACGTTGATTTCCCATCATCCCTTTGTTTACATTCCCACTACCTTACAGCTCCTCACAACCCCAAGCTAACATTAGCTTAGCAAAAAAAGCGGCGAGCAACATCAGAGCTATCCAGCTGTACAGTTTTGGGCGAGATGTCAGCTCAGACAAGGAAAATGAAGGCGTTAATGGAGCTATTTGTCTGCAAGTGGATGCATCAGAACTGGAGCGGAGGAGGGAGACTTTGCCCCTCCATTTTACATGCTGAGCTGTATCATCTGCTCCTGACCCATCACAGTCTGGATAAAGAAACACTCAGATTTTATTTTAATCTTCAATTATTCTTGTATTTAGGTCCTCCATCCTGAACAAAAATGCTAGAAGAGCGTGTAAAAAACACCAAAACTCTCACATTCTATGTGGGAATATTTCAGAAAGTACTAGTTGTCCTTCTGGAGAACTTAAGCTAATGTGTGGCTTCTTGCAGATGGTTAAACACATACGTTTTTGAAATAGATGGGCTTCACACTGGTGAGGGGACACGTAATATTGTTCTTAATTACCCTCACAACAGACCCAAGTAAAACATCAGTTGATGTTTTTTCTCTTTGTTCCTGGAGACAAATGGATATTATTACAGTTTTTAAATGACGTTTTTAATCTTCACAGACTTATGATTTGGTGTGTTGCATATTTTATTTAATTACAAACAAATCCATTTTAAATGCACTTTGAAAAAGTAATTCTTTTGGAAAGTTGAAGGCTCCATTAAAAATGACCAGTTTCCAGCTTTGTGCCATTAGAGATGTTATTGCTTCTTATAGCTGAATATTCGCTGTCAAGTACAGAAATTCTCGCTATTTACATGCTTTTTGTTACCAGTTGAGTTTGAATGATCTATTATCTGAGTTCTGTTCTCTGTTTACCTCAGAAGCAGCAAGGTGGTTCCGGTGTGGATCGACAGACTGGAGTTAGTGGTCAGCAAGCTCTGACAGTGATGGTTCAGGGCCAGGGTCAGACCACAGGCCAACTCCAGGTCATACCTCACGGCGTCACCGTCATTCCAGGACCTGGCCAGCAACTTATGCAAGCAGCACTGCCCAATGGCCAGGTGCAACGCTTCCTCTTCACCCCGTCATCTACGGGTATGGAAGAAAAGAGCATCAATCACAATCCGATTTATTCATTCGAAAGAAAAAATAGTTTTTTTCTAATCCAATTTGCTGTTTTGTTGCGTAGTTTTACATGATGGAGGTCATTTAAAACCTTCTGTTTTTGTCTGTCTTTAGCATCCAGCCAGACCAACTCCACTACCAACAGAACCCCAGCCCAGCCGGCACAAAAGGCTGCTGCCCCAGTCCAAGCAGGGGCAACTACTCTTGCCACCACCAGCACTCCTTCCTCAGTCAACCCCCAGGGGCAGTTACCCCCTCCCATGCATGCTCATATGCCCATCCAGTCTCCCACTTCTCTGCAGGTAAAAGCTCAGGAGGGCACCACCCAGCTGCAGCAGACCCCGCAGCTCATCAGTGTGTCAGGACTGCAGCAGCAAGTGCAGGTAAGAATTTACCAAACGCACAATAAACAGCCGTTCTGTTGCCCTGTTTGCTTAGTCTTCCTTTTTCCTGAGCAGGTACTGGCCCAGTTGCAGGCCCAGCAAAGCGGAGGCTCTCTGCCACAGCACATCAAACTGCAACTACCTATTCAGATACAGCAGAGTGGCTCCTCCTCAACTCAAACAGGACAGGTAGTGGATCTGCTTGTTTTCAGTCTGAATACACCCAAGCAGATCCCGGTCTGGGACCAGGAACTCTGAGTTCCTCAGTCAGACAGGAATAAACCAAAACGTCCACCGTAGCCGGGTTTTATGGGATGTAAACAGAGTCAAATGGAAGCAACCAATGAGACACAGCAACTCACTGAAATGTGGTCGGATGAATGCAGGCTTATTAAACATCTTTTAACGTGATACACATTACCTCTCACTGTTTCCCGACAACCTATATGTCATAAACGCTTATCAGTGTACCTTCTTAGCCGTCGTTTCCTCATTAACCCTCTTGTATCATGCCTCCACTGTACGAAAGCAGCAGTAAAAAGTGTTGTACCTGACCCTAATACAGACATTCACAATTGGTTTAATTGTGGTTTTGTTTACAGTCTGAATACAGACCAAACTCAAGGTTCAGGACTCAATCTGGACTGAATCTGCTTAATTTGGTCTGGATCAAGTCCTAAACCTTACATTTGTTCTGTATTCAGACCGTTTTCAACCGAACCAGAATCCCGCACTTCCCAGTCAAATGGACTGGAACGTGTGGGATAGAGGTGAGGTACGTTTCACCTCATATTGTTTTTGCTATCCATGACAGCATGCTTTAACAATTTTATGAAAATTAAAATGGTATTTCAATCTTAGTTTGGTTGATTGAGTTTATTTGTAAGGTACCGGCTCACAGCTAAAATTTCCTAAAAGATGAAAAACTGACCCAGATTAGTCACAATTATTAAGGTCCACTTCATTCCAAGCATTCCAGATTACTATAACTCAGTACAGATTATTCTAATTAGGCCAGATTGTTTTTAAAGGGATTGATAAATATTTAAAAAAGGACTCCCAAATATTTTCTGTGTATTTCCTGCACGGAGGGAGGTAAGCTCCCTCCAGCAGAACCAGACCCAGTAAAGGCTGCCATCTGCAGCGGCCAGTTTACGTGCAAGTTCAATCACAGCAAGCAAAAACATGGCACAGGTTGAGATGAAACATGTTTATTATGGGTTGAAAGCAGTCTAAAAACAAGCAAGTTTGGAATAGAAAAGAGTGGGTGAAGCTGGAGTTTTGGGATCAGTGGGAAGTGGGTTCCAAAGCTGTTGGTAGGAGGGTTGAGAGGAGCAGTCAAGTGAACAGAGGTGCACTGAGGGAGGGAAATATGGAGGCGATCTAAGAGATATGGAGGCGTGAGATTGTATAGAAGAAAAATGAGAAACAATTGAAAGAAATTGTGGTTTAATTAGAGATCACTGGGAAACACTTTCTGATGGTTTTGTTGCTGAATTATTCTTTTTTTGACATGAAACTTGGCAAAATCACCAAACTACCTACAATACAGTGCATTCGATACGTCAATTTAACTCATAATCAGATTAAAATTTGTTATGAAATGTTTATAAAGATGAAACGAGTCAACTTCCTCCACGTTATTATGACACGTGATGACCTCTCCCCAGGTTGGAAATGTCGTAACCATCCAGGCAGCATCGGTCCAGGAGCAGCTCCAGAGGATCCAGCAGCTCCGAGAGCAGCAGCAGCAGAAGAAGCGACAAGCGTCAGAAGCAAAGAAAGAACTTGCCCTTAGCGCAGCCAACCAAAGCGACATCATCCAGAAGCAGGTACGCACAGGAACATCCCTCATTAAAGTAAGGTCACCAACTCGCTCATCTTCTCCTTCCTATTGGTTCCTGAACAGTTCCAATCCTAAAAAAACACTATTGTAGATGTCAGATCCTTAAACTAATTCTAAATTGTTGTATTTGTCATAACAATGAATTATTGGGATGCTCTTCATTTTGTTTGTTTCTCTGAAATTGTTGCATCAAAAACCTCAAGCTGCTTTTGCCGCCTTATTCCCATGTTTCAGGTGGTCATGAAGCAGAACGCAGTAATCGAGCACCTGAAACAGAAGAAGACCATGACGCCTGCGGAGAGAGAAGAAAACCAGAGGTTTGACTTCACGGTTTCTTCACTTGTACAAAAAACACTTCTTAAAAAGATGAGAGAGGTCTGTCATATTCATCATCATGTTGAGATTTCATGATTTTAAAGAGTCTATTTGTATAATGGTGCAGAAAATAAGTATTTAGCTCCTACGTTCAAGCAAGAATTCTGACCTCCAGGAAACCTTTGACCTCAGAGTTGTATTACAGTCTTGAGATAAACTTTTGTTATTAAACAAATACTTCTTTCTGCATCATTCAACTAAGACATTCTTTAAAAAAATGCTACAATGTGATTTCCTGTCTCTCGCAGTTCTATGATGAATATTACAGACTTCTTCGTTCCAGAATCAGAGACAGACAATACTTTTGGAATCCTTTCCAAAAAAAACAGGTTTTTATTGAAACATTGGTTGCAGGAAAATAGCACGCTTCAAACAAGCCTGAACACAAATTTTTTTGCCATCTCAAAAACAAAAATGTTTTCTTTGTTTTTTGTCGTCTGTGTAGATGTTAAATATTATTTCAAAAGAAGAACCATCAAAACTCTTTATGTTTTTGATTCAGAACATTTCATGACTAATTTTTTTAATTTCCCTGCTCCTTGCATTATTGTTCTTCCTCCTCCAGCCCAACCATCTGGTTTTATGCTTGCTGCTCTGCAGTGACTGCTGGAGTGTAGTTATCTAGATAGTGTAGTATCTAGAAATAGATATGTTTTTTAAATACTGCAAGTGTTAGTGCTCTTTACTGTTTGTTTGTTCAGACAAGTTTCTGCACTATTGTCACAAAAAAAAACTTTTTGTTTTAAGGTGGAGGAAATAAGTATTTGATCTCTTGCTGAGTTGCCCATTCAAAAAGAAATGGACAGTCAGTCATCCTAACTGTTCATTTACAGTGAGAGATAGAAAACTAATAAATCAACTTTAAAGAATTTATGCCTGAAAGACTTAGTACTTTGTGACAAAACCCTACATATCAAGCACAGCTGTCAGTCTTTTCATTTTGCCAATGACCTGTCGACAGTTCTACAGGTGATTAGTTCAAACAGGAGTCTTCAGTTCAGGTGACAGGTTGATCAGGAGAGTCTAACTGGTCTGTGAGAACCAGAACTCTTAATGTTTACCAGGGATCATTTTTTTCCCTCATTGAATTGTAAATAAATGCATATAAATTCTTTATAATCTTTAAATCAACTGTAGGTCACATTGAGACTAATGCAACTTTGAAATCTAAAACAAAGCTATGTAATTGTATCCTGCTTGTATTTCAAGCTGTTGAAAGACTACACTTTGACCAATCTGTGACCCTAACAACCATATGGTTATGTCCACAGATGTTGTGTCAACATAACCGATTCACATAGACCTGAAATACTCTGCTGCATCATTACAGTGGCTCTGTCTGCTTTCTCCTTAGAACATTCCAGGCTTGTTTTATGATTGCTTTCACTCTTTTATTTCTTTAACCAATATTCTTACTGATTGCTGTCATGCACACATTGAGTTGACATTTCTTCTGTGTGTGTTTTTTTTTGTGGTCCACGCAGTTTTCCTCTGTGTTCGCTGTACAAACCCTGGCCAGTGTCTGACCTCAGCAGCTCTGTATGCGTTTGAATGTTATTTGCAGAAATGCACTCAGAGCGAGACACCAACTTTAGATCTGAGTTGTGAATATTAGCAAACACAAGTGAACGTACTGGGAATGGAGGGGCGTCAATTATGTGACTTTATTGTACCAGACTGACATTTCCCTCTTAGAACATGTTTACAGTGGACATTTTTTCTGTGCATGGTCTTATCTTCTTTTTAATGGACAGCTGGGGTTTAAATTGCTGCAACATAAATTACATATTTAAAGATTCAGGACCAAAGATCTTCACATGAGATTTAACCCAATAAGAACAAGATAGTTTAAGTGTCTGTGATATCATAAAAGTAGTTAGATGCAACAATGAGGTGGTGGTGTGGGTTATAATCTGTCATTTTAGCTGTTTCTAGGGTAACGTTTTATTACTTTCAGGATGATCGCATGCAACCAGGTGATGAAGTACATCTTAGACCGCATAGACAAAAATGAAAGGCAGGCGGCCAAGAAGCGCAAGAAGGAAGAAGTGGTTGAAGCAAAAAGGAGGTTGGCCAATGCCAGCAAGCTCTCCTCGCTCCTTTACCGGCATAAAGAGAGCCTCAAAATGGAGATTCTGAAGAAGCGAGCCCTTCTGGACAAAGAACTGCAACTGGAGGCTCAGGTATAAACCATACAAGATACATAGATGGTCATTTGCAGCATGTTCGGACCTGACTTTATTTTTACATTCACAGGAGGAGCTAAAGAGGGATCTGTTGCGGATGCAGCGGGAGAAGGAGAGAGCTCAGGCCGCTGCCCAACAGGCAGCGCAGGCCGCAGCTGCCGCGGCCCACCGCCAGCAGCAGCAGCAGCAGCAAACTCTGGCAGACTCCCATCGCATCGCCTCTCAGCACCACCCCACCACCACTATCTCGACTTCTCACAAAAGGAAACGGGAAGAAGAGAGGGAGATGGCATCAACTGCCAAATCCAAGAAGAAGAAGATGATCTCCACAAAATGCACAAAGGAGAGCAAGAAGGACACAAAGCTGTATTGTATCTGCAAGACGCCCTACGACGAGACCAAGTATGCCAACTCTCTGCTGAGCCATCAGTCAGGGTGACCCCATTAGATCTGCTAAGGTTAAGCTATATTTGATTACAAATGAAAGACATGAGCGGTGTTCGGCCCTTGCCCTCGCTTTTGACTCCCTCTTACCGGCTGAGTGGCTGCTACAAGCCCCACACTCTCCTCTCTTGCCCCTGGCAGCCTGGTCAGAGCTCCATGTGATTAATTAATTAAAAAAAACACTTTAAAATGACATGAAACTTGGCAAAAGCATTTTATTTTTTCTTGGTCACCTGGGGTTGATGATGGGTCTTTGTCATTTTTAGATTAGTCAGAAGTAAATTTTGGGATTTCCATGGCAACAGAGGGTTTTTTTTTCTGTTAACCACGTCCACATTCCTTATATGTTCATAGCTTATGTCATATCGTTTCATTCAGCTTGAGCCAAGGGTTCATGCATTAAATATGTGCACGAAACAGGGAAACGCCACCGTTGCAGCTCACCGCTAATGCGTTTATAAGTGATTCCTAATGAGGAAAATGCAGCTGTATCCAAACCCATCATATGACAGGAAATAACCTGCTGATTCATTTTTACACCCTACTTCTAGCTGCTGATCTGTTAACGAACCCCTTCCTCGTTCTCTGCAAAGGTTCTATATTGGCTGTGACCTTTGTACCAACTGGTACCATGGAGACTGCGTGGGCATCACAGAGAAGGAGGCCAAGAAGATGGACGATTACATCTGTGTGGAGTGTAAACGGGGCCAGCAGAGCAGCACGGAGGAGCTCTACTGTATCTGTCAGACACCTTACGACGAGTCCCAGTAAGGAGCTGATAGAGCTTGTGTTCGTGTTCAGACTGCTGTTGTCATTTTGAGGTTGAAAAACATGTGAGGTCAGAGCACGAAAATAAAATACATTACCTCAAGTTTATACGCTGCCCTTCTGCACATCCAAACATTTAGAGCACGTGCAGATTTGTGGAAGAATCCTGAAAACTTAAAAAAGGAAAACTGTTTGGTCAGGGAGAGCTAAGCTCCTGTCCTCACATTCCAGCTTCTGATTCATTTCAGGGTCATTTTTTCCTGTGGTCAGCATTTCTGTTTTCCTTCTCAGGTTTTACATCGGCTGCGATCGATGTCAGAACTGGTACCACGGCCGCTGTGTGGGAATCTTGCAGAGCGAGGCCAACCACATCGATGAATACATGTGTCCTCAGTGTCAGTCAACAGAAGATGCCATGACGGTCTTCACGCCACTCACTGAAAAGGATTTTGAAGGCCTGCGGAGGATCCTGCGATCTCTACAGGTGAACAGGAGCAACAGCATCGTGTTGACTTCACCTGGAAAAGTGGTGAAGGTGTCTTTGACGTGTCGTAGCAACAACCGCAGACTCAAAAACACAGAATGCTGCTGCCACTTCATCTACCTGCCCGTCAATCTGCCATTTTCACCTGCGCAGGCTTGAGCCCTTACAGGTGACTTGAGCAACAGAACACGGAGCAGCTGCAGCGTTGCAGTGACAAACCTAACAGCTCTCTGCAGTTCCTCTGCAGAGTAAGAACAGCAAAGTCCTCTGTGTTCATCTTGTCTGTTTGGAAATTTGCCTAGCCTCAGTTTTTTTATTATCTTCCCTAACTTTCCTCCCTTTCATTTTCTCTTCCTCTCGCCCAGACAGAGCTTGGGAGAACATCTGTGTTGACCCACCTGCTTTCAGTATAATTTTCACGGTGGCGTTTGTTTTTCTTTTGCGGTTTCAGCTTTCTCACTTCTGTGTCTTTTGTCTCTCTCCTTCCTGCAGGCGCATAAAATGGCCTGGCCATTCCTGGAGCCGGTGGATACCAACGATGCGCCCGACTATTATCGGGTGATCAAGGAACCAATGGGTAAGTGTGACAGCTTCCTTAATCTGGATCAGTCTTTTACCCTGTTTTGGTTTAATTCTTTTTTTAACATTTCTTCTTTACTGAGTATTTATTGTTTTACATGAAAACTTATTTCACTTATCAAAATAAATTCCAAACCAGTTAGTAATCTTAATTAGTTTGATATGTAGCTTTTTCTGAGCAGGTTTTCATATGGACTTTTACCTAAGTTTACTTTGGTAAAGGAAATAATCGGAAAATGTATTTAACATAATGCAATAACAATGATTAAATTAATTAAAGCCTTACTCAGGGACTCTGGGGTCTTTTTGCAGATATTTGTATCTAAACAATTACCTCAAGAAAACTGTGACTTGAGAGCTACCAAGAACTGATTAAACTTCCTTCCTTGAAAGTTGAGTTTTATAATTAAACTCATAACTGGGTTTGGTGTCCACCCAAAATCATTGGGAGTTTACAGTCCATAAATATGGACTTTCTTGCTAATTTTGCAGGTTTACCCAGTTAAAGGACAGAAGAATTTGTATCAATTTATTTGCACTGTATTGAGGGAAATAAGTATTTGAATCTTCTTGCCTGAAAGACTTGGTACTTTCTGACAAAACCCTTAAAAGCAGCACAGAGGTAAGACGTTTCTTGCTGTTGATTAGCAGGTTTCTGCACATTTAGGAGGAATTTTGGTTCACTCTTCTTTACTAATGACTTCTAAATCAAGTGTTTCCCAACTCTGGTCCTCGGGGAACACTCTCCAGCGTTTTTTCAGTCCCACCCAGCTCAAACGCACCTGCCTTCGATGACTGTCATCATCATGATGATGAGCTGAATCAGCTGTGCATAAGCAGGACAACATAACAAACCATAATGTTTCCACGCACCTTCTCCCACTCGCTTTCTAAACCGTGAAGGTGTTCATTGGTAACTTTCCGATGGGTCTGCACGTGTCATCTTAAGCAGGGCTACTTTACGAGCACCACAGGATGTGAAGTCACTGTGGCGTGATCGAATCGAATACTTATTGCCCTCAATGAAATGCAAATACATTTATACACATTTTTAAAGGGGGATTTCTTGTTTTTTTGTCATTTTCTGCCTCTCACTGTTCATATAAACCAGACCAGGAGTCCCGTGCAGCTCTTTTATCTAAATGTGTGTACATTGACCTAATGGATTTTAATAAAACTTTTTATTGCCTCTAATGGCTCACTGTAGAGTCTTATTATGAAAAAGGTCACATTTATAGTAAGAAAACGTCAAATGCTCCATTATTTCAAGTGGGATTGTGAGCAAACCGTATTTGGGAGATAAAAAGGCACAAGGATCTGTTTCATAATGGCTTTAGTGTTGGAAGTTAAAGTCTAAGAAGTGAGCCACCGCAAGGCCGCCGGGAGGAAGCCCTCCAGCTCAGATCAAACCGACCGTGTAAATGTGGACTTGCGTCAACAGGGCCTTTTTGAACTTCCACACAAACAACCCGTTAATGAGCTGCTCCGGGTCTGCTGGGCTCCCTTTGGAAAGGGACCGGTCTTACACTTACCGTCTGTTAGCCTGGTCCTGGAAACTCTGCCCCCCCTCTCCCCTTCCACCACAAGTAAAAGACCCCGTTGGTTTGTGAAAATATGAGGCTGCAGCCGTTCGTAGGCTATGAAGGGTTTTAAGATGAAATTTGATGCCAGAGAAGAAGGAGGTCTTTGATATTGACCATGAGGTCTGTTAGCCAACGGCCAGCTGGGAGGGGGTGCACGAAGCTAGAGCTCGGATATGTATTTTTTCAAAGCCACCCTGGGGGAGACCGTGCAGAGCGACCCACCGGCAGCAGCAGATTAGATTAAGCCCATAGCTGCTGCCAGTCAGTTTACTCCTTAATGCAGTCACAGTTTTCGTTTTTCCTCCTCTCCTTTATGGAACAAAGTTATCAGCACTGAAATGAGCTTCTTAAGGAAATAGAATTCCAGGTTTTTTCATGGCATTTTCAGACACTTCTATTGATTCAGTATGAAAGTTTTTCTTCTTGAAATGATGCTCTTTCAGGAATAACATCGGTAATAAGGCTGGTTTAAAAAGAACTATCATCTTTAGCTAACATTGATTCATTTTATTAATGAATTATCATTATAAGCATAATCTCTTTTATATTTAATGCAAAAACAAATGTCTGTTACTGTGACGACTTCACACAGCAATAGCCGGGTTAGGCAACCCCATGACCCCCATCAAAGTAAACGTTCTGTCACATAAGTTCTGAATCAGAGCAAACCCTTTCTGCATTTCGGCTCAAAAATGAGTTGTGTATTATTCTCTGCTGTCCAATAACATGTATGTTAAAACTCCTTGTTATTTTATTTTTTCTTTAGACTTGTCCACCATGGAGGAGAGGTTACTGAAACGAGCCTATGTAAAGCTGACGGAGTTTGTAGCAGACATGACCAAAATCTTTGACAACTGCCGATACTACAACCCAAGCGACTCACCCTTCTACCAGTGTGCCGAGGTTCTGGAGAACTTCTTTGTCCAGAAGCTCAAGAACTTCAAAGCCAGCAGGTAAAATGATGAAGAGGATGGGGTCGCAGAGATGAAACACTGAACAGCTCAAGTGGAAAAGAGGGGAAGAAATTTGAATCCCAAAGTCTAAAAAAGTCAGAGGTGACAAACTTCTGAAGTGAGCAGCTGGTTTGGGGGTCAAACTGTGCTGATAATTCACTGCCAACTCATCCAATCATTTTGATTAAACTGGGATTCATTGTTATGGATGCGTATTGCATTCAATTAAAAAAAAAACTTTTTTGTGTATTCAAAAAAACATTAGGTTTTTTCCCATGTTTTTTGTTCTAATTTCTTTTTTAAAACTGCAAAACCAAGTAACTGGAAACAGAATGGGCACTAACCTCATCTGCTCATATAAACTATAAAATGACCTGCAATTAAAAGTTGAAAAGCTATAATGTGTCCGTGTCATAGACATTACTCATTTTGTTCGTGTTCATCACAATATCACCAGTCTGCTTTGTTCTTCCTGCTTCATCCACAAACATTACAGAGCAAACGTTTAGGAAGTGTTAGTTCTATTGACCAGTATGAACTGTTTTTCTTTGTTTGCGGTGATGCAGAAAAGAATTTACAGCTGCAGTTTGCCTTCGTGTTGATGATGTGAAGATGCAGAGGCGCCCCAGACAAGCATGATCAGTTTCTCAGTAACTCACCGTAAATAATCTCAATAACGTCACAATTACTTATTACTTATTGTTAAAAAAAAAAAAAAAAAAAAAAAAACAAATTCCACAGAAATCTCTAAAATCATGACTCTTTTTCTTGGTGAACCAGCAGGTTTGAGTGTTGTATGTTCCGTGTCCTTATCTTCTATCTTTATGATTACAACTGTTGTAGTCCTAAAGAAAATTAGAGCAAAAACATGGAAAAAATTTCTAAGACAAGAAAACTTGATATCAAAAAACAAAAAAAATATCTGGGTCTACATTTTGAAATTTGAATGAAAAATAACTGTTTTTTTGTTGGTTTTTTCCACCTTTTTTTTTTTAAATACAGAAAATATTAGAACAAAAAAACACTTGTTGGTTTTTTATGAAATGCAATACGCTTCCATACATTGTTTACGAATACTTTTTTAAAATCTATCTTGGTTATGAATTTAATTTTTACATAATCAGTGAATAAAACAAAAAATGGTGGGACTTGCAAAGCAGCTTTCCACCGTAATATACAAAAATACAATCAATCATGTCATCAGAGCTGTACGGATGCTCAAGTTTACCTCTGAACACCAGTCTACTGTAGTCCTGCCAAATACTTTGGATGGCTTTCAACCTGTTAGTTTGTTTCAAATGTATTTGTAAAACTCTTTTTCTAAAACAAAGCCCAGGCAAAGGTCTTTTCAAAATAAAACTTAACCCACATAACCATCAAGTCCATGAAAAATGAATTCTTAATTTAAGCAGCAAATTCAATTTAATGAAGATTTATTGTTTTTTAATAAGAAGCACAAAAGCAGTATTTGTTATACAGCGTGATTGATGCTTCCACAGCATGAGGGCGTAAGACCATCAGAACTATATAGGATCAATAGGACCAGCTGCATCAGCATCTGAAGGTTTTCTTCATCTCTGGTCAACGAGGACCTGATGACTCCATGCATTGACTTCCCTTTATTCTGTCTTTCTTGCAGATTGTGATGTCAAACTCCTGGGTGCCGGGGTAACGCTTAAACAAACATAAATGGCTATCCGGGACGCTGCTGTTTTTACTTGTTTAAGACGGCGCTGAAAAAGTAAAAGTTGTAAGAAAGTAAATATTTTCACACATTAGGTGTGACGACTTTTTTTTATCTTGTAAATGTAAAAAAAAAACATTTCTACTGTGTAATAATTGCAGCCATGTTGGTGACATAGAGGATTCAAGGGAAATGTATTTTCTTATACTCATGACATATGGATTGTGAACAAGAGATGAAGCAAAAGTTTAGCTAAGGTTGATGTTCTCTGTTTTTAAAATAAAGGAAAAAAAACACACTGGCTTTGGTTGTAAAAATCCCATTTAAGCTCCACCCATTCTTAACAAGCTGCAACTTTTTACCTCATTTCCTATCCAAAAAAAGAGAAAAAACCTGCATGTATTTGTTGTACCGCTGTATAATGTTATTCTATGTTTACATTCGATCTTTTAGAGAAGGACTATTTTTATGTTTTGCAGGAAAAAATGGTAGAAAATGTACAGATTAATAGAACAAAAACATTTAGTTTAGTTTCCCTCTATAAAGTATGGACAGCTGGGGATGTTCAGGTAAGACCAATGAAGAAATGTGTATAGGCCGCCATCACACCACGCCGTTCAGTTAACCAACATGGCTGTGCTCTGACCCACTGGCATCCAATCTATTTTTTGTAACCTTTCCTAGTTATATTTCTACCATATAATGTAAATCTTTTAATAAAAAAAAAAAGAAAGAAAAACAGGTTTTTGGAAAGTTTCCTTCCTCCTCTCTGCCTGTCTCTCTAGGTCTCATAATAAGCTATAATCAGCTGCATCTTAGCTCCTTAGCTAAAAACATTAGCACAGCTCTGAATGATTCAGTGGTTCAAATCCGGCTGCTTCTCACTCAGAGATGGATGCAGCTTGTTCAGCAGCAACACATTCTATTTTAAATAAAGTTTTATTTCCACTAAAGAGATTCCATTTTTTGTGACGAGTGCCAATGCAGAGAGATGGTTTGTGCGGGTTTTGGTGCTTCATGTCTGACGGCAGCCCTTCATGGTGCTGAAGCTACATAGTTTTGTCTTGTCTGGGATCAAAAGGCACACAGTGAAGATGTAGCTGAGTAGTCGGTCATGCATTTCACAGCACACACGCCCATCAAAGCTCTCTTGATGCTCCAGATCAGTGATTCCCTTCACATTTTGTCTGAAGATGCTTTCATGCTAACATCTAAAAGAAGACATCCCAGACAGACGGTCCCACCCACCATGTCCGGCCCCTGTCTTGACCCCTCTATGGGATGTTGTGAAACAGGAATTAAGGCCAGCTCTGGGGAGCTCGACTTTCTGCAGGAGGAAAAGAGGCGCTGGACACTCTTCAGGGTTGTACATCCCTCTGTCACGTTCCTTAGCTTTATGTGTGCTTCTGTCAGAGGTCGCTTCTCTCACAGTCCTCGACTTTCTTCCTCCAGCACTGAAGTCTACCGGTGACCTCACAAACTCCGCCGTCTCTCCCAAAGTGATCAGATAACCTCAGTATCAGCTCAGTTCTGGGAGTTTCTCAGTGACGTCTGGGGCGGCTTTGTATTGTGGAGTTTTAATGAAAGTTTATCGCAACGACTGCATTCTCGGAAGCATGTTTTTGAAGAGGAAAGCACTAATGAGACAATATGTTCAAAATTGGAAAACAAAACTCTTTTTGTCTGTTTTTGACACAAACAACGACACGCTTTGTTACCTGTTCCTTCTTTATGTTCATTATGTCTGGAGAGTTTTTGAAGCAGCAGAAACGTATTTTTTTGGGTTGGAACCATCAACTAGAGCCCTCCTGTATATTAAGCTGTATATTTTTATGTCTGAAATAAGCTACACATTTTGGTAAAATGTATATATTGAAGTCTGCTCATGATGAGCATATAACTTTTGAACTTAGTGCATTGACAGCAACTTGTTCAGAATTTTAGTTATTTTTTCTTTTAAAAAAAAAAAAACCTGTTCAGCATAACTTCTACGTTGCATTGGGGGTATTATTTATGCATATCTCCAAAAAATTCTCCGTTTTTATTTCAAGTCAAGTTAAGGAATGTTACTGGCAGACAAAAAAAAACTTGTTTTTAACAGAACTGTGGTGGTTCTCATTTTGTACTTGATAGGACAATAAAGTCATGTTTTGGATTTTTGTTTTCATTCATTCTTTCACATTTCATGTGATTCAAGCTGAATGCGGGTTTGGTGGGTGTCAGTTTTTTTTTCAGTCTTTTGTATTTAGCTATATATCAATCAGGAAATCAGACTGATTTGCCGAAAGGAAACACGTCAAACTTTGGAATTATTGCAAATAAACAGCAACAAATTCATAAAGAAAAGAGAGTGTACATCCTAAACAAATGGGAAAATACTTTTATTAATTTGAACAAACCATACAGAAAACAGAACTAATACACTGTAGGGCTATATAACAAAAATGGCATAAACGGCTCCTATTCTATAACATAATGTCCATTTGACTTCTTGATGAATTTCTCCCTAAAAAGATTTTACAGTAAAGTGAGCAAGAAAACAAAACGCTGCTCATCAGTCTGTTTATTGCAGAAATTGGCCTCCCATCAAATGAACTTCTACACCATTTTTCTGCAGAAGTACACGAATGCATCACAATCCAGAGACATTATGGAGCTAAATGTGTCATGTGTACGTTTTGTGGAACACATCTTGTCGGCAAGGCTACAAAGACAAAACTCCCATCACCGCCAAAAAAAAAACCAATGAAACCATCACTCCATTGGTGATAAATGCATTAAACGAAGCGGAATTTGTTTTTGAAATAACAAGTAGGCAGCTGAGAGTAGAAATCTGAATTTAAAAAGAGTGTCATGATTATTTGCTTTTGTCCAAACCTCAAGAAGAGCAGTTTTTTATAGCTTTGTAATGAATTGTAGAATAAACGATGACCTTTATCACTATAATCTGACATGAGTGGCTGGATGGCTCGGGAGGCTGCGAGTAGGACTGACGCATGGGAAACCAGGATTTATTTCCCAGGGGGCACGAGGAGCTTCATCCAACTGTGGGTTCTTGGGCAAGACCCTTCGCACTACCCAAATCTGGGTCTCCCTGTGCCGGTCCCCAGCCTGGATAAAATACAGGGTTGTGTCAGGAAGGACATCCAGTGAAAACTCTCTGCCAAACCAAAGTGAAAGCTGATTCACTGTGGCGACCCCTGAGAGGACATGCCGAAAGGTGAACCAACACCCATAACCCGACATGAGCAGCAATATTTACAAGTTTGAATAAGCGAAAGTGAGGCTCCGCTCCAACAATGTTAGGGACTGATGGTGATCCATCACGTCAGTGCTGAGGGTCACAACCTTTTTGCACACAAATTCATAACCAAAATGACTCATCCAGACACCTCAGGCTTCAACGTTCCACCACACCCCCACCCTCCCTGACCTCCAGCTCTTTCACTCCAACCGCTACGCTAAATGGATCCAGAGACTGTCATGGAAGCGGAGAGCTCCACAGATAACCACAAACCCAAAGTCATCAGGAGCTTTCCCACAGGAAGCACTTCCCAAATACCCTCCCCCAGGATCATCTGCTTTTTCCCATTTCACATCCAACGCGTTGAGGAATGCCCCCCCACTGCGACAGCAGCCACAGTGCACAGCGGCCTCATGCTTCCTGCCCGCATGCATCTGTTCCCTCCAGCACTGATCCCAGATAGAGGCTGCGTCGGGCCTGGGAACTGACCAGAGCTGGAAGACGTGTGGAGAGGTAAAGGGGTGTGTGCACAGCCTGCCTGAGCTTTGCATGGTAGCTTCAGCGCCTGACATTGGGTTTTGAGGCAGGTCCGGAGCATCACAGCTAAAGCATGTTAGGCCCCTTCAGGAAATATACCAAAGAATGATATACAGAGGAAGTCTAGCAAGTTCTGACTCTAGCAGAGGCTTAACAACCTAAAGTTGAAGGATGAGACGTTCAGGGTGGTACTGTGTGAAGCTGAGCCTCTTCTGTGTCCTCCTTCATTTACACAGCTTCCTTTTCCCATCCTCCCCTCAGCTCCTGTTTTTTTTTTCCCTGAACCTTGCAACATAGTTCAAATATCTCTTCTGAGCGTTTGGCCCACTCACACAGATTGCGAGTTGGCAAGAAACGGCCCATCCTGAAAAGAGAGCGGTGACGAAGGCTCTTCTGTTAAAGCCCAGGTGTGGAAGATCAGATTCCTGCACTCGGATCCACGAAATACCCTGTAAGGCATCCAGACCTTATCCTTTCTATCACATTTCATGCACACTTTATCTGGCATAGACGATTCATGTAAAAAAAAGAAATGATTATAGTAATTCTTTACTGTAAAGTAAAGTAAATGATGCACATCCTCTGATCCAAGTTCGCATTAAAGTTGTGAAGCTTTATTAAAGCTAATGTAGCTTCTCTTATCTTTATCAGTTGCAGCCACCCGTGATGACAGAGTCTGATGCTTATTTTTAAAAAAGGGGGAATAAATAATTCTGTCCAGCAAATGCATTTCCTGTTTTATTTTTAAAAAGACCCCCCCTCCCCCCCCATGAGTCTCCCTGTAAAAGTGGGATCAGCTGTTAACTCATGAACCAGCCATGATCGAATGAAGAGTTGATACGTTCACACACAGTTTTCAAAAAGCAGACCAATCCCGTTCTTCTGGGACATGATACCATCTGTCCGTGTGAGAATCCACCTTTGTTCTCTCTGCTGTGCCCTCAGTCTAGTTGATTCCAGCTGCAGTGTCCCTTCTGTGACAGCAGGGAGCCGCAGTCTTCGTTCACCGACACCTGGAGCGGGTTGCCTCCAGGACTTTCTGGTGTCTCCGCTTGTTGAACCTCTTGACGTAGTTATTGCTCCTCACGAGGCCGTCCCCTGGCTTCAGCTTCCCACCCAGCAGGGTCAAGAGGTCACTGGGAAGGTGTCGCCTCCTGTGGTAGATCTGACCCATTACGATGTATCTGGTTCCTTGGAGACAAACAAGGGGGGTTGTAGAGCAGTTTAGGGTTTGCGCCAGACAAAGTTGATGTCAAAGATTTGGAATTCCCACTTCCCACAAAGGCATCATTTGAGGGAACAGCAAATCTGAGGTTTTCCTGCTCGGATTAAATCCATTTGAGGCCCATAAATCTGATTAAAGTGAGAGTTCTCGCATATTCCCTTTGACTGAAACACCAGCAGCAGTTCAGTACACCGTTCTTATTTCAGTTTCTCTGAAAGTTAAATCTCATGTCTTATTCATCTTGTTGCCGGCTGCAGTGCAGAGGTAGAGCGGTTGACCCCTGATCAGAAGATTATGGGTTCAGCTCACTGACACTGAACCCCACATTGTTCCTGGTGGTTTACACGCTGGTGTGGCTGTTCGGTAGCAGAGTCGCCACCAGTGTGTGAATGGTATTTTAAAGATCTTTAGATCTTTAAGGAAGGTAGAAAAGTCATTTACCATTTATGTATGTCATTTACCAGTGAATTTCTCACCGAGTTTGATATCCGGGCAAGGCTTGCTGCACTTGAAGCTATCCAAGACGAAGAGGCGAACTTTGAAGAAGAAGGTTTCTGGAGTCACGTACAGATGGCTCATCTTGTAGAAACCATCGCTGCTGACCATCAGCGTGATGAGCCGAATGCCTTTGGGCAGAACGTCGATGTCATGGACGATCCCATTGACAGCTGTCAGCAGATGAGAAAAGCATCGGCCTGTGAAAAAGTCTTCAGAAACCTGAGGAGTTATTAAGCTTCGTTCAAGAACACGCTGAACATGGGGTTTTGAACGCGTGTTCACACTGGACGGTCATTACTCGATACCTGCACATGTTGGAAGAGGCTTAGTGCGAAATGTCAAACTGGTACAGTCTTTTCTTTTCACAGTTCTATTCCGATATATGAAAGACTTGGTGCCATAGAATTCCGGCCGGGAACAAGACGCAATCATTAATTTCTCCTCCAAGATCAGTTTTCAAACAGTTGAAAAGAACCCTACCCATCCGTCGCTAGTCCCTGATAGGTCAGAGTTCAACTAGTTTAACTTTTGACACATTCAGCGGCCTCATATTTGTAGAGCCCGAAAATGGACTTAAAAACTTGCGCAGCGATGCGTGACAGTTTTCACTTTAGGTTATGTTGATGTGGAAACACAATATTAGGCTAAACTTTATCAAACTAACGTGAATGGATTTGGCGTTTATGCTAGTTTACTTGTTTGTTTGTACACATATTTAATTTACACTTGATTATCTTGCAAGAAATAAAATAAAATCCTTGTAGATCTGTTCAGTGTCAGGTATTTATCTCTGAGTCACACTGGTTGAAGTTTTGGGTAAAGACGTCCTGGATCCATTTTAGGTCAGAGAATCGGACCGTTCAAAATGAACCAATATGGACAAAGAATCGGATCAGCAACCACAAATGATGATAAGAATCGAATCGTTGTTAAAATCAATCACTAAACGAGGAAGCCCAAAACAGGCAGAAACATTTACATAGACGTGTCATTTGAAGTGGTCACTTGAACACACGTTTCCCGTTCTGGTGTGAACACAGCATTAGTTTAGGAAAAAAACCAATAACCTTTTTTCAGTTTTTGTTCAATCTTTTAAGCACAAAAAGTTTATTTATCATTTTCGTGGGCACAGACGAAAAAAGAAGTTCACTTTCTAAGATTGCAAAGTTTTTCCATTTTTCAAAATGCAGTTGTTAATGCATTCATTAGAAGTTTTACTTCAAAAATGTATTTTTTACTCATTTACAGGTGGCACCAACAAAAAAAGGGTCTTTTTTTACATACCGAACTCGCTGTGGCAGTAATATTCCCTCTCATCTTTCTCTTTGCGGCACTCACTGATGCAGAAGGAATCGTGCATGAAGTCCGACTCTAAGGACAGGAAGACACAATCAGGGAAGGACTCTCATTCAGGAGACGCCTCAACTATGAGTACAGAGGAGTCTTGTGTTTCTCTTTACAGATGCTGCCTTTCTAGTACATTCTCACTTCTGCTCGGTTTTGTACCAAATGAAAACGTTGTGATTTTTACTCCTGAATCTCAGTCAAAAATGGTGAAATATTGCAGTTTGAAAGATGAAAGACTTGTTTAATGAGTTAAAATTAAACATTTTGAGGCCATTATACCAAGGCCAGCTCATTTAGTTTTTATAAGTCAGACAGTGTAATGTAGATACCTCGTCTCAGAATGTCAAACTGGTAAAGCAGGCTGGAGGAACGTCTATTGAACAAGAGCGGCGAGCGGCTGTTGTTCCAGGTTGCAGATCCAATTCCAAACGGATAGATGCTGGCTTTCCCAGGCCTGTTCTCCTCTGGGTCGGGTCGTCGGTTCAGGGGATCTCTGTGTGGAGAAGCGGCTGTCTGTTGCAGCTGAACCTGAGGCTGCGTGCCGGACGGGGCTCGGGGTCTGGAGTTGGGGTGTCCCTCTGCTTCGCTGGAGGGAGGTGGGATGAATTGGGACTGGGGGTCTTGGTTGTTTTTCTGTGCTGTGCGGTTGACACCTGCAGCTCCAGGCAGCTGAACTTTTGGAAGTAGACTGACCACCACTCTGTTTTTCTCACTGTTGTGCTCAATCAGACGGTTGGTCTTGGGGCCCTTCTTGCTTTTGTTGTGGGGGCCGTGGTGGCGAAGAATGGGAACAAGGTCACCGTGCTTTGGCCAGGCAAGCTTAGACTCCGTGGACTTGCTGTTTTTCTCCAGGAGCTCGTTGATAGGCAGGGATGGCTCCTTCAGGATCAGGCGGCTCTGGTTGTTGGAACCAGGATCCATCAAGCTGTCATGATCCTTTTCTGTGAGGCCATATATCTCTGTGGTTGAGACAGACATCCTGCATCACACAGGTCCAGGTATAAACAACAACACAATCTCCCTCGTTAAAACAAACAAGCAAACAAAATACTAAGGAATTTCAGAACACCGGGAACAATCCCGGTTCTGGAACAGGTTTGCAATGGAGGTCAGAAATCAACTAAAAATGATAGCTCTGAAAAAAATCGTCCTAAAAATGTTAGAATGAAATCGTGCCTACCATTCACAACGTGCCCTTGTGAGAAATAAAGAGGAAAGACCAGAAACAAGCGGATCCCATTAATCCCTGTCATCCTGGATGTCCAGTGTTGGGAGCGAGTACAGTGTGCTGGAAGACTGGGATTCCTTGGATTTTTATAGGACGGCTCCAAGAGGGGATGGGATGGAAAAGGAGACGGTGGGATGTGCCAAACACAAAACTTCTACCTTTCCCATGTTTTGTTAATGTAGTAGCTGTAAGTGCACTAAAGTTACCTGCTAGTTGGCACAAAAGTCTGTAGTATAGATTGTGTTTAACGCCAACGCACAGAAGGTAGTTTTAATGTGAATATGTTTGTTCTCATAGTTTATCTTAGTAAAGTCAAGGTGTTTGTTTTCTTGGTGTTTACTGCCCTCTTGTGGTGAAATTAGGTAGTCGTTTGTCACCGGTATAATTTTAAAAAGGAAGAAAAAATACCATTAAGACTAAATTATATTATTTGCCATTATAGCCATTTGTAAAGTGTAAAATGATTTGTGCCAGAATTATTCCTTTTTTTGTGGCCCGACCGACAATCTTGTTTCAAGTTTTATATATTTTATACCATTCTGGGGGAAAGGGTGATAAAACATCATTGAAGGTATTGGCATCTTTTTTGACGGGATAAAATGTTAAATCCGTGACAAAGCTTCTTTTTTTTTTACAGGTGTCGAGTGAACAAAGTAGAAAACTATTGCAAAATACTCGCACATCAAAAAGTTTGTTTCCCATGGCACAAATTATTTTTGAATGTTAGAAGTCTTTGTTGCATTAAAACTTAACAAATGACGTATTTCCCAACTATATTTACAATATATTTTTAGGATTTAAAAAACTAGAACCTTTACGGTAAAACATCATAACATATCGACCCAGATGGGACTCGAACCCACAATCCCCAGCTCCGGAGGCTGATGCCTTATCCATTAGGCCACTGGGTCATCACATGCTGTAGAGCAGAATTACCGTAATATGATACGTCTACTGAAACGAACGAATCTGTTTCTTATTTCTAAGGAATTGTTTCTCGTGGTTTGCAATTTCATTTTTAGGCGGCAATAGTAATAAGAGAAATGAAACAAAAAGACTCCACGCAGGTGCGTGCGTGCCATACCTGGTTATTATGGGAGTGTTTTTCTGAAGTTTACGGAACAAGGCAGGGCTTACACTAATGACGTCATATCTATTCCTTTTTTTTTTTAAAGAGAAGATCTACTCAAGGTAAGCGCTTTAAAATGTTCTGTCGACTGAATCTTTTTAACCTTGTTTTCAAAGTCGATGTTGTGTTTTCAATCTGATGATTTCTCATAACTTGAATTAGTTTAAATTCTGTTCTTCAGTCAAGCTGTAGGAGCACGCATGCACGGTCGTTTACACGCCATGGTACTAAAGCTAACCGGCTTGTGTTAAGCTAGGTCAGTTTTCTAGCTCGCCACACGATAGCCGTTTAAAAACGCTTGGTGTTCACTGAAACTCGTGTAAAAATAATTGTAATAAAAGGCTAACTAACCATTTATCGTTGCAGGTGTTCTGCATGACATGACTGAAATCGATTGTCTTGCTCAACGGTGTGGAATGTCAGCTGGCACCGACACCGCTGCTCGAATCCACTTGTTCAAAAACAAGGGAAAATGTGTTTTTGTAGGTTTTCTGTGCTTCTACTTCCGAGGTTACTAACCGATACCTTCACTATGCATACCGGACTGAATGTTAAGCAGTTCGTTTGACAGGTCGTTGTCCGAAATGTGTGAATGTGTTTGCAGGACTCGAGACGCAGGAGAGCGGAAGTTAACGTGGAACTTAGAAAAGCCAAGAAAAATGAGCAGATTTTAAAGAGAAGAAACGTCCAGGACAATCCAGCCAACCTTCATCAAGAGAAAAGCAACAGTGGAAAGGTCATCATCGCCTTCCTCTTTGTTTCCTCCTTCTTTCACATCCAGGATTACACTGTAATCTCATTACTTGTTTACATTAGGGGTATAATGATCCAACCGGATCGATTTGACTGAGGCAAATCGAATCCACCTATACCATTTGTAAAAAATAGTTTCAAAATGAGATAAATAAATCTATTTATGTCCCTGATACTAAAAAGTGTTTTTCCCACTGTTTCTTATTTGTAATTTTGTTTTTTAGATTCAAGTTGATTTGTCTTTTTTCTTCTTTGGGGTTTGTTTTTTTTACAGTGCTGGTCTGTGGAGGAGATTGTTGGAGGTGTGAACAGTCAGAATTTAGAAGATCAGATACAGGCAGTGCAGGCTGCCAGGTAATGTTATTTATAATAACATTGTTTTAAATGTTATTCCCAAAAATACGCTATTATTGCTTTTTTGTTTTGTTTCGCTCACAGGTTGGAATTTCTCATTTGATAGACTGCAGTTTTTCACTAATGGAGTTAATGAGAATGTAAAATGTTTAAAAGGGCAAATCATCCTGAAAAACATGCTTTGTTTACAGGAGCAAAACTTGATTCAGCAATGAAAGTGTTTCAGTGTTCGAAAACACAGCAGCATTCTATCTGCAGTTAAAAGTACTTCTATTGTTGTAAAAAGGAAGACGGTTCAAAATATGGTTGTAGTTAGACATCTCCTGAAAGTTTGCCTTGGTCCCTGTTTTGCAGAAACGGATTGTGTTTGTTTAGTTTTTGTTTTTTTGCTTGGTTTCTTCTAGGAAGTTTCTGTCCAGAGAAAAGAATCCACCCATTGACAGCATCATTGCTGCTGGACTCATTCCAAAGCTCGTAGGTTTTCTGGCTCACTTTGAAAACCCTCCTGTCCAGTTTGAGGCGGCGTGGGCCCTGACCAACATCGCTTCAGGTACCTCACACCAAACGAATTCTGTCATAGAGGGCGGCGCCGTTCCAGCCTTCATCTCACTGATATCGTCGCCCCACCAGCACATCAGTGAACAAGCCGTATGGGCCCTGGGAAATATTGCAGGTACTGTGGGCTGACTAGGTCATCATCTCTTTGAACCTGATTTATTCATCAGAGATAATGATAATTGTTAAATTTTCTGTTCTGTGTCTTTTTGTGTGGCATTTGGAGTTTTTGGATGAATAATTCCACACCTGGATGGGTTAGGTTCAGTCAAATTGCCTGAAATGTTACCACTGTCCTGAGCAAACACAGAGAGGGAATGGAAGACAAGAAATCCAAAAGAAATTTAAAAAAAAAGAAAACAAAAACAGCTGATCTTTACCAGTCACTTATAATTATGTAAATGTTTTTTTTGGTCGTCTGGTTGCTTCAAATTCATAAAAACAATAATATAACGTTAGTGATACATGTGTAGTAAATTTCCTTTTGTTTCTGTAACTAAAGTACAGCTTCGTAGGTTGCTTGAGTGTGTTAGATGTTTTGTAAATTGGTTTAGACTGAGGATGAGAATGATACAACACATTAGGAAAGCATCTGTTGAACACCTTCACACTATGAAAATTGCTTTCTTTCATAATCCCACTTTTAATTTAATTAAACACTTCCACTTTTTATGGTAAACCCTTAAAGTAAGTTGCTGTTATCATCAGTTAAGTGTTATCTCCTATAATTTGACCTCAGATAGCATTATTTACAGATTTTAAAATATGGTTGTCGTTCCTCCTTGTGTAGGAGATGGAGCCAATAGCAGAGATTTGGTTATCCAGCATGGAGGGCTTCAGTCCCTCCTGGCCTTGTTACAAACCTCTGACTTCTCTGTGTTTTGTGTAAGTATTTCCTGAAAATTGATGTGTATATTTTTCAGCAAAAATGATGTTAAAAGTAAGGTCCCGGCAGTCACGTTTAACGTTAAATTAGAATGGTGCAGTTTTTTTGTTTTTTATACATAAAATACAGCACCTAATGATCTCAGTGCCTTTATTTGAATGGATTAATTTTATTTTGAAGAATCTTTGGTAAATTTCTCAACTCCCAACCTGATTTACCAGTCTGCCTACCTCCACAATGTCACCTGGGCGCTGTCAAACCTGTGCCGACACAAGAATCCAGCTCCTCCCCTGGCAGCAGTGCATCAGATGCTTCCTGTCCTGGTGCACCTCCTGCACCATAAAGACAGGGAGATCCTGGCTGACACCTGTTGGGCCTTGTCTTACCTGACTGATGGGGCAAATGAGAGGATAGAAATGGTGGTGCAAACTGGTTGCGTCCCCCGTCTCATCCAGCTTCTCACTTGTCAGGACGTCTCTATTGTGGTATGTGGTTTAAGGTTATACCAACTTTATCCTTGTTTTTATTGACTCTAGTCTAATAACTGTTAAACTTAATGCATAAAATCATAATCCGTGCAGAAGTTATGGTGCTGTCTGTGGTGCTAAAGAAGTGAGTTTGTTGTCCAATTTTCCATGTCTTAGACTCCTGCTTTGAGAACTGTCGGCAACATCGTGACTGGAACTGATGAGCAGACTCAGTGTGTGCTGAATGCAGGTGCACTGGCAGTGTTCCCCATCCTGCTGGGCTACCCCAACCCCAACATCCAGAAAGAAGCAGCATGGGCTGTTTCCAACATCACTGCTGGCAAGAGCAGCCAGATACAGGAAGTCATTAATGCAGGCCTGGTACCCATGCTGGTAGAGATTCTTGACCAGGTCAGAATTCAACAGTTCATAGAAACATATAGCCTGTATGTCAGATTTAACTGTTTTTGTGGGTGAAATAGCAAATATTTTAATGCTTTTATTGTTTGCAGCTATTTTAAAACTAAATATATCAGTACATTTTATTGTCTTATTTTACAAACTGATGAATGAATTATCTTGGACATTGATTTGAAAGTACTTCACAGCTAATGTTGTTTCAGGGAGATTACAAGACCCAGAGAGAGGCAGTGTGGGCTGTCACCAATTATACCAGCGGGGGAACTGTGGATCAAGTGGCTTATTTAGTCCATTGCAACGTTTTCGGGCCATTGATCAAACTGTTGAATATCAAAGACACCAGGGTGATCTTGGTCATCCTGGATGCTATCAAAAATGTTTTACAGGTATTTAACTGGATACTGTTGACTCTGTCTTAGTTACTTTAAAGGGGTATTCAGACTGGACACGTTTGGTTTGCTTAAAGTGAACCAGAGTTAGTTTCCCTTGACAATCCAGAAAAAATGATCAGTCTGGATGAAAGCAGGTTCTTTAAAACAACTTTTAACATGATACACACTACTTCTCACCCTGTTTTCCCGACAATCTAAATGTCATAAACACTTATCGGCGTACCTTCATAGCCGTCGTCTCCTCAGTAACCGTCTTGCAGCATGCCTCCACTGTACCAAAGCAGCAGTAAAATTGTACCTGACCGTGATACAGACATTAAAAATTGCACAAGGGGGCGGAGGAGCAGTGTGGTAGGAGGGGGTAGCTTTTTTCTAGCATCCGGTTTCTGATACAACACAATTTGAATTAAGAAATAGTCAGAAACTCAGCTTTAATCATAAATTATTTTCTATAGGTCCTCTATTATGAGAAAAATGCAACAAGAACATGGTAAAAGCACAAAAATATTTCCATTGGAGTTGATTTTTCAAACACTATCTAGCTGGTTATTAAAGGAGCATATTGCTTTTCTAATTGTGATGCAAAAAAAACACTATATGTCGTCTTGTTTCCAGAAATACTTTGGCTGTACAATTCATATTAAGAAATAAGCACAATGAAGGAGTATTTTTTTTTTTATTCTTCAAAGATACACGTTTTATATGTAATGATCAACGTGGCAAAAAGAGTTTTATTGAAGGCCATTGGGTTTTCTTGCCCAAAGTTGAACCTCTGATCTCTGCTAATTACTGGAAGCACAGCTTATTTTTGTTCTCCTTTTGCACAGATGTCAAAAAATACCGGTGAGGTTGAAAAAGTGCGCCTTTTGATCGAGGATCTGGGAGGTTTAGACACACTTGAGGCATTGCAGTCCCATGAAAATGAAGCCGTTTACAAGTCTTCCCTCAACATAATAGACAAATACTTCTCTCAGGAGGTGAGTTTTGCTCAGGTTTTCCACCTAACTCAATGGAATAAACATGACTAGGATTAGGTATTGTTTGTCATTTATAAATTCATTACATCAGTAATTTTCTTGTAGTTGGATTACATTTTTTTGATTTTTTCAGAGTTTTTTTTTTTTCTTCTACATTTTGAGACTTTACCTTCTGCCAAACCTGTGGTGTTTGAACATCTAATATAAAGTGTTTGCAGTTTGCCTTTTTTTCATAGGTGTCTTTTAATGCTTTTAACCCTCTGTTTTCCAGACCGACGATGAGGCTGTGGTTCCTGAATCTGAGGCAGATTGCATTGCCTTCCATATCCCAGAGGGTCATGGATCTTTTCAGTTTTAAAATGTTTTGTTTTCTTTACGTATTTGACACAAGGGCTGGAGCAGGAGCAGAAGTAGTGTTCTGGTAATCTACCTCGTAAAAAGAAAATCATGGAATCTGGATGAAAGCAGCCTTTAATTTAGACTGAAAATGTGTGTGTGTGTATATGTATATGTATATATATATATATATATATATATATATATATATATATAAAATTTTATTTGTATTTTTTTTACAGACCATTTGAGGTTTTTAATGTAGAAATGGTGCATTTTGTCTCATTTTAGAGCGAATTGCACCAATGGGTTCATGTCCCTCAGGGAAAAATGCAAAATTGTCCATAAGAAACAAAAAAATGTTGTGTTTGTAGTGTGCCATCTATGGGTAGACACCAGAATTACAGGGAAAATAAAACATTAAAAAGGGTCATTTCATTCCACTTTGCTTGTCCAGATGCGCTAGTTTAACAGGCTGCATCTGGAACGGGCCGTAGTTTGTCCACCCTGATATAGACGTTTCTTTAATACTTTTTTTGTATTTTTAATAAACCTGACTATGTTTGTTTTTTTTTTTTTTTTTTTTTTTTTGTACAAAACAACAATATCCAAGTTTTTAATAAATGTTTTTGGAATAAACTGCATTTTTACACAGGGTTTTTACTTTTGTCGCACCTCACATTTTAGTGCATTAATACGGAAAGCCAAATTATTTCAAAAATTCTGGCCATCCAAAATACCACTAGATGGCGCTGATGTATTGAACTTTTAAAACCTGTCTTTTTAGGACAATCCAAGTCTTACCCAAAAGAAGCATTAATAAGATTGAAAGACAGACAGACGGCTCGTAGTCCAATCAGTGGGCATGAACAACAATACACATACAGTGCCAAGAGTACACAAGATGACAAAAAAGATAAATGAATAAAATACAACAGAAGACTAAAATTGTTGAAAATTCATTACTTAAAAACACCGTTAATGAAAAGGTACAATATACTGTAAATAAATTTGAATGGTAAAGAAGCAGCTCCTCCAGTGTTTTCAGGTACTAGATTTAAAGCGAATGGCATCAAACTTGCTGTTGTGTATGGACAAAAAAATAATGTTTTTAGTGGAATCCAGCCTACACATGAACTTGAATATGAGGGTCCGCTGTGGAGCATGTAAGGTATTAATTCTGTTAGAGACAAACAGCTCACTTGCACTAGTCCGTCTAGGCTTTCTTCAGAGCATTCTTAAACCATCATTATAAGCCACCTGCAGCTTTCTCAACCTGACTGTGTTTCAGTTCACCCACAGATGTGCTGTGTACAAAGGAGAACCGAAAGCCTTAAACAAAGTCGGCTTGATGGCTCTGAAACCTGCAAACTCATTTAACCTGCATATTGTTGAGCTCTTTTCCACTAGCATGAATACTTTCCTGTGATTTACTCCATTGAATGCTTTAAAGGCATCCAGGAAACACAAGAAAACAGAGGAATTCTGATTTCTGTATTTAGAGATCATGTTTTTAAGTTTATATGCACTTGTCAGTACCAAGCTTCTCCTTCAATCCAAACTGATTATCTGTTGATTCTACTAATTCTGTGATCCTGTCCAACAGGATAATTGGTCTGTAGTTGTTGGAGCTACCAACTGTACCACCTTTGTTTTTCAAGACTGGAACTGTAATAACATCTAACATAGTGTCTGGTTTAAAAAAAAAAAACATGGCAAGTAACGGTAACACCTCAGGACTGTCAAGCTTTATGTGCTCAGCAGAAACCCCATCAAGCCTGGTGGCCTTGTTATCTGACAGTTTGGTGGTATTTTAGAGAGCTGCATCGTAATGGTATCACAGCTAACAACATCATTTATTTTATACATGTCACTCTGGCCACAGTTGCATATGAGGTTCCATTTGTACCATACTTGTATCTAGCGTTTGTTAACATCGCCTAAAGATATTGCTTCTCTAGGCAAATAAATGTCCCTTGATAATTTGTCCAAACCCATGGAGTAGAAAGCTATTTCATCTTCATGGTGTACACACATGGGGAGATAATTTCCTTTTATTTTGGAGACTTTATGGTCTTTTTACATGACCCATTTGACTTTCTTATATAGTATAATTATTAAATATTAGATTTGTTATATATGTACGGAATTTCAGCCAAAGACAGTCCTGTTTAGTTAAAAATGTCTCTTGTAGGCACAAAACATCACATTCTTCCAACAGTTTATCTTCAAAAACTTGGCAAGCTTGATCTTCTGTACTCTGACCCAAGAGCAGGCCACGAAAGTTGAAGGAAAGAACTCTTAAGTTCATCAGTTCAACTTGGGACTTCCGGGTCACGGTTTGTTGACCTTTCATACATCCAGTCCGCTTGGTCTTGGTCTACTATTGGTGGTATTCACCTTCTGGAATAAAACTTCACAGGGGAGTTGGCTCTTTAAATATTCAGATAAAGTGTCTTTGGAAGCAAAAAATAAAATTTTTGTCACTATTTTTATGTTACGTGCTACACCTTTGCCCATATTTTTTAGTCGGTTATGTGTTGTGTTTTCGATATTTTTAAATTAATCGTTGTGTTTTCAATCTCATGATTTTATGCACAGAAACAACAATCATAATTGGCAATAAATTAGTACCACGTATATTTTAATAATTTGTGAGTAGTTTATTCAAATCATGTCGGTCAGACATCAAAATAAATGCGAAACGTGTTTTTTTTTAATTGATTATGGAATTAGTCACAAATGTTTGTGTTACAACACTAATGTAAGGAGTCCTATCTCACTAGATGTGTTCGTAGTTTCGTTTCGTTTCCCTTTGCCCGCCGTGCCGGATGTGTCTGCGCCTCGTCCGCCTGCAGAAGCTCAGCCTTTACCATCGTAGCGACCAACTTCAGTTTCAGCAGCCCGAGGAGAACGAGCGGCTGTCCGGATGGAGGAACGAGCGTCTATCTGATCCCTGTTAGCACGTGGGAGCGTAGTTTTATGTCTTTATTCCCCCCTAGAACAAGGGCTTACTGGCAAAATGCTTTCGCAGCGTAGCGATACCGTTCTGTTACAAGAACAGCCAGCGTGATTTTCTATGGTGATACAACAGGCTAACCCGAAGCTAGCCCAGGGATTGTTTTGGGAGATATCGGTTTAGAATACTCCCGCTTCGACCCATGAATTAGATACAAGTGGTGGAATTTCTTGAGGGTGGAATACAAAAGGGAATGTCGAACCAAGGAGTTCGGAGAAATGGCCCAGTAAAGGTGCGGTTGACAGGTAAGCAAATTTAAACCTCCTTTCACGGCGTCCAGTTATGCTAGCAGGTTAGCCTGGATGCTAATCATTCCCAGGAACGTTTGCAGACCGTGAGCACCTGTGACCTACAAGTACTTTCTTTATCCATTACACAAAGTTGTGTTGAATCGACCGCGTGGACAGAGTCACAGAGAAAGATGAAAATGTAGTCCGTAAACCTTTCTTAGTCATTGGGGTTTGTACACGAGCAGACCTTAGCTGTGGGAACAACTTTGTTGTGTTGACGTAATACAATATTCTTATGTCAAAGGCTGGACGATGGTTGCTGGTATTCCTATGTACACATTCAAGTTCAACAGTTACAGGTTTGTGTTGCAGAACTGCACAAGCGGAACACACCTTTTCACAAAGTTCTGAGTTTTTTCAGCTGTTGCAGTTATTAGAGATGTATTTTATCTTTTTAACCTCCATCATGCACGACAAATCTAATTCGTTTTCCCTTTTCCTTTATCCAAATGTTGTATTTATTATTATGCTTATTGTTAAATGAGTTCTTTTTGAGGGTGTTAGTTCATCTCCTCTTGAACTGCCAGAGGTCTCCCCTGATTGAGAATGGTTTCAAAATGGGCTGCAGTAGTTTCTTGATGGAATCCCAGGAATGTGAGACCTCTTCTTTTCTCGTTATAGACTTGTTGGAAATGAAAGTCAATATTTAAAATGACCAGCAGCTCTGTTTTTACAGTAGATATTGTGCGGTGCAAAGAAAATAAAAAGTCTGAATTTGGATTTCATCGTTTATTGCAGCTTTAAACTTGTGCTGACTTGTTTCTGAGTTAGATTAGCGCACCAGACGATTTTCATTTAGACTTAATATAGAAAACCATTGCAGTTTTACTGTCTGCTCTGTGGCTTTGTAATGACAATGTTTTGTTTTCTTGCATTTCAGTGAAAATCTGTTCAGCTCAGGAAAAAAAGGCATGGTTCAGGGATTTGGGCTTTATTGTAAAAAAAAAAAACTTATTTAGCTTAACAATGTATCCATAGAAAAAAATAATTTAATTTCATGTTTGTCTGAGCAAATACTAAATAAATAAATCTGTTCGGTTTTGATCTTGCCACTGGCAGTTCAAGTTGGATCTGTCATCTTTGGTCTTTAAGACTGACCAACAAAAATTTCTTCAACCTGCGTTGATTTTATTGCAATATATTTTTATTGATTTTCCCATGTTTTTTTTTTTTTTGTAAGTTATGGGTTTACTAATTTTTTTACGACGATGAAGCAAACTCAAAAGATGTTTTTATTGCTCCACATGCTGTTCCCTATTTAAGGCGTTTTAGGTTTAAATAAAATCTAGACTCCTCTTGATATAAAAGAACAATGCATTTATTTATCTCAGTTGTTTTTATCCAGATCCATCATGGATGGATACACCTATCCTACAGTGTTTATCACACATTTCTTTGTTTTCTCCACATTTTTGTCAGTAATAGTTGAATTATAGCCTACTTGATGTTTTAAGAAACTCTGAGGAAAAATCTAGCAAGGATTTCTACAGAGTTCTCTAATTTAACTAAAACTGAGAGGAAACATCAGTGTTGGGAAATGGGATAACATGTAACAAAACTTAAAAAAAATCATTTAATAAAATGTCCGCTCATTTATAAGTTGACTTAAGTAGTGAGGTGTTATTTTACAAACTAGTAGGGTGTTTTCTTTAGTTGTCTCTTTTGTGTAGAACCTGGAGCTTGTCAGAGGTGAATAACATGACATTCAATGATTTTACTTTTTTAAAATCTGACTTTATTGATACGATAAATGTTGCAGTTGTAAACTTGTTTTAGAGTTGTCCCCCTCGTTACTGCTCTCACTCTGAAGTTCATTGCACACTCGGTGAAAACGTTTCAGTTCAGAACCACAATAATCTCTGTTAATCATTTGAGTCAAGTTCAGGCTGATTTTAAATGGAGAGAAGAAAAGGACAGTCATCAGTTTTATACCCTTGTATAAAGTCTAATGTCAAATGAGCTTCAGACACATGGAAACATCTATTTCATATGATGGCAGCGTGCCTGGACGCAGGATCTTCTCTGGGATCCAATAAGAGTGAAGTTCATTCTCTTTCCTCCGTAAGACGACTATCAGTCACAATTTAAGATCGAGAGATGTGTTAAGTGTCACAGCTGGATGTGTTGGTAAAATTAAGGTGCTTCAGCAGAATTTAGACATCCTAAACCAGTATGGAATCCTATGCCAACATTCATCCGGAGGAGGAGGAAGTGGAAGAGGAAGTATTGTGAACGTGAACAAAATGGGGAAAGAGAGCTGGGAAATAGTCAAGACTAAAGGCTAATCCCATAAAACCAGTTGTTCCGTCGCTTCTTCTCTCTAATGTTTGCTCCCTTGACAACAAGCTTCAGTTGCTGAGGGAGTAGAGAGACTGGATGCTTGTGTTAACGTGGAAATTGCTCCAAGACAACATTCCAGATATGGCTGTACAGCTGGAGGGGACAGCGATGTACTGCGCTAGAGATGCACCAAGCTCCGTCAATAGCCGAGGCAGCGGTCTCTGCATCTACATCAACAGTAAACCATGGATCAATGCGACGTTAGCCACCAAACATCAATGTCAGTCGGCAGAATTACTGATTGTGAAATTCCGGCGATTTTATTTTCTAAGGGGAATTCACCAATGTGATCACGTATTTACATTCCACCAGGCGCAAACTCTAACAAGAGACCCAGAGAATTGCATGAAGTCATCAGTGAGCTGTTGTCAAACACCCGAACAGTTCCATAGTGATATCAAGAGAAATCCAGTCGTACCAATTTAGACAGTGCTCCCCAAGTTTAAACATTGTGTTGACTTTTAAAAACAGAGGAGCGAATATGTTGGACTTGTTGTACACAAACTCCCCCAATGCAAATAGAGCGAGCCCCTTTAGGTTGCTCTGATCATCTTCTGTTATGTTGGTACCGGCACACAAACCATTTCTGAAGTGCTGTAGATCAGAGATGAAACGTATGCAGACCTGGCCGTAGAGTACTGTCTCTGCACTTCAGGACTGCTTTAAAAACACAGATTGAGAGATTTTCGAGGCAACATCCTCTCAGAGAGATCATATAGACATCAGTATGCAGAAGCGGTCACTTGCTACATTGCCAAGTCTACCAGGGATGTCTTGATAGTCAAGACCTTAAGGGCATGTAGCAACCAGAAACCTTGAATGACAACTGGGGTTTGCTCACATTTAACAACCAGAGGCAAAGCCTTTAGAGAGGGGGACAAGTCTGGACTCCGCTCCACAAGGCTTCAATGGTACAAAATGGACCTACCTGAGAGAATCCATCAACACCTTTGTGATACAAGTGATATTAGATGAATGTGGCAGTGAGTCCAGCCGCCAACAGATTATAAGTCCAGGCAGAGGGTCGAAGACGGGGCCACGTTCTTTCCTGACAGACTCACTTATTTCTTTGAAGCACAAAATCTAACAACCAGAAGATGGGCTCTTTCAAATCAAAGCAAATCAAACTTTATTTATAGAGCACTTTTCCAACAAGCGTAGAAAAAAGTGCTTCACAATAAAACATTTCCAAAATGTAAAAACCAAAAAGCAAGAAAAAAATATAATAAAAAAGAAAACATTTGGTAAGATAAGAGACAGACATACAATGCCCGCCCAACACCCCTTCCCCCCGTTCCCTGACACATGCACGCCCCCCACACACACTTAGGACATAATAAAGCATAAAATGAGACGCCCAAAATATGAAAAGAAAATGTTAATATGAATCAAAATCTGGCTTGATACTAAGTGGGGAAATGATACATTAGGGACCAGTCCAGATTAGTGACCCCTCATTCACGTTCAAAGGGGGAGGCCAACATAGGATCCCCCCTGATCAAAGCAAGGAAACAAACCAGATCCCAGTGTAGTGACCCTGTTCACTGAGAATATACAATCACTGATTTGGAGGTCCCTCTTAGGAAAACACTGGAGTTAAACCAAAATGGAAATAAAAACATGCATTATCACCTCTGTGCTGGCAAGAAAGAGAAATGTGCAAACTCTGGTGATATTTTTAGGATGATAAAATCTTGTCTTTGTTATATTTTTTAATCTGTGGAATAAAATCAAACTCGGAGTCAAAAATAACATCCAGGTTTCTTACACGCTGAGGAGTTTTATAGTTTTTTAGTTTTGATAAAACTGTCTCTCTCGTCTTCAGAACCAAACACTAAAACCACTGTTATGTCCTGGTTGAGCTGTTAGAAATTTCCTGCCATCCAAGACTTAATGTATAAAATACAGTTTAAAAGAGCATTTACTGATTCTTTGTCATCAGGAGATACTGCGATGTAAAGTTGTGTGTCATCAGCGTAGCTATGAAAACAAACACCATGCCTCCTCATGACGTCCCCAAGTGGCAGCATGTAAAGATTAAAAAGTAGTGGGCTTAATATTGATCCTTGGGGGACCCCAAAATTGATTTTGTAGGCCTTTGAGGAGCATCTACCCATAGTTATGTAAAATCTTCGGTCTGTGAGATAGGAGTAAAACCATTTCAGAACAGCATTGAAGAGGCCTAGATTTCTCAGCCTGCTAAGTAGAATATTCTGATCCACTGTATCAAATGCATCACTCAGATCCTGTAGCACCAGGACTGAGAGTTTCTGAATAGTGGAATAACTATTTAACATGATTGTTTTTGTTACAAATGAGCCACAAGCAATTGATGCGGTGCCACCACTTCCTTTTACCTCCCCTGGTAGAAAATAAAAAGTGAAAATTTTGTGAGGAGGCCTCAGTGAGAATAACACGAGCGTTAGTACCAAGCCATGTTTCAGTAAAAACAAATGACAATCTATGTTGTTATCTAAAATAAGTTCATTCACCATAAAATATTTGTTCCAAAGAGCAAACATTTAAAACGGCAAAGTAGAGATTCCTGTATGAGTGCAGATGGTTTGGCCAATCTTTTGGGTTCATGGTGTGAATGGGATGGAGCAATCTAACTGAGGAGATTGAGGATCTGGACCGGGGTTGTTTGTGAAATTTGCTTTTAATGTGAACTGGAATATGTTGTGTGATGTCATAGATTTTAACTGGAGGTGGATTTCGGTGGTGTTCCAGTCAGTTAGTGAACAGTTTGGTGGAGCGAAGTGTGAGTTCAATGTTCATGGATAGCATGATGGTTTCGATTAATGCCGTCTGGTTTAAAGAGATACGATGTTTTGGATTCTTGTCATTATGTCATGGACGGTAAAGATGCAGCGCTCTCACAAAGGGGGGCTTTTTTCAGCTCAACATAGTATGTGTAAAGTTAGAAATTGTTAGTAAAGTTTCATTCAAAAGGGATCCACATCTTTTAATGCAGTGTTTCCCAACCCTTGTTCTCAGGGCACACTGTCCTTCATGATTTCGATGTTGCCCTGCTTATGCCCACCTAATTCAGCTCATCATCAGGCTCTGCAGAAGCCTGACAATGACGGTCATCATAGGCAGGTGTGTTTGAGCAGGGTTGAATTTAAAAAATGCAGGACAGCGTTCCCTGAGGACCAGGGTTGGGAAACACTGTGTTTAATGTATTTAGAAAATACAATTTTTTATGAATGTCCCATGAATTAAGTTTGTTGTATTTATCCACCACGACTTAAAGTTTGCCCTGTGGAAACATTCTGACTTTAAACCAGTTTGTGGCAACAAGTGGCACAGCTCGTTAGCATCGCGTTGGTCGTAGCATGACATGTGTAATAACAACACCGCTGTCTCCAAATCAACACTTTTTATTAAACTCCTTGTTGCTGCTGTCAGGCCAGCCAATTTATCCTCCAAATTGTTCAAATCCTGTTAAAACCGCCACGTCCTGCTGCTCCATCAGTCTAAACTAAACGCTACACAGAGAAGTGGACAGAAGCTACCGGAGTGGGTGTAGGGGGCGCTTGAAATATTGCGCAACAAGCTTATTTTTTTTCTTGGGCTATCGGAAGAAGCTCCTCTTTGCTTGCTGCTGTTTTCATGTCTGCTTGTTGCAAGAGACAGACGGGCTTACTTTACTCCGAACAACGAAAGCCCAAGAAAGCAGAGAGCTGGAAATCAAGTATTTCATGTAATGAATACTTCCACGATTTTCTACAATAACAAATTCAAAAAAGGTATTATTTTTCAGCCTCAGGACACAGGGTGTTGTACAAAAGGTTTTTTAATGAAGCCACTGAACAGTTAAGCTTATAAATGTTAATAGTTTAGTGAACTCTGTATCTATGGAAACTTTTATTCTCTAAGCAAAATAATTAGTTTTATAGGTTAGAATATGCCTTGTGAATCTTGTGCTGTTTTGTGTCTTAGTTCTTTGTCTATAGGTCTGTCTGCTTTATCTTGGCATCTTGGATCAGTGTTGTGGTTAGATCTTGTCATGCAGCACAGAGTTCTTTACCTAAACTTCGTCCAGCTCTGTTTAGCCTGCATCTTTGGCATGTAACTTGGACTAGAAACACAAGGTGCAAAGGTTTAGAACATTTGTTTAGCACCAACATACCTTTTTTCATTGTGTTGGAAGCATTTATGTCCAATTTACGATGTATCCTCCAGCTGTACTTTTTGTAGTTGTTGTAGTATTTTATTGCTACACTTGAAAGTCCTGCGGCACGTTTTGAGAGTCAGGCATGGCCGTCTGGCGGCAGCACACTTCAGAGTGACTTCTCCTTGGATTAATGTAAGACAGCAAGCTGTCAAACTGGGCCACTGAGAGATGGAAGTACCGCTGAAAGCAGCCGTCATTCAGACGCAGCTCTTGAAATAGTTGGTGAAGCGTACTGGGAGGGTCTCTGAATGATCTCATGAACCCAGACATGGAGATGTTATTACTGATGCTTTTGTAGAGCCTAATCGTGAGGCATCATTCATATTTTCCATGTTTTGTAAATGAGACATACAAATATACAGACAATGCTTCCATGTAGCGATGAGGCTAAAAACGTTATAACAAAAGCTCCCCCCACACAGCTGTAGTGTAAAATTTATAAACACATTTTTGGACAAGCGGGGAGCAGCAAATTTGATGCCTGTCAAAGTAGAAGCAATGAATGCAATTTTGATGCTCAAAGTGTGTTCACATGAGAAGTGGTTTGTAAATGCACATTCTGCGATTCATATGAACTGCAAGTTTATATTTCAAGTGTATTTTAAAATTATTTTTGTGAAACACGGGTTTCGTGTGTACTTGGGAAGCGGATCGTGTTCATATCCGAATTATGAGACTGATCTAGCCTCATATTAAATAGCGCTTTTTATTTTACATTTTAAAATATTTATAAAATATTGTAATTTGTAAAAAAAATAAAATAAATAGAAAGCATTGATTTCTTGTTTTTTTCTTCCAGTTTTTACACGGATTTGTGTTGAACCAATTTTAACCTGCTACTTAAATAGGTTCTTCTTTTCTCCTTTTGTAGTTTTGTGTGCTAAGAACCTGGCAAAGAAAGACTTCTTTCGTAAGTAAAGACTATTTTCTGTTCCACATCAATTTGTTGTCACTATCCAGTCAATTCATGAACTGCAAGTTCATAACCAAAATTATCTCTGGGCAATATTTAGAAAAAATGGTAATTTTAACCTATGTAAAAATATATACGATGGTTGAATCCCAATTTATTACAAATGATAGGGTATGTATAATTCAATTCATTCCAGATCATTCCAAAAGTGACCAAACTGTTATTATTACAAATGCTAAATGACACTGATTAAATCAAAAAGTTTTTTCTGTAATGCTTTTTGATGCACACCACACACAGTTTCTGCAGATCTGCTCAGAATTAGAGATTGACGCATTTGGGAAGCTGAACAGTTTCTGTACAGCAGACACAGCACAGAGATTGGTTTGACAAGGTTAAGAGCCAATCAGGATGCAGAAAACTATGCTCTGTAAAAATAAATAATAAAGCATGCAAAATTACACTGAAAGAAATGTGCGGAAGCGCAAAAAGGTGAACCGCACACAAACAGATTTGTACATTGCAAAGGCTTTGCTAATGTGACTGAACAAGTTTAACTTCTTTTGAGGGCAATCTATTCATGGTATGTTTACCTTTCAAATTGTTCTCACACGTACACACCCACACAAATAAGACAGGAGTGAAGAGAAGAAACTCTGAGAAGAGTTGGATTTCCAGATAAATGGGATACAATTTTTTATGTCTTGCTGCTCTTAACCTTGCTGTGTAAAGCTATCTAAGAAGTAAATTTGGCAAGTGAGAACTTTAAATTCAACCTATTTTTGCATGAATGTTTTGCATAAATATATGTTAAAAAATGTGTGTAATTATTAGTCTTTATTTGTCTCTTTAAAAACTTCTGTGTCAAAGTTAACCTTTTCTCTCTGTTTCCACAGGGTTGCCAGATCCCTTTGCCAAAGTTGTTGTGGATGGCTCAGGACAATGCCACTCTACAGACACTGTGAGAAATACACTTGATCCAAAGTGGAATCAACATTATGATCTGTAAGTCTTCAAAAGATACCTGACGCGTTATTGTACACCCTTTGTGCAATTGAGAAGATATATATCATGTTCTATTCAACACATTATACGGGATGTAGTTTAATCTGCATTTTCCAGTCTACAGAGTATTTGTTGGCTGGTTGAACTTAATGTGGAGTAAAGGGAAATTCATTGAAAAACCAGATAATAGTTTTCTATTTTCTCCAAAAAAAAATCAGATTTTAGTAAAACAAACTAAAAGCACACAGGCAAAAAAAAATCAGTCTTGATAGAAAAATGGCTATGGTGAAACGTAAACTACAGTTAAGATCACCTAATAAGAAATATTAGAGTCCAGGTAAAAGACTGTTGTTGTGCACAGAGCTAAAAAGTATAGTTTTTAGTCTGACTCTGAACTTAAAGATTGTCTAACCTCAGGAATACTGCTCCAGGTTTTATTTGCATAAAACTGAAACCTTTCTGTCCTGAACCAGCAGAAGGTCTATCCCTGAACTTCTCAGAGTCAGAGGTGCTTCCAAAGGGACTTATATGTTTGCAGTGTACTTTAGTGGAAAGACTTGTGTACAAGCAGAGCAGAAAGTCTATTTTCTGAGTGACATGAAGCAAGGGTAAAGATCTGAGGAGAGGGCTGACATGGTCACTCTTCACAGCAGTTGTTTAACCTGCTAGAGATGTATAGGTTTCTTCATATCTGGTTTAGACTGAATCTCTGAGACCGTAAGGGAAAGAGAAAGTACAATAGTGTTAGTGTTATAGATTTAATGTGACTGTTGAAGTTCATGTCAGAGTTCATAGGTTTAGATTCCCAACCTGACTTGTAGGTTTCAGAGAAAAGTCTGAAGTCAACTATTTACACCAAAGATGATCATTGATGGCTCATTGAGAGAAATTGATCAAGTCTTTAAAAATGACAAAAGGTTTGCAGTTTTTAGTGACAACTTTTGATCTCATTTAATTTTTTTCCCCTTTAAGTATTTAGACATCAATCTCTAACTGCTTTTGGTAATTCTCTTTCCTGTTTGAGCTTCCCAGATACTAAGAGGAGCCTTTTCCCAAACATTTGGCCTCTTCCTCTGGTTCAGGAAATGGCTAACATGCCACAGAAAGCATATGGGATAGTGGGCTTGGCAAATTTCCATCTCACCACACCTCCATTAGCAGCCTACAGCTTTTTTGGGGGGGGGGGGTGGAGTCTTTCTCTTGTGATCCTAATTCACCATGATGTGTCATAAACACCCTAATTTTCTTTTTTCTGATTTTAAACGGACTTTTACAACCATGTGTTTATTAACAATGAGTCTAATTTAAACACAACCAACATTTTTAAAACAAACAGACTATTCCCATAGTGGTTTGTGTGTGCTAGTGTCTGGCATGTTAAGGAGCAGACCATAATGTATTTTTAACCACACAGTCGACCAAGAATGACAAAAACAATCCTTCAAATATAAAAACATTTACACTTGTTAAAATCTCCTCTTTCGCTGAAATCTGTTTAAAGTTAAGCAACATAAAATACAAAAAGTAAAATTTCAAATCTGCAACAATGCAGACTTTTTTGTAAATTGGACCACACAATGTCCAATTGCTTTTTCAATGTCCAATGTCCTCTTCATCCTTATTCTTAAAGCTTAACACATTTTGTTGGTTTATATTTTGGGCCACAAGTAAAATGTGAGGAAACACCATTTAAAAACATTTTATCTCTCTGCATAAATACTGATTCTGGTTTTTATTGTGCTAGTTGTGATCTAAAATTATTTTTGGTTACAATAAAAATTATTTGCCTCTAAACTTCCTAGTAGAGTGCTCGTTTACAAGCTGCATCCCACAGTTTCATGAAAACTTAAAATTTTGGGTTAACTTTTGTCCTTAATTGTCAAAGTTTACTGTTTACTTCTGGCCAACTTTCTATGTCAAAAATACATTCACCCTATTTGAACATGAAAAAATATAACTGCTGTAGAAACAGAGCGTCAGAAAGCAGAAGTGGAAAAAGATGCAATGATGTTGTTGAAATGAAACTGGGGTGATTGGAGTGCCATCAATATATGACAGTCTGATCCTAGAAGTCTCGTTTTAAGACAAACATGAATAATTTTAATGTTATTCTGATTTTTTTTTTTATGAGTATGTCAGAAAAGAGTTGATCAGCATTTGTAGTTTTGTTTAATCAAAGTGCTCAGTAAGAAATCCCCACTTTGAGTCATATATTGTGTAATAGAATTGACTTTAGTACAAGCTGCCAGACTATGATTACATTCATGTCAGCAAATATGTGGTTGTGCACTATTGTGTGAACTGTGTTTACGACATGAGCTGTCTCGGCCTCAGACAGCGGTAGAGCACATCAAGGGGACTTCCTCTGTCTTCAACCGCGACTAGACTGACTTTGGCTGTGCTGCTTCTATGAACATGCACACACACATTTCTTAGAAATCTGCAACAGCAAATGCAGAACCGATGTACGAACTTTGCTTTTACCTGTGCATTCAAATTCTCAGGAAAAAAAGTTTTTTTTTGCTTGTTTTTAAATGTGCATCATGTTCAGTGATCAACTGTTATCTGTTTAAAAGTCATTGGTACTGTGGGCATGAGCATGTACAGGAAATATATGACCTTTTTTCTACTTTTCCTTTTTTAGTTACATTGGAAAGGCAGACTCTATCACCATCAGTGTATGGAACCATAAGAAGATTCACAAAAAGCAAGGCGCTGGTTTTCTTGGCTGTGTCCGCCTCCTGTCCAACACAATCAACAGACTTAAAGACACAGGCTGTAAGTTCCTGCTTTAAAATTTCCTCTGTTCACTGTACATGACATGATCCCTTCTGCTTGTCCACTCCTGCGTTTTAAACCTCAAAGTAAAATATTCCAAAGTAAAATATTCCATTTATTGGAGAGGGCTGTGCAGCTTTTGTAAAAGTACAAAATGAACACACTGGTCAATGAAGAGCAACCAGGTGGTTATGTAAGCAGTTCTAGCTGTTCTTCAAACATCACTAGCTTGGCTCACAGTCAGATTTGTGGTCCAGACCAAGTGTCTCAAACAAAAGAGACAAACATTGTGCCTCCCTTATGTCTGTTTTTCTAGTTGCAGCAGTCTGATAGCTTTCAAGCCTGCTGCTGCTTGTGTCCTTGCCAATAATTATTCCCTCCAGCAGACATCTGGAATCTGGGACTTAGTGAATTGTCAAGGTTTATTTAAAAAAAACAATTTTAGTCAAAGGAACAGTGGTGTAAAGAACTCATTTATAAAGATGTATAACAAATATCTGCAAAAATGGTCCTTAAAAAATTCATAAATCTACAGTACAGATAATCAAAGTTTCATCGGTTTCTGAAATATTCAGACCAGCCTGTCTGGTACCAAAAACCATGCCAGGTTCAACATCACTTCAATCACCTTTCTTCCCCATTCTGATGCTCAGTTTGAACTGAAGCAGATCGTCTTGACCATGTCTACATGCCTGAATGCGTTGAGTAGCTGCTATGTGATTGACTGAGAAGAAATATACGTCGTCAAACAGTTGGACAGGTGTACCAGAAAAGTAGCTTGTTGAGTGTACATGCATTTTAAGTGACTCTTGTGCAACCTTTTTTTTCCCCCAACCTTTTGTACAGGAAATACATTACCTTTTTTCTACTTAGTTGCAAGAAAAATGGACATTTTATCTCAGATTTTTTTGTTTCAGTAAGCATCAGGAACAGGAAAAGATTGTAGGTTTCGTTATGTGATTTTTGTCCTTATCTTAAGACTAACCACTCTCTAGACTATACATATGTGCACTCTCACCCATACAAACAAAAAATAACTTGCATACAGAAAAAAAATACTTATAACCACTGGACACAAGTATTCATACAAAATTGTTTCCATTTCTCTGCTTGGTGGGCCATTGTACCATCTGGCAAGAAGGTATCCAGCATGTTTACGTAGTTCACCAGAAGTTTTTTCCTGTTTTACTCAAAGCTCTGTTTCCTTCTGCAAAGCAGACACAGGTTTTCTTCCTTTCTACATTCCTGCAAACTCACCAACACACACCACCATTGTTTCAAAGTGACTGCAGTTGAGTTTCAACTCTTAGAAAGTTATCATCAGCAGTTATCATCTTCACTGCGTGCTGTCTTATGTGAAAGCTCTAGTTTTTATGCCAACATACAGGCATAGCCACACATTAAAAAAAAACAAAATGAATTGGTTAAACAGCAGCAGTAAAATTGAAAAGCTGTTGTGGGTCTGCATGTACATTTATGTGGCTTTTTTTTTTTTTTTTTTTTGCTGCGCACAGTTTTTGGAGTTCTAAAGAGTCACTGTGGTGAATACTTGTGGTTAAGATATATAAGAGTCCTGTCTCTCTCTCTTCCTTCTTTCTTGTTGAAGAATGATATCTGCTTACTACTCCTACCATGTAAGACTTCGGCCATCTCTATTTAGTCTGGACACACGTCCTGAGCAGATGACTTTGGTGTATGTGACAGCATACATACTGTAGCATTGTTCATCTTTTATGTCATGACAAAAAACAAACTGAAGGCATGACCTGATGAGTTAGTATGTTTTTGATGTTGGTGTTTGGGGAAGCAGGCTCTCTTTTCATCAGCTTTTTCTTCCTGTCCTAGTTTGCGTCCGGCACCCCCTCTCTAATTTTTTTTCCTTTTTTTTAAAACCAGAACCCACACTCTGTTCTTTTGTCCCATTCAGCCTCTCACCCTGCAGTCACATACATACTCGGTGCTTTGAATAGTAAGTGCTCTTGAGCTGGTTAGTGAGATTGGTCATGTTGTAGTCTTGGTTTGCTGAGCGCATAGAGACTGTCTCAATGCATAAAGAACACTTTAAACAAGAATTAACTCATATTCTATGCATCCAGGTTTAAACAAATTATTTTTTCATTAAAATTTTCTGTTCAGGGAACGCTTTTTCCACATTTTTTTTTCTTTACACCTTCTCTTAAATTTATTTTGTCTGTACTAACATGATTCACAATATTGCAGCTTTCACATAAACACTGCAATCAGTGCAGTGGTGACACTTAAGAATACCTACGCAAATAGAGTCAATTGATCTATTTAAACACCTGGTGAAGCAAACAAATACACACAGTCTCAACTTTAGTTCATCTTTGCAATATCTAAAATATTCAAAACATATTTAGACACTGCAAGGTGTAAATCATTTTTACTGACAGGAATTATTTTAATTTTGACCCAATCCCTATATAAACTCCTGATGAAAGGCGTATTTAGTTTTTGCTGGATAGTTGAAGAGTCTTCTGTCATTTGTCATTAATGTTAACCTTCCTATTTAAATATCAATACATTTTATAAACAATCTGTCTGATATTTCAGGTGATAAATCAATATGTGTTGTTTGCAGATCAGAGACTTGATCTTAATAAGCTGGGCCCCAATGACAACGATACTGTGAGAGGACAGATAGTAGGTAAGACGCATGCTGCAGTTTCCTGATTTTAATTAAATGTGTTTGTGTGTGTAAATATGTATGTATATTTAGATGCAATTATACCCTGCTCAATTAATAGGGCAAAATATTATATGTCAGTCATTGATTCTACAAGATCTTCCGCTTCAAAAGATGAGTTTTGTCTGCAATGTTTATCATGCATTGAACACTTGAACTGTGGAACAAAATGTAAACAAAGAAGCCAGGAAACCATTGCCTTTGGATGGCTAACCAATAAATCAGGTGGGCCTTACTCCAAGCCAAAAACAACCAGTTTAAAATCGCCTGTTTGATTTAAAAAAAAAAAAATGCAGATACCGAAAGATCTCAAAATAGCCAAAATTGGCGCTGATGCCGATATTGATATCGGTATCAGTCGATCCCTACTCACCACATTCACCTGCAATGTCAGGCTGCCTACTACCAACCCAAGGATGCGCTCATTTGCTAAGTGACGTCATGTGTTTGTGGCTCTTTAAATGATGAACTTGGAATGACTTGTCGACAAAATCAGCTTTTTATACCCACAGAATGTTGAAATTGATGAAAAAAATGTTTCTAGAATTGTTTGGTTTTGGCCCCAATAAGCTAGGTACACTGTACACAGTGAGACCATTATGTGGAAAACAAAATGATGTGTGTCTATCAATAGAATACAATACAATCCCTATCCCAAAAATCTGTGAAGTGAAACAGACATCGCCCATACGACATCCACTGAGTTTTTCCCAATGTCCCTCTTTTACTGTGAGCGGTGTATTTTAAAGTAATATACCGTATATTTTCCAACAGTAGCCGGGGCATTTATTTAAAAAAAAAAAGTCGTCCGACCCGGCTTTTATTAGAGACCGGCATCTATTGGAGACCGGCGTTTATTCCATCACAGACAGAATGGGGATGGTTAGCTACATGGAGCAATGTCTGTTTTTATCTCATTTAGTATGCATGAAAGACATGGACGATGTCAAGAGATCAGGTTGATGTATTTCAAAAAGCTCTACAAAAACATCAGTGATCATGCCTCAATGTTTGGGTTCATGAAAACATTTTGAATCTTTAACAAGCTATCGAGAGCTTCTCTCCACTTTAGACACTGTAGACCCCCTCTAGTAGGGAGGGGGGGTGTTGGGTCTTAAAGGCGCCCGGCCACTATTAGAGACTGGTGTCTAATACAACTAACACCTGTTAGACCAGGCTTTTATTGGAGACCAGCATATTTTAGAGACCGGCCATTATTGGAAGATGTACGGTAAACATTTAACTCTGTAGTACTAATAGTGTCATTTATATTTTCTTTGCATTTTTCCACTTCAGTAAGTCTACAGTCCAGAGATCGCATTGGGACTGGAGGACCTGTGGTGGACTGCAGTCGGCTGTTTGATAACGACTTACCTGATGGGTCAGTCTTTGGTTGATGTTCTTCAACAGTTGGTTATGGGATTTTTATTTATTTTTTTATTCATATTATTATTTATTATAATCAGAAAGCCTCTAACTTTTTGTGAATAGTCTGCAATTAAAGATGGAACGTGATAAGTGTTGTTGGTATTTATGTTTTGACAACAGGGTACTTTCTCAAAGAAAAAGAACCTTTAACTGCTTTAATTTTTTTAGTGTTTTTAAAATGTAGTTGAGTTTGTGTCACTGTGTTATTAACATTTATGTGAAGTCATTATTATACATTTATTACAGTAAGTTTGATATAAACTGTTTTACTGATGTAAATTCTTGAATGTAACAGTTGGGAGGAAAGACGGACGACGTCTGGAAGGATACAGTACCTTAACCACATCACTCGTACCACCCAATGGGAGAGACCTACCAGGTACATATCTGGAAATGTTTTACTTGGTATCTCCCAAATACTGTATATTTTTAACAAAAAAAGACTGAAACTCTACCTTGAATTAAATCCCAAAATTTTAAATGATTGCAATCTAGCAGTTGACAAAAGTACTGTAGTAATGTTAGTCATTGGCCCGTTCCCCATTTCCTCTCCAATGGAAAAAGAAAACACATGTTCACTTAAATCAAAACAATAATAGTCTGTTGGGCTTCCAACCCAACATGTGGTTGGACATGCACACACAGAGGCACACATGCTTGCTCAACTAAACAAACTATGCAGCCAGTCGTGCAGCCAACTGTTTCAGCAGGAACAACTGTCGCTTACTTTGCCTGTATCACTGGAACCCCTAGAGGACTTGGCAAATACTCCCAGCCTTTTTCACTTTCTACTTTAAGGTGTCCCAAAGAAAGAGGGACGGGGAAGAGGCAGGACATGGTGACAAATGGGTCTTGCTGTGTTGCACACGGGCAAGTGTAAACGGTGAAACTGAATGGTGATCAGGCAGGGGAGGCTACCGAGACCTATGATAGGACCGATGAGTATAGCAGGCATAATGATAGAACAAGTTCTCACTCTTGTACAAAGAGGAAAGTGACAGGAAATGTAGTCTAAAAAAACAGTGCAAGAGGAAGTGGGTGGGAGAAGGAGTGAGTGGAGTGGTTATGAGTCCAGGCTGTAGATAGCCAAGGCGTCAGTAACTCTACAAGCCAGACAGCGGTTAGACTGTGCAGCACACACACACACACATGGTCAGACATGGTGTGTGTACAGTAAGTCAAGCCGGATGCTTTTGTGTTTTCTTATCGGATACATTTTGGGAGTCTTGTATCTAAATAATATGCATCTCAGGTCAGACTGTGGTTGTCAAAAGTGATTTAGTTGCTTATCCCTAATATGGAAGTACAAACTATAAGACAGAACTATAGCTACAAATGATAAAACTACTGTAATTGCAAAAAGAAAATCTGTATTAACCTTTCTTTTCGTACTAAGAAGTAGCTGCCTTTATGCCAGAAGTTGTCTGAACAAGCTACAAGAAATGTAGACCTGAGTTTGAACTTATCTTAATGCCAAGTACTTTAGGCCCAAATTTCCGGAAATGGCTCTGACAGCTAAAGCTCAGATATAACTTGTTTATGCAACAGAAATATTATCCCAAGTACATCAGCAAATGAAAAAGCAGTAACCTATTTTCAAGCTGAACACAGATTCCTGCAAGAGTCTGTGTGTGATTTTCAGATAAAGCATGAATGAAAAACGCCTGAAGCCGGGTTAAAGAAGCGTCAGACAGTTGCATCAGTTTGGTGTACATGTCGTAACAGGAGAGCTGCGCAGAAAAGAATGCCCACATGACTGAGCAGTCAAAGCTGGTCCTACCAATGATCCTCACACTTTCCCTCCTACCAGACCTGCATCAGAGTACTCGAGCCCATCAGGGCGCCCCTCCAGCTGTGTGGTTGATGAAAACACGCCAGTCATGACACCTGTTAATGGGGCTGTGGCCAGCTGCCCTTTGGGTGAACAACGGGTCCAGGAGAGACGGGTTCGATCACAGCGGCATCGGAACTACATGAGCCGGACACATCTGCATACACCACCCGATCTGCCTGAGGGCTATGGTGAGTACCTGTCAACCCTCCACAGGTGGTTGAGAATTCATTTATAAAAATCCTTCAGACATATATCCCTACTTCATACAGTGGTGATCAAAAGTGTGGGCCCCCCAGATAAAATTTTATTTTATTGTGCATTGAAAACCCAAGGAAAGATTGAAAAATCTCCTAAAGGCATCAGATTACAGTTGAGATATTCTTTTAATATGTCAAAAAAGGCTTTATTTCCATCATTTACCCTTTCAAAATGACAGAAAACAAATAATGGTGTGTTCAAAGGTTTGGGCACCCTGCGGAGGTAGTACCTTGTACTGCCCCCCCATGGCAAGTATCACAGCTTTTGGTAGCCAGCCAAGAGTCTCTCAATTCTTGTTTGAGGTTTCTTTATTCATTCTTTGAGATTCCTGGGATATCTGTAGAATGTGGAATTTAAAATGTAGAATTCATTCATTTATTTCTTGCTGGTTCTTTTGTTCATTTTTTTTTCATTTATATTTTCTACTTTGAGGTGATATTTATTTAGCAGAGAACACCATTGTCAGAGATTGCCATTTACTGTATATATTGATGCTGTTCAGGGCTTGAACAAGCAGACACGGGAATTGCCACATCTGCTTTCAAACAATAAGGTTTTTAGATCCCCCAATAATTACGACACAAAGCTGTGTCTGCTTAGTAAAATTCAGTTCAGCTTTAGTCTAAAGTTTTATAGAAGGTCACTCAGAGTCTATTCAAGCTTTGAATATATGAATTTGGAAATAAATCCTTAAAACGCCTTAAAGACCCACTCCAATAAAAATAGTGTTTTATACATGTTTATGTAGCATTTTTCTCAGGATGAAGGACATGTAAAAACTGCAGTCCATACATTTTCATTAATGATTAATCATCACCTTAATGTTCTACTACAACAATAATTTGGGGAGAAAATCAATAAAAATAATCAAAAAGATCATATTTACATTCATAAAATTTCTAAAATTTTAACAGGGATTTTCTCCCTTAAATCTTTGTTTTAATCGGACAGTAAGGAGATGATTTGTTATGACTGAAAGTTTGGCTTGACCTCTTTTTAAGCAGTGTCCTCAGGGAGCCTCATTCTGAACTGTTGACCTTCTGCAAAAAAACTACTAATCCTCTCCCACGGCCAAGCTACAGCGGAGAGAAAATTCTCTAATAACAAAGAGGTGGAGTTTGATTATATTCATGGGGACACTGTGGTCCCACAGAGGCAGATGTGTGATGAACACATCATTCAACATAGATGTGTTACAATGGAAGTTAGACCTCTGGCTGGATTAGAAATGTGCTGATGACCAACAATGTGGTGTTTGCTATTGATTCTGATTTTCCAACACTATACCAAGGCGCTAACTAAACAGCTACTGGTAACTGTAGTACAATCTGTCGGACCAGATATCAGGTCCACTTGAACTTAAAAAGATAGAAGAGGGAAACGAGGGTAGAAACAAGTAAAACGACGTTATATGTTAAGAAACGATGTAATCTAACTACTTTTATCCTTGCTAGAACACCGTTATAGTTTTTTAGTGTAAATCGTGGCGCTTTACTTCATAGTTTATTGATGTGTTGTTTTTTTTTGAGCGCCTTATATCTTCTAGTGTTTTCTAGGTGACGCATGGGGGAGTTGCCCAACCCTGCTCAGAATGAAGTTATAATCAATCTAAAGCTTTATTTATTGTAAATAAAAATTTTATTGGTATAATGTCAACTAAACATTGAAACCTTTAAATTCAAGGGCAATTTTTTGAAGTTATGTAAAGTGCTCAGTGTTAATTCACACCAATACTCAGATAAAAGTTTGCATGCTGAATAAGACAACACCTTTTACATGTTATATCACATGATCAGCTGTCTGTAAAACCTTGCTGTAGCAACACTGTACTTGGGTTTTATCGCAACACAGACAGCGTTATGAATAGTCAGTCCATGCCATTGACCTATGCATTAGTAATAGGGTGTAAAAAATGTATAAATTTCATTACTTTTTCATAGGATCGTTGAATAAAAAAAGAGTACCTCTGTATGAAAAGCAGAGTCTGTTTGTCTCCACCCATCCCTACAAGAGCAGCAGAAATAAAAATAGATTTGGGGACACTGAATCTGTTTTCTTATCTATTTAAATGATTTTTTTTAAGTCCCAAAATATATAAACCATTTTCTAACTGTATTGGAAAGCCATGAAGGATGTAGTGATTGTTGCAGTGGATGATGATGTATAACAGACTTGTTGGAAACAAAGCAGAGAAAAAGAATCGTCATTGCTTTCAAGAGGAAAAGGGGATGCACCTCACCTGACATTTGCAGTCGTGCTGCAGTCAATAATATTCTGTTAATTGCTCATTGATTTAACCTCAGGAGGCATTATTTGATGCTCTAATTCATCTGTTTAATGTAATGCACTTGCTTAAAGCACGGAAACTTATTATGAAAATTTAAGAAAAACTACAAAAATAAATACAGCTGCAATCCTCCGCTCTTAAGAACACAGCAAACATTACCTTGAGGCAGTAGCATGGCACTGTTGGATTTGTGCCTCGTTTCAAAGGTCCTCTGCATCCACAGAAGTCGGACAGAGTGAGTCACTTAACCCCTGTGGCTTTTAGGAACCGTCACCCTCAGCTGAACCCCCTGAATTAATGGATGGGTGTGGTGGATGACAATTGAGAGCAGGAATCTGTCCAGGGAAAAAGTGGTGCCAGTAGGAAGTTGAAGTGTGTATAGTAATGGATTAGCTTATGAATACTCATGGAGAAGACTGCAGTCTTCTCACCTTCTTTATGAATTAAAAATTATTTCTCCATGATAACAAATTGTCAACCATCCTGATTATTTGTTATTGCCATCAATAATCTTTTACATATTTATTAGTGAGTGTCACAGAAAGCCACCCTAGCATTTTACTGTCCACTTTTAGCCTGAAAACAGAGCTTTGTTAACTCAAAAGTACATTCAAAGAGGATCTGCAGACTTCAGTTTTGCACACATTGTTTTTATTCCCTATTCGGAAGTGGTTTGCCTGAGTCTAAAAAGTAAATTAACTTGTTAAATTGCCTTCAAAAACAGTTTAATTAACAGTGTCTCAATGCTCTGACTGTCATATAAATTATAAACATCCTTTTACCAAGATATGCAGACCCACAATGGATGTTTTCTCTCTGAATTCTAAAATAATTCTTTTAATAGCAGCTCCAAGATTTTTCCTGTTGTCTTTTCATTTTTGATGTTTGTCATCATTGCTTTCCTGTTTTTAGAGCAAAGAACAACCCAGCAAGGCCAGGTCTACTTTCTCCATACCCAAACCGGAGTCAGCACGTGGCATGATCCTCGGGTGCCCAGGTAACTTCATAATCATGTATTTCACCTGTCAAAACTTTGGTCATCATTAAAACCTGAACCAATAATCTAGATCTATAGACCAATAATCTATAGATGGATATTTTTACTCTTTGTATTTGATTTTTGCAGAATCACAAAAGTAGCTCTTCTTACAGTCTTGCACTTTTGTTTTCCAATATTAAATTACATTTTAACTGGATTTTTCTGTGGTGATAGACTTTTAGGGTGGGAGGAAAACTCCCCATTTTTCTCAGATGTAGGGTCTGAGAAAGTCTGATTTGTTGCAGAATGAATAGTTTTTAATGTTTTTTTTTTTTTCTTTTTCTCAGGGATTTGAGTAATGTGAATTGTGAGGAGCTGGGCCCGCTGCCACCAGGCTGGGAGATCCGAAACACAGCCACAGGCCGGGTCTACTTTGTCGATCACAACAATCGAACAACACAGTTCACAGACCCACGGCTGTCTGCAAACCTGCATCTGGTTCTTAAGTGAGTGAATCTGTCCTTTCTCAAGTCAACATATCTGGTCTTCAGGCTTATCCTTCTAGTCTTTTCATGAGATTTCTTCATTCAGGTTGTTTGTTCTTTAGTTTTTGTCCAAAACAAAGAAAAAAAAGACAGAGCTGTTTGTTTTTTTGTACTTCATGACCTGATTTTCTGGAAGTAGTCATTAAAGAAGATCAGTGAAGTCTTTGCTGCAATCACTAATCTAACTGTATGTTTCTGTTTTTTTTTTGCTCTTTTCTTATTTTCATTACCTTTTGTTTGTTTGCCTTTCTCTTCATTTTCATCTTTTTTATGCATTCCTTATTTGTTTTTGTAAATCCTCTTGCTCTTTCCTTTGGTTTTTCTTTTCTTCTTGGGAGATCTTCCTCTTACTCTCTTTTATGTTTTTGTTTCTTATTTACTGTCCTTTTTTAACATCACCACTGTTCTCAATGCCTCAACTTTCCTTTTATTCACATTTCTTTTGAATTTTGGTCCTACTTCTTGTGTTTTCTTCCATTCCCTCCTCCTGTCTTTTTTCAGCAGCCCAAGTCCAAATGGTTCCCGTGTGGCCATAGACAGCCAAAACACTAACCTCAGGTACCCTTTCTAGCACACACATATTAGTAGAAGCATACACATGTTCTCATGATGTTTGTAGTTGTGAAACTCTTGTGAATTCACGCTCTGACTGCTCAACTGTGACATATCTGTTTGGATATATGCAGCCTGAAAAATGTTTTACTAACATCAAAATTCTAGATTGAGAAGAGTTTCGCAGACACAGTTACAGCACACACACATACACACAAAGACATAAAAAATGCTGACACTCAGTTTTCCAAAGGAGACTATCTAGTTTGTGGCTGTTATTGCAGATATGCCTGGTTATGTTCCATGTGCACGATAACCTCTTTAACACACGGACTCACGTGCAGCTGTTCAATCTCAATTCATTTCATTTCTTTTTATTTCCATAAAACAACAAAACCCAAAGATCTTACAAGGTCTTATACAAGGAAATGAAAGGAAGCAGAAAGAAGAAAACTTGTTTTTTCTGCTTATTTTTACATTTTTTGAAGAAATGGGGGAAAAAAAATACTTACCATTAGTTTAAAAATAAAAAAAGGTATCGTATCTAAGCAAATATGCATTTCTGCAATATAGTATATGTGTGCTTGTGGTTTACATCAAAGCATTCAGTTTAGAACAACAGAGACGCTGGTAATTGTGTGCTTTTCAACAACTTGCCGTCTATTTCAGTAGAGGAACCCTGTTGAGACTGGACCACTGATGTGAACTGTCCTCAAGAAAACGCTAAACTTCAGCATCTAGTCTCCCGTTTTTGAAAAGTGTCCATTTGTTCAGATTTAAAGAATTTTTGAGGAACCCTTTATTTTTAGTTTATTTTCTATGCCAGCATTTAGGACATAATGGAGATTTTTTCCCCCCATTTTTTAAATGCAAAATCCTAATTAAAACTTTTCACAGCAACAGTCCCTCAGGCGAGAAACGTATTCGGAAAATCACCATCTGGTCTTTTAGTCAAATAGTATCCATGTGTGTCTGAGCAGTCTGTGGTGAGTTGATGTTATCCTGTCAGCATCAACAAGTAGTTGTGGCTCCTTATTTGGAGAGACCCAGCAAGATTTTGAAACCTTCAAAAGGTCAAACTTAATGAGCTATAATTTGTAATATAGCTTTTCATCAGGCACACATATGTATAAAAGAAACATGCCTTTCCTTGTAATTCTGGTCACATCAAAAGTGGTGAGCTTGTCAAAAAGGTTTTCATGCTTTCAGTTAAATATACATGTGTGTTTTTTTTTTTTTTCAGAGATGCATATTTTGAGGTTTGTTTTCATCGTGTGACAGAGCAGACAAAGGGGATGCGAAGTACCTCGTTAAACAGAATTCAGAAATGTCAAGCCTTTTTGAGGTATTTTTGTGCCTGTCTTAGTTTGGACGCGTTTAAAAAAACTTAGTAAAGCTAGTTTTACTGGGAGATCCATACTTCTAAATGACATGAAAGAGATTTGTTAGTGTGATCCGAGTTTACCTGCAGATGTGAGTTCTGGATTCACTCTTTGGACTTTTGTGCCCCAGTTTGGTTATCCATGGAGTCTGGCCGTAAAAACACTGAACTCAGTACCTTTTAACAAATGAAGAAGTTAGAGAATAAGGTCCTTCCTATTGCTTCTATATCACAATTTTTGCGCCGTTTCTTATATTTTTTCTTGCTCCTCACAAAGTGTGATGCAGAAAGGATGTCTGCAGATTGCACCTCGGTCTGATCGTTTCCGAATGCACCTGATTTAAATATTAGTCAGACGTTCCTGGAGCCTTTGACCTCAGCTGATCAGGGACTCAGATTGACAGCAGTTAGACGCAACTGCATTGCTGTGGTCTGCCTCAGTCTGTCACATTCTTAGCTTCCTCACTGGCATACACCAGCATAAACGATATTTCTAAAGGATGACACGTTTTCTGAGTGTATTTTTTACTATTTTCAATATTTGCTTTTATGCTTTCATCATTTTGACTATATTCTGTGTATGAGTGGTTTATTTAATTGGTGTGAGATCAATACAATTTCAAAATGAAATGAAAAAGTAAACACTGCCCATAAATATATGCAGTAAGTTTTCTTTATTTAATAGCCTGTAAATTAGAATGAGTCAATACATTTTTGTACCACAGGGATTTCTATTTCTAAAACCAGAAGTCAGAAACAAAAACGATTTTTAAAAAGAGTCTATTTTGTGTCCTTGCATCCGTGTGTATGCAGTTTGAGAAGGCCAAATGCAGAAGCTTTTAAGGATGGACAATATTCAATTTGAACATTTCCCGACAGTTTTTCCCGCTTTGTTTTTTAGTTCCCTGCTAACGTTTGTGTGGTGTGAAATCTAAAGAGCAGGTCCTTTGGCCGTCTCCAATGGCTGTTTCTGTATTTCCCTCTTCACTCTAGACATGTTTATTTTTGCTGTCCTTGGATTTTCTTTACTGGTCACAAAAATACATGCAATACTCAAGGAAATAAAGTCCATAAACTTTGTTAAATTGCATTTAAATTTTTGCTCTGGACTTAGAAACAGGAAATATGTTTATTATATGGTTTATGGGTCCCTAGCTGACAGGAAATCTTTTCATTTTGTAAATCTTCTCTTGTCATCTTCCTTCCTAAAGGGGTTTTTAGAACTGCTTTGCTGCCGTCTTTCCTTTTTTTTTTATAATGTAAAAAGTCCTTGCTGCTCCAAAGAATAAAATAGCAATGGGTTTAATTATATAGGAATTAACTGGCCAAACACTGCACTCGTTTAGCTTGCATAGACGACCCCTTTTCTGCCCTCAATCCCAGAGAAGTCAAGCTTACATATGGTGGCTGTGGTGGTTCTGAGTTACTGCCTTAAAGTGCAAGGCTGTCCTTCACATGTCAGTTCAAAACCTTTGGTTTGCTTCCATTGTCTGGCGCTGCACAATGACGCCCTGCAGCAGACACTGTGCTCCTTTAAAGAAGTCCTCTGCTTGGTCAGCATCCTCTTCAGAGAAAATAAGGCCTGGTGTCCTGCTCTAGAGAGATTGTTTATTCAAGGCCCACCCAGGCCTTTCACCACCAGCACCACAGCGTGAACTGGAGCCAGCCAGAACTAGAAGGATCACCTTTGATTGTTAACCAAATCTTTCTTAGGAAACGGAAAACCCAAAATGGCAGCAGTTCAAAACGAGATAAAGTTCAAGTTTTTTTCTGTTGTTTATTTTTAATGCCTTATGGCAATTGCAGTGTGTCAAGAATTTATGCTATTTGCACTTTTCTCATTATCCCAATACTCCTAAATTGCAATTGTAGTGCTGAATTACAAACAGCAGTTACGAGCACTCTCTGGATTAGGCATTAAAAAAACCCTGATATTTTCACTCAGGCTTTAGCAAGAACAATAAAAAAAAATTAAATCCCAGAAGTATTTATTCTTTTTTTGCTGTCATCTAAAAGTTTGAGAAAAGAACAGTTTCTTCGGTTGTGAGTTTCTTTCAGACGCTTCACAGCAAGTATAAATATTTAATTTTAAAAAACTAATATTCTGAAAAATCCTTTTTAATTAAAAAAAAACTAATATTCTGAAAAATCCTGTTTTTTTTTGTTGGTCCTTACTAAGTTTGGTGTAATGTAATGATCAAACAAACCCTTCTTAAATTCAGCACCACACGCATTTGACACTGAAAATGTAAGTGTATACAGGAGGGATGCAACAATGCACTTTCCCCATAATTCAGATTAATGGAGTAACATACGGTTTGGTTTTAACAAAAAAATGGTGGCATTTGTAATATCTACCAAAAGCTTTGCCTGTTGATGTGGCTGTATTAGATTTGCTGAGGCGTAGGTCTGCGTTTAGGGATTAGTGAGGAGTTTAGGGGCTGAAAAGGAATTTCTTACAAGATTCCAGAAGTCAGTGGTTGAAGGATAAATGAAAGGATTTGGGAATTCCTTCCACAACACATGCATTGATCCTCGTTTAAATCTCTTACATTTATTCACCGTAATCAAAATAGCAAACTAGAGATTATTTAAGCCCACAAGATGTTACAATTGCGGTTTGTACTGACTTCAGAAAGAGGAAAGAGCAGCAGCTAGACTGTAGAGTTCAGGTCCAGAGTTCATGGCTGACCTTCTTTCCCTTTCCAATACAGCAATCAGTCTCAGCTAAAGGACCAGGGTGGTCCTGTTGGTCCTCCCCAGGCTCTGTCCCCAGCCCAGCTGCCCGAGGAGGCAGAATGTCTGACTGTTCCCAAATACAAGAGAGACCTGGTGCAGAAGTTGAAGATCCTGAGACAGGAGCTGTCACAGCATCAGCCGCAGGCCGGCCACTGCCGCATCGAGGTCAGCCGGGAAGAAATCTTTGAGGCAAGTTGGAAACTCATGGCATCATACAACAGTGCTCAACTTTTGTTCTTTTCCTGTCAGCCAGTTTCAGGAGATAATGTGTGAGCAAGGCTTTATCATAAATGTCTAACTTTCTATTAAAACATCCTTCTCAGGCTCACATCTGCATTCACATGTGTTTCTCTCCCTGTTAACAATGTGTTTCAGAAAGATTCCAGGGCTTAGCACAAACACTTCTCAGTAAGCGTCATGATTTTCAGAGAAAAGCTGCTACACGGCTTCATCTCAGTTGCTTTTTCTCTCCTCCTCCTCCTCTTCTTTTCTTTCCCTCCTGATCACTTGTTCAGCAGAGGCAAAGGCATTTTTGTAAGTGATTTCAGCTGCTACTGTACTTTTGTGGGGTTGAGTGGGAGAAGAAGGAAGGAAAGACTGCATTGGCAAGAATTTCTGAATCTTTCCCATGTGGGATCTTTAATGGGTTATTATTAATTATTACTCTTATTTCTAACGTACTCGAACACAGGACAAGAAGTGATCAATATGTTTTTATCTTGGTTTAGCTGAAAAACTGTTTAGCAAATGAAGCTATGATAAGTTATGTTTAACTTCTCCAGCTTTTTGGATGTTGGCATCAGTTTATTTCTTGCAGTCAGTGTCTCACTGAAAAAGCAGTCAAACGCTGTGTTCTTGGTCATGTTTTTTAGGAAGGCAGTGATGAGAAGCTCCATCTTTGGTTAATGCAGCACTTAATTACTTCATTACTGTGGTATTGCTTCATTTTGTACCTCTTTGATCAGGTTGTTGTATCAAGTGTTTTAGGAAAGTTACATCAGTTTGTTCAACATGGTTTAAAGGTCTTGTTCTGCATAGAGGAACTGGATCTGCTCTCCTTCTGTCACAGAAAACTATTCTTGTCAGTGTAGAAGCAGACTAACCTTCACAACCACCAAAGCTCAGCAGTACTTCATCCATCTGAAGAAGCAGCGCTGCTGTTTGCTGTCCATCCTTCAGCTTTTTCTAATGCTCATGGTGCCTTTGGAATGTGTGTGTTACACAAGTATTGTTTGGAAAAGTTCTTTTTTTGTTCATAATATAAGACACAAACACACACCTTCATGAAAAGTTGTGATTTTTCTGTTTTTTCCTTCTCAATAGAGAAGAGAGCATCATATTTAGATGCAGAAAACATAAGATTTCAATTTATTTTCATTTTGATTTTTGGAATAATAGGAATCCTATCGACAAGTGATGAAGATGCGGCCGAAGGATCTTTGGAAAAGACTGATGATCAAGTTCAGAGGGGAAGAAGGTCTAGATTATGGAGGAGTTGCAAGGTAACAAAGTGCATGATGCTTTCCCGTCTGCGGGGTTTGACAGGTTTGCTTGTTTTGAGCTGTTTTTAACTTGGAATGTATTTGGTTTTAGGGAGTGGTTGTATCTGCTGTCCCACGAAATGCTGAATCCGTACTATGGTCTTTTCCAATACTCCAGAGATGACATCTACACCCTCCAAATCAACCCGGACTCTGCTGTCAATCCTGTAGGAATCGTTTTGCTTTGCAGTCATAGCCTGTACTAGATCTGCTTTAATTGTGTTTGTGAACTGCAAGACTGGAAAAAGTTGAAAGTCATTAAATCTTTAAAAAGTTTGTTTGAGATGCAAATATAATGCTTAAAGACCCACTCCAACAAAATTTTAGTTTGTGGTGTTTTTAACACATTCTTGTAGCATTTTTGATGGAGAACATATGACCCACCGTTTGAAAAAGCTCTGTTCTGCCAGCAATTGAAATGGGGGGGGGGGGTCTCTCTACTGTGCTTCATTTCTGATGCATGCACTTGCAGACAAATAGATCCATTAACGTCTTTGTTTTTGTCGTCTGAACTAGCATCTGATTCAAAACTGTACGGCTGAATAGCTCTGACATTGCTCACTATCTTTGTTGCATCGGTGTTAGGGGCTGTAAGCTAGCAGCAGAGAGTGTAAACAAAAGAATGATGGGATATCAGCAGGGGCTTACTTCCACGGCAACAGTCCCGTCCAAAACTCAGAGGCAAATTTCTGGTTAAGTCCTGCCGCTCTGTAGAAACTTTGTCTTAAAAAACAACAAAAAAACTGCCCAATAATTAAAAGACTTCTGAGAACAATTTTACAATTAAAAGAAATATTGTTTGACTGGACTGATGGGAGTCGGTCAAAGCTGCCTTCATTCTTGATAAACTGTGTTTAATCTGCAGGAGCACCTGTCCTACTTCCATTTCGTGGGTCGCATCATGGGCCTGGCTGTGTTTCACGGCCACTACATTGATGGAGGGTTCACACTGCCCTTCTACAAACAGCTGCTGGGAAAACCCATCACGCTGGAGGACATGGAGTCTGTGGACCCCGACCTTCACAACAGCCTCGTCTGGATTCTGTAAGACTGTTTAAAAGGCTTTAAATGATCACCAAACTTTACATTTACATGTAGCAGGCACTGTATCTCCAAAGGTATGTAGAGGTTTTCTACAAAATAGGGCGTTGAGGAGTTAAGCCTAAAGAAACTGTCTTTTAAACTGGGGAACTGAACCCTTGACTTGCCGACTGACCCATTGACTTTTAGCCAACCCCAAAAGAGGAAGACCAAAAGAAATACATGAATTAATTAGTCAAACTAAAAAAGTGGTTTCTTTGCTTGACTTTGGCCTGACCTGATGTGTTTGTAGTAAACTTTAAGCTTTTTTTGTGTTAAACCCACCTTTTCAATAAATATACCTAAAATAAAATAATAAAAAAAACGTAAGATTTTAGAGAACAGGGTTTTTTAGGTAAAATGTACATTCATTTCGATTATTTAAACTTTTATTTAACAGGCCGCAGTGATATACTTTTTGTGTACTGTATTTTTCAGAGCATAAAGCGCACTAAAAACTCTTTAATATTTTCAAAAACCAACTGTGCTGAATACACAGCCTGAATACACCCTTAAAATGCATCTGAATGGATTTCACAGCAGGTTAAGGTTAGCTTCTTAGTACTTGTGCCCAGTTTCTGCAATTTTTATGCAACATAGTGAAAAGATTGTACATATATTTTTAGTTCATCAAGACCAAGTTCAAAAACTTGACCTCTCTTCTGGCACTGAGGTGCTGTGCATCACTCTAAGAAGTAGGCACATGTCATGTGTGCGTGTTGTATATTCTTTGCACAAATTCCCCTCATAGAAAGATAGTTGTGTTCTGTGGTCACAACTTTGTCTGGGCCTCTTTGTGACAAAGTTCTGACATGGATTATACATGCTTAAGAGGAGGAGCTTGCAGGCTTCAAGGTGCATTTAGATCTCATGGGACAACTGCATGTTGAAATCTGCTGAGGAGCCTTGCTCGCTGGAGTTAGTGAGGCTCTGTGGTTATTTCAGCAGCCAGATCTCTCTCTGCATGTATTCAGAGCTGTTTGGGTTCTCTGGCCTGCAGTTCATACATTTACCCTATAGAAAATGTAGGTCTCCATGTGAGGAGTCTCTGTGTTTTTCCTGACCCCGCCCCCTTTCTGCTGATAGAATTTTAGACAGCACTACTCTGCGAAGTAAGACATATTTCAAAGGTTCAACAAAAACACTGGGCACTCCCCAAGAGGATGTGCTACCAATGTGGTTTTTAGAAAACTTTGAAACATTTCCTGTAGAGATGGCTATACACAAGAACCATGCTAACTAATTAACTAATTTACTGCAACACTGATGCTGTTACAGAGGAATAGACTATTGTTTTGTTTTTTAATTTGACATGTTTTTTATAGCCTAATCCTAAAACAAATGTTCCATACAGTTCTCTCTCTTTTTGTTCCGTTCAGAGGAAACGATATCACTGGAGTCCTGGACCACACCTTCTGTGTGGAACACAACGCTTATGGGGAAATTATCCCACATGAGCTCAAGCCAAACGGGAAGAGCATCTCTGTGACCGAGGAGACCAAGAAGGAGTATGTCAGGTACTGGAAGAGAAGCGCTCACACTCTGTACTCCCACAGGGTGAAAACCTAACAAGTAACCCCCCCCCTTACCCTGTGTGCCGTCACTCAGGTTATACGTGAACTGGCGTTTTCTTCATGGTATCGAGGCTCAGTTTCTGGCTCTGCAGAAAGGTTTCAATGAGGTCATCCCACAGCACCTGCTCAAAGCTTTCGACGAGAAGGAGTTGGAGGTGCGTCACCTGTCAGAGACACTAAAACCTTTTGTCACATGTACAGAACAGCAGGTTATTTTAGTGAAGCAGACGTTTTATTCTGACGGGTTTTTCTGGCTTCAGCTGATCGTGTGCGGCCTAGGAAAGATCGACATCGTTGACTGGAGGTCCAACACCCGTCTGAAACACTGCACCACAGAGAGCAACATCGTCAAATGGTTTTGGAAAGCCGTGGAGTCATTTGATGAAGAGAGGAGGGCTCGGCTGCTGCAGTTTGTGACAGGCTCCTCCAGAGTGCCCCTGCAAGGCTTCAAGGCTTTACAAGGTACATACCCGGAGTTTAATCCCACACAGAACACGGAACTCCAGCAGCAGCAGATCAGACTGAAGGATCCGTGCTTGTATGCTGGTTGGTCGGCACCGGTCCTGATGATTTCTGTCTTCGTGGCAGGTGCTGCAGGACCCAGACTCTTCACAATTCATCAGATTGATGCGAACGCCAACAACCTGCCCAAAGCTCACACCTGGTTTGTATAACAGAAAATGCAGACTCATTTCCAAACAACAGTGCTAGGCCACTTTTCGGTTAGGATTCTGTTTTTTAAGTTCAGATTGCTCTTGAAAGCAGTAAATAAAGGCTCTTCCCAAAAATCCCTGGAAACCTCTTGGAAATGAGAAAATGACCTGTGATAGTTTGTGCCTGTGACTCAGTTTAGATGTGTGTCTGTCATTCACGTGGCTTCTTCTTCTCCATCCCACTCCAGTTTCAACCGGATCGACATTCCCCCCTACGAGAGCTACGAAAAACTCTACGACAAGCTACTGACAGCAATCGAGGAGACGTGTGGCTTTGCAGTAGAATGAGAGCGTATCCGTGTGAACCGTTTGTGCTGACAGGTTTGTTCAGTGTCCAGCCTACAGTCTTCCTCTGACCTCTCTCCACGTTCCCTCTTCTTCATTTTGGTTTAAAGAGCTGCTATTAGATTATCCCATCTTTTCTTGTTCGTAGGAACTTTTTTTTTGAGTTGATGTTTTTTTTTTCCTTTTATTTGAAGATTTAAAAAAAGGAGATTAAAAGACATTGCTGGACCCCAGCGCAGCATCATACAAGAAACCGCTTGCTTTGAAGATTCTTTTGGACATTGACAACCACAGCTCTTGTTCAGCAAATATTTACTGACTGATCCATGTCATGCTACTGAATCTGTAACCTGCAAGTACCCATGTCTTTCCTTTAGTAGCTACTCTAACGACTAACACACCTTCCAGTCTTTGACTGCTGAGCAGGTGTTCTTCATCCTGTTAGAGGCACCACTGATTCATCCTACCTCAGTAAACATCTTTTATTTTTGAAGGCTTTCATCCTAAAATACCACTTACCTTTCAAACAAAAAAAGGGATTTATGTTCATTTGTTCACACCAGCAGTGAGTTTTCTACTTGTGAAACATATCCTTAGAGAAGTGACCGGAGTGATCTGTGTGGAAGTAAAGCCCATCCAGACCGCTCACAGACTTTTGGACTCTGGTGATGAAGAAGGTGTGTGTCATGCACCGCCACCACATCTCGCGTAACAGCTGTTATCTCTCGCCTCATCTCTTCAGTCCCACGCATCCACCTCGCCCTTGAAATCTGCGACGTCTTCCTCATATTTTCTCCAATTCCACTTCTGCTGCATGCATGTTAGTGACTTGTAGGCCAACTTGGAGCAAGGATTGGTAATGGATTGCTTTCTTCCTTCACATCACTTTAAAGGAAAGAAGTATTACCCTGTAGACACTTAAGAGCACTTTACAAGCTAAGCAGTGATGGCAGGAGTGCTTTCTTCATGTTACTCAAATACGTTCGTTTCTCCTTTTTTTTTTTCAACCACGATAGAAATACTCAAAAGCAAAAAATATCTAAACCTGTAATTTTTGAGTACATATGTATAAATGCATAGCTATTTTTTGTATATTATCTGTTCAGTTTAAAGGCAAGCATGTTGGTGTCCTTCACAGACCTCTTTGCATTCTCAGGTGAGTCATTTTTTAAAAATCAAATGATGACAGTGTGGAAGGGGAAAAAAAAAAGGTCTACTGGAGACCCCGTCTTTGTCATGGTGTCAGGGTAAAGTGATGTTTTCATTTTAGTCGATGTCGTGCAGCTGTTTGCTGCACAAAGACCAAACGGCACAGATCTCGTTCTTGTTGTTGTGCACAGGAGTGTAATTCGCACATCAACTTTAAGAGCAACAAATAAATCCTCCAAGCTGCAAAGGCTGGAAGTTGCTGCTGAACATCTGGGTGCTACGCTGAAAAAATTGAATCAAAATCAGAGAAACAGGTCACACACCCCTGGATGAGTCAATAAAAAAATGCATGAATGGATGCTTGGGAGGGAATGTCTTATTTATTTGCATATTTGTTCAAAGACTTTTTTAATGAGGAAAAAAAATCTATTTACATGTTTTGTGTGTAAACTGCCTGCATTAATCTGCAACCATGAAGTTTACTAAGAAAAATTCACAAACGTCCTAAGACATGAATAAAATATTCCCAGGTGTTGCACGCAAATGTTTCTACAAAACCTTTGCTGCCGGTGACCCTGTCCTTTTTTGGTTTATCATGGCTGAAATGGCGAACAGATCTGTTTACCTTTTCAAAGGAAGCCTCACATAATAAGAATACGTTGAAATAAAAATGTTTAAATTTAATACCAGCTTTGTTGTAAAAATATTCATCTTTGGTTAAACTGGTCAAAAAACGGTCCCGTACCTTAACCCCTCAAAACCTGTGGTACCATCCAGAGTGTAGGTGCTTTGTATTTGGACTGTGTACTGCAGGACTTAAAGGGTTAATGACAAGTTTGTGAGCAAATTCTTAGATTTGAGTTTGTTTCCTTGATGTGTAATTCAGTACCAAATACAAATGTAATTACATTTTAAAAGCTTCACGTTTGGTTTCTGTTTTTGTATTTATTACATCAGTACTTGTGTTCATAGTTTTCATATCAGCTGCTCTGAGAGTTTGTAACTGACACCTGTATAAAAGAATAAAGATGCAAAGTAAGAAACTTCTTAAACCCTTGCAGAACACCGAGCAATAAAATGATGCTGTTTAAGCAGAACAGCTGTATGTTTTACAGAACTATTTCTTGTACTGTCTTTATTTTTGATCAGAAATCAGTGTTCGTGCAAAGCCCTTGTGCTGTGTGAGGGAAGAGGGTAGGTCATTTTAAAAATGCATACCAGTGCCCTCTTCTGATCTATTCCCTAACGAGGGATGAGGATCCTTTTCGTCTGTTTCAGGGACCCATTCTACCTGTGGCCACCAGGGGTCACCCTCTGCCCATTTTCTTTGTGCACTTTTGCTGCAATTTGTTTTATTTGTAGTTTCCTCCGCCCCCTCGGATCAGATCGGCCCAGAAGGCTATTTTTCTCACTTCTGAAGTCTTGATAACACAAGACAGCACATAGTAGACAAGGAAAAGGTAACGTAGCTGGGATTGCAGCAGAAACCGTTCCTTCATTCTACATTCATGCAGACATTTTGGAAAAATTTGATTCATTTTGCAACATCCCATCCATGTGAAGATGATAAATTATTTCATGAACATGTTGCTTTTGGATGTGTAATTCATGGAACATTTAACAGAATTTAAACAAATAATTAAATATTACATAAGTTTAAATATGTCTTTCATAAAGTATAGAAAGTATTTGTTGGTTGGGTTGTAAGAATTCAATTTTTAGTCGATGGTAATTCATTTTGAACGATCTGATTCACTGATTTAGTCAAAAATTCAACCTGTGTGACTCAGATAAACACCTGGTTACTGAACCATAGCTACACGTTGCATCCTGGAGAGGTTCAGGTTGTGCCAGACATGCAGCAGACAATGTTACATGAGCAAACACGCAGTGATATTAAATGATGGACCGGTGAGGTCTCAGCCGCTTGTTTATCATCACAAAGGACCATTATTCAGGAGGCAACAAACATGCTTTGACCTAAACAGATACAATTAGTCAATATTCTACTAAATCTTTCCAGCAGTGTTTGTGCAGAAGGTTGTCAGGAATGGAGTGAAACACACATCTTCATCTGCTTTAACAGAAGGGATCAAAAAAATCTCTGAATCTCCAGGAGAGAGATTGAGTGAAACACAATCAAACTGCATTTTAGCAAGTCAAACAAGAATAGCCCGGTCCGATTTATAACATACAGTGAAAAGTGTTTGTCTTTTTATTGAAAATCCATCAAATGTAACATGGAGACGCTGAGGCTCCACGGAGCTACAGTCACTGATGGAAGGTTTGGGTTATGAAAGGATAAGTGTTTCTGATGTACTGACCTTTAGTGATCTACTTATTGACAGCTGGTGAAAAAGCTTTTATTTTGAAAGGTTGTGTCTAATCTTTTTTTCTTCACTTTAACCTGTAAATAAACAGAAGCTTTAATATTGACTGCTGGAGGATCTCACATAGTTATGAGTCAGAGGAGGGTTTAATCACCGCCGTATGCAAATATGAAGATACAGTTCAGCACTCGGACGTGGAAGTCCGTCATTATGACTAAGGTAAGCAAATGTTTTGCTCTTGTCTGGAGTCTCACCATCCCAGCTTGTTTTTTAAAATGCTGCCCTCTCTACATTTAAAACAATAGTGTTCATTTTTTAAATGTCAGTCCGAAACAGAAACCATGGCGGGACAGATTCCACTCGTTTAATGGGTTGTGACAGAGCACACAGGAAGACTTCAGTGTCAGGAGGATAGTGTTAAAGAGATTCAACTCTTGGTCAAAACTATTTTAAGGATTTGTCTTGAGGTTAAAAAAAAACAATCACAAATAAGCAGAAATGAAGACAGAATGATTATCGTAGCCTTTGCTAAAATTCAAGTTAAAAGTTCAATAAATAATTCATTTCCTCGGTTAAAATATCAAAGGAAGACCAAATGTTCTCCTTTAATGAAAAGGCTAAGTCTCGTCAGTGTGACATTTCACACTTTTACTTTGCCAAGTCAGGACTTTCTGAGTCCATATTTGGCAAACGGACACAACGACTACAGTAAAAAGTGCACACAGACCGCACAATGAGATAAGAACAGACTAATTTACCAGGTTCATGAACCCGAGGAGGCTGGGAGTTTGGTCTAAGGTGTTTTAAGATCAGGTGTAGAAACTGAGGTAAGGAGAACAGGTCACTAAAAGCTACATTGTTGTGTTTTCAGTTCGTTCTGAACAAATCCTGATAAGTTTATTTCCATCTCTGGTAAACGTGCATCAGGGTCTTGTTGGCTCTCTGCTGTCAAAGTTGCTTTCAGTTCAGTCCAGTTGTCCTGTCAGTGCAAATAGCTGGTGTTGTACCTAAAGGAAGCCATGTGGACTCTGTTGCGGAGCCTCTGAGCCTCTAGATCCTGGAAATAGTCATCCTCGTCGTTCTGGACGATGATCTTCTGCAGTTCACCGATCTCACGCTCCATACGAGAACGCAACTCTCTCTTCATCTTTAGCAGAGCCTGGGAGATAAAAATGCAAAACCAAGGCCACGTTTTTACACTTTAACTCTTTTTTTAAGCTTTCAGACACAAATTTGCAAAATGTGACTTCATCTTTGATTCTAAATATATAAATAAATACATCTAAAATGTTTAGTTTACATTATTTAAGATGGAACGTGAAAATAAGCTACGTTTTTGATTATTAAAAAGGTGCAGCTTTTAGGAAAACGTACCTTCTCTTGAGCTTTTTTCCTAACCTGGACCTCTTCTCGCTCCTGTGCAAGTTTTTCAGCCAGTAGTGAAAACTGACGGAGAGATGGGCGTCATTTTATCAAGCAGTGACCGGCATGTACTGTGCTGAAGGATGCTGCGCCTCACCTGGTCTTTGTAGTAGTTCTCCATGGACTCGATCTGATCCTGGTGTTGTCTCTGGCGCTCCGCCCACTGCTCTCTGGCGTACACTCTCTGCTCCCGGAGCCGCGCCTTCTGCAACTCCAAACCCTCCTGAAATAGCTGCCGAAAAATCTGTGTATTCACACAAACACAATCCCGCTGTGAGCCCCAAACATGCAGGTGGGAAATCAGAAAAGCCGTCCGCTGCCTCCTCACCCTCTCCTCCCTCGTGCGAGCCTTCATCAGTCGGGCACGGTGCTGGACATGGAAGTCGTTGTGGTACTTCTTGCCACGGGCTACCTGCTGCCTCTGCTCCCTTAACCTGTTCTGGGCAGACTTCTGCTGCTTGATTCGATCCTTGAAGTCTCCCTGGAGGATACAACACGTGTTCTTGTGAGAGGTCACTTTAACAGGAGCAGCGTCTGCAGGCTGATGATTACCAGCCGTTTGCTGTGCTCCTGGTCTTTGCGGACGAGCTCCAGCAGCAGGTCGTACTTCCTCTGAGCCTCCTCCAGCTGCAACACAAAAAGGGACATTTTTTTCTTTATTATTCTATATTTTTATTTGGAATAGACCTCAAAAACAAATGACATACACCTCTTCATTAGAAACAGACAAAAAACTCCTTCCAAATGTGTTTAAGATGGGCTAAACATACACAAATAAATCCTATAATTTCAAGTGATTTAAAAAGGAAAATAAAAAGACTCTAAAACTAACAAACAGCTAATATGAATGAATAACTAAACAATTGTGAATCAATTCATGCGAATCAAATCGTTATGCAACAACATATACTTATATAAGGGGTTTGTCAGTGCAGTTTTAGTCTAAAATATATGTTTTATAGAAATAAGAATAAAAATGCCAACAACATCAGATAAAACCAGCTCTTACAGGGCCAGTAAAGAAATTCCATTTTTGCCAAGTTTCCTAGAATTTGTTTAAGTCCGTTTTTCCATTCTAATTTTTTCTGACAGATCCAAAGTGACCATCTACTCTCACTGTCATTGTTTTTTTAGATTCTGCCAAAAGAAGCTCTGACAGTTTTACCGTTGGCACAAAAAAGGGGCATTTTAAAGCAGCTGCGTGTGTGCTGCATCTCTGCAGTACTGCGCTCTACATACCTGGCTAGAAACTTTCCGACGGCGGTGGCTGTTAGAAGAGGCGGCGGCATGGAGTCTGTCCACTTGCTGCATCTGCTGCTGCCACATGCCACGCAGAGCATGATGAGAGACATGAAGGTGAGGCAGTTCGTCCCGCAACATGGGAAGAAGGTCGTTCTCTTTGATTTTCACTGGACAGATTATGAAAAGGGGCAAACGTCTTGCATAAACAGATGGATTTCAACAAACGGCTGCAAATTCTAATCCACAGGGTTAAGTTTAAAGTCCTGTTATGTTGCAGCCAAGTATCAACTGAGCAAAAACGATGTTAACTCACTATGTGGAGCTTTCCTCCTGGGTTCCGGACGCCTCTGTTTTCTCTTTGCAGGCGTGTTAGCTTGTGTTCTGTGTTGAGCTTTCGCTCTGGGCGGCGACAGTCTGACAGCTTCAGAGTCACACCCGAGTATGGCCTCTCTGTACTCTCGCTCCTACACGTGCATTCAACACAAACATCCTCATTATTACAGGCTTACAGAACACCCTTTTGAGTAGACTGATGTACATAAGACATTTGACCAAAGCATAACATACAATGGAGGTTTGGTTTTGACAAAAGAAATATGAAGGGAACTCATTTAACCAAAAGCAAGCAGTTCTGCAGATGTTTTAAACAGTAAAGTTAAATTTCCTTTGACATTCACAAGAGTAAATGTCTTTAATGGTTCAGAAAAAGTCAGATCTGCAATAAAAATATTAGTTAGATCTAATAGAAACTGACTGACATGAGAGGTCTAAAAAGGATTTCCACAGCAAAGTTTCATTGCTACTTTCTGCCACTTGGTGGCAGTCATAACATGATGCAGTTAGAGCTGTGGAGGAGCAGCTGCTGGTTCTGGAGAGGTTTAACACCATTGACTGTACATGAGAACTGGACTGAGTGACCCCTTGCATTCCAAACAGGAAGAACCTGCTGACGCCAAGAAGCCAAAATCCCATAGACTTCTATAGTGAAATAAGCATCTATTACTCAGTCATTCTATTCGTCAGAATAACCATTCTCAGTAAAAGCATGTGGTCCCCGCTGGTACCTACCTTGAATGATCGACAGATTCTCCCAAGCCCACTTTCAGTGGAAGAGGCGTGACCTTAACCAACAAGCTCGCTCGTGATTGGCGACAGCAGTTTCCATAGAAACGCTGACTCAGACCAACAGCCATGAGCTGTTCTTTGAACACATGCTTTGCTTTTTGAAATAAATTATCTCCTTCAGGATCAAACTGATCACTGTTTTCCTCTGAAAAAAGATGCCCTTCAGCCAATCAGCATGAAAGATATTCAATCTGCAGAAATAACCCTTTAATAAAGTCTGCCTGCAGTCCAACAGTAAATGTCAGCTGACTGAAAGAGCCCAAGAAAAACCAGCCATTCAGTTCTGAGCTGGTGAACTCCTGCAGGTTAGTGTGGAGACATCAAAGAAACACTCAGTTTTTTTTCTGTAGAAAACCAGAACATACTTTTGTTTGCTGATGGTTCAGATCTAAACAGAACCAGGAAACAAACAGCAGCAGCTTCCACATTCAGTGACCGTCTGCTTTGCAGAAAGTGTGTAATCTGGATGTTGCTGAGTTTGACCCAAAAGAAGGCCTTAAAGCAGCTAGCTCTGTGTGAACTCACAGCTTTCTGAGCGTTGAGGCGAGCCTCCAGGAGCTCTGCTTGCTGCTTTGCTTCATATCTTCTCAGCTCATCCTCGTAGGCATTACTGTCCAGACACTGAGGGGAAGAAGCACAACTGAGTGAAGGGACACATAGAATGGAGCAGCTTTGATGTTGGTGTTTAGTTCCTGATATAAAGGTTCCTTTATTTATCTATTTATTTATTTTAAATCACAGTTGCCCTCCAGATCTGAAAGTTGATTTTTCTCCTAAAATATCTTGCCCCATCGTCTCTTATTACTGCGTGTTGTGACAACGTGCACATTCTATATGCGGTGGGACTTATTTAAATAAGTAACCCAAGAGTGAGGGGGTTCCTCCATTGATGGACAATACTTAAGTCAGATTTCCCCCGCTGGTGTCAATACCTCACTAAACTGAGACGATCGGCATCGCCGTTTTCCTCTACTGGAGTGATGTGCAGTCACTGCGTTCGTCTGACGGTCATCCTCCAGGCTCAAGGCCTCGGCGATGGTGTCCTCCAACTGTCCATGCATCGAGCACTGATCTCCATGAGGAGAGGAGCTCAAGGAGTGGGAGTGTGAAGGAGATCCTTCTCCACGTGTTCCTGAAAACAAAGTAGTTTGTTGTGTTATCAGCTTTTGTGTCTGCAGTGTTCTCCTTCGAGTGCAGACAAACCTGTGGGCTGTCTGTGAGTCCTCTGAGGCTCCTGCCGGTCCTCCTCTCTGAGCTCACCGCACTCTCTGCTTTCACCCAAAACCCGCTTCAGCATCTACACGGTTCACATGAAAATAACACTCACACACACGTAGAATCTGACTGTTGCTAAACTCAGCTGGAGAACTGCTTAAAGACACTCAGCAAGCGGACAGCGTTTACACATAAAAAAACAAACTTCATCGAGTTCCTCCAGCCGATGGGAGAGCTTCTCTGAAATGTGGTGCAGCTCTTGTTCTGCTCGCTTGCTCCTGTCTTTGCGGGAGGACAGAGGTTCGTCTAAACCGACTGGAGTCATCCGGGATTTTCTGAAAGAGAGGAGATCAATACAGTAGTGATTTGAGATTGACCGACAAGTTTCTTTACGATACAGATGATTAGTAGTCAGTAAGGCCGATCATTTGCAGTAAAAGTGAAAATAAAAATTTAGAATAAAACAAAAAAATAAATAAGTTTGTTTATTTAAAAACAAGTAAATAAAAAAGCAAATGAATAGATCCTAGACCAGCAGGTAGTAAAAGGTTCAGCCGCGTCTGCTGACCGACAATCCGTTCTGGGTGATAATCGGTCAGCCTTTAAATTTGACTAATCATTACCCAGAGCTCGTTCTCGTCTCCCTGAGCAAGCAGCTGTGATCTTCTTCGTCCGTGTCTGGCGGAGATGGGGTGGTCGCTGTCATCTCATCTTGCAGGGTGAGGAAGAGCACATCTGGCTGTGTCCGAAAAAGCACCTTCCTCTGGCCTCCGTTAGGCTGTGGTTTAGAAGAAAAGTTTGTGTTAAAGTGAGTTTTGTGGTTCAGAGTAGATGCACAGATCTAAACTAGATCTTCATCACAGAAAACTAGAACAACAACATTCCACGTGTTCCGCATGCACTCATGCCTGCAGTTGAACTGGAATCAGCCACGCCCTGCTGCCGTCATACCTGCGGGGTTTGCTGCTCCGCTGCTCTGCTTTTGTGCTGGCTGGAGCAAGACTGCTCACTGGCAGCTGGAAGTCAAGCACCAAAAGGAATGTTAAAGGATGTCCATAAAAAACACTAAAAACTATGAGCTTCTCCAATCAACAAACTCTAGTTTCTGCTGTGGCATTCAGGTAATCTGCTTTAGACAACCTGAATTTAAAAGGTGAACCCACCAACATCCATCCTGACTCACCTGGAGAGTGGCAGACAGCGGTGGAATGTGCTCCGTTGGTGAGCGGCTCCGGAGCCAACTTAGAGGGCTGGAAACAGAGACGGAAAACTTTTACAACCAAGTTCAGAAACTTGTTTGGAGGTCACATTCAAGCAGTAGATATTTCAAAGATTGGACCAGAGCTTTGGCCAATCTGAGCTTTTACTCACAATGAGACCAAAGGGTTTTCTAATAATACAGTACAGACATAAATAAATAAAAAACATTTAGGGTACAAACAATCAGAAAAGAGCTGAAGTTCTTTCACCTGTTATTCTAGACAAGTACTTTTGGGTTGAGAGAGAAATGTCTGTAGGACTTTAAGAATTTTGTGAACACTTGTTGAAACTCACACCTGAAAGGAGGATAAAAGTCAACTCTGCTGCGTTTTAATGATACAGAGCTTTACGGAAGCAGCCAGACAAGTGACTGACTTCAGACACGCATCTGGACTCATTTCTGGGGTTCATTCAAAAGAAATTCTTATGTAAGTACAGCAGTTTCACCTTCAAAATGATGAGTCAGCAAGACGGCTCAAGACCGCAAGAAAACCATATGACAAACGCTAACAATAAAAGTGCTGGCTCCGTGTTGAACATGAAACAAGATTTTGTCACTGTAAAAAGTGATTTAACTTTAGCTAGGTTGACTCCTCATGCTGTGTGGTGAAGATACCTGAGTTTTGGCAGAAGCAGCCCCCTCCTCCTGCAGCTGTCTGATGCCGGCAGCTGCAGCTGGGTGACTCTGTGACCGGGTGCTGGAACCGCGGCTGTGCGGAGTGTCGCTCAGGTTCGGTGGCTGCAGAGCAACAGCTGAGGGCAAATCAGACTCCGGATGTGTCTGAACATCTCCAGGTGCTGCAGGAGAAACTGTGTCTGAGGTTTGACAGAGAAAAACGTTGATTCTGTGATTCACAAAATCACAGATACATTTAATCCACAGTTTAACAATGATTTACCCTCATTCTAAAGCTAACTTTGGCTGGTTATAGACATTTTCAGAAACACTGAACATACAATAATGAAGAAATAAGAAGAAAACTGATAAGTGAATTGTATGTATTGGTACCGCCTCCTCTAAACAGGAAAAATATTTCAAATCCCAGCACTGTAAACATGAACACACAGACAGACATTTGTTTCCAATAAAACCCGTCAAATCCAAGGGATTACAAATATTAGCAAAGCTGAACATAATTCTCCCTCAGCTGCAGCTTTAACCAGTGCAACAAACAAACTTTAAGGGGTTATTCAGACTGCCTTCAATCAGACATTTCTGTTTTAAACCAAAGCTTGGAAACAAAACTACGTGACTTAAGATCTCTTCAGTCATTGGACAGTAAATATAATGGCAAAGCTACGCGAGAAAGAAGTGTGGAAGTCACGCACTTTGTAATGATTTTAGAGATAGTTCACTTATTTAAACTTTATATTTCACTGAACGCTTTTGAAAGTCTGTATTAACGTGGGGTACAACGCTTTTTACTGCTACTTTGATACGGTGGAGAAAAGCTGCAAGACGCTGACTGAGGAGACGCCGGCTGATAACATTTATGACATACAAACTGTAAAGAAAACAGTGTGAGAAGTAATGTGTCTGCGGATCTGATCCTGGTCCTATATCAGGGATCGCTTGGGTGTATTCAGACTGAAAATGTATTCCGGATTAACGGGGGAAACGAACCCTAGTTCACTTCATGCGAACCAAATGTGTCCAGTCTGAACATAAGAGAACAAAAAGTTAAGGGGACCCACCATGACGGCGAATGATGACAAAAGCTTTTAGTTTTTACCTCGTTTGTCAGAAAAATTGCGCGCTGAGACTCCCAGCCCGATAAGCTCACTGGTTGATTCCACTTCATTACCAGACCAGGAATGGAGGGATGGCTTACTGGACTGAACGGCAGATCTAAACATAAGAGAAGGATGTGACCCAACAGAGATTTAATGAAAACACTAAACTACCAAAAGCAGAAAAACACTACAGTCATCTTGCAGCTTATTGTGTGAAAAACAAAATTGGATATCATCCATTTAAACTATATTTTTATAGTTCCCAGTGGTGTTTTAATTATAATATTAATATAAAAATAAATATATAAATATAAATTAATTATAATAATGCAAATAATGTCCTCCACCATGAGAAAATGCATGTTCAAAACACCATTTTCGTTGGAGTGTCTTAAAAGATTCAACATAAAGGTGAGTCTTAAATAACAATAAAGCTGAATCATAAACAAGGAAAACCTGATTCAAAAATGTTCCAAATAAACTGCATTAACCTTTAACATTGACGCTGCTACCAAATTATTACTCAGTCCAAATGGTGTGTAAATATGAGCACTTCAGCTGAATAATTTAATCTAGGACATACAGCCGTTTTGCAATAACTTCTACTGTTTCCTAACTCATAACTGATGCTTTTTGTGGCTGAAATGGAGATAAATCTAAGATGAACTGAGGAACGTCAATTATTATCGATTTATAACTTACAAACTGAAAGGTTGGTTATAAGACAAGAGCTGCCGTTAACAGCTTAACCTGCATGCTTTACTTTGGTGTAAAGCCAAGTAAAAGTAGCACCAACAATCTTTCGTAAATGAAGGCATTTCTTTGTAAATACAAATAAAAAACTGCTTTATTTCTGGTTTTTGTGGTGGGACTCACTCTACACTTGACAGGGAAACTCCCTCCAGCTGTGTCTCCGTCTGCTTTGTGGCACAAGCACTCCCCTGTTCTGTGTTTTCACTGTGTTCCTCCTCCTGGAGAACATCCTTCAATTCCTCTGAACAGAAAAGCAAAACAAATTACTCGTGGAAAAAAGCGATGGGAAAAAGTTTAGGATTTTTTTTAACCATGTAAGAGTGTAAAATCCTAGCGTTACCTAAGGCATCAAGTAGATCAGTAGTTTTACTCATTTATATACTAAACAAATGACCAAAAATACAAAAATTCCCTTTGGCATTGAAATACTGCACTGGTATTTACAAAGCTTTAGCTCGTTCCTACAACATCTAAAAGTTTGGTACAAAGAAGTATGAAAATAGGCTTTATGGCTAAACAAACAACAGAAAAAATTATGTGTACACAGATTGCAGCAACGGCAATTTGCACATGTGAAAAATTAAATGGTGAAAATGACACCGTTAGTCACAGAGAAAATTCAAGCTGGATGGTGCCAAAGACGACCACAGCTCTGCTTGCAAAATTATGCCAAAAAATATTTGGATTTTTACAATTGTATTCAAACCACCAAGACAATACAAGCATATTTTGAGTTTTCTGTAGGTTGTCGGCTCTCCATCCATGTTCAGATCACCAAGAAGAGTTGGCATCAAAGTCACATCAGGGAGAAGATGTCTCTACAACTAGCCAGCAATGTGAGGAAGAGGGCTGTTTAGCAGTCAGAACATACAGCAAGAACTCCAGCGCATCGTATGTTATTCCACAGTGAGTAAAACCATCATCTCTTGTGAGGAAAATACTGAGCTGCCTGTATACCAATTCACAAATAGAAAAAGAAAATAAAAAAGAAAGAAAAAAATCTTTGCTTACCTGAATTCTGTGATTCTGCATTGATCTCCTCATTGAGATATTCCAGGAGACCATCAAAGATTTCCAGGAGATTCCTGATGGACTCTTTGTCTCCTCTTACAATATTTTCACCTAAAATATGGTCCAAAAAAGGATCTTTTTATGATCTAGAAAATGTGCAATCTCATTGTAAAAGCGAAGACAAGAACAACCTGTCTACTATTCAGTGCTTGTAGCAAAGAGTTGTTTTTTTACCTGTGATGTGAGAGAGACTGATCTGCAGGTAATCCAAAGACAGAGAATCAATCACGGACTGAACGTTATGGATGTCGTCCTCTTGGCTGCTCGGAACTGCAATATAATCTAAATGGATAACAGAAATAACATGAACTGTGGAAAAACCAAATCCTATAAATATGAAAAGGTGCAGTCAAATGTAGTTCAATGTTAACCTGCGCATAATGTCTATAATGAGAATGGAACTTGTCATTTCATGCATTTCAGACTGCAGAAATGAGCTCATGTGCCTCAGAGTGACATGTTTGGTCTTGGGAAACATTCCTGACATATTTAAACTAAATACTGCAGCTTATGTGTTTGAAACAAAGAAGAAAATTCATGACGTTTTGCATAGAAAATCTAAAACAATGATGAGCATGATGTTTGTCCTTGCCTGTTCAAAGCCAAAGCTCTTCAGACAGTAAAGTCAGAGCAGTCTGATGATATGTGCTTCATCTCCTGCAGCAGGAGGTCAACATGTCAAACTATCGCTATAGCGACCACCAAGTGTTAATGGTGCACACTTTTAATTCTAGAAATGTAATTTACCAACACCGTTTAAAAAAACAATTCCCAAAAAGAAGAACTATAGAATAGGTTTCACATAACTTAAAGTTACTTGCTTTTATGCATGCAGTTAGTAAATGGAAATCACAAAAATATGCTGAAAGGCAAAATGTATGTTTAGTTGGTGCTGATCACTGATCAATTGTAAAAGAAAGCAATAGACCTCATTGTAAAAAACCCCAAGAAAAGTGCATGCCGACTACAATTCATTATTGATTCCTAAGTGATTCAACTGACTGTGTTCTTCTCCCCCAATGATAGATGGTACTGGCTTCAGCAACCAGTGACAGTAATTCACACAGAGCAAGTGTTCATCATGAGTGGGAGCGCAAAAAGCAACACAACATATGAGCTCCTTTTCAGTCTGATCAGGGGTCTTCAACCTGAGGCTCCGGAGGTTTTTAATTGCAAAAAATAATAATAGTAATGAAAACATTTCTCACTATAACACACATTAAGCAATGCAAATGGTCAGATGAGTTTATCTGAAGTCCCACTTCAATCATCTTTTGATCTGTTGTAAGATTTTTCTCAGTGTTTTTTTATAATTACAATTACGCTGTTTTTAGTAAAAATCACAAAGCCTGTGTTATTTTCTAGTTTCTGTTATTGGATGTATCAGAATGGAGCGGAGCAGGGTGATTTTGGCCTGTCCATTTCACTTGATGCGTCCCGAAAGCGAACGATTTTAAAGAGCAGGTTTTTCATCTGATCCTGAACCAACCCCAATTGAAAAAAGAAATACTCAGAAATGTAGTTTTAATCTCAAATTACTGCATATATATCCACCATCACGTGAAAAATCCTACAAGAACATGTTAAAAACACATTTTTCTTTGGAGTGGGTCTTTAACTCTTTCACAAACTGTTGAGGCACAGTAAAAATCCCTCCATGAGGTAACGGACTACAGTACCCATAATGCTCACAATCCATCCACAGATTTCAAGGTGGACAGTCTATTAAAAAATAAGCGAATAAAACATTTTAAGGGCAACCTATGGCCAAAAAAACATAGCAATGCTTACTTAGTTCTGATTTTATGGTGATTTGTTATGTTTACAAATGTATGGTCGCTGACATTACACTACCCACTACATTTGCTGCAGCATAAGTTGTTTTCTTTATGTTTCTGTTTAATTCATGACAAAAAATAAAACTATAGTTCATTATTATTTATCATAAAAGTAAGAATAAAATAAATTACAAAGCAGGGCTGTAATTTTCTAAAGCGAGATGTGAGACTTTGTGGCTAATATTTGGTCGGTCAGTGAAAATTTGACCCAAAAGGCTCCTTAAACGTTTATGCTTGCAGACTCCTGGTCTGGATACATTAATGGCATTCAAGAAAAAAACATACACCAATGACGTACTTCAGCTTAATTGAGCACATTTGAAGTCTTCTTACCTGGAACCTTCTCCCCGAGGATGTTCTCGTACAGAGAAACAAAAACATCTGCGTTACAGTCTGTCATTTTCCTCAGCCTCAAGCTCAGGTCACACTTGCAGAGTAGATCATTTGCCACATCAACCCAGTCTGTGGACAAAATGAAAAGTCATGAAAAGTCCTCCAGCGAAGAGAGCAAGAATGAGCAGAGAAAAAGTCAAACATTCACACAGTGGGGATTTGCTTTAAAGACCCAATACAAATATATTCTGATCTACAGTAAAATTGTTCCCAGTGGTCATACTTTCAGACACACATATTTTCTGTGCAGCGGTAGGAGAAATTCGCCTCTGAATTGTGGGCAGGACACGTGGAAGTAAGCCTCTGCTGATATCCCACCATCCCTTTATTTACAGCCCTCACAACCCCAACCTAACATTATCAGCGCAACAAAATCAGTGAGCAATACAGGAGTTATCCAGCCGTACGGTTCTGATCCAGATCCCACCTCAGACGAGGAAAACAAAGACAAACAAGGATCTATTTGTCTGTAAGTGGATGCATCAGAATGGAGCAGAGCAAAGAGACTTTGGCCCGCCCGTTTCTGTTGCGTTTTTAACTGCCCCGATTTGAATAAAGAAGTTCAGAAACGCAGTTGTAATTCTTGGTAGAATTGGTTGGAGCGGGTCTTAAACACGTTCCAGTAGTTTGAGTCATTCCATCCAACTCTAACACTAAGTTATTCTACGCTGGATAAACATGCCAGCTGTCCTTTGTTACATTTCCCATTATCAGGTTATTTTGATTAATTTCAAGATGAAGAAACGAGTTATCTCTGTTAACTTTTGTCTGACTTGGGTTAAGATGTTTAAAACAACAAAGTAGTTAGCTGACTTCGTTCATGTCGTCAAACAGCAGCACCGCGGGAGAAACGGGAATGGTTGAACTACATCTTTAAAACTTCGACTTCCTCGACAAAAGGCAGAACTGGTGTCAGGTTCAGCGAGAACAGGGAAGCAAAGACACCCAGCAGCTAGCGTTAGCTGACACTTAGCGTCAAGTCGTTAGCCTTCAGCAGACAGAAGCGCACTCACTTGTGTCTCCATCCTGGGTTCCCATCAAACAAGTGACAGAAAAGGGTACAGCAAGGCTTCAAAGCACGTAATTATCACAGAATCCCGAGCAGAGCCAGGAGGGTCGGTGTTGTTGTGAGCTTCAATCAGAGAGGAAGTTCGAAGTCCTCGTTCAAAACGGAGCTTTCGTTTGATTGGCTGTTAGCGCTCTCTTTGTTTGCGGAAATCAAATCACGCGGGCCTGTACTGCCCTCTACTGGCCGCTGTGGGAATAACAACCGTTGAGTGAGCCCTGAGTGTTGGCCCTCAGGCTCGACCCTTCACGCTACTGCCTTTGTAGCCACAGAGTGGCCCGAGACCGGGTCTCCCTGTGCTGGTCCCAAGCCCAGATAAAATCCAGGGTTGTGTCAGGGAGGAAATCTGGTATCAAACTCTCTGCCAAACCAAATGTGTGGATTGGTGAAAGCTGATTTTTTTGTGGTGATCCCTGATGGGAATGTGCTGAAAGGTGAACAAAATACAATTTAACTTTACCCCAAAACTGATGACAGCAAATAAAGTCTTTCTTTTTGTTATGAAATTAATTAGCTCTTTAAAATATTTACATTGTTTTCTGAAGGTCTTTTTTTCACTGTTGATCACAAAAAAGGAATAAAAAACATAATATTTTGAAACTAACACATTTGAGTCAGACAGAGAGTCTAATGGAGGATGATCGCTGTCATGACATCACCAGGATACACCTGTGGCTGCGGCGTTAGGAGCAGGTCCTAAATGATGGCGCCTGCAGGCCCGAACCTCTGGGAGGAGACTGCTATCTGTCGAGACACCTGAAAAATGACCACCACCACTCTGAGAAAGGTCTTTACAGCGTGATCTTTATTACAAACAAAATGAAACCTGAAAGCTTTAAAAATGTATAACCACGTACAATTATAAAGAACCTGCAATCAAAACGTTAATAAATATGCAGGAAGATAAATGACTCAAACATAGTCACAGTTTTAAAATGGCTTAAAGAGAAAATGCAAACATGAATGTATGGCCTGCAGGTAAAATTAGCCGACAAATGAAATTAAGATTCAAAAAGTACATTTTAATTCAATATTCAAATTACAATCCGGTGGAGTCTAAAGAGATATCAGATCCTGTCGGCAGTGATGCGGTGGGAGTGCCAATAATCTTTGTTTATACTCTTTCTACAGATCTTCTGTTAGTGTTGAGCTGCCCACAGTGTGTACAGTGATGGTCAAAGGAACCTACAAAAAAAATCCTGTCACGTTACGAGCTTCACTTCACGCGTACTGTTGGCCAAGAAAGAAAGAACACAGTCATAGTTTGTTTCTTTGGGTCAGGCCTGCAGGGTGAATCCGAACAGGGAGGTGGTTACACCTGTGCAGGTCCTCAGAGTGGGAACACCTGTGACTCCAAAGGAAGAAGATCATGCTGCCTCTTTTCAGTTATCTAGTAGATTATAAGAGATTTGTTGAGCAGGAAGGAACTGGTTTCTGAAGGATTTGGATATTTAATAACATATCTTTTTAATAGCTAGGGATGGTCGGATCAGTCCTGCTGCACGGGAGCCTCAGGCGTGTCTCTTCATGTGCAGAGCCAGGTGATCTGAACGGGAGAAGGCCCTCTGACACAGCAGACACTCGTAGGGTTTTTGCCCTGTGTGTTTGCGGAAGTGACGCGTCAGTTCATCTGAACGAGCAAACTTCCAGCTGCAGCCCTCCCAGGAACAGTGGTACGGCTTCTCTCCTGTGAAACAGAAGATGGAGCAAGTGACAGCTTGAAAATGGTTTTAGGCCTTTGTGAAAGCATTTATGGTTGTGTGTTTGTTGTGGTTACCCGTGTGAGTGCGGAGGTGAGCCTTCAGATGGGAGCTCTTAGTGTAGGTTTTAGTGCACCCTGGGTAATCACAGCTGTGAATGGCGGGCCTCTTTTTCCCTGTGGACCTTCTGCTGCGCTTCCCCTCCATACCAGCGGGGGGCAGTGGTGGTCTGATGAGCAAAGGCTGCTGCTGATGATGGGGCAAATGAAGAGAGGCCTGGCTGTGGGCGTAGTCACGGAAAAGGGTGGCGTTGGGATTAAAATGGGCCATGTAGCTATAGTGTCGAAGATCAGGGTTCACGGCTTGTGGTGAAATGAATCTGTTGTCAGGGATGGTTACCATGGAGACGGGATGCTGGGAATAGTATGAGTTAAAGTCCCATGATGTGACCTTGCTGAAGCTTTCTCTGCTGGGTCTTTGCAACCCTCCTCCTTGAGGAAAGTCAAACAGATTCACATTGTGTATCACAGGAAACGCACTCTGTCCTGCTTGGTCCTCATAGGGATGCTGGTACAGCTCTGGATGGACAGCTGAGGGTCCAGAGGAGCTCAGGAGCTCAGCCCCGAGTCCCTCGCCGTTCACCTGCAAGTTCTCCTCCCCAGCTTGCTCCTTAAACGGGCTCACCTCCGCAAAGGTCATGTTTGCTTCAGCCTGTGTGAGCTGCAGAGAGTTCAGAGGAGTGTTGAGGTCAGGTGAAGAGCTGTTCCATTCAGACAGTAAGAACTCGATGTCCCAGGATGCTTGGCTGTCGTCTTCCAGCAGCTCCTCTGTCATTTGCTGGCAGAGCTGACCAGAGCTGCCAGCTGAGCGTTTGCCTGAGTCCAGAGTTTGGGAGTCATCCGACTTCCACACCTGGATGAGGGTCAAGAAAAGGAAAACACTGACAAGTTTACACTGACCCTCATCCATCTCAGAAACACTTTTCCAACGAGTCATCTAAACAAGAACATAACTTCAACACATAAACGGGGAGCCACTTCTGAACAACCTCCTGCTGATTCCTGGAGTTTAGTCTTTCCAACTTTTTGAAATGTCCCAAACATGGAGATCTCTATCCGATCTAATGATGTCAGGCAAAGAAAAGGAACGTTGCAACTTTAATGAGACGTACATGTAAAACAAAACAATAATTACTCATACATTGTTCACATGTTGCTTTTAGTGAACAATTGTCATTCATGTTTAGGGCGAACATCTGTCGTAATCTTGAAAATGAAAAGTAAAGGATTCTTCAGGCTACCTAAAATTGTGAATTTTCTTTTCGGTCACTCACTTTTGTTCTTGAACAATCTTGAAAAAAAATCCCCATAAAACTCCATCCATGAATAATTTGTGGATTCAAAATATGTAGTTGAAGTTTTAAAATGCAAAACAGGGAACAAGCATTAAAGCTTTTGTGTCAGATCCGGATGACCGGCTGAAGCTCTCATTTTTTGTTCTAAGCTGTTCCAGTTCGTTGGCAGAAACAGCTGAAGTCACCCTGATACTCACCTTCATCTCCTCTCCAGAGAAGCTGAGGCTGGAGAAGGAGCTGAAGGACGGGAGCCCAGCCTGGGTCACAGCCATGAAGAACCTCGATGGAGCTGCAGCTGGATCAACAGTTTCCCTTTACATCCCCAGTGTTCCGGTGCTACAGAAGGTCCACTGAGGTCCGCTCAAAGGAAGCTCCAGGCCAGAGAGTGGCGCTTCTTTCAGCTTGTTCCTATCTCTCCCACCTCCTTCTTGTCTATCGCTGTCAGCTGTTAGTCTGACTTCAAATCTCTCTTTTTCATGTAGGTTTTGACCGTTAGGAGAAGGAGGAGCATGAGCGTGAAGACATTTGTTGTCTCCCTTTTTTAATCCTCCAACGCTGAAGGTTCATGCTTTCTAAACTGTATGATCTCCACTCTCTGATTCTTTTATCTTGTTCACCTCACACTTACTACAAGGAATCACCGTCTAAACATCTAAACTGCAGATGTGCTTGAATGAATAATTCATTTTCAGGGAGAATACTTGTAAACATTAAATTCCTGCACCCAGAAGCTGCGTGTTCACACGTGACTGCTGGGTTGTTCTAAAACCAATGAATGAGCTGCTGGTTTTATTATCAAAGCAAAGAAGATTATTGTAATTCAAAAACACAAATACAGTTATTTTCCATCTTCAGCATTGAAAACTGAAATGAAGCTGCAAATATTTCACACCATTTTCTTAAATGGAGCTCATACATTTAAATGTTTTTTTTTTCCTGTTAATTTGAAGTTTAGTTTTCATTTTTATCCCAGAATGAATGTCCCTAAAAGCTGGGTGAAAACCCTGTTTTTCTAAATAGATGGAGTATTTTAAACTGAACTCAATTATTTTATAAAGACAAAGTCTCCAAACTTTCACAAAACAAGGTGAACACATGTATTCCAGTCTGGAGGTACAAAAAATATCCATAATGATTCATGAAATATGTAATATAAAAATGATCTTAATGATCAAACATTTCATTCTGATGACAAAACTTATCAATTATTTCAGTTTCTTCCCAATAAAACTCAAAAGTCTTTGTAGTCTTCGATCTTCTCTGCAGATACAAAACTTTTTTTCACATTTGATAGTAATTTGATTAACGAGGATCATTTTCCTCCTTTAGATTTCTTTGTTTTTTTAGCTTAAAGGTGTTGAACAGAGTCATCCCGCTCTCTGCGCTTCTGGTGAGGAACGAGCATCTTCTGAGAAGACCTTCGTGTTTACGGTGATTAAAGTCTGCCTGCTGATTATCTGCCCTCAGTGCGTAGAGACTGACTGCTGCCTCCTTAAAGATAACACTACCCTGACTCCTGCTGATGCTTGACGACCTACTGCCACTGATAAAGACCCCACATACACACACACCACAGCACCACTGGTGACCACACAGCTCCTGCAGCAGGAGAGATGCATGATGACCAGAGCATGTGTGATTCCTAAAACACACTGATGGACTTCATCTGGAGGAATCTGACTCCAAAACTCATGCGCTGCATATGTGTCGGCATCAGTGATTGTCATGGTTTCACGGCTGCAGTCTGGAATCATACTGTAAAGCATTCTGCTCATTCACCAGATTGCATTTATCCCTGCATGATTAATAGAAGAAATGTCAAAGAAACTTCTGCACAGAAAGATAAAAATAACGGTGGATTTTTAGCTTTGTTCAAAAAATAAAAGTAAAAACATTCATTACCAAAATATCATTTTCTGTCTTTGTTTGGTGGCAGTAATCTGCCCCATGTTTGTAGAGGAAAATCATTAGTTTGATTGCAGTATGCAATCAAACTATTGTTCTTCTGTTTTATTATTAGTTTGATTGCAGTATGCAATCAAACTATTGTTCTTCTGTTTTATTATTCTTAATCTTCCGTACGTTTTCGGTCATCCATATCTCCCGCATGCTTCATGCGATTTCTGCCATTTACGCATCAAAATGTTCAGCCTGTTTAGGACATTATTGCTCTCTTTTAAAATTTCTTCTGCAACTTATGGTTTTTATGCAATTCAACAAAATTGCCGCAATTTTTCCCATAGGAATACATGGGGAAGGCTCTTTTGCAGCTTCAAACTTTCTGCATTCCTAACTTCTGCATACATTATGCTATTTTAAAAATTTAAACATGCATTTGTTCTGCATTTTTTGCACTTTTTGGCAGTTTTTAAACAATTCTGCAATTATTTATAGTTTTTGAAATTTTTAAAGTTTTTGAATTTCAAAATATAATGGAAGTCAATGGGATGTCCGCTTTTTGAATCCGTTTTTGCACTGTTTTTGAAATGTATCTCCTCCTACAATTTTTCAGCTAGAGACACCATTTAAACTTTAAAATGTAGTGAAAGGTTTGGAGATTACATGCATTACTTTTATTTTGGATATGTCTTGTAGTTTTTGAACTACAGCTGTTTGAAATGAGGCAATTTGGTACATTTTGGCCGATTTTAGGAGAATCTAGAGTGTGGGACTTCAGCACCTAGAGTGGGGAGACCAGGTTTTTTAAGAAAAAAAAAAATGGATAAATCGCTGTAACTCGGCCACCGTTTGTCGCAGTGACATGATTTTTTCATCAAAACGTAGGAAAATCCCTCTAGATGCATAAAATCTAACTCTCAAAGCTGTAGGGCAAATACTTTTGCCCCCACAGCCCCTAGACTGACAGTAAGTACCCCAATTTCTCCTATACGTGTCAATGTTAAATTTTCCAGCTGGTTCGAACACTAACTCTGTTTTTAACTTGCGATTATGTAATCATGCTTTGACCTACAGGCATGAATCTTTCACACATTGTAGCCCAAAGCCTTGTGATTCTTACAAGGGTTCAACTTTTCTGATAAGTGAAAGACTTTTGAAGATATGAACATTTGTTTGGAGGTAGTGACATCCATTGAAATACATTGAAGCGTCAGCTCAGTGATTCTGCTGTCTCATTAGGCAGAGGACATGCAGCTGCGCGGCCAATGTTTGTAAACATCTGCCTGTCAGACCCTTTGATGTCTTCCTGACTCATTCTAACAGTGACAATTGAAGAATCTCATTGATTCATTCACATTTACACACATTTATCATTCCAACAAGGTTTTTAGGTACATTTTTGCCTGTCTTTCAACATTTTAGACTTAACTACATGTTATACAGTAAATTGACCTTTTGCCATCATTTTTAATGGCTTCAAGACTTTTTCATACAGCAAATTTGGCATGCACTTTTCAAGCTAATTTGGCTTTTAGCTAACATTTCAGCAATATGCTAGGTGTTTGGGCTATTTTGGCATCTACCAAGGTTTTTCAAGCTAATTTGGCTTTTAGCTAACATTTCAGCAATATGTTAACTGTTTGAGCTAATTTAACACCTAATAAGGTTTTTCAAGCTAATTTGGCTTTAGCTAACATTTCAGCAATATGTTAACTGTTTGAGCTAATTTAACACCTAATAAGGTTTTTCTAGCTAATTTGGCTTTTAGCTAACATTTCAGCAATGTGCTAGCTGTCTGAGCTAATTTGGCCATTACCAAGGTTTTTCAAGCTAATTTTGCCTTTAGCTAATATTTCAGCAATATGCTAGCTGTTAGAGCTAATTTAGCACCTAATAAGGTTTTTCAAGCTAATTTGGCTTTTAGCTAACATTTCAGCAATATGCTAGTTGTTTGAGCTAATTTAGCACCAAATATGGTTTTTCAAGCTAATTTGGCTTTTAGCTAACATTTAAACAATATGCTAACTGTTTCAGCTAATTTAGCACCTAATAAGGTTTTTCAAGCTAATTTGGCTTTTAGCTAACATTTCAGCAATATGCTAGGTGTTTGAGCTAATTTAGCACCAAATAGGGTTTTTCAAGCTCATTTGGCTTTTAGCTAACATTTCAGCAATATGCTAGGTGTTTGAGCTAATTTAACACCTAATAAGGTTTTTCAAGCTAATTTGGCTTTAGCTAACATTTCAGAAATATGCTAGCTGTTTGAGCTAATTTGGCATCTACCAAGGTTTCTCAAGCTAATTTTGCCTTTCGCTAACATTTCAACAATTTGCTGGTTGATTGAGCTAATTTGGCAACTACCAAGGTTTTTCAATCTAATTTTGCCTTTAGCTAATATTTCAGCAATATGGTAGCTGTTGGAGCTAATTTGGCATCTACCAAGGATTTTCAAGCTAATTTGACTTTTAGCTAACATTTCAGCAATGTGCTAAATGTTTTAGCAAATTTGGCTTCTACCAAGGTTTTTCAAACTCATTTGGCTGTTAGCTAACATTTCAGCAATATGCTAGCTGTTTGAGGTAAATTTAGCACCAAAAAAGATTTTTCAAGCTAATTTGGCTTTTAGCTAACATTTCAGCAATATGCTAGGTGTTTGAGCTAATTTAGCACCTAATAAGGTTTTTCAAGCTAATTTGGCTTTTAGCTAACATTTCAGCAATATGCTAGCTGTTTGAGCTAATTTAGCACCAAATATGGTTTTTCAAGCTCATTTGGCTTTTAGCTAACATTTCAACAATATGCTAACTGTTTGAGCTAATTTAGCACCAAATATGGTTTTTCAAGCAAATTTTTTCTTTCGCTAACATTTCAACAATATGCTAACTGTTTGAGCTAATTTAGCACCTAATAAGGTTTTTCAAGCTAATTTGGCTTTTAGCTAACATTTCAGCAATATGCTAGGTGTTTGAGCTAATTTAGCACCAAACAGGGTTTTTCAAGCTCATTTGGCTTTTAGCTAACATTTCAGCAATATGCTAGCTGTTTGAGCTAATTTGGCATCTACCAAGGTTTTTCAAGCTAATTTGGCTTTTAGCTAACATTTCAGCAATATGCTAGGTGTTTGAGCTAATTTGGCACCTAATAAGGTTTTTCAAGCAAATTTGGCTTTTAGCTAACATTTCAGCGATATGCTAGGTGTTTGAGCTAATTTGGCCATTACCAAGGTTTTTCAAGCTAATTTTGTCTTTAGCTAATATTTCAGCAATATGCTAGCTGTTGGAGCTAATTTGGTATCTACCAAGGTTTTTCAAGCTAATTTCGCCTTTTGCTAACATTTCAGCAATTTGCTAGCTGTCTGAGCTAAATTGGCATTCACCAAGATTTTTCAAGCTAATTTGGCTTTTAGCTAACATTTCAGCAATACGCTAGCTGTTTGAGCTAATTTGGCATTTACCGAGGTTTTTCAAGCTAATTTTGCCTTAAGATAACATTTCAGCAATATGATAACTGAGCTAATTTGGTATCTACCAAAAATTTTCAAGCTAATTTGGCTTTTAGCTAACATTTCAGCAATATGCTAGGTGTTTGAGCTAATTTAGCACCTAATAAGGTTTTTCAAGCTAATTTGGCTTTTAGCTAACATTTCAGCAATATGCTAGCTGTTTGAGCTAATTTAGCACCAAATATGGTTTTTCAAGCTCATTTGGCTTTTAGCTAACATTTCAACAATATGCTAACTGTTTGAGCTAATTTAGCACCAAATATGGTTTTTCAAGCAAATTTTTTCTTTCGCTAACATTTCAACAATATGCTAACTGTTTGAGCTAATTTAGCACCTAATAAGGTTTTTCAAGCTAATTTGGCTTTTAGCTAACATTTCAGCAATATGCTAGGTGTTTGAGCTAATTTAGCACCAAACAGGGTTTTTCAAGCTCATTTGGCTTTTAGCTAACATTTCAGCAATATGCTAGCTGTTTGAGCTAATTTGGCATCTACCAAGGTTTTTCAAGCTAATTTGGCTTTTAGCTAACATTTCAGCAATATGCTAGGTGTTTGAGCTAATTTGGCACCTAATAAGGTTTTTCAAGCAAATTTGGCTTTTAGCTAACATTTCAGCGATATGCTAGGTGTTTGAGCTAATTTGGCCATTACCAAGGTTTTTCAAGCTAATTTTGTCTTTAGCTAATATTTCAGCAATATGCTAGCTGTTGGAGCTAATTTGGTATCTACCAAGGTTTTTCAAGCTAATTTCGCCTTTTGCTAACATTTCAGCAATTTGCTAGCTGTCTGAGCTAAATTGGCATTCACCAAGATTTTTCAAGCTAATTTGGCTTTTAGCTAACATTTCAGCAATACGCTAGCTGTTTGAGCTAATTTGGCATTTACCGAGGTTTTTCAAGCTAATTTTGCCTTAAGATAACATTTCAGCAATATGATAACTGAGCTAATTTGGTATCTACCAAAAATTTTCAAGCTAATTTGACTTTTAGCTAACATTTCAGAAATATGCTAGCTGTTTGAGCTACTTTGGCATCTACCAAGGTTTCTCAAGCTAATTTTGCCTTTAGCTAACATTTCAGCAATTTGCTGGTTGATTGAGCTAATTTGGACACTAGCAAGGTTTTTCAAGCTAATTTGGCTTTTAGCTAACATTTCAGCAAAATGCAAACAGTGTACTGGGTAATTAAATAAACTTTAGCAATTTATTAAAAATTGTTTTCATTTTAAAACATTTCAGCCTTTTCTGCTAAAAGTTATACAATTATGCATATAAAAGCAACCACCTTCTGCAATTCTGCAATCAAACGTATTTCCGCAGGAAATGCAATTTTCTAGTTTTTCTTCTTCTTCTTCTTCTTATTATTCTTCCGTACGTTTTTCGGTCGTCCATATCTCCTGCATACTTTATGCGATTTTAGCCATTTATGCATCAAAATGTTCAGCTTGTTATGGACATAGGTGGTCTCTTTTAAAATTTCTTCTGCAACTTATGGTTTTTTTGCAATTCAACAAAATTGCCGCAACTTTTGCCATAGGAATACATGGGGAAGGCTCTTTTGCAGCTTCAAACTTTCAGCATTTTCTAACTTCTGCATACATTATGCTATTTTAAAAATTCAAACATGCATTTGTTCTGCATTTTTTGCACTTTTTGGCAGTTTTTAAACAATTCTGCAAATATTTATAGTTTTTGAAATTTTTAAAGTTTTTGAATTTCAAAATATAATGGAAGTCAATGGGAAGTCCGCTTTTTGAATCCGTTTTTGCACTGTTTTTGAAATGTATCTCCTCCTACAATTTTTCAGCTAGAGACACCATTTAAACTTTAAAATGTAGTGAAAGGTTTGGAGATTACACGCATTACTTTTATTTTGGATATCTCTTATAGTTTTTGAACTACAGCTGTTTGAAATGAGGCAATTTGGTACAATTTGCCCGATTTTAGGAGAATCTAGAGTGTGTGACGTCATCACCTAGAGTGGGGAGACCAGGTTTTTTAAGAAAAAAAAAAAAGGATAAATCGCTGTAACTCGGCCACTGTTTGTCACAGTGACATGATTTTTTCATCAAAACGTAGGAAAATCCCTCTAGATGCATAAAATCTAACTCTCAAAGCTGTAGGGCAAATACTTTTGCCCCCACAGCCCCTAGACTGACAGTAAGTACCCCAATTTCTCCTATACCTGCCAATGTTAAATTTTCCAGCTGGTTCGAACACTAACTCTGTTTTTAACTTGCGATTATGTAAACATGCTTTGACCTACAGGCATGAATCTTTTACACATTGTAGCCCAAAGCCTCGTGATTCTTACAAGGGTTCAACTTTTCTGATAAGTGAAAGACTTTTGAAGATATGAACATTTGTTTGGAGGTAGTGACCTCCATTGAAATACATTGAAGCCTCAGCTCAGTGATTCTGCTGTCTCATTAGGCAGAGGAGGTGCAGCTGCGCGGCCAATGTTTGTAAACATCTGCCTGTCAGACCCTTTGATGTCTTCCTGACTCATTCTAACAGTGACAATGGAAGAATCTCATTGATTCATTCACATTTACACACATTTATCATTCCAACAAGGTTTTTAGATACATTTTTGCCTTTCTTTCAACATTTTAGACTTAACTACATGTTCTACAGTAAATTGACCTTTTGCCATCATTTTTAATGGCTTCAAGACTTTTTCATACAGCAAATTTGGCATGTACTTTTCAAGCTAATTTGGCTTTTAGCCAACATTTCAGCAATATGTTAACTGTTTTAGCTAATTTAACACCTAATAAGGTTTTTCAAGCTAATTTGGCTTTAGCTAACATTTCAGCAATATGTTAACTGTTTGAGCTAATTTAACACCTAATAAGGTTTTTCAAGCTAATTTGGCTTTACCTAACATTTCAGCAATATGCTAGCTGTTTGAGCTAACTTGGCATCTACCAAGGTTTTTCAAGCAAATTTTTCCTTTCGCTTACATTTCAACAATATGCTAACTGTTTGAGCTAATTTAGCACCTAATAAGGTTTTTCAAGCTAATTTGGCTTTTAGCTAACATTTCAGCAATATGCTAGGTGTTTGAGTTAATTTAGCACCAAATATGGTTTTTCAAGCTCATTTGGCTTTTAGCTAACATTTCAACAATATGCTAACTGTTTGAGCTAATTAAGCACCTAATAAGGTTTTTCAAGCTAATTTGGCTTTTAGCTAACATTTCAGCAATATACTAGGTGTTTGAGCTAATTTAGCACCTAATAAGGTTTTTCAAGCTAATTTGGCTTTTAGCTAACATTTCAACAATATGCTAACTGTTTGAGCTAATTTAGCACCAAATATGGTTTTTCAAGCTCATTTGGCTTTTAGCTAACATTTCAGCAATATGCTAGCTGTTTGAGCTAACTTGGCATCTACCAAGGTTTTTCAAGCAAATTTTTTCTTTCGCTAACATTTCAACAATATGCTAACTGTTTGAGCTAATTTAGCACCTAATAAGGTTTTTCAAGCTAATTTGGCTTTTAGCTAACATTTCAGCAATATGCTAGGTGTTTGAGCTAATTTAGCACCAAATATGGTTTTTCAAGCTCATTTGGCTTTCAGCTAACATTTCAGCAATATGCTAGCTTTTTGAGCTAACTTGGCATCTACCAAGGTTTTTCAAGCAAATTTTTTTTTCGCTAACATTTCAACAATATGCTAACTGTTTGAGCTAATTTAGCACCTAATAAGGTTTTTCAAGCTAATTTGGCTTTTAGCTAACATTTCAGCAATATGCTAGGTGTTTGAGCTAATTTAGCACCAAACAGGGTTTTTCAAGCTCATTTGGCTTTTAGCTAACATTTCAGCAATATGCTAGCTGTTTGAGCTAATTTGGCATCTACCAAGGTTTTTCAAGCTAATTTGGCTTTTAGCTAACATTTCAGCAATATGCTATGTGTTTGAGCTAATTTAGCACCAAATAGGGTTTTTCAAGCTCATTTGGCTTTTAGCTAACATTTCAGCAATATGCTAGGTGTTTGAGCTAATTTAGCACCAAACAGGGTTTTTCAAGCTCATTTGGCTTTTAGCTAACATTTCAGCAATATGCTAGCTGTTTGAGCTAATTTGGCATCTACCAAGGTTTTTCAAGCTAATTTGGCTTTTAGCTAACATTTCAGCAATATGCTATGTGTTTGAGCTAATTTAGCACCAAATAGGGTTTTTCAAGCTCATTTGGCTTTTAGCTAACATTTCAGCAATATGCTAGCTTTTTGAGCTAACTTGGCATCTACCAAGGTTTTTCAAGCAAATTTTTTCTTTCGCTAACATTTCAACAATATGCTAACTGTTTGAGCTAATTTAGCACCTAATAAGTTTTTCAAGCTAATTTGGCTTTTAGCTAACATTTCAGCAATATGCTAGGTGTTTGAGCTAATTTAGCACCAAATAGGGTTTTTCAAGCTCATTTGGCTTTTAGCTAACATTTCAGCAATATGCTAGCTGTTTGAGCTAATTTGGCATCTACCAAGGTTTTTCAAGCTTATTTGGCTTTTAGCTAACATTTCAGCAATATCCAAACAGTGTACTAAGTAATTAAACAAACTTTAGCAATTTATTAAAAATTGTTTTCATTTTAAAACATTTTAGCCTTTTCTGCTAAAAGTTCTGCAATTATGCATATAAAAGCAACAACCTTCTGCAATTCTGCAATCAAACGTATTTCCGCAGGAAATGCAATTTTCTAGTTTTACATTTATATTTTATTAAAAGTATTGGGGACCCTGTAATGTGGGTTCATCCAGCACGTTTCTTTATATTGATGTTTTTTACATATTTCATGATGGTTTTCACAATTTTCTTAAGAAAAAAAACACATGTTTAATGAAGAATTAAAGGTTTTGATGAGCCGGAAAAACGTCAACGGTCTGCAGTGTTGTGGTTGCTATAGCAACAGGCTGTCTCGTTCTAACCGAAGAAGACGATTTGATAGAAGTTTTAGTGTTTGTGGTTCGAAACCCAAAAACCAAGAGTCCGCTACGTTCAAGCTTCATTCGGAACTTCGTGGTCGTTCTTTTCTCGGACTCTTCACAACAGGTGAAAATGGAGCAGCAGGCTGTAGCTGTAGAAGTTCTGACTTTCCTCTCAATTCTTGTGTCAACTTTACTCAAATTTCCTGTATGACAGAAACATTGCAAAACAAAAAAATAATAGAAAATGATAATAATTGGGAGATTTTTGCAACATTTCCATCAAAGACCCATTTTATTTTGAAATCCCTGCCTTCATTTCCTCCGTTTTCCCCCCTCCGGGTCTTGCATGGTGGGTGTTTGTCTGCAGATGGAGACTTCCCTCCGGGGCAGCGGCGGCCTCTGGAACAACCCCCGCCCGGCCGGGAGCAGCCAAGAGACCCAGGACTCTCTGAGATGTGAGTTCATTCATTCCAGTTCAAATGAACACCTTCATGTGAATCCGATCAGAAACCAGAGGCTCTCCTACCCATCTCATTGAGGCTCTGTCCTACAATAAAATCCTAATTAAAACATACTTAGTTAGCATTCATTTCATGTAGATTAGTAATAGATTACTATGTCTTTACACTACTGCTGACATTGTCAATATTGGTTTATTTTGAGCGATCCGATTCACTGACCTAAACTGGATCCAGAACATCTTTAGCCAAAACTTCAACCAGTGTGACTCAGATAATTACCTGGTACTGAGCAGTGCCGGGGAACGTTTCCAGGTTCCTTGCAAGATAATCAAGTGTAAATTAAATGTGTGTACAAACAAACAAGTAAACAAGAATGAATGTCAAATCCGTTCAGATTTTAGCTTGATAAACTGCGGTTTATGATTCTTGCAGTCATCTGTGCACTAACAGTACATGCTGGTGTTCTGTAATGTTTGTCCTTTTTCCACTTTTTGCTCAGTAATGAAGGAGGAGTCCAGGCTTACCAGCCTTCAACATAACAGCAACAACAGATGCTCAAACAGTGAGTCTGTGTTGGAAGCAGAGATGCAATGATTTATCATTTCATTCTTTCTCTCAGCTTATTGCATCCAGTTTTTTGTTCAGAAGGACTTGCTGCTCCTCAGAAGTCGGGTTCCTGTCCTCTGGCGGTGAAACCCCGGGCTCCAAGGCCGCAGAGACGCACTGCTGAGTCATGTCGAGCTGGAAACAGCTACGAGAGGGAGAAGTTTCGCCCTGGTCCCACGAGTATGTTCCTCAAACCATCAGTCTTAGATTCTTTCACTGTCAGGGATTTTGTTCTTCCGGGTCACACTCTCATGGATGGATGTTTCCATCTCCTGCCGTGCAGTTCTCCATGTAGCTTCAAAAATCCAGATTAAATTAGACAGACTAAATTCATTTCTGCATTTCCACTATAAAATCTCTTCTGGTTTTCTTTTCAAGGGGACATGGAGGAGGAAAAGAGGAGGCTTCAAAATATTTTAACTGCAGGAATGGAGCCGACGGCTACTTCTCCTTCAGAACCGCCTGCAGACGAAAACCCAGGAGCATCAGAGGGGCGCTTTGAGGAAGGTGAGGTCTATCCACAGCGGAAGACGAGGCTAAAGCAGGAATTCTGCATGTTTAAGACGGGTTCAGAATAGAATTTAACTGGAGCCTCATTCTGTTTTCAATGGGATTCTGCTCTGCAGTGTTGCGTGAAATAGAAGAACGAAGACAATTCCTGTCAGACATGGGAGCTCTGGGTCAAGAGAGGGAGTATGTTAGCATCATCAATGCTCAGATCTCACAGGTACAATGCATTTCAATCAAACCTGAATCGTTTTCTGTGGAAAATGTCAGATTTACACCAGTGCTGTGCCATTTATCTGACAAAGAAACTTCAGGAGTTAAAGATGCTGCAGGAGGAGACCGGGAGCTCCAGCTTTTAGGTTCAACCATGGATGGAGACCAGGAAACCCGCACACTTTCAGCTCATCTAACAGCTCTTCCAGTGGTGAAGAGCAAGTCCATCAGCTTCCTCACATCGACTGTTCCAATAAATCACTCAATAATGCAACACAATCAGTTGGTGTGAAGTTCTTTATTCATCTTCCAAACAGCATGAAACAATCCTGCTGTCCTTTGAAAATCCTTCCAAACAGACAAGCCTGCAGCAGACGGACTTTAACATGAATTCATGACCACAAACACAGTTAAATAACACACATCCCGGCAGCATCAAACAACATTTCTTTCCATTGTAAGGCAAAAACAGCTCAAATATAAGTTAAAAGATTGCATAAAATCTCCACAGTCCTGTCCACAAACTCTCTCTTCGTTCATAAACTGCTTTTATATTTATAACAGTTTAGTGGGAGGGATCTTTAAACCTCCTGCCTTCTCTGTTGGACCTACATCTTCGTCTTCCTGCCGTTACACGAACATGAAACTACAAAGCAGCTAAGGCACCAATGCTGAGCTAATACTACGAATAAAAACTGTAATGTCTGTACAGGGTACCACACAAAGAGGTTCATTTTCCTCACCTATAAACGTTGTCAGCTAATCTAACATTCACCCCCCAACGCCAGGAGACAAACTAAACTCAACGAATGCAACAGGTTTGACACCAAACTCTGAAAACTTTAACTCAAAACTTCAGTTTTTGGATTTTATTCATCTGAAAAATGAAGATTGCTTCAGTTAAATAAGAGCTTATAAAGCAGGTGTTGTTTGCCTGCGAAGCGTAAAGCAGCTGGGAGGAGTTCCTGTACAGACGTTCTGCAGAGTGGACTCCAGGGTGCAAATAATAAAATATCAGTTAAAGAGAAGTCCTTCTCTGGGCCTCCATAGGGCTTGATAAAAGTCTAAAATCTGTCCTCTGGTCCTCAGCTTTTCTCCTTCTTGTGGCCCAGCAGCTTAAGAGCTTTGATGGGTTTAAACTTGGCCCCTTTTCTCTTGTGCTGGTCACTGGTGTCCGGGTCCCTGTGGAAGTCTGATGGCACAAAGACTCGTTTTCACAGCAGGAAATGAAAAGCAGGAAATACAAATTCTATGAACTTAATTCGTCAAAATTATACTAACATAAATGTAAAAAAATGTATGCTCTGCTCTATTCTGATGCATCCACTTGGAGGCAAATAGATTCATGAACGTCTTTGTTTTCCTCGTCTGAGCTGACATTAGGCTCTAAACTGTACGGCTGCTTAGCTCTGATATTGCTCACGGTCTTTGTTGCTATGCTAATGTTAGGTCGGTGTTGTGAGGGGCTGCAAGCTAATGGGAGAGAGTGTAAACAAAGGGATGATGGGATATCAGCAGAGGCTTACTTTTTCGCAAGCCAGTTCTGATGAACTACTGCAGCTCATGAAGCTGCTGATGAACTCTGTACAAACTGTCTTAAAAAGCAGCACAGGTTTTTTGATTTGGCCTAAAAACAACAATCATTTTTAAGACCATTTAGAACGATTTTTTTTCCCCACAGATCAATATATAATTGTAACAGGACCTAACTAGTAAAAATATATTTACCATAAACATGACTCACATAACAACTTAAAATGCCCTGCAGGCATGTAAACAAGTATGTAAATAAAGGTGCAGAAGTGTCATAAAGTGAGTAGAATGTTTTTTTTTAAACTCTGTTATTATATTAATTATATATTATATTAATAATTCTGTTTTTCTTGATGAAAACCAACATCTCCACCTTGTGTGAATTGAGTTCGCTCCTATTCTCATCAATGTGCACCGTGGGCTGACTGGTTCTGAACTGTGTTGATTTGTAGACTGTGTGTTGTTTGTTTTTGTGCTTCATGGCAATCAAACGTCATGTTTATAAAGTGCAGGTGAGAGACTTCTATAGGTGTATTTATCAATAATAAGATGCTTGAAATATTTAGCACCGATTAAACAATGAGAATAGAATGAAAAGCCAATCACTGATTGTGATGCAACATCTGATTTTGATGAAGTCAGAAACTATATGATTGGTCCCAACTTCTGGTCAGAACCTAATAAAAACTCAAATTGATTCCAACCTTTTTTCTTTAGCATGGCCTGCATGAGTTTGTCCTCCTCTTCGTCCCTGTTGAAGAGGACCAGCAGACAGACAGTTGACAGCAGCACCGTCACAAAGCTTTGGGATGTTCAGGGTGTAAGCTTTACCTCTGTCGATCCTGGTCCATGCTGTTGACGATTTGGTTGCGCTGCTCGATGATGGTCACCAGATCTGCCATCAGCTCCATCTCCCGACTCTTGTCCTCCTCAGTCCAGTCTTTCTCTGACCAAATGGAGGAAAGATGTGAGAGGTTTAATCTGCTGCCCCCCAGCTGCACCACAGTTTGGGACCAAAAGTTACAGCAGTTTTAGCAGAGGGTTCCTCATGCTGCAACCGCTTTGATCATTTAAAAATTAGAGTTTTGTTAGAACTGATTGATGTTGGCAAGATTTGATGAAACCAGATAAGAAATCCTCTGTTCACCGTGAAAGGAGGGAAGCAGAGCGGGATCACACACCTGGTTTGTTGAGAAGACACCTGAGCTCGTACTCCACATCGGCTTGCCGCTCCTCCAGGTTCTGCTGCTTCGCCCTGCAACAAACCAATCCAGGCCTGTTTAACGGACATTCTTACGCTTTGGTGGAAATCCAAACATAAAACTCGGTTCATAAATAATGACCCTTCATCTTCTTCATTTTCAGGTCAATTAGCAATAGCAGGATAAATGTCAGAGAAAGCGTTGGAAAACCTTTCTCAGAATGATGACATATTGGACATAAAAAACATGGAAAGTAAAGCCTGCTATTAAAATGTTCAACCACCAATGGACATTTTTAAACAACTCCCCATGATTTTAGTGCAAAAGCATTTAAAAATGCATAACAAAAAGACTTTAGCGGTCATGTTATGCTTCATTACATAACTTTTTTTAAATTAACACTCAATTTCACACTCTTTCAGTTTAAAACAATTTTTTCCCCAACTTTTCCATATAGTACATTATCTTTCAGCTAATTGTGAGTAAGAAGATTCAGGGTTTATTTCTGCATTTTTCTTTGAGGACTTTCCCTGTTTTTTTTAGTTATTCTTTATTTTTATAACACTTAAAATTTATTCATTTGAAAATATCAATTATTACTGAATAAGATACAACACAGTTTTTCTTTAAAGAAAAGAAGGTATAACCATATTCTACCAGGTCAAATGACAGAAACCTGGAATTGCTGAACTCCCTTGGAATCTTCAGCAAAGTCACATTCCTAACTTTTCACACTGTTGCACATTTTAAAAAATGTCTTACTGGAAATTTTCTAGTTTAGTTCCTGACATTGTTATGCTTGTCATGAATGGCTGCAGAGCTTTTTTTACTCTGGGTCTTTGCTAAAGGTTTGAGGGACGTTGGCGATCTTTGGAAAACCATGTCTCCCTGCAGCCTAACACACTTACGTGTAGACGAGCTCAGCTTCACGGCGAACCAAGAGGTGTTTATCATGAATAAGAGTGAACCAATCCACCAGCAGGTGCTCCTCATCCTCATCTGTGTGCCACAGCACAGACATGGTCAGAAATGTTGACCAGAGAAACACAAATCTACACTGACTCCAGTCCACACAGATGCTTTACCGTTCGGGTTGTTCCTCAGCTTCTTCTCCAGCTCCACTCCACGCCGCTCCAGCTCATCCAGCTGCTTCTCCAGCTGAGCCATCTCTCCGTGAATGTCCTCCACTGGGATGTAATCGTCTGACTGCACCTGTGTGGATGACGGAACGCTGTCAGCGCTGCAGCATGTTTTCACAACAGAAAAAAAAAACCTGCCTCCCGTTGCGTTAGCCAGCTGATCATACTTTGCGTTTGATGAGTGGGAAGCCGTATCCAGGAGCTGAAGGTCTGGCAGGACGAGGCCCCCGTGGAGGTTTCGTTGGAGTTTTGGTAGGAGAAGGAGACGCTTTCCTGTTGAAGGGGTTCTCCTTACATATCTGCTAAAAACAATAACTTGTTAGCATACTGGCGCTACAATAGACTGGCGACCTGTAGGATGTACAAGATGTCGGAAGATGACTGCTAGTGCAGTTTTCTGTGAAAGGGGGTTTGTACCTTTTTAGGTGAGTGTGTGACCAGCGGGCTGGGAGTCATTGGGGGTCGTGGGGGCGGAGCTTTAGGTCTTTGACTGTCAGAGCTGCGTTTGGTCTGTGGGGTGGTAGGGGCTGAGCTGGTATTGGCTGGCACAGCAGTGGAGTGAGGGCTTGCGTTAGCAGCATGCTGACTGTCAGCTGAGGAGGAGGAGGAGTCGCCGGACAATCCGATGGACGGTTCTGACACACTTTTGGTGAAGCTCTGCTCCTGGCTGATGCTGGTGGCACCGCTTCCCAGGGGGAGCAGGGAGGAGTTGTGGTCTGAGCAGGAGGACAAGCTCTCCGTACTGAGGGCTGGAGATGGAGAACAGGAGGAGGCCTGAGAGTAAGGACAGGCTGAAGAACAAAAGAGTTAGCAGATTGAGACAAGAGAAGATGAGGAAAGAAAAAGACAGGATTAATATCTATAGCAGTTTAGATGCTGTCCGGGGAACAAAAAAATGTATTTACTCTGAACTAAAGCTAAACCTTTATCCATGGTTTCATAGCTGATCTAATTAAACATGAAGGTAATTGCAACAGTAAGAAAACATGTCTGATGCTTCAGAGGACAACGATGGAAAACTTGATTTCATGACTTACTAAATGTATAAGAAAGAAAAGACATCAACTTATGCGTGAAGACAGTTTCCCTTTAGTTGAGTCATTTAAAAAAACTGATGTTGATCAAACCACCTCTGTAACTCAGTTGAAATATTAATTAATGATCTGAACAGTAAATTATTTTCTAGAGTTTACTGAGGGATACAGCCACAAGAACAACAAAAAAATCTGTATTAAGATAACAAAATTCATCTAAACATTACCAAAAGTGAGTTATGTTTCTATTGAAAGAAAACAAAAAAGGATAAACGAACTGTTTTACAACACGTCTATGAAATGTTCAGTTTGTAAACTGTGGCTGTTCTGAAAAAATGCCAAAAAAAAAACCCAACAGAATTTTTGACCGAATTCCTTCACTACTCACTGAATAGTGCACTATATAGGACAATCACATCCTGTGGGATGTCCGAATCAACAGTTCCAAAATCCACCTGGAAATTTCCAAACAAATTCTGCGAGACACCGGTGTACATTAGTGCTCACAAGATTGGTGAGTATCGGCAGAAGACAAGAGAGGAAGAGGAAACCAGAAGCTGCAGTTTTGATGCTGCCCTTGTGGAAGAACCAAGTCCGTTTGCAGCTCTGGAGGAACCAACCTTGGGTTCTAGCAGGCAGCTTTGGAGCAGGAGGAGCTGGCCTTTTCTTGCTTTTGGCACTTCTGGGACTGGCGGAGCAGGAAGAGCTGGTATCTCCGTCTCCCAGGTCAGTTGCTTGGCTGATTCTGTACCACGGGTGATTCGCAGACATAGAGGGAGGAACCGCTCCTCCTTCTTCACCTTCCTCTTCTTCATTTCCTTTGTTTTCATCGTAGTCGTCGTCCTCCTCCTCGAAAGGGTTGGAGGGCTGAGAAGGTGAGCTGGATCTGGAGGAGCCCTCCCCTTGGAGAGAAGACGAGGAGGCGTTTGAAGGAGTCGCCGCTCCAGGGGGGGGCGGAGGAGGGGCTTTCTTCCTCTTTTGCTCTGACTGAACCAGGACAAGCCAGGGTGGGTCTTTAGCTTTATGGGAGCCACTGAACGGTGAGACACACAAACAGTGATGGGGTGGGGGGTCACAAAAACACAAGAGAAGAACAGAAACATCCAACTGGAGGCCAAAGACAACAAAAGTGTTTCAGAATTTGAGGAGTGAACAGAGATGGTATGATTGGGGTTTGTGTGATGAAGAAGGTCACAGCACAACAGTCACATGGCAGAAATGCATCACCTTGCTGGAGACTGAGATCTTTCCCGAGGTTTGGGAGGAGTTGGAGGCTTCTGGTGCTCTCCTGTGAGGAAAGAAGCATCGGCGTGAACAACAGCAACATCTCTGAATCTGTTCTGAAACTGAAACGTACCGACAGTTTTGGCTCTTTGGGAGAGTTGAGCTCGCGGGGCCGGGCGGGGGGGAGGCATGACCTCGGAAACCCTTCGGGGGGCAGGTACTGGTCGGCTGGATTTTTCTTGAAGATTTTCATGTGTAGAAGGAACGTCCCCGTTTGTCATGCTGTGGACTAGTGTTTGCGGTTGCTCTTCTGTTGCAATCTGGGTTTCCTCTTCATCACTCTCATCAAAAGGGTTGGGAGGAGAGGAAGGTCGAGACTTCTCCTCCTCTGACTCCCTGTGACTGTCCGCCTCTGTTGGTTTACCTTCAGCATCAGCTTCAGCCAGCACCGCCCTGGCAGGGTCCTGGCTCTGTACGTCTGAGGGTGGAGTATCTTCTTGCTCCTGCTCACTTTTGGGTGCAGTGTTGCCACCAGTCCCAGCAGACTGAACTGCTTTCTTATCAACATCTGAGGTGCCGTTCTGGGAGGGTGGGGTTTGCTTCGAGAGGTGACGGGTGCAGACCAGAGCCCCAGAGTCTGTCCCTAACTTATAAGATCCAGGAAGCAGAGTGCTGTGGCACTTTGTGCACCTGAAATGGCAACAAACACAAATAGAATAGAAAATAACTTTATTAATAATAAAATTGAAGTATGTAAGAAATTTCATATTATTTCAATAGCATGGACTTCTTAAAGTTCACAAAGCATCTTGGTTCAGATTAACTTTTTGAGGATTATTGGACTTAATCTCATTTCTGGAAGAAAAGCTTTTATTTTGTAATTCTCTGAATTCACGATCCACTGTGAAGAATGATGTGATTAAGTATGTAGAGCCATTTTCATTCTTAACATCTACAGAAAGCTATGTTCACTACGCCTTTGGCAACAGGTGTTCCAGAGACCACTTCCAATGAAAAGTCTGTAACCGTGCGTATACAGTGGGGATCGAACGTTTGGGCACCCCAGGTAGAACTTTATATTATTGTGCATAAAGAACCCAAGAAAAGATTGAAAAATCTCCTAAAGGCATCTGTTTACAGATGAGACCTTCTTTTAATGTGGCAGAAAAATAGGCTTTATTTCCATAATTTATTATTTTAAAACAACAGAAAACAAAATAATGGCATGTGCAAATGTTTGGGCACCCTGCAGAGTTTAAAGTATGCATCACCCCCTTTAGAAAAGCTGAGACCTGACAGTGTCATGAATTGTTCACAATCATGGTTTGGAAAGACCAGGTGATTTCAATCTCAAAGATGTGAAATAATTTGAGTCATGTGACTTTGCCCCAACAATCAGCATCATGGGTTCTTCCCAGCAGTTGTCCAGAACAATGAAACTGAAAATAGTTGCTCACAAAGCAGGAGAAGCTAGAAGAAGAAAGCAAAGTGTTTTCAGATGACAATATCCTTTGTTTGGAATGTCATTAAGAAATGACAGTCAACAGGAACAGTGGAAGTTAAAGAAAGATCTGGAAGACCAAGAAAAATCTCAGACAGAGCAGCTCGCAGGATTGTGAGAAAAGCAAATCAAAACCACGTTTGCCTGAACCATCCCTCCAGAAAGACCTGCAGACTCTGGAGTTGTGCTAGACCAGGGGTGTCAGAATCCAGTCCTCAAGGGTGATTACCTGGATCAGGTGTGTTTAGCCAATCAGGAGCTTCAATGGCCAGTTGGTTGAAAAAAATGTAGGACACCGGCCCTGGAGGCCTGGAGTTTGACACCCCTGTGCTAGACTGTTCTACTGTCAAGAGATACTTGTACAAATATGGTTTTCATGGAAAAGTCATCAGAAGAAAACCTCTTCTACGTCCTCACCACAAAATTCAACCTTTGAGGTTCACAAATGAACATATGAACAAGCCTGATGCATTTTGGAAACAAGTTCTGTAGACCGACCAGGTTCAAATGGAACTTTTTTGGCTGCAATGAGCAAAGATATGTTTGGAGCAGGAAGGGTCCAGAGTTTAATGAAAAGAATCTCTGTCTGTTAAGCATGGGGGTGGATCAATCATGCTTTGGGCTTGTATTGCAGCCAGAGACACAGGAAACATTTCACCAGTAGAAGGAAGAATGGATTCCACAAAATTTCAGCAAATTTCGGACACTAACTTGATGCCATCTGTGAAAAAGTTGAAGTTGAAGAGAGGATGGCTTCTACAAATGGATAATGACCCTAAATAAACCTCAAAATCCACCCTGTCTTATATTAAGAGGCAGAAACTGATGGTTTTACAGTGGACTCCCCAATCACCTGATCTTAACATCAGTGAAAATCTATGGATAAACCTGAAAAGAGCAGTGTGTAACAGACATCCCAGAAACCTCAAAGAACTGAAAGACTTTTGAAGAGAAGAATGGATGAAGGAACCTCAAACAAGAATTGAGGGATTCTTGGCTGCTACAAAAAGGGTTTACAAGCTTTGATACTTGCCAAGGGGGGGCAGGCAGTACAAGGTACTAACTCTGCAGGGTGCAAAACTTTTGAACAAACCATTATTTGTTTTCTGCTGTTTTGAAAGAGTAAATGATGGAAATAAAGTCTAATTTTTTTTACATATTAAAATAACTTCTAATCTGTAAACTGAGACCTTTAGGAGATTTTTCAATCTTTCCTTGGGTTCTTTTTGCACAATAAATTAAGATTTTACCCAGGGCACCAAAACTTTTGATCCCCACTGGATGTGCTTTTCAAGCTTCTGCGTCCACTGAATGGGAACTGCAAGTTAAACCAGGTCAAACTTTTACCAAGTAGGAAGTCTGATTTAGTAGTGCCAACTGTCTAAAAAATGATCATGGAGAAGAAGATAATAATAGTTGTTTGTGCCCGGCTAGACTTCCATGACACCAAGTTTTTTTAATATATTGGAAAGCTGTGAAAGAAAAAGCCTGGAGCAAGACTTTATGAGATTTGCACTGCTTGGACATTTCACTCTAAGCCCCAACTCCAACTGTAAGTACACACATGGACAAAACTGTTGGTACCCTTTGGTAAATGAAAGAAAAGCTCACAATGGTCACAGAAATCACTTGAATCTGACAAAAGTACTAATAAATAAAACATTTATGAAATTGAACCAATGCAAGTCAGACATTGCTTTTCAACAATACTTCAACAGCAAATACACTTTATGTCATTCTGAGTCTGGATACAGAAACATTTTTGATCAGATAGTCTTAGAGAAGGCAGTAAAACTCGTGTTTCCTGACTGACCTGCTGGTACAATGAAATGCCATTCCTTATCATGACTGTCTGTTTAACTTGGCCTTATAACTAGCACGTTGTTCAATCAATTATACTGTTTTCAACATACACTTATCTAAAATAAAGGTAATAGTAATTATACATCTCCTGAGTTGATCTGAGGGTCTTTGTTCAGCAGATCTGTCCCTATCTGAAAACAGAGCAGTCTCTCCATGACAGTAGTTGGACTCTCCTGCTGCATTTTTTTGTTCAGGAAAATATTCTAAAGGTTTCCTTTTCTGTTTTTGGATTGATATGCTAGCCTAACATACACACTCTTTCTCCTCAGAGCTAGCGGTGACCGGCATTGACTCTAAGAAGAAGTGGTCCGATGTTGTTTACGTGGAAAACTCCAGAGACGCTGCTTAGGCTGGCTCTAGGATGACGTCATGAGATGGGCGGCACCAACAAGAAGCAAAAGGTGGTGCCTCAGAGATTGAGTCGTCTTACTTTCAGGTAGGAAAAGGAGCTAGCAAAAACAACTCATATTTCATAAATAATTTGTTCTTAAGTGTACCAAAAGGAAACATATGATCATATATACGGATAGTTTACTCTGAAAGGCTTAGAATATCATGGTATAGGACCGTTAAGCACTTTTGTTTTCCCAGCCTCATTTATTAAAGATGTGGAGGTGGAGAACATGTGGAGGTTCTCTTAAATGGCTTGCATTCTAGATTGCATCTCCAAACTGCAGTGATCTGTCAGAGTGCTGCTATTGTTGGTCATGGCAGCGTTAGGATATCACAGTCACCTCAGAAGCGCCACTCACCTGAAACAGTTACGGTGGTACAGCTTGCCGTCTATCAGGAACCGCTGCACCAGGTGGACGTGTTTATGGCACGCGGAGCAGGTGCTGCTCAAGGTACTGTGTTTGGCTGCCGTCACCGCGCCAGTCGGTGCAGGCTGGACTGACTGATGGCGGCCGCCCCGGGATTGTTGACAAGAAGGCGAACAAGGAAAAGACATAAGGGAAAGGGGAAAATGAAGAGTAATGGGGGAGATCATAAATGGAGTCAGGATTTGGAGACGTGGAACATTCCCTCTGCTCAGTTCACTAACACCACATGAATCCTCAAGATCTTTCACTTCTAAATGTTAACAATAAAATGTGAGTCAAACAAGGTATTTTTGGTATAAAAGCCAGTCACTAATCTTTAGGTTAGAGACTAAATATTTGCTTAATTAATAACTGATATGTATAGGTTTGAAATAAAGGCTTTGTTTACTGAAAAAGATTTGAAAAGATGCAAACCAAAAAGGATCAGAGTGAAATCACTGAGATCAAAAATGACTGACTTCTTGTTTTCCTTCACCTGAAAACTTCACCTCCGCCCTCACCCTACCCTACTGACTAGGTTCAGGAGTGGGAAGCACGTGTGAGGATGAAGAACAGGAAGATGAGGGGGAACAATGAGTTTCCATCTGAAGAGGGAAGTGCGGGAGAAGGGGTGATGGGAAGGATGCCGGTAAAGGGTTTGGAGGAAACAGGTTGAAGGCATGCAAGACAAAAGAGAGACACAATACAGAAACTATCTTCATAGAATTATTCTACCCACGTCCATGCTGGGCTGCAATCTTCACACAACGAAGTCCGTGTATAAAAAGACAGAGGTGTCCATTGTTGCACAGTGACACGTGTTTTTGCAGTCCATGCATAATGAAAAGCATGTGATGCAACTTCAATTACATTTGCTCATCCTAAACAGAGTATTAAGAAAAGTGAGATCCTGTTGAGTTTTTTTGACAATAATGTCATCAGGAAAATAAAATCTATCCTACAGATTGCTGTCATGCAGCTGTAGCAGGAAATAAGCACGCCCTGGAGTCAGCATAAACTCCAGTCTGCCTCTTCCCATATCAAACTTACCTCAGTATCAACCGCTTTGTTGTCTGCAGGGGTTAGAGACTTCTTCTGGGCCGGCTCATTCTGGCCGGCAGGAGCCAGCCTCTTCATTGAAGGCGGGTTTGCTGAGGACACAGAAACAGAGGCCGTAATCATCACTCCAGCATGATCCACACATAACAACAGCAGAAACAGGAAGCCCACCTGTAGACCTGTTGCTGAAAAAGTTGTAGTACTGCGACACGTAGGTGATGATGCTGAGACGGTCGGGCACTTTCATGGACACCATGTCTTCTGGGTCCAGCAGGGCAGGAATCCCAAGCTGAGACTCGGCCACTTCAAAAGCCTGTGAGGGGGGAAATAATGCTGATGGTTCACTAACAGTGACCCAACATCTTATGTGAACGTTAAAATAATCCAACTTTCATGCAGGATTTATTTTTGTAAGTTTTAGAGTGAAAACAAGCACTAATTGTAAACTAGAAAAGTTGCATTATCTGTGATAATGTTAGTGTGAATGCTGTTTGCTGAACGTGGTCGCTAAATATGCTGAAGCTGTTTGCTGAAAATGCTAAAGCTATTTGCATAATGCTAAAAATGCTAACGGGATTAAAGTTGAAGAAATTGAGAAAGTGCACTAAGAACTACAAACTATCTTAAAAACTCCAGGAGAGGTCAGATTAGCTTAAAAGAAACCCACCACATTACTAAAATATTAGCTTGTCCAAATTAGTCTAAAAACTTCGTCTTTATTCCAAATTAGCCAAAAAAAATTAGCATGTTGCTAAAAAAACTCTCTTAACTCCAGATTACCTCAAAAATCCTTAGTAGATGCCAAATTTGCCAAAAACGCTAACAAGTTGCTAAAATATTAGCTTAACTTAGAATTAGCCCAAAAAACCTTAGATGTCAAATAACCCAAAAAGCTTGCACATTGCTAAAATATTAGCTTAACTGCAAAGTAACCCCAAAAACCTCAATATATGTCAAATTAGCCAAATAAGCTAGCACGTTGCTAAAATATTAGCTTAACTCAGCATTAGCATTAAAAAGCTCAGTGGATGTCAAATTATCCACAAGGAAATAAGGTAGGCCATTGCTAAAGAAAAAAAAACTAGCCTAACTCCAAAGTAGCTAAAAAAGAAAATCCTCAGTAGTTTCAAAATTAGCCAAAAAAGCTAGCACATTGCTAAATTACTAGCTTAGCTACAAATTAGTCCCAAAAACACCAGTATATGGCAAATTAGCCAAAAAAGCTAGCATATTGATTAAGTACGAGCTCAACTCCACTATAGCTCAAAAACCTCAGTTAATGCCAAAAAGGCTATTTTGGCATTTTGGTTAAACCCACTCGCCTGTGATCCTCCCTTGAGATGGTGCACAGCTGCCTGCACTTGAACTTAATTTGTTTGAACTCGATTTAATTACCTCTGTTTCAGTGCTCAGTGTCTTTTCATTACTGTTACTTGTGGCTTTCACTTGCTACACTGTGGTCAGCATTCTGCTTTGCTGGTGTTTTGAATTTTTGATTGTGTTTTTCTTTACACCCAGAGTGGCGCTTTTCTTTTTAAATACTAGATCTTTTCTCAATCTTGCTTGTTCTGCCCCGTATTTGGGTTGTCCTGATATTCTCCAAAATGACACTCTGTGTCAGGAAAGAACAACAGAGAGTTTTTGTGTCGAGCTGAGGAGGAATTGTCCACCTGAATCCGGGACGTGTGCATCTGTATGGGACTTCATGGGCTTCTCAAAAGACTGGAGCGTGGCGCCTATTCTACTCAGCAAACCAAACTTGGTCCTCCAGTACTTTTTGATGGTACTGCTGAGGATTGTCCCTGTTTTCTCTCCTCCTGTCAGCTCCAGTGTGATTTTAACCCTTCCAACTTTCCCTCTGAGCAGAGTAAAGCAGCTTACGTCCAAAGGCTGTTGATGGGCAGGGCTAAGTGTGCAGGATTATTTGGTGGAAACCCTGGCAGCTAACCATTGATGGACTGATGAAGTGTTAGTGGGTTTTTTTCCCCCATCAGGCACTCTCCCGCATTCCCAAGGATGAGCTTGCACAGCAAGAGATGCCAGACAATCTGGAGGAGCTGTTCAATTTAGTCAGCCAGATAGACTGGAGGATGATAGAGAAGTTGTGGCAGGTTTGTGGATCTCTCTGATTCCCCCTCTGACTCATCTCTGCAGTTTTTCCCCCCAATCTTCCACATCTCCTCTGGAGCTTGTGTACCTGGGCTTCGGATTGATGCAAATTAAAAGATGATTGGAGTGGCACTTTAAGAACCCAGTCTTCATCCTCTGCATCAGGGTCTCCTCTATGGTATCTCCCTGTCATTGTTTTTTTGCTCATCAGACTTTAGATTAACATAGTAATTATTACATTTTTCATGACAGCAGCATGAAAGCAGAACACAGAGTCAATGATTGGACTCACCAGCCGGTTGTTCTCGTAGACATTCTCTTCAGAAAGTGAGTCAAAGTCTCTGAAACCACAAACAAACACTTAAATGGTTTTGTCACGAGGAAGCAGATTGGAACAGTAAATATCAGATTTTCTTGCAGGTGTTACAGGAGACTGTGAAGGTGAAATGGGGAGACAGGATCACCGTATTTAGCTCACTGACTATATACTTGAAATATGATCATCTACTGCTATTATTGGCTGCATGATAGACGGCAAAGGTGAGCAGCTGTGCCTCCCGCATACCGGAGGTGATGAATCACGAGCCACACATTTATGAGGTGAGACGTGGAAAAGAGGAACCAAAGGAAAAACCAGCAGGACCAATCAGGAGGCTGATCATTGCGAGGCCAAGCTGTGAAGTGCCAGGAAGTGAAGCTGGAAAACTTCCTGCAGTAAAACATCTCTGCGTTGCTGGAAACCACGTGGACATTTCAAGAAGGCAAAATCCCTAGAATCAGCTGAGTGTTGGATCCACACAGAGCGACTTCTGTTCTCTTAGGCTCCCAGAAACTCAGCATTGGATCTAGTTTTTGTTACAAAAAGTCAACCGTGCCAATTCCACATTCAATGCATAGTCCAACTGCAGCTAAAGAAAATACTACCAGTTGGCCCCCAGGGCCAGCTGACAGCAAAAATATGATGGGGTGTGTAAAGAGAGAGGCAAACCTAATCCACCATGACTCCAACTTCAACAACAGATTTATTTTTGGGAGAATAGCGGCAGAAAACTGAGGCTCTGCAGATCAAACCAGAGTGCAAACTTTTAATGTAAGAATAAAAGCTAGGATAAATGACTAACAATGACTCAGCATCTCTACGTGTCAGTATGATGAGCACCAGTAGCTCAGACTAAAGTCTTTAAAAAAAAGATATGAACTAAATGTAGTTCAGATCTTGTGCTGCTGTGGCTGCTCTGGTTTACTGTCATCAAGGCAGTAAGTCATCAAAGTGAAAGCTGGTTAAGTGACTGTCCTAACAGTCTGCTATGCAGCTCAGCCCGCAGTCCTGCAGAGGCGAGCCTCTGCATTAGAGCCAAATCCAGCCTGACAGGCGGAGCTTTCTGCGCATTCTTAGTCGGATAAACTGTCCATTTCAATCCCCCGGCTTCCACCAAACGAAGAGCTAAACACAATCATGAGATGCATGAAAAGCTCAACTCTAAATAAGATGTCATCATTCTTGTACTTTCAATTTTACCACTGTGCTCTTTAAGATAGATATGTTCCGCTTCATTTAATCCAGACTACGTGTCCACCCCTGAATTCACTCACTGTATCTGGAAAGTCAAAAGTCATCCTGGTGTTTCTCATGACACAGTAGAATAAAGTCCAACATGGTTTATGGATGTATCTCCCTGTACAACAGAGTTGTATCTGTGCAGAATTGCAGATATGCAACTCTGATGACATATTCCACAACACATACAAATTTAGCTGCTCTGCTGCACGTCTAGAGCAATCAGTATCCTATGTAAACAGGACTTCCTGTCAATCTGCAAGAAAAACCTCTTAAACTTATGCTGGACACAAAATCCTTCCACTACGTTAAAAAAAGAACTCAACAAAAGATGCATTAAAAAAATCCAACCTAAAGAAATGCAAAGTATTGTATTTGGTTGCACTTTTGCAAAGCCATCACCCAGTGAATCCCTGCACTGAAGTGTTTTCAAGAGCAATCAGCTCAACACAAGCATGCACTCAATGTAATTTTATAAATACATAATAACAGGAGTATGCAAAAGACTAGGAGTGAAGCGTAGTTTTAGGTCAGCTCACTTTTGGCCTGGTTTTGCATGGTTCATGTCTGCAGTTTTGCACAAATGAGTTTGCAATGTGAAGTGGGTCTTCAGGAGTCCTGAGATACACGTTGTATGAAAGCCTTTGTGATGTGGTTAATTGACTGACTGATAAAGCAGGGGCAGACTGACATAGAAAATAGTTGTAGCTTTATACTTTCTACTGGGTTTATTTAGTTGATGTCAAATAAAAGTAACTAATTCAACACAGAAATGATGTTTCAATGAGATGTGCGGCAAGACTCCAAACTTAACTGTTGTCGGTCGTCACGACAAAGTTGGATCTAGTTGAACAGAGTGGAACGTGAATGGATTTTCGTTTTAAAAAGGGGAGCAAACACAATCTTGACCTGTCCTGGATGTCGGTGTGACAATTCATTTTAACTGTGATTTGATTCCTATTAGAATCTGTGGTTGCTGTTCCAATTCATAATCAATATCGGTTCGTTTTGAACGATCTAATTCACGACTTAGAATGAATCCATCCGCTGTGATGATACTTGGTGGTTTTTATGCTAAAATGAAGTAAACCTACCACCATGCCTGAAACCAATGTAGTTGCTGTTCCCCTTTCAGCACATCCCATCAGGGATTGCCACAGTGAAGCTTTAGCTGATTCACACGGGTTGCTTGGCAGAGTTTTATGCCAACTGCCTTTCCTCACACTACCTTGTATTTTATCCGGGCTGGGGACCGGCACAGGGTTGGATAAATCGAGTCATCAATTTACAACTCATGGACCATGCAGAAAATGAAGCAGTTTAGTTTCTGGCAGGTGGAGGGGAGCTGCAAACGCATCTGATCTCATTAGTTCCAGTTCCTCACACAACACTGACCTCTCTCCTGCTCAGGCTTCGCTAAAAACACATGAAGAGCAGACGCTTTGTTCAAGGGAGCAGCCATAACAACAGAGAAGAACTTGGGTCAGCAATAACAAAAGATGAATGGTTCAAATGAGGTTAAACTCAACTCTGAACTTCATCTTTGTCATTTGATTTATTGATACATGTATTTTTGACCTGAATCTGTGTTGTTTAAGTAATAATGACTGATTAGAAGGTAAGAACCGGACAACTATTATTTATGTAAAGAAAATAAACAGGGGTGGGGATTTATAAGTTCACTTCCTCCCACTCCCTTTCAAGCAATTAATGAAACTCCTTTTGACAAACTTACTATTTAAAGTCTCATGTGTCATATTCTGAATGTAGAAGAGTTTATGTGCCTACAAGTAAGAGTAACAATTGAATTATTTATGTGGATGTATGCATATCTGTTTGTATTTTCCAATCACTAATGATCCTAAGTTTGATTTATCTCTGTATTGATGTGTATATCTGTTTATTTCTTTTGATTGCTTGAAATACACCAAATCCAACAACAGCCTGGAGTCAGAACAAGATGCTTGAGACCAATAAAAAAAAACAGTAAAAAGAGTTGCAGTGGAGATGACTCTTTACTGTCGTCCCCCTGTGAACAAGTGACATGCATGAAGGCTGAGGTGACTTACATCAGGTCTGGTCTATGCCTGTGAATGATGGCACAAAACGCCAAGCCGTCCCGAAAGGACGCGGACATGTCTCTCACGTCCACGCCGCGGTAGCCCTGACACTGGATCCGACACCACTCCTGAAGAGCCTTCAGCGACCCCATCACGCCCCCGGCCGTGGAGCTGCTCCCGAGGAGGGGAAGGAGATGACAAAACGCGTCCGCTTCTGTCCCAAACCCGTCAGGACGACACCTGGGCGCTCCAGGTCAACGCTAGCTGACACAAAACCGCGCGAGCTTCATGTCTTGCCCGGAATCTAGACTTTTGAGGTCCGCTGCTCTCGAAGGTGAAGAAAACAAAGTTCTCCGCGGAGCCGCGTGAGCTTCGCCACCATAGCAGCCGCGCGTGAGCTCCGAGTTCGTAGATGTTCCTGGTTCGGTTCGTTTTCCTTTCAGAGATGCAGATATTTCGCGCAGCGGTGACAGTTTCCTCCGTAGCGGGTCACAGCGCCGAATGATCATCGGCTGTTACAAGATCCGTAGCGGCTGGATTAAGACAGAAAAGTACGGAACAACTCGACGGCCTCCTCTCAGAAAAGGGGATTAAAGCGTTCCCCGGGCCGACACTACCCGGGAAACGCTTTGACTACCCTTGAATTGAAGCATCTCATGTAAAACCTTCCGACTGTTCCTGTACGTACACAACTCTGCGTCTGTGCGCTCGCCGAGGGGATGGGAGGCTAACCGCTGCAGGAGCGAGACTCCCTACTCACGCGAGATGTTGCTTAGGTCACGCGATATTTTGAGACAGGAAGATTTCCGAAAAAAGGGACTGCGGCGAAGTCAGTGTATGATTTGCAGTGTATGATTTGTAGTGTATGATTTGTAGTGTCTTTTTTTTTCGTAAAATGTTTCAGTATTGAAATTTCTCTAATAGCTTTATTTCAGCTTTAATCATTATTATTTTTATTTATTATTATTATTATTATTATTTTAGATTGCTGCATAAAATTAAAGTGATGAACAACAGCTGAATGACGACCATTATATGAATGTCTACGATGAAGACACAATAATAATAACAATAATAATAATGAAAATAATAAAAAATAATTATCTTGCATACGTCTTCGGATTGGCTCTTTATTGGTGTTGTGTTGAACGTTAAATCGGAAACTCGCTTCAGGGTGGCAAAGATGGCGGCGGCGCCTTCAGATGGGGCCAGCCTGCAGTATCACATCAGTAAGTTCTCAAACATTGCAGGAACGGCTGGTTACGTTTACGGTTTCATTGAGACAGCGAAGAGACTCGGCTTGATGACTCTCAGGCGCCTGCGCGGTGTCACGCTCCCTGGCTTCAGCCCGCAGACTGCGGCGTCTGAAGTCAGTCATGTCCTCCGTCAAAAAGTGCTTCTGATTGGGACAAACGTTACTGATCTCCGCTGTTTTCTTGCTTTGACTTCCAAGTCAATGGCAGTCGGAGATTCGCGACCACCTCTGTCATTCCGGTACCGAATGTTAACCGAACCAGCGAGCTTCCGGAGGAGCGTCCTCTCCTCAGCCAAACCGACGTGTTGATATCCTCTGTCATGAAGTGTCAAACTTCATCATGACAGCGCACGCAGCTGTCTTGGTCAAAGCCCACACAATCCGTGTTCTCTTCTGCAGACAAAGCCACCAACCCCCTGAACAAGGAGACGGACTGGAGCAGCATCGAGGCGTTCTGTGAGGAGCTCGGCCATCACCATGATGGGTGAGATGCTGATGCTTTATGTCATTGAAGATTTCAAAGTATTATTATATGGGTTTTATCAAACAACAGAAATCACCTTTTGAATTGACATGACATTACGGTATCTTCCTCCAAAATGATGACACATATCTGACACATATCCAGGGGCGGACTTAGCAGTTTGGGGGCAAACGCATACAAATGCATGGGGCCCTCTGGGTGGTTTTGTTTTGTTTTTGGTTTTTAAACTTAACTAGGATAAAATGTTTGCTGAATAACTTCTCCACTCGTCCACTTTCGAACAACATCAGTGACAAGAATCCAAATGTTTTAATAAACATAATAAAAATTAAAGAAATGTTAAAGAAATGTATTGTATGTACAATATTTTTGCTTGGAATAACATATTGAAATTATTTAATGTGCTAGTTTATTACCCAACCACTTTCTAGTGGGAACAAATTTGGTTCTTCTGCCTTTTCTTCAATTTGTCATGTTTTTAGTAAAAAAGATAAAGAAACAAAAATACTGAAAGACTCCCTCCAATGAAAACTGTGTTTCTGGTGTTTTTTTTAACAGGCTCATGTAGCATTTTTCTCATAATGGAAAACATATTAAGAAAAGTAAGCTTAAAATTGAATTACTGATTATTTCTTTTTTTTTATTATTTTAAATCAGGAGCAGATGAAAAGAAAGCTTGTAAGTGTGATGTAGAAGCTACAATCGGCGGGCCATTCTGACATGTCCACTTGAAGACAAATAGATCCACATACGCCCTAAATTTCCTCGTTGAGCTAGCATCTGGCCCAAAACAGTATGCGCTGGATAGCTTACCATTTTTGTTACACTGCTAATGTTAGCATGGGATCACCAGGAGCTGTAAGCAAACGGGAAATTGTGTAAACAAAGGAATGATGGGATATCAGCAGAGGGTTACTTCTGACCACAAGTCCCGCCCACAACTCAGTGGTGAATTTCTAACCAACTCCTACTACTAATTACTACTACTAATTTTGTTTAAATTGTTTTAAAAAGTTGTTTTATATGTTTATATCAAGCCTTAGAGTGTGTTTGCCTAATGATTGGTCAGCCCCTGCATATATACATTTTTAAAAAATCAACTCACTCATTCATTCATTCATTGTCAGAATGTCCATGCCATCTTGGTTTCAGTCATGTGATAAATCAGGTTGTGTAATCTTTTCATCTCATCTCAGAAAAATAATGCCTCTGTATGTTCCAATCAGCCCTCAGCTTGCCTCCAGACTCCTGGCCCATAAGATCCAGTCTCCTCAGGAATGGGAAGCCATGCAGGCGCTGACTGTAAGAGCAGCACTATTTGTACAGATGCAGAAAAGTTGTTCCATATTTTTTTGCACTTTTTCTTTTTAAAAGCAAAGTCTGTTGATTGCACAGGCTCTGGAAACATGTGTGAAGAACTGTGGGAAGAGATTTCACACAGAAGTGGGAAAGTTTCGCTTCCTGAATGAGCTCATCAAGGTGGTCTCACCAAAGGTAGAACCTGGGCTTTTCTGTCTTTTTGGATTAGATTAAACTCGTGAATTTTACTTTGATAAAAACCTAAAGACTCACTCCAATGAAAATCTTATTTTTTAACATGTTCTCGTAGCATTTTTCTCATGATGAATTCAATTCAATTCAATTTAATTCAATTCAATTCAATTCAATTCAATTCAATTCAATTCAATTCAATTCAGGGGTACCTGAATTATTCAATTCAATTAGCCACAGGGGGAGGCTGGTGACACTGAGTCTGAATAGATCATGTTCTCCACCTCCATTGTCTCTGCTGCTGTTTGGAGCTGTGGTCTCAAGGTCTCTGGTGCCTGTTGTGGCGGCAATCTCCGAAATCCGGTGGTGGACAGCGGAAGTAAGGGATGTCGTCAAGCTGAAGGAGCCCTATCAGGTTTGGCTGGCTTGTGGGACTCCAGAAACAGCTGACATGCATTGGCAGTCTAAGTGAGCTGCGGCCTGGGCATTTGTGGCAACGAAAACTCGGTCCTGAAAGGAGTTTGGGGAGGCCATAGAGAAGGACTATCAGTTGGCCTCGAAGAGGTTCTGGCAAACCGTCTGGCTCCTCAGGAGGGGAAAGTAGTTTTCTGCAGGGACTGTTTTCAGTGCAGGTGAGGAGCCTTATTGGCCGGTGGAAGAAATACTTCGAGGATCTCCTCAATCCCGCTGACACGCCTTCTCTTGAGGAAGCAGAGGCTGAGGACTTTGGGTGGGGCTGTCAATTACCCAAGCTGAGGTCACCGAGGTAGTCATTGAGCTCCTTGGTGGCAAGGCACCGGGAGTGGCTGAGGTCCGCCCTGAGTGCCTTAAATCTCTGGATACTGTGGGAGTCTCTTGGCTGACACGTAGCTGCAGCATCAGCAGGCGGTAAAACCGGTACTACTGGACTGGCAGACAAGGGTGGTGGTTTGCCTTTTCAAGAAGGGGTACCGGAGGGTGTGTTCCATCTACCGGGGAATCACACTCCTCAGCCCCCCTGGCAAAGTCTATTCCAGGGTACTGGAGGTGAGAATTTGTCTGATAGTCAAACCTCAGATCCAACAGTGTGGTTTCCATCCTGGTCGTGGACCAGCTCTATGCTGTCTTTAGGGCGCTGGAGGGTTTGTGGGAGTTTGCTCATCCAGTCCATTTATGTTTTAAGGATTCTGAGAAGACGTTTAACTGCGTCCCCCGTGGTGTCCTGTGAAGGGTGCTTTGGGAGTATGGGGTCCGGGGAGCCTTACTGAGTGCTGTCTGGTCTCTGTGTGACCAGAGCAGGAGCTTGGTTTGCATAGACAGCAGTAAGTCAGACCTGTTCCCAGTGCATGTTGGAATCCAGGTTGCCCTTATCCCCAGAGTAGAGCCGCTGCTCCTCCACATCAAGAGGGAGTTGTTTTGGGCATGTCCCACTGGGTGGAGGCACCGGGGAAGACCCAGAATACGCTGAAGAGAGTACGCCTCTCGGCCTGCCTGGGAGCGCTTTGGGGTCCCCCCAGAGGAGCTGGAGGAAGTGGCCAGAGAGAGGGAAGTCTGGCCATTTTTGCTTAGACTGCTGCCCTCACAACCCAGTCCCGGATGAGCAAAAGAAGATTGATGGATTGATTGATGTATCAATTCAAACAATTTCCTTATCCCAGAGGCGTAATTTTAAGGTGCAGAGAGTGGCGTTAAATTTCACATGACATAGGCACATTGAAAAACCAAAAAGGAAGAACTACTGATGGAGGACGCATAGAAAGAAGGCGGGCCAAAGTCTCCCTGCACCGTTCCATTCTGAATCATCCACTTGCAGACATATAGATCCACATTCATCTTCATTTTCCTCTTCTGAGCTGGAATCTGGCTCAAAACTGTACAGCTTCATAGCTCTGATATTTCTTGCTGTTTTTTGCTATGCTAATGTTAGCTTGTTGTTGAGGAGTTTTAAGCTAGCGGGAGAGTGTCAACAAAGGTATGCTGGGATATTAACGTAAGGGTACTCTGCTAAAAGTTCCACCAACAATTCAGACACAAATTTCTAATGAGGTCCTACTGCTCTGCAGAAAATGTCTTAAAAAATGACAACGGTTGTTTTTTTATTTTTTATTTTTTATTTTTAAGGTAGAAAACATATAGCTGGAGTGAGATTTTAAAGAACAATGTCAATTCTGAACTGTCTGTTTAGAACATTTACCCTGGACAGAAGCCCCACAGATCATCTGTTTATTCAAATACACCGGGCGTTCCTCAGCCCCGAGCTTGGATCAAGTTTTCTCCTGGAGATGCTGGTTTTGTTTGTCAGAAAAAAAACGTGTTCTGCTGCCTTGTGTGTTTGTTTGTGTGTGTAGTATCTAGGCTGTCGGGCTCCAGAGCCAGTGAAGAAGAAGATCCTAGAAATAATGTACAGCTGGACTGTGAGGCTCCCTGAAGAGACCAAGATTGCTGAAGCTTATCAGATGCTGAAAAAGCAAGGCAAGTGCTTTAGAGATTATTATTCCCTCAAGCCCTTTATATTTCCTTCTGCATGTTTTGTGTCAGAGTGTAACACATCACAGCCCTTTTTCTACAGTCTTACTTCCTTTATATTTATAGTTCTCTTTGTCTGTTTGCCTGAAATGTTAGTAGTTGTCAGATGCTCTGATACAGGATCCCACCTTGTTTTTTCAGTGAGCAGATATTTTGTTGCTTTCACACTGGGCTGTGAGGAACTGCTCATGTGGGCACCGCAGGTCCTCTGTTTAATTATTGAGAAAGAGCTCAGACAGATTCCATCAAAACGGGATCTTCATCACAGAAGGTGAAGGGTTTCCATCCTCTTAGTGAGAGGAATGTGTCAGGGATGTTATCAGAAATTGTTGGGTGTCTTCAGAGATGATAATAGGAGGGTTTCATCATAGTCACATCTGAAACAGGCAGCTGAAGATTACCAATAACCATAAGGTGATGTTGCAGGCAGATTTCCTTGTAAAGCACAGTCACGGATGTGTAATTCTGTGGAAATGTTTTGACCACAGGTCAAAGTCTGAGTCAGAAAAGTGACAAACGTGAAGTTTTCCAGATTTCTTGTATTTCTTGCAAGATAATCAAGTGTAAATTAAATATGTGTACATTTTAGTTTAATCAAATTCAGCCCATTGTTGTTTTTCTACATCAAAATAATACAAAAGGAACATTATCAGATCATTCTGTCACACTGTATGGTCACGTTTTTGCTAAATTCAAAGTGTGTCCACACATTGGACTGTAATGATGGTTGATATTTTTACCTCTGTCACGTGTGTTGTCCGCTGTGATCGAAAATAATCATACTATGTTTCAATCCAAACGGTGTTTTCCAAATTCACTATGATTGATTTATTACATTTTGAAACTATTTTATAAAGTATAGGTCGATTTGATTAACAACTTGCCTCAGACAGATAAATCTGGTTTGATTGTAAGGATATCAATGAATTCATTGATGAAGTTGATTCACTGTTACGCCGCTATTATTACAAATAAGAGGAACACATGACGCTGGAGCTGTGCTGTTTTTTTCTTTTCCATCAGGTGTTTTGTTGCTTTTGTTATTTCCAGGTATTGTTAAGCAAGACCCTGTGCTTCCTGATGATAACCCCCTCCCACAACCTCCACCCAGAGCCAAAAGTGCCATCTTTGATGACGAGGAGAAATCCAAGGTAAGGAGGTGCAGACATGAGTGAAGGAGCTGCAAGTTTCTGAGTTTGACTTGCAGTCAAACAAGTTTGATTTTAATCTGTTGGAAAATTGTATTTGTATTCAGCTGATTTGTCCCTCATGAGTCTATGAAATGATCGGGTGCTGGAACATTGTGGAGGAACTGGTGGTTTACAGAGTTCTCCTCTTCCTCATCCTCCTTTTGTAGACGCTGTCGTGCTTGTTGAAGAGCACTCATCCTGATGATTTAAGAGCAGCGAACAAGCTCATTAAGGAAATGGTCCAGGAGGTAACAGAGGCTTTCTTTACGGAAAGTGGAGTTAGGAACAAACATACTGAAACAAAGAAATAGAACTGGATCTAACTAGGGCTGGGCGATAAAACGATAACTATCGATATCGCAAAAGTACTTTTTCTCGATAGTAACCCAATAGTAACACAAGACCCCACCGCTGCAGTCACTTCCCCTGTGCAGCATTTAATTTGGCTGATGAAACAGCAGAAAATGTGGCGATTTATAACAGGATCCAGTCAGAACTGGAGGATAAAGATTTATAAAATGTGTTGATTTGGAGACAGCGTTGTTGTTCGACACTAATACTATGGTGCTAGCTTATTAGCCGCTAATGCTATGCAGCTAACTAGCTGTTCTGTGTGATCACAGACCTATTTAAAGTCAGACGGTATGTTCACGGACCGGCCTGTAAGACGCTGCAGATAAATACTAGATTAATTCATAGGACATTCATTAAAACATTATATTCTAAACAATAAGAGAGTTGAATCCACTGTTTTAGCAGCGTCTGTGTAGCATAGCAGTCTGTGTTACACTGAAAACTGTGACCTGTCAGATGTTGTGCTCAATCCTCCCGCCTCCTTAAAGCTGCAGCTTTATTGTCAATAATGGTATATAATGACAATAACCCAAAACTTAATACTTTTTTTCAGGCGGTTTTTGTTTTGATTTGTAAAAAAAAAGTTTCTAATAAATCTGTCCTTGTTTTCTCAGCATGTTTGAATTTGAGTTTACAGTTAGATGACAAAAAAGACACGTTCATACAATTTATAAATTACTTTTATGCCATTCCATTTTGCTAAAAAAAAAAAAAAAAAAAAGAAATCAGAAAAATTTTAAAAAGTAAAATCCTTAAGATATTTTTGTTTAAAATAGTATCAGAATTTAGCTGAAAAAATATATGTTTGGCCGGTAGATTTTTTCTTTAAACAACTGGCCAACTTGGGCAGTGTTTCAAAAATTATATTTCAGCCGCTATGTGGAGTTATTTTAGTTATTTAAAATTGTACAAAAACAAGCGTAACGTGCGCTGCAGTTATATAGAAGGCATGTTCCTTTAGTTCCTAGCTAAGTTACAAGATGTTGACAAAAATGTCAATTTTATGTTCATTCTGTAAAACTTGAAAACATTAGAATTTATTTGTAGAATTAATGGTTTATAAGCTTTTGCTTCAATTATTATCCGAAATGAAAAAAAATGATATCGTGATATAAAAAATTCAGAAACATATTTGCCCAGCCCTGGTTCTAACGGTAATTATGATCATTGACAGTGATAACTAAAGTTCCTGCACATTTTGATTATGTTTAATATTAAGAGAAATGGTCTGAAGCTGTTGATGTTTCCTTGTTTTTACTGTGCTAACGAGGAACTGGTGCTTCCAGGATGAAAAGCGAGTGGAGAAAGTATCAAAGCGAGTCAACGCCATTCAGGAGGTGAAGGAGAGCGTGAGCCTGCTGAGTCAGCTGCTGGAGGGATACGGCATGGAGAGCTTCTCCCAGAGCAACCAGGAGCTCATTAAGGTTGGGAGAGCTCAGCAACTTTGAGAAACCATGTTCTGTCAGTTTACAGGCTTGTGATTCTATTGCAAATGTTCCAGAACATGCTGACATGCCCAAATGTTTGGAAAATCCCATAGCTGTTCTGGTCCTATTTAATTCCAGAAAAGAAAATGTTACCATCCTTTAAACATTAAAGAGAGATTGTAAAAAGAAAAAAGTTTCCTTTTATTCTTTTAAATATTTCCACATGCAGGATCTCTACCATCGATGTGAAAAGATGAGGCCAACACTCTTCAGACTTGCCAGCGACACGGAGGACAATGATGAAGCTTTAGGTAATTCTGTGTAGATTGGACAGGCTTGAATCCCCCTGAGATACTGCTAACTCCTCTATCACTTACAGCGGACATCCTGCAGGCCAATGATAGTTTGACTCAGGTCATCAATCTATACAGACAGCTGATAAATGGCGAGGAGGTCACAAAAGATGGCATCCACACAATCCCACACCAAGGTGAGACCATAAGACACACTTCCAGGTTCCAGAACTAGGTAGAACTTTGCCTAAAAGTTTGTGTTTTTGGCAGACTCAAAACCAAGCAGCAGTTCAGCACTCTTGGACTTAACAGGACTTAACCTCTCGGGGAAGACTGAAGCCTCCAATGCAGAGCTCTGCAGCATGACTCTCTGTAATAATGCAGGATTGAGTCTGTTAGATGATGAACTCGTGTCTTTGGGTAAGAAAACACATTCAGATGTGCTGCATCTCAAATCAAGTGGGATTCTTGTGATTCTTCTTTTTGTCATTTCTGATCTCCTAGGACTGAATGTAACAGAAAACTGTGACTCAAACAAAGCCTCTCAGGTGCGTTACATCATTTCTGCATCACTGCATGCAAAAAGAATGTCTTTGGACCAGCTACGACTGACATAGACTCTGTTTGAAATGTTGAACCCCAGTCATCAAATGCTGCAGAGCTGACCTCTCAGAGTGTGCCAGCAGCAGTGCTTGTTCCAGCTGCTGCTCAGCTGCTGCCGGCTCCACCAGGAGGAGGCTCCTCTGCTAAAGGCATGGATGAGCTGGACTTGCTAGGAAAAACCTTGTTACAGCAGTCTCTACCTCCAGAAAGCCAGCAAGTCAAATGGTAAAAGAGGAAATGGTTAACGATGATGGGATGGACTCTTTCAGCTTCCATGTCACACAGTTTTCGTTCTTCTTGCAGGAACAAGACCCAGCCTCAATCTAGAGTCATTTTAAGAGACATGGAGACCAAGTCCAGCCTCGGCACGGGGCCTGCTGCTCCCATGTCCAGCTCAGCCATTCACTCAGAGAAGTCTTGCACCTTCCTCGTCTCTAACCCTCCAGAACAAGGATCGTCTTCAGCCCCTGATCTTTATGACAGCATCTCACTAGCTGATGTTACTGTGCCCCTCGAGTCCATCCACCCAAGTAAGAACCTGAAGCAAAATGCACTGCAGGATTTGTCAATTAGAGTCAGTCTGGCTGTGATGGAAACACTGTTCTGTGTGGTATTATAGTATTAGAGCAAACATGGATAGAACTTTGAGGGATTCTCTCAATGTTCAATTTATTGTTTTTTAAAAGGATGTTTTCCTAAATTGAAGATACCTTGTTTTCCTTCTAAAAGTCACATTTTGATTAAACCATGTGAGCAAAAGTATGAAGAAGAACGGCAGGAGAACATCTTTGAAAGGTATGAGCAGAGAAGATCATTCTACGATCAGTGGAAACCTGGATGTCTCCTGTGTTTCAGGCAGTCTATTGCCAGTGACTGTTTTTGACAAGAACAGTCTGCGGGTTTTGTTCACCTTTGCGCGGGACTGTCCTCCTTTGAGACCTGATGTGCTGGTGGTGATCATCTCCATGCTGTCCTCAGCCCCCGTACCTGTCACCAACATCCGTTTCCAGGCTGCCGTGCCCAAAGTAAGTGCAGGTTCCTCTGCTCTTCATCCGTTGAGCCTGAGCCTGCTGCGTTTCGAGACTCCTGGTTTGACTGTTCGCTCACACTGCTGTTGTTTAATAATCCATGTTAACAAACTGACGCTAAAGAAACTCACAAAGCTTTTGACTTTTGGTGAAGGGAAGGTTTGTTAGTCGTGGATATCATGAACTGCATCGTTTTGAACTTGTGTTTTTCAGGTGATGAAGATAAAGCTGCAACCCCCCTCCAGCTCTGAACTTCCAGCCTTCAACCCCTTCCTGCCTCCAGCCGCCATCACACAGATTCTGCTGCTGGCCAACCCTCACAAGGTATTCCTCCTCAGTCTCCTCCGGATCTTCTTCCACGTTGTCATGGAGATGAGATCCCGAGTCTTTCTCGTTTCAGGAAAAAGTCAGGCTGCGGTACAAATTAACATTCAACCTGGGGGGAAAATCTCAGGATGAATCTGGAGATGTGGACCAGTTCCCTCCCCCCAACACCTGGGGGAACCTCTAGTGAGGAGCCTCCTGCAGCTGCTCTGGGTGGTTTCAGTCTTTGTTCTGGGAGTTTGGACACGACGGGCTTTGTGATAACAAGTTACCTGTGCCTTCTTTTCTTTTCCTCCTTTTTTTCTAAAACTCTGTGGTATGTGTTGACATCAAGCTATCAGAAGGATTCAATCCAGCAACTTTGTGGAGATGTTTGAAGCTGTCCAGCTCTCAAACATGAGTGAAGGACATGGAACCACCCGTGTCTCAGCAGTTTCTTTGGACAGCGTGTCTTTTCACTTTTGTTTTCAAGCTCATGCAGAGGAACTGAAACTACAAGAAGCATCTGGTCCCTCAGTATTATCTTGGCACTTCTCTCAATCACACCCGTTCAGTCTGGGGAGACGAGGTTATTGGAGAAGCCGCAGCGTGGTCATTAATGCCGAAAGGGTCTGCAGGCCTGTTGGCTTTGTGTCTGGTTTGTTTCGAACGTTTTCAGAATATCAGAAGCCCTGCAGGTGAGCTGGTTGTAAAAACCCTTTGATTTTCTCTCATCAGTGTCCACAGATATTCTTCTTTTCTGCACTTTTTTTTCAGCAGGTGGGACACCACTGTTCATGTTTTACACTAAAATGCACTTTTGTTTTGAAATCATTTTTTTGTACTATTTTGCATTGATTTACCCAAAGAGGGCATGTGAACTCTTGCACGGGCGCTGCAGCACCTGGTTTGATTCTGCCACTTGTGCCTGAGATGTCCCGTTCTTCTGTCCTTTTTTATGTTTGCAGGTTTTGTTTTTGTCTTTTCCCTTTGTATAACATATCAAATCATGTTGTTACCTGAAAATGCTGACTTGACTGGGGAAGGGGTTTGATGTAAATCTCTTGGGTTTATATATAAAATAAAATGAAATCAAAAGCAGTCTGGCGAAAAAAAAGTTAGATTCTTTTTTTTTTTGTGCTGCCAAAAGGAAAATCTTTGAAGACGCACATGCAACTCCATGGCCTTAACGTTATCTTTCAGGTGCATTGTCACTTATTTTCCAAAGTTGAACAGAGGATGAAAAAACTGATGAAAGTACGGAATTTGATCATGTAATTCAAAATCCATTTGTCAATCATCTAAATAAATCCAGACCTGAATCAAAAGCTTGCTCATATGAAAATGCCATTTAAAAAACAAAACATTAAAACTGGAGCTAATATTCAGAATAGAACATTTTAGATATGATCAGGTCAGAACATCTGGATTGTGTTGTTATGGTGACCACGGTACAGCCTCCTAGTTCCAGGATTAGCAGAATTATGTACACATTTAATATTAAATGCAAGCTCACACAGAGCTGAGACACCAAAATGTCTTTGAAACAAATAATGCCCAAACAGAATGTTTTTAATTTATAAGAAAAAACACCAAGAGACAAAACAAAGAGCTATTACTTCAGTTGTTACTTGCTACACTTATAGAAATTGCTAGAGGCATGCATAAAAAAATGATCTACAATTGTTTCTTAACATTTAAAAACTGGATCAAAAAGCGCTAAAATACTGACGTTTGACAAAACTGGAGAAACGGCTCAAAACTAAAACGCTGAAAGTGGTTTGATAAAGAGAAGCATCTGGAATGTGTACATGAAAACTCATCTGGACTGATCTGCCTCAAAATGAATATAAAACACTTGTGGTGGAGGGGGTGGTCACCTTTCCAAAAGAACGAGTAGAACTCTATCCGTGATTTTGTTTTAGATCAGATTTAAACTCGGAGTCCCTGCCTCAGAAAAGACCTTTTCTGGAGTCAGGACAGTAAAAACACAAAGCTGAGAAAACCAACTCTGTGCTGCCATCATTTCTGTGGGGGTAGGGGGCCCGGAGCGCCCGCGGGAGGCGGCGGGGAGGAAAACGGGTAGGGTGGCTGCCCCATGAAACCCATGAGCGGGGGCTGTGGGGGTTGGACAAACGGCTGAGCCATTAGAGGCTGAGGGGGGAGGGCAGGAGGAGGAGCCTGGCCAAACTGCCCTGGCAGCTGGCTGGGCTGTTGCTGACCGCCCCCTCCACCCACCGTGGGACCTCCAGGCCTAGAGTTATAGCCCCCACTGTTGTAACTCTGATACTGATCAGGAGCCCCCGAGTTAAAGCAGTTCCGGTTATCCCGGTCTCTGTCCCCGTAGGACGAGGAGCGGTCAGCATCCCGGTTGTTACGGTTATCCCGGCCGTAGCCGCCGCGGCTGTCTTTTCTCCCGCCACCGGAACGCATGCGCCGATCACACTCGTCCTGATACATCAGGTTAGGGTTGTTGGAACTGCTGCCACGGTAACGCATCCTTCCACCTGCATAAACACACACGTTAGCTCTGCTGCTGAACTTCTCTGACCAGTGACATCAAAAGAAAACAGCTCCGCCTACCGCCCCCTCCCCCTCCGCGGCCCGAGTCCACGAGCTGAAGAAGTTTAGGATTGATGGCTTGGCGGGCCTCCTCCAGAACCCGGACAAGGTCCCGGGCCTGGCGCAGGTTTCCCGGGGTGAAGAAGGTGTAGGCCGTGCCCTTGTTGGTGCTGCGGGCTGTTCGGCCAATGCGATGAACGTAGTCCTCGGAGGAGCTGGGATAGTCATAGTTGATGACAAACTTGACGTCTTCCACATCTTTAGGATGAAACAGGTTCATTCCAGCACCAGAGAAGAAGAAAACACCAAAGTGAGGTTCAGGAGGGGAAACAGAGAAAATGTTTTTCCATAATAAGTTAAAAGCTTTTTTTTAACTTTTTTTTTTTTCTTTTTACTAGGGCGTCAACTTACCTGTTTTAATCAACCAGCGTGCAAAATTCCACAAATCAAAAGATATGTTTCATCGGAGCTATAGACACTTGATTTATCTAAAACCAGCTTTTATCTTCACAGAGATGACATTTCAGGTAAAATGGTGTGGAGAGTCTGTTTCTCATTACAGAAGAGGTGGGGCTCTGACAGCAGTCTCCCGTCTCCCCTCCATCACAGCAGAGGGACTCTAACCATTCGGACGTGCCACGCATTGACCGGATCAAACACAGTCGTGTGTAGAAGTCAGAAGCTTCTTTCCCTTCCAGATCACTTTACTGACAAAAATCGCATCACAGTAGGTTTAAGGACTAGGATGGTTTCTGCCTGAACTACAGGAGAAACCCAGAAGAACTTGGAATCTGTTATATCCAGCTTTACCATTAACTTCAAAAATTAATTTCCTGTTTGGAAAGTTCCCACAAAAGAGAAGCAGTGAAGCTACACAGACGCTGAGAAAAGTGAATCGTTTGAGTTTCATTTTTTAAAACCACTTTAATTTTGACTTGTGCATAAAGAGGCACCGCCTTCTGCACACGGCTGTATCTGTATCTGAGACATGAGCACCAAGGCAGCAGCAAAATGTATGGTGAGTTTGTGGAGCAGTTATGGCAGAGGGGTGCTGAGGTACTTACCCCCTTCGTGTTGTTTCTACAAAGGCAGTCCCCCCTGATCAGTCCTGGTTCAAAGGGAGGGGGTGAGGAAGACAGGAGTCCTCCTCTGCTCAGCAACGCCAGGCAGGAGCAGAACCATCAAACAACACACAGACAGACAGACAGACGGACAACGGCTGGTTCTGTTGCTCTCTCGCCGCATTGCAGGACCCTCCTCAGACTCTGGCCAGGACTGGATCCAGACGAGCCCGTCTAACTGTCTCCCGTTTGTCTGCTTTTTGGGGCGGACCGATGAGCAGACATACAGGAACCTCAGGCTGCTCCCAAGGAAGGCTCGCTGGATTTACTAACAAAACTGGGCAGGGGGGATGTCATTTAGACTCAGAGGGCTTTTAGCCCCTCTTGAACTAATAAAGCCTCTACTTTAACGTGACTGGGGAGGGGGGGGGAAATGACAGCAGCACAGACTGTTACAGCTGCCGTGTGCTGCCAAACCCTGAGAGGAGAAGAGGGGAAAAGAAAATGAGGACAAAGTCACAGAAATTTTACTGAGTTAAGACACTTTAACTTCTCCCCCTTCTCAGATGATCCAGCCGGCACAATCTAGTCATCCCATCCCTCAGACACTCCTCCTGTTTTGAGCATCTTCTTTTCTTTTTCAGCAAAAACAAACATCTGTGAATGTGTTCTGACAGGAGAGACGAGGAGATAAGGCGGTCTTGCCCCACACGGCCCTCCTTTCGGGCAGCATGCCAGAGAGCCCCACTTGCAGGAGCCTCGTCATTGCAGTAACAAGAAACAGACAATACAGCTGACAAGGAGAACGTCCATCAGCATGGGGCGTCACTCTGTCACCGTACACTTCATTTTTTTTGTAGTTAGCATGACACAAGCCAATAAAACTACCACTGCATCTGATTGGCGAATGGCTCTCCACAGGTTCATCATGCTCTCTGGATTACACACTTACCGACAGTTTGGGACAACAAAGAAAACCTCTAAAGAGAACCTCGTGTTAAGCAGTTTTCCCGGATCAAAATAGACAGAATTTTAATGTAGATGATGCTGACTGTGTACATGCAGGAACATACCCAGCCCCCGAGAGGCCACGTCTGTTGCGATCAGAATGGGGGCTTTGCCGCTCCGAAACTCTGATGGTTGAAAGGAAAAACACTTTGACTCTGAAGCAGCTGATTCCCAAAACAGAAATGGACAAAAAGCAGGGGTCCTCCTCTTACCTGTCAGCACCCAGTCTCTTTCTGGCTGGCTTTTGTCTCCATGAATACACATGGCTGGCCATCTAAAGACAATAACACACTTTAAATACACAGATCAGTTCATACACCAAGTACTGAATGATGATGAGTGTCTTCAGGGTATCTGGTGATTTTAAAGTCCCACTTTGATCGTCTTTTGATTCATTGTAAAATGGAGTGGACCCAGTGGACTTTTAATTACGATTATGAGGTTTTTAAGACATGTTTTCTACAGCGCAGCAGGAGCTCAATAGAAATTTGTCTCAGAGTTGTGGACGAGACAGTTAGTGTGGAAGTAAGCCTCCACTGATATCCCATTATTCCTATGTTTACACTCTCTCCTGGAGTCTCCAACCCTGCCCTGCTTATTTTGCAGGTAACCCTGCTCCAGCAATTACTGATCACCTGGATCAGGAGTCTTCAGTCAATCGGAAACTGGGCTCACTCAATCCAGCTAATCAGAGGAATCCAGATTCAGAGGCAGTGTGGTTTTCAGAATACAGGATTTCCATACTGAGACACATTCAGCAGGATCTGCAAAAGCAGCGTCTGACATCTCTGTAACCATTTGGTTTTATTTATCTATCTTCTAACACACTGCTAGGAGCAGCTGCTGTCACTCAGATGATCCGCTTTAACAAAACACACCGAGCTTCTGTTTTCATGTAATAGACAACACTCAAACAACACGTCAATTTATGATACTTAACCAAAGCTTTGTAAACACATTAAGTATAATAAACTGAGCTGTTCTTCTCACTGAAACTCTGGGTCTTCACTGAGTGTGGTGTGGACTGCAGGTGATGTGTTGCTCCAGCTAAAATGTTCATTAAAAGCGTCTGCCGAGTTCTTCCTCACCCATCACGCCTCATTTTCCGGGTGAGATCGTCACAGCGTTTCTTTGTCTCCACAAAGATGATGGTTTTGTTCTCCTTCTCAGCCATGATCTCCTCCATCAACTGGATGAGTCTGTCGACACAGAGAAACAACTTTCAGTTTCAGAAACCATTAACTCCATGCTCCAGCTTCACTGGGGAAAGTCATGCATCTGGCTTTTCTTACTTGTTGTCCTTTTCATTCTCCATGCAAACATCAACAATCTGTAGGATGTTGTGGTTGGCGCTGAGCTCCAGAGCGCCTATGTTAATCTGAATGTACTCCCTCAAGAAGTCCTCTGCAAGCTGCCGGACCTCCTTAGGCCACGTGGCGCTCCACATCAGAGTCTGTCTGTCCGGCTGAAAGAGGAAAAAAAAGAAAAACTTCAGAGATTGGACTGGCTCTCCCACCTCTGCTCCTTAAATCTCCGAATTATGACTTTTTTTCACCTAATAAACAGAAAAGATTAATAGCAAAAGAGTAAAAAAAAGAGACTAGAACATTTTAAGACAGACACACTAAACTACATCAAGAAAAGATGAAAAAAGAAAAGAAAAGAAACAATAGCAACAAAACTTAAACTGTTTGACAGCAGCTATTTTCTTAAGAAATAAAGTGTAATAGTGACTTCAGTATCATACCCTGATTTGTTCAACTATCTTGCGAATCTGTGGCTCAAAGCCCATGTCCAGCATGCGATCCGCCTCATCAAGGACCAGGTAGGTACAGCGGCGCAAGTTGGTTTTCCCCGCCTCCAGGAAGTCGATCAGACGTCCCGGTGTGGCAATGCAGATTTCAACACCTGGAAACGGCGTGTCATTCATCAACAACCCTGAGGGGTGCACAAGCCACAACAGGGACAGGAACATTCTCCCACCTCTCTCCAGGTCTCGAATCTGAGGTCCTTTTGGCGCTCCGCCGTAGACACAGGTGCTTTTGATGCGGGAGGACTTGCCATAGTCGTACGCCACCTGCTGAACCTGCTGGGCCAATTCTCTGGTTGGAGCGAGCACCAGACACTGAGGAGAGAAAAAACATGTGAGAGGAGCAACAGACTGATGACACACGCAGGAAAAAGGTCACAATAACAGACCCCGCCCCCTCATCTGCAGTCACTCACTATAGGCCCATCCCCTCTTTCCAGATAGGGCTGGTGGTTGATGTGGACAATAGCAGGAAGGAGGTACTGTAAGGAGCAGAGGCAAAGTAAACAATCCACCATCTTCCAGGGACCACAGACACAAATGCACACACAAACGTGCACACCCTTACTGACGGCTTAAACAATTGGTCTCTTTTTCTTGTTTTTTGCAGCTACATTAACAGTGCAATACATAAAACCTAAAAGAGCATCAGAATTGATGGAGATGTGGGTTCATGAAATCTTCCTTACAGCCAGAGTCTTCCCAGAGCCGGTCTGTGCAATTCCCACCATGTCTTTGCCACTCAACGCCACAGGGAAACCCTGGGACTGGATGGCCGTGGGCTCCTTGAAGTTCTGCTGCATCAACACATCCATCACATACTCTGCAGGTACAGCAGGAGACAAGAGATTCTTTATTTTTGTGTTGTTTGAACAAACGCAGCAAAAATGGAAAAACTTTGATTTGTCTGAAAACACGTGAAGACATTAAGTTGAGTTTTGGGGAAGAACTGCTGCTAACTGAGAGTGACAGAACTCAGACGCTGTGCAAAGAAGCCGGGACAGGATTTCCACCAAAATTCCTATCTGTGTGTCTTTGATTACATCACAAATCCTTCAAGTAGACCACTAATCCTGGACTGAGATAAAGTGTGTATCTCCCTAAGAAAACTGTGTGGATGCAGCATTTCATTGGAGTAAGTGCAGAGGACTGACGAGGAAAATGGGCCTGATGAAAAGCTGTGACAGGTTTGGGACAGCCTGAGCCTCTGATGGTGATCTCCTTCTTCCTGTGGAACTCCTCCACCTCAAACTGCACACAGCAGAAGAAAAGAGGACACATGTCAAACCTCAGGGATGGGGTCAAATGAAGGGAAGGGATTTCCCACACTCAGGCACGTGACTGTAAATCTACCTGGCTGACGCGCTGCACCTCTGGGTGTTCGGTGTAGAAGTTCTTCTCAAACTTCGGCAGCTCGTCCAGGTTCCATCTTTTTTTGCGCAGGCGTTCTCCCGGATTACCAAACTTCATGGGTGGGGGACCATTACGGCTGCCCATGCCTCCACCAAACCGAGGCCTTCCAGACAAAACAAACATGAGATGATGACATTAGTATTAATGCCTTTGACCATTTCTGTTTTTGAACCTAAGACTTTTCTCTTTTAAAGCTGCACATTGCATTTGTTTTTGTGTGTATCATTCATGCAGTTTGTTTCTGTATAATGAGCATAATCTGTGTATTTATTTTTGTTTCTTTGACCTTTATAGTATATTGAGTGCCTCTCATGTTAAATAAGACTCTAGAAACAAAAGATGATCCTGAACTTTTATCAATGGAGCAGCAGCTTTTAAAGAACAAAAATGGAAAAAAAAAAACTCCGAACCGCAAAAGTCTGCAAATGTCTCAACAGCTGTCAGGGACAAAAAAATCCTTTAAGTAATTGTGCAAACAAAAACAAAAAAAACCATTATCAGACAGAGCCAGATATCTGATTTCTCCCCAAGAATCTCATTTCTTCCAGCGTTGATATGATCCTTTTCTCAACCATATTTGAGAGTTAATGGTGGGAATCACAGGCAATTTGGTTTGATTTCCAACTCTGAGTTCAACAACTTTCAAAAACATTTAGACGCATCCAATTTGCCTTTTAAAACCCATTATGTTGGATTTTGGTAAACAGTTTTGAGACAAATTCTTTTTTATATATAAATGATTTAAATTTGCAAAAGTCTCAAATGTATTGAAACTTTTGCTAACACAACTATCTTTCGTTCAGGAAATGTTTTAAAACATTTAATAGAAGATACTGAAATTGAAATGGTTAAACTTGAATATTAATTTAATAATAATGTGCTTTCATTGAAATGGCAAAAGACTATATTTATGGTTTTTGCTAATAAAAAACAGGAAGAAGTAAAACTGCTTATTGATGGAGTAAAAGTTGAAAAAGTTTTGAGAAAATTTGTCTCAGAAGCTTCATATATCATACATTAAAACTAGAGTAGCAAAAACGTTATTTGAAAGTACTTTTTATTCTGTATTGTGCTGATAATTTTGTATTGTTCAATGTTATTGTCTTATTTTACTTAAGGTGTTGAAGTGTGGGGTAATACATTTAACATATAAAGGAAAAGGTATTCATAAAGTTGGATATAGGATATAATACAAATGCATTATTTATGAAGTCGGGATTGGTAAAATGTGAACATTTAGTAAAACAGAAAACTTTATTATTCATTCTAAACAAAGAGCCTACAAAACGTATTTGTTTTACTTTCAGAAGATGAAAATCACAGGAGGAAATATGATTTTGAGCTTTAAGTTGCTCGCAGACATGTTTTTCCTTTGTCGTTATAAAAGCCTGGAATTTTCCAACAGAGAATTTTTGAAAAGTTGTACAAATGAGCCTTTATTTAAAAAACAAACATTTAACACTGTATTTAAGAAACTTGAGAAATGTGTTGTTGGCGTTGTGTGTGGTAGCAGGCGGCAAAGGCCATCTAGGACGATTTCCTTTTTCCCCATTTCTTTAAGAAGTGATGTAGGGGAAAAAATGATACAAGAACTGTATCCTTCTCACTGCTCCTTTCCAGTCATGACGATGTGTGCAGCTATGCTCTGTACTGATTATATTAATGTAACGTGGTACTCTTTATGAAAAAACAACAACAAACAAATAGTTACTTTAATTATAAAAAAAAATTAAAAAGGAAATGTTTACATTGACAGTAAAAGACAAAACCAATTCTTTGGTTTAATGAATGAACTTTGCATTTTCTAAATGAGGTTCAATTGAAAGAGTCACTAATACACTAATACTGATGTGAAAACATAAAAAGAGAAACCCTGAACAGTGTCAGTGTAAGTGTAAAACAACAGATGCTTGTTAAATGAAACTAATATGGCCCGTGTGGGGAGTAAACAAAGAACCGCAGAAGAATGGAGCTGGTTATTGCAGATCTCTGTAGGACTTTTATTTTAACACCTGGAGACCAGGTGTTAAAAGGTTGAGCATCACAAAAAATAGAACAGACATTTTTGAGTAAAGAAAACACCGTTGTTTTATATAGTTTTGAAATCAATCTAAAAATAAAATAAAAAAAATAGCCAGAAGCGTGTAAAAGAGTTTTTATTGTGATCAGAGTCCTGAAGTGAGTTGAATAGATCTGATGTTTGCGATCATTTGAATACAAGAGGTTTCAGGTCGCTTGAGCGCCCCCTTTAGGTCGATATTGGTACCTAGACGTGTTTTTGTTGTTGAGCTCGACCTGGGCCTGCAACACTTACATGACAACAGTCGTTCATTTTAGAACCACTTTTACTTAAGTGTCGGTCCAACCGTGCATTGATTTCAACCCCATCTCGGTTACAAACTACAAAAAACTTCAGCAACAGTGTTCCGTGACCTTAGTTTGTTTGCTTGTGTGTCAGTTAAACTCGCCTGTCTCGTCCGCGGTCTCTGTCCCTGTCTCCATAAGAAGACCCTCCTCTCATGATGGCGGTGAAACGTTTCCCCTCCGCGCTTTCCCCCCCGAAGGCTTCCCACAGCGCAGCCGCAGTTACTCAAATAAACCTGCAGTTAAAGGCTCGAAATGGTGGATAAACACAACAACAACAACAACAAAGACGTACACTTGGGAAAAGATAGTACGTCAGTCACGTAGCTTCTTCTTCTTCTGTGGTTTATTGGCGGTCGGCAAACAGCTCTGTGGCGCAGTACCGCCACCACCCGGTCTTGATCAGGATGTGTCGTTCCCTTACTGATTTTCTGCCTTATAATTGAGTGTTGGGGTCACCATGAAAAATACGAAAATAAACTTGTTCAATTATGAGAAAAAAGTCAACATTTTACGAAAAGTAATTAGTCAAATCAGAAAAAGTAACAACTTTACATGAAAAAGAAGTGCTTTTTTGAAAATGTTGGCAACTTAGTTGTGTAAACCTCCATCTACATTATGTGCAGATTAAGTCCATCAGTGCAGCTATTTATTGTGATGGCATCAGGTGATTCATCTTGTGTAGTTTAATGGCGGACGGGGGTGGTTGACTTTGAACGTGGTATGGCTGTTGGTGCCAGAAACAGTTGATCTACTGGGATTTTCACCCACAACCATTTCTAGGGTTTACAGAGAATGGTCAGAAAAAGAGAAAATATCCATTAGTTCTGTGGTCGGAAATGGTTTGTTGACCGTGGTGCAGCGGTAGGGCGGTCGACCTCTGATCGAACGATTGCAGGTGCGATTCCCGCTTTGCCAGTCCTTGTGTCAAAGTGTTCTTGGGCAACAACCCCCATTTTGCCTCTGGTGGTATTTGGCAGTGAAGCTCCCATCAGTGTGTGCATGGGTGAATAGGACTGAGACTGTAAAGTGCTTTAGGCCTTCCTTGAAGTGTAGAGAATGACCATACACCATGTACCATTTGTTGATGTCAATGGAGAATGGACAGACTGGTTACAGCTTATAGAAAGGCAACGGTAAAACAAATAATCACAGGATCTGCAGACGAGCATCTCTGAACACTAGTGATGGAACGACTGGGAGATCAGTCCATTTGAAACTTTTGTTCCGAATGCTCTAAACACCTCACCACAGCAACAGCAATTCTGAACTTAATACAATGTGTCTTGTGTTTTTTTAACTTCATAGATTGGAGTAGATATGGTAAGATTCTTTCTAATAAAAATATGTTTTATAATATGAAATAGCGACACCTGCTAGTTGTCTGTTATTACTACATCCAAGGATACATGCTGTCAAAACCTCATGACTTCAAGATTTTTTTTTTAAAACTTGTCCTGTCCAGCAGCTGAGCAATCAGAAATGAGCGGAGAGTCTCTTATGTTAGACAGAATTTACTGTTACAGTTGAGGGCTATTCGTCTTCGGACACACAAGGCGTATATTGTGTAAACCCCTTTTGTAATTTAAACTAAAATTCATTATTGATTGTTTTATTATTGATTGTTTATTTTCTTTATGATCGATTTTTTATTGATTAACTTTATTTATTGATGATCTTTGTATCCTTTGGACCAGATGGAAAAGAAGAAGGGGGAAGAAGAGAGCAGGATCAGAGAGGAGGGGTAATGGCACAAATATTTGTCTAAAATAGATTAATATCATTAGCCTATTTTGTGCTTATAGTTTGAGTATTCCTCTAATTGTTTTTTATTTGTAAACATATGAGTATGTGTATATATATGTGTGCTTGTATATGTATATGTGTAAGTGTGTGTATGTGTGTATATGTATGTGCACACGTATACATGTGCATGTATGCATGTATTTATGTGTGTTTATGTATATATATATATATATATTTATTTATTTATTTATATCAATAACAGTGGACATACTGTTTGATCAGTCTTGTCATTTTGAATGCTATGTTTGTGTGGTTTAGAAAAAAAAAATAATAAAAAGTTTCCAAAAAATGGGCGGGGCCAACATATCTTTTGGCTCCAAGAGTCCCCACATACAAAGCTGTCAACATGCATACAACACAACCACAGCTCACACACACCTATGCATAGAAACAAACACATGTAAAGCAATCAATGCTCTAATATATTTATAAGATATTTATTGGTTGAGTGTCTGTCTAGATCATATTTATTCATTTAATTGTAAACAGTTTGGGGCTCCATTCTGTATGACCTTTAGTGTAGATAATTTAAATTAATTTATGTTTATGCGTATTTCAACAAAGTTATTTGTTGCTAAAGTTTTGTTTGTCTGCACTTGTGAATTTAGATGTGTGTCCGTAACAGGACTTTGTACTTGTAGAAAAAAAAGGTTTGTCCCTAAAAAAGTTTTCTACTCCTACACAACATTTTTACAGACACACACATTTCCTTTTAGTTGCAAAACCTTTTACAGACGGAATATTTCTCTATAAATACATTTTTTTTTTACTGACATACATATTTCTTACTACAAGCAAAAAAACTTTGTACAGGCGGACAATACTTTAGCATGAAATCTAATTTCATATATTTCCTACAACACAAAAAGGGATTAATTCTTGTGCAGTTCGTAAGAAACTGGAAAACAAAAACGACAGGAGGCCGCTGTCCCTTTTACCTCCCTGCAGAGGGCGCTCGCGTTCCGTCCGGCTCCATTCACAGTAAACGAGTAAGAGTTCTCTGCCCAAACAGGAAGTGCGGGTCTGCGGCAGCAGCCGCAACAGAGTAATTGAGGTGAAGAAATGTCAACTGTTTGACTTTAAAGTGCTCCAGAAAGAAGAAATGCCTTTGTTAATCCAAAACAAGGAGCTTGAATGCATAAACTCCACTGCAGAGCTGTTCGAGAAATATCCACATCTGCAGGTTTGTTTGCGGAAAGTTTCAGCTTTCTAACTCACAGTCCTCATCTTCTCATGTTTATATGAATGTGGGCTTGAACCAAAGACCGTAGAAAATAATATATGCCAATGGGTTGATCTGTAGCTGTTGGGTTCATGAGGTAAGTGTAACAGCAGTAAATCGAGACATTAAAAAAATATGAAGTCCTCATTTAAATGTCGAAAATAACACTCTTACTTTCATTCTAAATGCTTTATTGTGTGAATGCCAGAGGATTCCACTTCCGGTTGATGTTAATGAAATTTAAGTTTTTTTATCCCTTAAACTAAAATTATTATCACAATGTCATGTTTTTGTTTCATAACAATGAAGACAGAAGTCTTTGAAAAACTTAGAAACCCGTTTTTGAAAGCTTTAATATGAAGTTAGATTTGTTGCTAAAATATTTTCTGTTAGTAAAAAAAGTTTTGTACTGGTTATAATAAATGTTTTAATAATAAGCAATAATAATAATTAAATATTGTATTTATAGTTATTATTATTATTTAAAATGTTTTGTAACTGTAGAAAAAAATTGTCCGTCCATAAAAAAGTTTTGTAGCTATAGTAAGAAATTTGTGTGTGTAAAAATTGGAGTTGATCTTTAACCATACCCAACAGAGTAGTATCTTTAATTAATTTAGGCAGTTTGGATCATAAATGCTTTTGAGCATGAAGTGTAAACATAAAGTGTCTTCCTTGCTCCATGATTTAAAGAAACCTGATTGATTCCTGGATGTGTTGGCTCTATATTTTTGATCTTTTACATGTATTTTTCCAGGAAAGTGCAAAAACATTTCGCTCCAGGCCTCCTGTTGATGTGGATCCAAAGTGCCTGCTGTATGTCCACCAGAGAGAGTTTGCTGCAACAACCCCTGCTGACAGTGAGTCCAAATTATATTCACAACTTCAGACGAGCCACTTTGATTATTTGTTGATGTGTTTGATGAGATCATTTGGATGTCTCAGTTGAGCTTTAGTGACACAATTAATTCTGAAATTCTCTGGTAAACAGAGAAGTGCGTTTAAAAGAATATGAGCCCTGCACTGCCGTACTAAGCACTCATTTCTTCATCTTCTGTTAATATTTTTTCCAAGAACTTGAGGGTGAAGCATCACTACTGATCTCTGATTGTGTTCCATCCCTGATCTTTGAAGTTCCTGTTTAGTTTTTAGACTTCAAACTGCTTTTTTTAACTGAAGCTGACTGTAAATCCAACTTGGTTGATTTTTTTTCTTACCTTAGCCATTAAGATCACCCGCTATGTCCATTTTTTTCTTTCTTCTTTCACAGAGTTTGTTTCAGTCATTGGGTCAGATGATGCCACCACCTGTCATCTGGTAGTACTGCAACACACTGGTATTTTGACTCCGTTTGATTTTATTCATCAACATCAGGTTTTGTGAACTTAGTCAGTCTTTGGTGAAAAAGAGTGCTTTGTGTTCACAATGTTTAAACAAATGACTGAGAGTTTTTGTGAGACGAAGTTTTTTCTGTCTTTAAAAACTCTTGAACATTTAGCAAGCACCCTTTAGTTTATCACATCTGTACGACTGCTTCTCATTGTTCTGTGAGAAGCACTTTCTGATTTACAGTTGGTGCAGAATGTGACACTGTAACCAAACAACATGATCTCTGCCTATGGAGAGAAATAAGTAACACTCTGATATGTGTGTACATAATTGTTGATTTGTGCGTAACTTTGGATTTATGCGTGCATAATTCTGGACTTGTAACTCATACGATACATTTTGTGCATAAAATACATAATAAATACAATTTACACATGCTAACCTTAGTCACAACAGCTTGAAATGAACTACACACACAAATCTTTAAAAATTGCACACAAATCGCTTGTTACGCACACAGAATCACATTTACACACAAATCTCATGTGAGACTCTTTTCACGTCTCCCAGATTCATACTAAGTGATGCATCACTTAGTGATAGTGATACTTATTTGTCTCCATATCTGCTCCTTGCACAGGTTTCCTGTTTTCTTTTAGTTACAGTTTGATATCAAAGCATGATATGGTTTTGATTTTACAAAGTGTTGGGTTTTGTTTTGTTAGGAAGCGGAGCCGCCTGCCTGGCTCACTGTGACGGCTCCAGCACCTGGTCGGAGGTCCCTCTCTTTGTGAAAGCAGTAGCATCGCTGAGCACCTTCTGTAAGGAGGGCAGGTACGGTGCAAGCGGGAAAGGTGCTGCTCCTCTCTGCTCCCTCATCACGCCAGGATTTCTCTTCTTCCTTTGCATTTGCAGGTTTGAGCTTACCCTCGTAGGAGGATTTCACGACGACTCAAAAAGGTCTCATGAACTCAGTCTTGACATACTTGGTACGATCCAGCAAAGTTCCCTTGAGTCATTCGGCAGAATCGAACCGTTTCCAGGGAGAAACTGAACATCAAATTGACTTAAATATCTGTATTTTACAGCAGCGTTTCAGAAACAGAAAGAGGAAATTCACCTGGAAACATGTTGCATTACAGGTAACTTTAATGTGCGTTTGGAACAGTTTTTGTCGCGTTCTTCCTCTGATGGAGCATTTTCTGCATTAGAGGTGAACGACGTGGTTTGTGATCGCATTCACAGACCTGCAGTGTACGGCATAGGTGAGTGACACACATGCTCGGAAGCTTTCCGGCTGCACTGTCCGTTCCACTGATCCGCTCTGTGCTTGGGTTCAGGGGTAAATGTGAAAACAGGTGAGGTGTTCCCCGCCTCCTTCACAGACAAAGGCCCCGCAGAGGAGCTGCGATCCGCGCGCACCTTCATGGGGGGGCAGGTAAGGTGGAACGGGTTTGTTTGGGTGTTGGTATCCTGATGATTTCCTCCTTATTCAAATCCCGATTAGACTGGGCTGATTACCATAATCTGATTTATGGTAATCTGGCATGTAACCACTTTATTATTTTATGACTATCAGATGACAGAGTTCAGAAACCAGTCTCTCTAGTTGTTGTTTTTGACATTTTAACCAACCTGGCCATGACTGAAGACTAATAATTTCCAGTTTGTTTCAAAGATGCAAAAAAAAAACAAGGTTTCTGTTGCTGCAGCACATTCACATTTGTGAGAACATTAAGTGCAATGTGGTTTTGATTTGGAAGAAAGGGTTTCTTCAATCACAGGATGAGTCAAAGCACGTTTGTATACAAACTGTAAGCTTTTATTATTGATTCTTCTTCAAACTTGTTTATTGGTGGTCAAATGCTACAGTTTGCCAAACCTCCACATCTTACATTGATGGAGGTGGTGATTAAAAATAAACTCCAAACATTTAAAGGGCCTATAATCATGCAGAATCAACTTTTTGAGCTTTTACATGTATTAAAATGTTAATTCCTGATGGAAAATGTTTGTCAAAGCTAATATAGTATCAAATATTTGGATATAATTTACTCTGAAAGGCTTAGAATATCATGAAATGGGCCCTTTAAAGAAGGATCTCTGATTATTGAAGCGTGTTTTTTTTGTTGTCAGTCAGTTCTGCGTCTTCCTTGCAGATGGCCGACATCTACGACTGTAGCCGGGGGCTCGTTAAAGTTGGTCCCTGCAAATGGTCACCAAACCTGGACATTGCCTTTTGGTTGTCACAGGATGATGATACCATTTTGAAGGTAAAAAAAAACATTTTCTTTAAACATTTTTTAAGAGAATAGATTTTTCTTAGCGAGCTGGTTTGTTTGGTCAAAAAATGGAAATACAGGTAAAACTGGAAGCCTTTGGGATAAACAAAAGACGTCTTCCATGGTTTGGCACGACTGGTTCTGCTGAGCTTGGTGTACAAATGTTTTTTTGCTGGGCTAACGGTTCACCTTTTAGCCTTGAGAGTGTGTCGTCTCGCATTTGGCTTGCGAGCTATCAAACCTGTCTTGTGACAGGATTCATAGTGACGGCACAGATTGTATTCTTTGAACACCACCACTGTCTCTTGAAAGATGAGACGGACAGCTTTTTCTGTGCACTAAACATAAAAATAACCGCCTGTCCACTGCTGGTTAAATAATCTGCATTCATGGTGAATCTAGGATTTTTTGGGGGGTTCAGAGTACAGATGGGTGGAAAAGAGTGTCACTTTCTATGCGTGTAGCAACCTTGATCACGTGGCCAGTCTGACAAAAATCAGAGGGCTGATGTTATTTGAGAACTGAAAGTATTTGTTGTTTCATAAAAACAAATATGCTTTTCCTCTGAGGTTTGGAACAGATTATTGACCCACAGGTTGCTTCACTTGGAAAGAAGAAACCTGTGAGAAAACAGTGAATTTACCCTATAAAGGTGTATATGACAGAATCAGATTGTAGCTGTAAATGTAACAGTGTTTGACTTCAAAGATGTGAAATAAATGGTGACATTTTTATCATTAAATCTAAATAAATATTTAGTCATCTTTTTTTTCTGCTTCAGTACCTCTCCACTTCTCCAAAGGCTGAGCCTCCTCACTTTGTGCGGCACATCAAGTCCACCATCCAGTTTGTTTTGGAGCATCCAGACCCTGACGGCCTGTTCCCGAGTGCTGAGCCTCACCTCTTCCACCGGACGGAGGGTGGGGACTGGGAGAGGCTGCTTCACCCATGACGCGTCTGAACCCAAACTCCGCCTGCGCCTATCTTTGCCTCACTGTGACTGCCCCCCCTTCACGCTTCCTTTTTTCCCCCAAACATTGTGTCTTAAAAACGGACCAACCTTCATCAGAACCCGTGTCGGGTCTCCTGTGTCTTCTGACTGGTCCAATAGGAAAAGAGCCTCCAATCTTCGCTCTTCTGTGTTTCAAGTCTAAACAAGGTCTGCTTTAAAAGCCCTTACGCTCCTTCACTTTTTTCAAATGAAGTAGAATTAGTGCCATTTATGTAAATACATTTGAAGCCTTTTGCCTTCACAGGGCGTGTTTTTGTCACAGCCAAACGCGATCCTGCAGAGTTCCAACAAGGATTAAAAAGGAAAAAAAAAACAGGAAACCAGTGTGAACAGCAGCCTTTTCTGTTTTAAAAAAATATCTGAAATGGCAAATATTTATAAAGCGCTTTAATACCTTTTTAGAAGGCCCAAAGCGCTGGACAGTCACAGTCCCATTCATAGACTGATGGTAATCACCAGAAGCAATGTGGGGTTCAGTGTTATGCCCAAGGACACTTCAACAAATCTGTTTCCAAAGAGAGCAGCATATATTTCACTTGTTTCTGTCCAGTCGTATTTGTTTTAGTGACTATTCATGAGTAACGCAGTCTTTAAAAAGGACAAGGTGTTGTTGAATACAATCTAGTTTTGTTTCAAAAGTGCATTAATTTTTCATCCGTCACGTTCTTTAAATGGATGTGAGGTGCTGATATGTGTCTATTTAGCATGTCAGAGGGAAAATATAAATAAAGCTGATGGCTAAATGGATCTGCTTTGATGGAGTGACAAGAGTTTTAGCTGCTTTAACTTAAAATACTTGATTATAACATAAAAAGCAGAGAACAAACAGCTTTTTGTTTTGTAGCGTTTGCTGATCTGGTTCGTTCAAAGACCCACTCCAATAAAAATCATGGTTATTTTTTATGTTTTTAACATTTTGTGGCACTTTTCTCACAATGGAGGACATATATCAATAAAATTAAGATTAAAACTACATTTTTGATATTTATTTATTCAAATTGTGGTGAATCAGGAGCAGATGAAAAAAATATGTTTGAAAAAGCTCGTAGTTGTTGCAAAACTACACTCCACTCCACAAGCTCCATGCTCCGCTCCATTCTGATACATCCACTTGCAGACAAATAGATCCCTGTTATGAGTTCGTGTCAGTTAAACAGTTGGCTGGAAGACATTTAAGCCTAAATAATCAGTCAGTGAAAATGACAAACCCCGAGCCGGCCTGTCTGAACGTCTCCGCCTGGTGCGTTCACTGAGCTCCGGACATCCGCAGCAAAACAGATCAGTTTATCAGAAAAATGTCAAACACCAGAAGAACCTATCGATTATAATTGGTTGTTTTAATTGTGTCGACACTTTTTCTGACAAAATGCTTTGTTTTGCTGCGGATTGTTTAATAAAAAACATGTAGCCGACTGAATTGTGGTGTGTGTCTGTTTGGGCACGCCCAGGTCCGGAGCTCGGTGAACGCATCACGCCCGGGGTTCTGTCAATCAACCAGTTGTTGGAGATTTGAAGGAAATACATGGAGGGGCTTGTGCATGAGACGGAAGGAAGGCGTGAGGAGCATAACTCCACTAATCGGTACACAATAGAATAAAAATGGTGAGCTTTTCTGTTGCTGTTGTTGTGAGTTGACGGTGTAAACTGTAAGGTGTTGGTTATGAAATAAAGAGACTTCAGTCAGATTAATCGATGCACAGTGCGAGGAAAGGACAGAGGGATGAAACAGCAGCATTATCTCGATGTCACCAGAAAACTGTAAAAAAAAAAAAAACGTATGTCACTGCCGGCTTCCGTAGTCAGCGACCACGAAACCCACTCACATAAAGTTCAAGAATCAAGAATAAAAAAATGTTTTGTTCATGAATTCATCTTAATGCTGCCAAATTTCCAGCATTTACATAAATTTTTCATTAGTAGGAAATGATTCAGTCAGTCAACAATGTTCAGTTTATATATATATTACAATTTATTTTCTAATAGCAAAGAAACATTTTATTGAATTTATTGATTATTTATAAATGGATTCATGTTTTTTGTATCCTTTAACGTTTAAAGACAATAAGGATAAAATGTTTTTAATCTGAACAACTTGACTAATGAAAGTTGCAGCAGAAAGTTGTGTGTGTGTGTGTGTGTGTGGGGGGGGGGTGTTCTGTTTTAAAAGCACTGAGTTAATATGTTACTTTGTAAGTGTGATTGTGTTTCTGATGATGACTGATGACCTGTTCAGGGTGAATCCCACCTTTGCCCTACAGTAGCTGGGATAGGCTCCAGCAACCCCATAACCCCGAAAAGCATGTGGTGGGTTAAGAAGATGGATGGAATGATGGATGGATGGATGGATGGATGGTTCCCACCACCAGAACGCGTATCTCTTCAGTTCATCTTTAAATACCAGGACTAGCTACAAGCCCCGCCCATCCCGCCTGCTGTAAAGAGAAGGGCGTTTGTGACGTACGCTGACGTGCGGGCGCAGGCTGGGGGCAGAAGTCCCGCAGTTTGACAGCGGTCCTGTCCTGCGTGAAAGCTCGTCCGTCTCTCAGGGATCTGCGTGGATGGAGCTGTCCGCCGTCATGTCGGACAGTCTCTCGGGGTGAGACTCCTCCCACCGCAGGAAGCGCAGCTGCAATTTCACGACGTTTTCGCGGAGGGGGGGCGTTGGCGGTTATGGGAGAGGCGTTTCTGAGGCACGTCCGCCGGTACCCCTGGGTCACCAACGTGTCTCTGTACGGCTGTCTGTTCGCCGGGGGGGACTTCGTCCACCAGTGGTTCTCTCGGAGGGAGAACGTGGACTGGAAGCAGACGCGCAACGTGGCCGTGGTCGCCTTCACCTTCCACGGAAACTTCAACTTCTTCTGGATGCGTTTTCTGGAGCGGAGGTTTCCTGGGACATCCGCCGGGATGCTGATGAGGAAGTTGCTGCTGGACCAGACGGCGGCGGCGCCGCTGGCCACCAGCGTCTTTTACACAGGTCTGTGCCAGGTGGAGCCCGCAGGTCCATCCTGCGCTCCAGCAGAGGTCACTGAGTCGGCTGACTGTGACGGGGTGTGAGTGTGTTTGTTGGTTTGTCCTTAAGGTGACCGTGAACAACCTTTCCTTGACTTTCACATTTGATACAAGCGGGATTCGAACCCTCGGTGTGAGCGTGATGCACTATAGCGCCTCCTCTTCAGTGAAGGTGGGGGGACACATTTGCTCTCGTTGAAACTCAAAGTAAATCTACATGGATCCATTCAAACACACAGCCATCAGTCTAATAGATTTTTTTTTAGTTTCTATGGTAACAATTACCATCTTTTTTCCTAAACTGCTGTATCCCTTTCGGGGTCACGGGCTCGCAGAGCTTGGCTACAGTTGAGTGAAAGCTGGGTACACCCTGGACAGGTCGCCGGTTCGTCACAGGGCCACACACTCATGCACACTTAGGGTCATTTAACCTGTGAAGCATGTTTTTGGACTGTAGCAGGAAACTATGAATGAATGACCCGGATTTGAACCAGGGCCTTCTCGCTGTGAGACTAGGGTGCTAACCAATACGCCACTATGCAGCCCCTCTCAAACAACCTTCCACCCTAATAGATTATTGTTTGTAGTTTCTATGGTAATAATCGCCATGAACCATTTTCCACTGTTTGACCCATTGACTGTAAAAGAGACCAACTGGGTCCCTCCTCGACCCGGCTGCTGTAGGGAGGAAGAGTCCCACAAGCAGAAATAGTTTCAGCAGCTCTTATTTCACTTTTTAAAGTTAAAGTCCCACTTCCTGAAGTGGGAAATTAGTTTGCCACTTTTGACCTGGGGGAGCGGTGAGCGTGCTCAGCATCCATTTGGTGGTTGAACCTCCCAATCCAACCCCTTAATGCAAGCATGGAAGCAGTGGGTCCCATTTTTGAGTCTTTAGTACGACTCAACTACAGATTTAATCTCACAACCCTCCTGTCTCAGAATGCAGTGGCGGCTTTTGATATGAGCGACATGGGCGGTCGCCCAGGGCGGCATTTTCCAGGGGGCAGCGTGGAATTCCTTCACTCGTGCTTTCATTAAAATAGCATAACATGACACGATGACCTGCTGTCAAGTTATTTAGATATCTGTGATTGAATATTCAGTATTTTGTCTCTTATTCTTTGTGTTAATAGAATTACTATCTGATGGTTCCTCAGCTTGTTGTCAGAAATTCAATTAAAAAACAGCTTCAGTCTCCTTACCTTGGTTTAAATATTTTGCAAGAATGCTTTCTATTTACATTAGATGCACTTCTAAAACATTTGTAGCATATTTTTAGAAAAATAATTTTGAAGCTTTAAGTTGCACTAGTTGTATATAGTTTTCTTGACTCTTATCAAAGATATGTTGGATGTTATCATCATAAGAGTTACTCTCACTTTTAGGATTTTTTATAACAGTTCTATAAGCTGTAAGAATTTACAAGCTTCTTGTTGTACTTTTTATTGATAGGTGTTTGTTAAATATTTCAATGGAATGTTCTGGGTCATAATGGATGTGTGTGTTACTGACGGGCGCTACTGGTGTGGCTCGTCCAGGGCGTCACTTGTGCCAGAACCGCCACTGTCAGAATGAACACTCTACCACAGGTTCACTGAGTCATTGTGTCATTTTCTCTGAAGTTACAAACCGTTCTAAGACATTTTAAAAATGGAAAACATTACATTTTTGCAAAAGTCTATCTTGGTTTCAAGTTACGCAGTGATTACAGCAGTATTTACCGGGTAACGTAACGACAGGACGTGTCCTGTATTTACCAGCACCATCCTTCAGTGAGTTTGTCCTTCCGACGCTGTTTCTTTTATTTCAGCCCCCATAAATCCAACAACGTTTAAACCTTCCATTGTCATGTGTAACCTCCCTTTTGTATTTCGGCTGAAGCTCTAAATGCTCAAAGCAAACCATTTAACAGGAAAAGCATTGAACTTGATGTGGTGTCTGTGTCAATGCTTCATCAGGTGTCAGCTTCTTGGAGGGGAAAGATGACATCATGGAGGACTGGAGAGAAAAGTTCCTGAACACCTATAAGGTGAGTCAGAGCTGACGCATGCCCATCCTGGATCTCCCAGTGCTGTCATGCGGTCTAACAGGAAAGTGCGCTGTTGTCCAGTCTAACCAGGAGCTGCTCTGAGTTCAGGACTGACTTCCTTTACAAAGGAAAAATCAGCCAAACGTGGCCGATGCTGAGGAGACTCTCACCGCTTCCACTGCATCATTTCTGAGCCTTTTTTTTTTTTTTTTACTGTAAAGTTAACTGAGTTTTAACTCTGTAACCGGTCTGAAATGATGATGTTTTCTGTCTCTTCAGACGGGGCTGACGTTCTGGCCGTTCATGCAGGTAAATATTAACCTGTGCAGCTCTAAGTCCACTCTTTGTCTGAGGGTGTATTCAGACTGGACACATTTGGTTCACTTAAAGTGAACCAGAATTTATTTCCTCGACAATCCAGAACAAATTTTTAGTCTAAAAACACTCGGACCAGGAACCAGGATCCACCTTTTAAGGTGGTTATGGTTCGTTTCCAATCGGACTGAGATTCAGTTCACTCTTAGTTTCCTCAGTCTAAATGTCATAAACACTTATCAGCGTACCTTCTTAGCCGTCGTCTGGACCAAATGAAGCGGACACAGTCCGGACCAACGGACTTTTCCAGCTTGAATACACCCGAAGAGTCTTTTTTGACTTTGGGTCGAATCATTTTGCCGGCTTATCTAGGCTGTGGGAAAACTCACCTCGGAAATTGTGTTTCAGTTGCTGAACTTTGCTCTGGTGCCTCTGTACATGCGGACCACCTTCACCGGCTGCTGCGCCTTCGTTTGGGCCACCTTCCTCTGCTTCTCCCGCCAGACTGGCGACGGAACAGCCAGTGCTGCTCTGGCATGGCTGTTCCAGCCTGAAGAGGACAAGGCGGACTTCACCAAAGGCAAAGCCGAGGCAGCTGCCGCATCCAAACCCACACCGTAGCACAATCCAGTTTCCCCAGAGCGGTAAAGCTGGACAAAGCTGGCTGGGCAGGGGGTTTGGTCCGGTCCTGCCTGTCCGACGAAATGTGCGACAGAAGTCTGATTGTAAACAAGCCTCTTCATCCTGCTGCTGAACAAACATATTTAAGATAAACTGTTTTTGAAAAAGATCAAACACAAAAGCTGAGTGGAGAAATCCTGATTCGCCTGCAAAGTGCAGATTTCTATGGACTTGACTGTTGTTTGTGATCAGCTGAAGCTGCCTGGAAATCCTGGAATGGGCTTTGGAGACTTCTGCAGGTGGCTGTGAGGACTGGTGCTTCACATGGACATAGAAAGCCTTCAGGACGGGACTCTGACCTTGACTTTTAGCTTCAGAAAAATGGGGAACATGTGGCTGGATCTTTTGGTTTCAGACTCTGGACCAAAGCTTTAATTGGACTGGCAGGGTAGTTTCCATGAGCATCGTGATGGCCCGAGCGCACCTTGACTTTGCACTGTTAGTCCTCAGTTTGTTTGCTGATTGAGTTTTTGTTTCAGGAAGCTCTTGTGCTTAAAGTTCCACTCCAACTATATCAATAGAATTAACATATTTAAAAATTGTTCCTATTGCTCTTTTAATCATGATTTTGCCTTTTTAAGGCAAAATAAAAAAGAACAAATCAGTGTACAGCAGAGCGACAGTAGTTTATCAGAAATTTGCCTCTGAGTTGTGGGCTGCATACATTTCCCCATCATTAATCTTAAATTTTTTTACGTATGTCCTCCATCCTGAGAAAAATGCTACAAGAACGTGTTCAGAACACAGAAAGCATTGTTCTCATTGAAGTGGGTCTTTAAACAAAAAAATGCAGCAGTTTTCATCTTGCTCTTCTGGACAGTAGGTGTTACGTTGTTTAATAATATTTAAAATGTCTCAGAAGTTTAAATTAGTTGTGTTTTTATGAATCTGATGAAATTGTGTTTGATTTTGTGTTCTCTAAACAGTGTAAATCTTTCTGTACCTAAACTAAAATGTGAACTGAGAGTTTGTCAAAGCTGCTGCCTTTACACTGGAACTGAATGACCTGTAAACACATCCATGGATCATTTTGTCTCATCAGTGAGTAAACTCTTTGTGCTTAAACTCTAAGCATCTCTAACAAACGTTTGGATCTCACAGAGATTGGGTCGCTGCTTTTGACTTTTCCTAATATTTTTCTCAATGTTTGCAGGTGGAATTTAGAATAAAATAAAGTTGTCTGTTGACATACCTGAAAGAAGCATTGTTGCTGGACTCAACACAAATGTCATGTCTTTTTGTGTGTGTGTGTTTGTGTTTTTTTCTTTTGAGGTTTTAAAATGACATCAGTCCAACACACAACAAAATAAAAACAAGATTTGAATGATCATCATCAAAATGACAGCTCACCCTTAACAAAAAGCATGTAGATGACGATCACGAAAAGATAAAAAGCCAGAAATAACTCGCAGGAATGAGCTTTGAAAAGAAAAAAGTCCAGGTGAGGATGTGAGAAAACCCTGTCCCTTAGGGGTGAAACATTTTCCTTTTAACGTTTCAATTCACACTGAATGGTTAATGTCTTTAATTTTGTCATTTTTACGTGAAAGCAAAATAAACTTACCACATCTCAATCTAAATGGCATTTTCCAATATTGATTATAATCAATTGCTTTCATTTTGCAACAATTTTAAAGGAGATTGGTCGATTCATTTAACAACAGCCAGATCGATCTGGTGGATCACAGGAGTATAAATGATCACACCTCTACGGTCTCTTTAAACATTTAACTGGATATTACAAAAACACATTTTTAAAAACATTGTGTGTTTTATGTGTCACCCCAGACAACAAAGAAATAGAATAAAAAAAGGTTTTCATTAATTCTTTTCATAGTGGTGTTGCTTAAGGATTACATCCACCGAAAACTTCTCAAACACAAACCCTGAAATATCATTTTGAAATGCATCAAAAGTGATATTTTGCTCAGAAATTCAGCTTAAAGTTCTGCTGTGAATAGCATTTGTAAGGTCATTTCTTTTAAATGTGACAAAAGAGACATTATGTGCTCTGCTCTCATCATTGAAAGAACTTTTCCGAGATATGTTGCTGCCAAAGAATTCAAAGTCATGACATGACTGAAGAGTTACTCCATTTGTTTTTATTTACATTTTCACTGAAGTTGAGGCATTTTTTTTACATGTATTTGAGCACATATTTGTAAAACCATACTCCTGAAGGGAGTTTTGCTGCACCATAGCATACAATGGGCTGCATATATCTTCTATTTGTCTTTATTTGAAAAAAAAAGCATCCTTTCATTCTCATCTCTCTGATTCTGCACATCAGCCTGTATCTGCATCTGAAACATGTTTAAATGTCTGGAATTGCCAGAATGTGCATCTTTTAAAAATTGACTTTTTTGTTTGATTTCACAAGTTTTTAAAGCATATGTCAGACAAGCTGAGGTTTGTCTGACATGCGTTCTTTGTCTGACAAAGAAAATGCTTTTTACTTCTGCCTGAGTAATAGTATTTTGTCGTAAAGCTCCTCGAGCTAAAGTGAAGTTTTGGTGTAGTCTTCTGTCCGGGTTTTCTGTTTTTAGAGGCTACGGAGCTACATGTAGCTCTTTTAACCCTCCGTTATTGCTCTTTGGCTTTGAAAAAAAAGTGCAAATAATTTGAATAAGTCTAATATATGTCTAATATATGTCTAATATATGACTAATATATGACTAATATATGACGCGCAATAGCATCTAGTTGCCGTAATGACAGAAAATGCCATGTTTTACTTGGTTTTCTTGTATTTTATATCAAGCCAATCTGCTGCAGCAGGAGGATCTGATTTGACACATCATGTACTATTTTAAAAAGAACTTACGTGCTGCTGTTAAAGAAGTTAAAGTTTTTATTTATAGAATTAAAAAAAAATTTAAAGTCAATGATTGTAAATATTTGAAAGCTGCTTTTTTTTTTTAAAGAAACGTCTAAATGGCCACATAAACATAAATAAAGTTTTCTAAAAGGTTCAAATGAGATTCAGTGACTCTCGCTTAATTCCAGTCTGCATGAAACTGGACCAAATGGCTCTTTTGGTGTTAAAGATTGCAGACCCCTGCTCTACACTCTTACACTTCTATAAATAAAAATGTTTAGCTTGTGATTCTGTGACAAGTATTTGCAGTCATTTCTTAATAATATTTCAAAAATATTCTACAAATACCTATCAAAAGGACGGAGGATCAACAGTAAAATTAGGCAGCGTGACATGCATCCTCTGCAGTGCATTTACTGCGTGGCCTTTCCTTTACTTTTCATCTCTGGACGTCTCCAGGTCCTCCCATGGATGTGCCTTCTGCGCATGCTCCCTGCATCCTCTCCATCCTTCAGGTCTGGAAGCTCGTGCAAAGATGCTCAGCGGCTCCGCGCGCGCACCTCGCTCCTCTCAGGGTGAAACCGCGTAATCCGAAGGGGCGGACGCAGGGAACGGTTCGGGTTCGTGCAGGTTCAACTCCCGGTTTGTGCGCGCCAAACATGGAGCTGAAGAAATCCATCTCGGACACGGAGAGCGCGCTCAGGAGCTACGGTGCCGTGTCGGAAACCGCGTGGACAACAGACAAAGGTGAGCTTCTGGCAGCGCGGGGCATTTCGGATCCGACCGGTCAGGTCATCCCGGTGCAGCTCAGACGGAACCGAGTCAGCTGTCGGCGCTGAAATGGTTAAAGTGTGACTCAGAAATGTCCCGGTGACGCCGCGTGCTGCTGGAAGGCCCGTCAACCCCCCACCCCTAAAATCTGTTCACTCTGGATCAATGAGGGGCCAGAAGAAAATGTAAACATATTTCTGTTTTAAATCTTAACAGATTTTAAACAAAGCAGGCATAAAAATTCCAATTGTCAGAGTTAAAAAAAAACAATGTGAGTTTTGCATAAATACTTCAATGAGTATAAAAACTAGGAATGCAGCTGAATTCACTCTGGCCTTAACTTTAAAGTCTGCAAACACAAGTCTGCAGGTCTGCGCTTCTCTCGACAGATTTATGACCCCACTGAAAGGTCACAGATCTCATCTTTCTTTTGTTGCCTTTCAGCTATGGTTTCCATTATTATAGTTCCTGGGCCCAGGGCGGACTTACCGTTAGACAAAGGTGGGCAAATGTTTGGGGCCCCCGAGGTGAACACTTAACATAAAAATATAAAATAAATAAATTCCATGCTCGTTATTATTGAAGTCTTACAATCATCTATTGCAAAAGTGATCTTTTAACTATGATTGTCTCATTTTTAGACTAAATCAGCAAACCTGTGTCATTTTCTAGAACACAGTTTTACAAAGCAGCAGGAGTTCATTAGAAATTCCCCTCTGAGTTCTGGGCGGGACTGTTAGTGCAGAAGAAGTCTGCCTACATTTCCCATCATCCCTTTGGTACACTCTCTCCTGCTAGGTTCCAGATTCTCACAACCCCAAGCAAACATTAGCTGTGCATCAAAAATGATGAGCACTATCAGCGCTATTCAGCCGTAGAGTTTGGAGCTAGAGACCAGCTCAGAGGAGGAAAACAAAGACGTACATGGATCTGTTTGTCTGCAAGTGGATGAGTCAGAATGTGGAGGAGCAGCTTGTGGCCACTGCTATAAGCTTTTTCCAACGGCATCTTTTTGTCTGCTCCTGAATAAAGATGTACTCAGAAATGCTATTTTGAGCTTAATGTTCTTTAAAGAGGACTTCCATCATGAGAAAAAAAACCTGATTTTTTATCAGATTTTTATTCTTTTGTCTTCTTTAGTGAAAGCTGACAAATTAAAGAAAAGATTGTCATTTGTTCCTATTGGAAAGTGGTTGGGTAACAAATCAGCACAATCAATAAATGTAATGTTATTCCAAGCAGAAACAATGTCCATAAAATAGATTTCTTTAATAATTAAATGTGATTTCACTCTTGAGTTGTTTTATCAAAACATTTGGATTCTTGACACTGATGCTGTCTAAAAGTGGACGAGTGAAAAAGTTATTCAACGAATGTTTTACTTTATGTTAGCATTTAAAATAAAAAAAAAAAAAAACGCTGCAAAGGACCCCGTGTTATTGTTCACCTGGGCCCCCAAACTGATAAGTCCGCTCCTGCCTGAACCGCAGACTGTTCAAATCTACATGACGAGAAGCACAATATGAAATCTTCAGATCTGATCCATTTAATCTGTAAGAGACTGCAGTTGTTCAGCTTTTGTTTCTGCACAAACGTACGTTCATGAAAGACTCCAGGGGTGTCTGCACAGACGCTGACACTTCTCTGCTGTTCAGCTCCATCAGATGCAGCCTCCAGCCTGCATGATCCTGATTAAATCAAGGAACGGATGGTTTCATTAGAGCAGGTTGGCCCTCACAGGGATGCAGTCACCTGGAACCACTTCAAGCACGCTAAAAAAAATACCTCTCAGCTCTGTATTCCCTCGGATGTTTTTGGATGGAGCTCACTGATGTGAGGAGAACTGATGTTTCACCGATTTAATGGTCAGTCCAGGATTTATTGCTACTTCCTGTTTCTGCAAGTCAATGAGAACATTATAGAAAGAGAAGTTTCTTTTTACAAAGTTTGTCTTTCCATTTATTGTCAACACATTCGCTCAAGGATTCACTCAAATAAGTTGAGTCCAGCTCAGTGGACTTCTGCCCGCGATGGTGGGGTCAGAACCAGGGTTAGCAGAACCTGAAGAACACACAGAACCATGAGACTGCCAGTTCTGTTGCAGGATGGGGAGCCCATTCCACAAGAAAAATTGCAAAAAGCGAGAGACAGAGAGACAGTTTCTGGCCTTGGATTAGATGTGCAAATAGTTTGTCTACAAAGGTAGAATGTTTGTGGACTTTAGAGCTCAGGTCATCAGAAAAAGTGCCTGATTTTCTGTATGTTTGAATTTTTCTTTTACGAGAGAGCAAACGCTCGCGAGAATGAAAGTGTTCCTGCTCTAAAGCTTGTCACTCAGGAATCCTAAAAGAATACTGAGGCCAGATGAATGGAGGAATCAAATCCTGCTTTATGGAAACTGTCTTTAATTAACTTTCTTACTGAAAATTCTTTTGGAGTTTTTAACAAAGTTTTTCCTAAAGTTGAATAAAGTCATAGTTTTTATTATGATAAGATATTGTTAAAAGGAATGTAAACTGAAGCAGCAGAATCTGTGATTCAAAAAGGAGAGATCTTGAAAGTGCAGATGAAAAATTTAATAGTGAAACAGGAACTTGTGCATGAATTAGTCTTTAAGGGCTGCGCTCTGGGCTGGAGACTTGTTGCATGCCGGTACGTCGGATGACCTCGGACCAAGTGAAGAGACCCCAGACACTGACGGTGGTTAAGGTCAGACGGCGCCGAAGCGAAGAGCCAGGAGGAAAGCGGAGCGGAGGCCAAACTCTGGGAGATAAACCAACTCTGCAGATAAACCAACTTTTATGAATTTAAAGGCAGGAATTTGATTGTGAGCGTGTGTGTAGCACTTTAGCTATTGGCTCAGACTGAGGACTAATTGATGAATGAAGAATCAGCAACCCAGCATACCTGAAGATCAGGTAGATCTTCCTCATTGAAATTGCGCCAAACTTCACGACAAACATTTCCCCGTTGAAGATGCTGAACCTGCATTTGCATCCACACCCACATGGCAAGTGCTCGGTTCAGAGGAGAACACAGAACTTTAAAAGAACTCATGAAAGCCATTGCCACAGACCGTTCTGCTGCAGCTGTGCTGCTCCGTGCTGGAACGTCCTCAGTGCTCACAGCATTGATCAGAGCGTTAAGCGTTATGTGGTCAGTGGCTACTGTGTTTTAGCAGATTGACTGAAGTCAGCCTTTGCATGAAGATGTTTTTTCTTTGGGACCTCCACCCCGGGGAAGACCCAAGACATGCTGGAGAGACTACGTCTCTCGGCTGGCGTGTGAACATCTCCAGGTCCCCCCCCCCCAGAGGAGCTGGAGGAAGAGGCTGGGGAGAGGGAAGTCTGGGCATCTTTGTGAAAACTGCTGCCCTCACAATGGAGGAAGATGGATGATGGATGGTTTTTCTCGGCATCAACAACATCTATAATGACCTTCAACCTCCTATGATGCTCTTGGATTTTGGGTTAGCTCTCCACAATGGTGATTTCTGCTCATATCTTCAAAGATCACATCTCCTCTTTTCACTCATGTTTCACTAACTCCTGGCACTAAAAAGTATCAGGATTCAAAAGTCAGAAGAGGTTGTTTAAAGTTCTGTTTTTCCTGATCTCCCTGCTGCCGTCTGCCTCTCAGGTCACTCAGATGTGTCCATGGCAGAAAGCACCATGTCTCCAGAGGAGATCGAGGTGGAGATGGCCCGCATCCAGCGCCTGCGGGAGGTCCTGGTGCGCAGAGAGTCCGAGCTCCGCTTCATGTGAGTGACACGGTGTTGTTCCGCCAGAACAGTATGACGACAGCAAGGGTGTCCATCTGTGCTGTGGTTTGTCATGTTGTCATGGCGACGCAGTTTTGATGCACAGCGAAGACACCCTTACTTTGGGCGCCTGCCTTTAGGCACGGAGCCGCTCAGATGGATGAGAGCAAGCCAGTTGAATATTTCCAGGCTGGGTGAATGAGTCACCACAATGAGCTGCCTGGCTTCTTACCAGCCCCCGCCTCGGGGAATACAGATCAGCGTTCTCTCTTTTTACTGTCTACACTCGACACATTTTCTACGTTACCACAAAGCAACAAATAGTTTTCCTTCCATTCAATGGACGCACATTCCAACCTTTTACAGTAAATTCCAGGCAGCCTGTTTAGAGGATCACACTGTCCCGGGGTTGCAGGAGCCCCCTGTCAGGGGAGAGAGGGTGGGTACATCCAAAGACAGACAACTATACTCACTGAGGCCCAACTTAGCATGAAAGTTGATTTTGGATTGTGTATAAAGAGTTCACAAAAGCTCAGAAGAAGGAGAAAAACAAACCGAGAGGAGGGAGAGGTTTGTGAAGTAAGAAGGGAGGGAGGTGTAAACCAGAGCAGCAGAGAGCAGAAGGAGGAGGCTGAGGATGAGTCATGGCCATGATCCATCACACCCAGAATTAAGTGTGCAGTCGCTGCCACCGCTCCATCGTCACACTGGCTGATGGGTGGGGTTTCCAAGGTCGAGACATTAAAGCCACAGGGGCCTTAGCAAGGAACCAGAAGACTGATTTGATTTTTTTCTCCTAAACCGATGAAGACCTAGTGGGCAAGCGAGGAACACGAGTCTTCCTCAACAAGGGATTTCTGTGATATTATTGGAAAATTGTCCACTTTTTTATCTATTGATCATTTAAAAGACTCATGGCAATGAGAATCGTGGTTTCAGTGTTATTAACGTGTTCTTGTAGCATTTATGGAGGACAGATATAAAACAATTTAAGAGGAAAACTGCATTTCTGAGTATGGTGTTGGATCAGGAGCAGATAAAAACCTGCCGTCTGAAAAAGCTCAGGTTTGTGACACAGCAAGTGAAAGGCCAAAGTCTCCCTGCCGCACTCCAGTTCTGATGCATCTCCTTCCAGACACATAGATCCATTAACACCTTCATTGTCCTCGCCTGAGCTGCCATTTTTTTCTACACGAACATTAGCTTGGAGTTGTTATGGGCTGTTAGCTAGCAGGGGAGAGTGTAAACAAAAGGATGCTGGGATATCAATGTAGGGTTACTTCCTTCCAGTCCACAACCAAAGGTGAATTTCTAATGAACTCCTGCAGCTCTGCACATCATTTATCTGAAAAAAAGAAACACACAGGCTTTTTGTTTTGGGCTAAAAACACAATTGTCATAAATAAAAGACGACTGGGAACAATTTTTCTATAGGAAAAAAATATAGTTGGAGTGGGACTGAGAGAAGGAGGCTAAATAACAATACTGATGGCTGGACTGTACACTGAAAATGTCTTCAGCTCATCAGGTTATCTAGCAGAACTGGAGTCGTGTCCATCAGCCTTGTTTGCTTTTGTCTCAGGACTCACTGTAGGCTGGTCAGCTGTCATTTCAATCAGATATTCTGAAAGGCAGGAGCTCGTTCTATCAGGCTCATATCGCTCTGTCCCTGTCTCTTTCAGGATGGATGACATTCAGCTCTGCAAAGACATCATGAGTTTGAAGAAGGAGCTGAGACAGATCGTCGCAGTGCCAGGTACAGCCACTGCGCCCAAATGTTCCTTCTGAAGCCTAAACTCAGTAAAATCACTCCCAGGGATCTTAGTATAGGAAAATGCATCATCAGCAAGATGATGCATTTAGGCACAAAAGCACTTGTCAAACTTCTCATTTCAAAATGATAAGCTATCTTTTAAAAGTTGCTGAAATAAATCTATTTTTATGGAGAGAAATTCGACTCACTGGATTTGTGTCTGTGTTGTCATTGATTTGTAACTCGTACGGTACCTTTTTGTCTGGGTACTTGCAATTGTGCATTCACATGTACACTGGAAAAAACATTAACACTGGATTAAAAACATACAAATCCAACTTGAGATTCCAGAAGCTACTAAATACTAATTGGAAACGGCTTCTACACATACATAAGAAATACACAAAATCCAGTGAGTCTGTTTACTCTATATATTTTTAGTTTCACAGAACTGTTCTAAAACAGGAATCACAGAGGACGGACATTTGTTTTAGTTTTTATGGGTTTAATTGAGGTTTCTTCTCTGTAGTGCACACTGCATTCAAAAGACAAGAAGCAGTCAAACACACGAGCATCTGCTCATCTTCAGTTTAAAAGCAGCTCTAGGACATGGTTTGTTCCAGGCCGGATGCGTTCCCGTTTATCCCCCAGAACAGACCCCCACTTGTGTGCAGATGTCAGAGCTGCAGCACAATGCTGATGCCATCTGCATCCCCTTTAAGGCGGCATGCAGCCCCATCAACAGCAGGAGCTACCCCCTCCTCCTGGGGTGTCTGTACATCACACGAGCAGGATGGGCCGGTGTCGTGTTCAAGGACACACGCACCCACGCACGGCTGAAGAAAATGACAGTGGTTTGACATTATTGCAGATATGCCTACCTCAGAGAAACTGCACACTAGATGAGCACATTTCAAATGTGATGCTGTTGCAGTTCTCAGAATAGTTGGGCAGAGCATGGTTGCCATGGTTACCATGGTGCAGCAGCATCTCTTCTTTTAAAACAGCTGGCTGCTGTCTGAACATTGAGTTTCTCAGTTTTCTGGAGTTGCTGGTGTTCAACCGATCCAATTATTGCCTGATTTAAGTTCTGATCGTCCTAAATGTGGGATTTTTTTCCCTGAAGCTCCAAAAGTTTTCTGTAGGTGAAAGATCTGCAGTGGCTCAGAGGAAGCTGTAAGGTCTGTGCTGCATCGTCCTGCAGAAACACACACGGCCTTTCCTGAAATAGATGTTGTCTAGCAGCAGATGTTGCTCTGAGATCAGAGTGAATTGGGGTTGTTGCGGTTCAGAGGGAGAGCGGATGACCTCTAAACGGAGGATCAAAGTTTCAGTTCCTGTTCTGTGTTAATCATGCAGTAATGCTGTTGACACAAACAAGTCCAATATTTTCTGAGGGCCACCAGCACATAACACAGTCAGTAACGTAATGACTAGGAAGTCATTTTAATTCATAGTCCGTGTTGGTTTATTTTGAATGATCCAATTCACTGACCTGAAATGGATCCAGGACATCTTTATCAAACCTTCAACCAGTGTGACTCAGAGATAAATACCTGGTTCTGAACAGTGCAGGGGAAGTTTTCCAGATTGCTTGTATTTCTTCAAGATAATCAAGTGTAAATTAAATATGTGTACGAACAAACAAGTAAACAAGAATTAATGTCAAATCCATTAACATTTGAGTTTGATAAAGTTCAGTCCAATGTTGTTTTTCTACATCAAAACAATCCAAAGGGAACGTTATTACAACATTCACCACACTGTGTGGTCACATGACTAGGTGTTTCCACACATTGGACTGGAATGATGGCTGATCTTTTTTTGCCGTCATAATTTATGTTGTCTGCTGTGAAGACACTTGGTTGTGTTTACATTATAGTAAAAAAAAAACTACCACACTTAAATCCAGATAGCATTTTCCATGACTGATTATCAATTTATCTCATTTAAAAGTGATTTTTCAATGGTGCAGGTTGAGTCCATTCAATTCTGCCTCAGGTTGGATCAAAGGAATAGAAATTGATTTATCGTTCCCCCCCCTCCCCAATAAAGAAAGTTTCTGTAAATCTTACCAGTGTTTTTATGGCGTGGATGATGAGATCTGCACAAACTTGCATGTTGTGTTCTTTCAGTTTGATTTCATTCTTTATTTCCAATTACATGCTTTTGCATCAGTTGTGGTAACGTTTGCTTGTGCTGTTTGAAATTCTTCCAGTTTTATATCATCCATAGTTGAAAAAACATCCCAACTTTATTTTGGGGGTTGGAACTTCCGACATAGGTGTGGGTCGGACACTGTAAAGCAAGGCCTCGTGTGTGCAGGCGGGTGTGTGCGTGCGTGCGTGCGTGTGTGTCCTTTGGCATCCAACTTCTTCAGTGCAGGACAGGGTGTCCATCCTCCAGCATCCCCCACTGAGCTCATCCTGCAGTCATGTTCAGCACACAGCCGGGGTCTGCAGCTGCTGCAAGTCCTTCTGAGTATCATTTTAGAACAGGCTGGAGGTGAAGTAAAGTAAATGCATTTTTCTGTTTCAAAATAAAAGAAATCAAGGACTTAATGAAATCAGAAGCTCGTGAGTTGTACATAATTCAGCAAAGGTGGCTAAAGAATCAGGTCTGAGTCAGCTGACCTTATAAACAAGGTTAGTCAGCTCCGAGTAGTTGAGAGTTCTGCATCTGAGGTGATATCTGATGCCTCATTTCAGGAAGTCTGTGCAGATTTTCTAACTTCAGTTCTTCTTTTCTTTCAGAGAAAGAGAAAACCAAAAAGCAGCGACAGCGAGAAGAGGAGCTGATCCTGAAGATCCACAAGCTGGTGCAGAAGAGGGACTTCCTGGTGGACGACGCAGAGGTGGAGAGACTGAGGTACGGGTCTGGCACAGAGAGCAGATGACATCCGGGAGGCTGTTGGTTATCATCTGCATGAGGAAATGCACTTAGATGAAACCGTGGAAACACAGGGATAAGTTGGCATTAATACGATGATTTTATTTGCTTCTGTAGTTTTTGTGATGCAGAGGTTCAATAATCTTTGCGCAGATTAAGGAGGAAGACCAAACACTGATCCTCTCACACAAAACAGAGCAAACTTGTAGAGATCCATTTTTCAGGAGTTCCCGTCCGTGTCCAGGCCTGAACTCAAATCCCAGAAATGGAGATGAAGCTGCTCTCTGATCCTTTCTACTTTCATTTCTCACAGCATGAACACCCTCAAATCTTTGGCTTCCACATGTCTTCTGCAGATCAGAAAACAGACTGCTCAAAGTGAGATCTTTAAGGAAAAGTACCAGCTTCATGTCACTGTAGGCTTTAGAAGTGTTCCAACCCCAAAGCAGAAGATGTTGGAAAGAAAATGCTGCTGTTTTTCACAGCGTTCATCTCAAATATCAGTCATTCCAGTTAAACAACCTGTAGTGTTTTCAGAAATGTGACCATACTTCTCAGAGGGCGCAGAGTCCAACCGGCTCTCCGTTAGCCTCTCGCTCCAGACGGTGGAGTTCTGAGCTGCGGTCATCGGCCTCACTCGGTGGTCAGAAGCAGAAGATTCATGGGAATATCAAATGTTCATCACAGAGGTTCAGTAAAGCTCAAAGCTTTCTGGGAATTCTGCAAACTTCTCCCAGATTCAGGTTCAGGTCATGGTTAGCTGAGCATCAAAAGGAGAAGGGTATTCTCCATCCTGATCTGAGAGTCTGGTCCTGGTGCATGATGGGTATGAGTGATGGGTCAAAGTGAGCACAGATGCAGAAGCTGAACAGATTTATGGGTTTGATTTTGTGATTCAGGGAGCAGGAGGAGGACAAGGAGATGGCTGAGTTCCTCCAGCTGAAGCTCAGGCCTCTGGAGCAGAAGCTCAAAGTCGCACAGAGTAAGTGGCGCCTCCCTGTCCAGCAGGAGGAGGTTTTACAGGCGCATCTCATGAAACATTCTCGTATTTTTTCAACACCAGATCCTCCAAAGGCCAAGAGGCAGACGCCAGAGCCGCCTCCCAACAAACCCTCCATCACCAAGTCAGTGGCTGTCATTAAGGACTGCTGCGGCGCCACCCAGTGTGCTGTGATGTAACCTTTGCCCCCCGTTCCAACACTTGCATAACATAAACTGCAGCTCAAAGCATTTGTCCCTGAACCTTCTCAGGTCAGGTGGAGTCAGTAACCCAGAGTACTTTAGCCCCCCCCACAGAGATGAAGCAGTATCACTCCAGGAGAATACATCTTCAGACATTTGACCCCGACAGGCTTCTCAATTGTACCAAAGAGAGATGTGGAGAGAGAGAAGATGCTGGTTGAGGGAGATCCTCACGAGTTTCTGTTGCTGCATTTTGACAGGAAGCTGGAACACAGATTTGAGATGAAACGATAGACATCCGGTAAGAATGTCCTTCCAGTCTGAGCACGTCCCCGCAAACTCAGGAGCCTCTAAAAGAGGAAAAGCAGGGAAGCAGACCGACAACTTCAAAGGGATACAGACAAAGGTTAAGAGGACATGTTAGAAATCAGCCAAATGTGAATGATAAAGCAAAGAAAAAGATCTGAAAATATGAACAGCAACAACTCTGGATCTTCAGCCAATCATCTGTGGTGGAGGAAAGATTTTCATGAAGCAGAAAACAATGGTTAAAATCTCAACATAAGAATGTCACATTTTTTATTCTTTTTTATCAACAAAATAATAAAAATAGACTGTGGAATATTCCATTCCTTTATCATTTTCCTTCCTTACAGATGAATTATCACCCCTAAAAGTTGGCATTGTCTGGACAAAAATAGGAAAATTATCCAAAATGGAAAAAAAAAAAGCTGCCGAATCTTCATTCTTTAGGAGTTTTACTGCATCCACCTCGATGGGGTTAAAAATAAAAAATAAACAGCTGGAGAGTGAAGTTTAGTGTGACTGGATGTTGGTACAAAAATTCTGACTTCTTGAACTCCCTCAAGTTTAGCTCATCACAGATGTTTCTGAAGAACAGGCTGAACAAACGTCCACAAGGTGAAGTCTGACAGAGATTCCCAGAAAAAAAAAAAAAAAAAAAAAAAGACATTTATTCTCACATTTAGATTGCAGAGGCAGTTGTCCTCAAAACTCATGTCCTAAAACGAGATTCCATCAAGAAACTGATGCAAATGTTTAAAGTTGGGCTCAGTTTACGCACTACAGAAACATCCGTCAGACCGGACTACACGTTGAATTTAAATGATGTACAAAAAGTGAAGCAGATTACATGCGACATATCGGGAAGATGTTGATCATTTCTGTTCAGATGCTTGCTCATCATGCTCTGATTTTAAACAACTGCGCCTGCCTCCACAGTCGCATCCCTTCTGATGGAAGTTAGCTGTAGCTGTTCTTTGGATCAGGCTGGTTTTGATCTTCAGTTCAAGTCAAACCAGAAACCAGCAAGAGAATAGATTTTTACCGAGCAGATCTTTCCGGCGTGCGTAAATGTCTAAGAGCTGCTGCAGATGCTACTGAAGGCTGGGAAGGCTAGCTTAAAAAAAAATAAGAGTTTTCTTTAGTGTCAAACTGCTTCAAAAAAGCGGGGGGGTCAGCTCCTTTCCCAGTCTTCAGAAACAAACATTTCATTGCCTGTAAATACCAACCCTGCAGCCGTCCATCATTCTGAGGCTGCAGATGAAGAGGTCTGATGTCATCTATCAGTATATATATATATAGATGCATATTCTCTGAATTAAGCCTGTTTTTATGACTAAACGCAGCTCCCAAAGCCTGCATGGACGCCATGTGTTTGCGTGTCATGGCCAAACAGGCCGCCGCTGTCCCGTTCCCTTCACATACTGTAGTTGTAGTGATTTTTAGAGGTCGTGATGAGTGTTGAACAAGTATGCATAAGCTGACACTACTGTACATAAAGTGTATGTTTCAATAAAGGAGCATTTTTCTGGACTCTACATGTGTTTTGCATTTTCTAAAAAAGGCAAGAGGACGCAGACGTGATGCTTGTGAGATTTATTCTTGGAAATCTTTTGGTCCTTTAACAACATTAAACTGTTACAACCTCATTTGGTGCAGCAAAGCAATAAGAGTGCAAATCAGCGGCGGGTCAGCGCAGACGCAGACTGATGGCAGATAGCCGTGAAGCAGGTACACAAAAACATCCCGACACCTTAAGGACACGAGTCAGGATTTCTTAAATCTGCTGCAGAACACTATCCTTCAAATGCACTTTTCATCAACAAAAACATGTGTAAGTGCATCTTTTCAACAGGCACAGCAGCACCTCACTGATGATACGAAACCAAAGACGCTCTCCTGTCTGAGTTAGTCGTCACCGCAGCATAGAGAGGCTGGGAAGCTTCTCTGAAACTTTCATACTTTCATACTACGTCAAATGAAATCCAGCCAGTTTATTATTTAAATCATTAGTTGAACTGATAAGTCAGTGGTGATTTCTGTCAGATATTAAAAACTACAGGAAAAAAAAATGTTTTTTGTATAACTTTTTTTTTTTTTTTTTTTTTTTTTACATTTTACAATGATGACAGGTGGAGTCCAAAAATCCAGAAAACTTCAGATCAAAGTCATCAGAAAAGCCAACAAACTGATAAGGTGGGCCGCGCTGCCCATCCAAGACACAAACTACAGCATCTTTCGACACTTTGCTTTTCCTCAAGGTTACAGGCAGCTGAAGCCTACCAGCAGCACAGGAAACCCTGACAATCAAGTAATGCTGAGAAGCTAACACCTCTGTCAGTTAAGAATGTGAGCTTCGCGACGGCAGGGAGGAAAGATCACACTGTCTTTCAGCACCGAGGCCAATACAAGCCATTGTAAAAGCCGGCTTGATCCAGAGAGCCGTAGGTCTGTGCTGGAGGCTTCTCAGAGCCTCCAGGTTGGTCCTCAAAACCAATCACCTCCCATCCCACAACCAAACCGATGTTCAGTCTGAGACGTTCAAAAACAGACAGGAGTACGTGCTGCCTTCACACTCCTCACCTGGGATGCAGAGTAGAAGCAAAGGTTACCTGAACAAACCTTCTGCATCTGCCAGAACCATCCAGACCCTGAGCCACAAAGACCAACCATGAGCTCCTGCTGGCTGCTCCTCCTTGATTGAACATGTTGCATAGACTCACTTATGCAAACTATGTGTATTCACACCGCCTCCTCCAGTGCAAAACCGCTAAAAGAACACAAACAAGTTTGGCTGCTGGTTCCAAGCAAAATGTTCTGCTGAATGCTCACAGAGAGGAGGAGGAAAAGGGAGAGGTCCTCCTCCCTTTTCCTGCAGGCACTGCTCAACGGCCCTGAAGAAACAAGTCAAAGTTAGAATAAAAATCTCGAGTAGCAGCAATATCATTGATCTGAAATGACTCAGACCATTCAGTGGTTTCCTAAAACCAAATGGCCGTTCCTAATCAGCCTCTTCACAACCAACTACTCCAAACAAACCAACACTGCGCAGCACACAACTGAAATCCTCACTATCTTACCTTAGTGGAACAGAAACAGCATGATGGTGAAGCTCAGCTCATCTTCCGCTTCAGCAAATCAAACATTTAACAGCTGGATTTCATTTATACGATTTTTTTCTTGAACATTTTAACAGAGAAAAATGTCTATACCAATTCATCAACTGAAAACAGAGGTAGTGACATGTCTATATCTCATTTCAGAAAACTCAGATGTGATGAACCACTCTCCACCTCACACTGGATACAGTGACGACTAACTCATTTTCATCCCTCAGTTAGTGGGCTGAACACCCAGCCTCTGCTGGGATCGAAACTGCAGAGAGTTTGACAAATGAAAGAACTGCAGGAAATCTGCAGTAAGAAGATCAGAGCTTGATGAAGATCACAGAAAAAATGGCGAGCTAAGAGAGACAAAGAAAAGACTAAAGAGGAGAAGAGGAAATGCAGCTGTTTGTAACGGGACAGATCACACCGACGCTTTCAGAGGCGATGGGGTCCACGTCAGCCGCTGCTCCTCCGTGCAGTTACACTGCAGGTGTGGGTGGTGGGGGGTCAGACCGGATTCGCAGGAGAAGAGTTAGAAGATCTGGATGTGAAGGAGAAGTTAGCAGCCAGGCGGATCCTGCTCCTGGAGGCTCTTCTGCTGGGACTGCCCAGTAACTGAGGGGGAGGAAGAGGTCTGACGGCAGGAAAGTCTTCCTCTATGCTGGGGGCCACAGCTGGATTAGAACCTCCACCCGCGGGGGCTTGACATTCACCACTCTCTAACATGACCCACACAAAACAAAAAAGGAAAAACGTTTGTTCCAATGTTTTACTGCTAATGATCACATATCTGCTCTCAGTCAGGTCATGTGACTCGGGATCCTTTCCCCGAAAATCAGCCGAGTCAGAATATGACCGGAGCCATTTTTAAACCCAGAAACTCACCTGCTGGTGGCCCAGAAGCTGAATTTCCTTCGAAGTGAATCAGGTTCACATGGTGGTGGGCGATAGGGTTGGGGTGGAGCTGAGGTGACGGCAGGCACGACGGTACAGGTCCGCACAACAGGTCCACTGGTGATGTGAGACACAGCAGCTCCGACTCTGTGGCGTCGTCCTCACCTTCAAATGTGTGCAAATGAAGCAGGAGAAATGTGGGCCCTTTGGCTTTGGGAACGTACACAAAACTTAGGACATTTTCTAGAATTGCTTTTCTAGAACTGCTGAACAATCAGTCTATTTACAACATGAATCTGCTCCTTCTAAAACTGCAGATTAGCCCTCAACACCACCATGGAGATCAAACCTTTCCATTCCCTCCTCTCCCTGGTCAGAAACTTGCTTCTGGACTCAATTCCTCTAACAGGACGACCAGCCTGCAGAACTGAACCTCTGCAGATGATCCGAAAATGCAGCAGCAAGTCTCATTTAAAGAAGCCAAAAAGACCCATCCCAGCTCAGCCTTCCTACAGCTGCTGGATCAGCTTCATAGTAATGTAGGGTGGTCTTCTCAACAGCACTGACGACCCTGAACTCCTTTATCCACATGCAATAAACAACATAAACCTCTGGTGATCCAGAGTTCCTGTGAAGCACCTGAGATGACTCCAAACCAAGAACATAAAGAGAAAGAGAAAGGTCAGTCCAATGCTGCGTTCACAACAAACGCAATTTGTACATCAAATTCACATTGGCTGTCTATTTGGACGCGCAGCGAATTCGCTGCTCAACGCCGGTCCAAAAATGTGTTCATAAACCCCAGACGCGTGTGGGAGGAGCTACCGGTAAATGTTTTAGCCTGACCGCCACATGGAGCAGTGTCTGTGCATATCTCACTTCAATGTTTGGAAGACACGGGTGATGTTGGAGATCAGATTTGTTTATTTGAAGAAGCATCAATTATCACATCTCCATGTCTGAGATCATTCTGAGACTCTCCCAGTACGTTGAGCTTCACCATCTACAGAAGCTGCGTCTGGATGACGGCCAATTCAACGGTACTTCCGTCCCTATGTGACCCAGTTTGAAGACTTGCTGTCCCGCATTCGTTCAAGGAGGAAAAATAAAAATAAAATGAGAGGACCTTTTTATAATTGAGTCCATACAAACAAGAAACACAAAGTTCAGGACGAGAATGGTCAGATTCTCCTTCAAGTTGGATTTGTACTCCACTCGCTGATCGAGTGATTGAACATGCCCAAAGGTGAGTCCCTGATTGGTTGATGTGACGCGTCATCTTTGCCAAAGTTCAGATTTTTGGACCACAGACTGTGAAGAGACGGACAGAGAAGACGGTGATGTCATCCATAATAAACACATAACTTCCGGCTCCGCAAATGAAATCAATGCGGTTGCCATTCTTCCTTGATATGGGTGCTGCCAATTGGAACCAGTCGACAGTGAATGGTCGAAGTCGGTCTGAGTCAACGTTTCTAAGTTTGTTGGAAGTCCACACTCCTTCCACTGAAAGTGGACTTGAGAATCTGTCAAACGTTCGATGTTGGGTCAGCGGGCTCCTCATTCAGTCAATTTATAACTTTAACAACTTGCGATGAAGAAATATTTCATTAAAAAAAAAAAGTTTGCAAGAAGTTTTTCAGAAAAAGGTATCAGAGCAAGAATGACTATTCCTACCAATAGAATGACTGAATAATAGCTGCTCGTTTCTGAAAAGAAGTCTACTGGAATTTGGGTTATTGGAACCAGCAGGTACTTCCTGTTTGGATGCAAGGATGGTGGGATTACGCTGTCCAGTTCTCTCCACAGTCTATGCCAAAATTGGACGTCTTTCACGAATCGCGTTTGGTGTGAGCGCAGCTGGAGAAAGACCTGAACATCTGGAATTACCAGGGCTCTGAGTGCCAGATGTTGCACCGCTGACAGGACTGTCTCTTGGGCTGTCAGCAGGCTGGGGGCTGCTGGGCACCGAAGAACTCGCTTTGGCTAAAACACAAAAGTCATGTTGTGACAGCAGAGTAACATCAGGCAGCGTCATCTCATCATATTAGCATATTGTGGTTCTAGACATGACGCAGAAAACTAAACACAAAAATACATCAAAGTCAAGTTGTTTGGACATTCTTAAAAAAACGCAAAGAAAAAAAGCCTCCCATGTTCAGTTTGAAATTTTACTGATAAGATCCAATAGTCAAAGTGAAATTTAGAGCAGAAACTGAAAGCTTCTCTCTTCACATTGACCTGATTCCCTAACAAACTAATGTTTCTGCAACAAAAGGAGCAAAATTAAACAAAAAATACACCTTTCATTTAAATATGAATGTGGATTATATAATAATGCTGGAAGTGTTTAAAGACCCACTTCAATGAAAATCACATTTTTGGTGTTTTCAACAAGCTCTTGGCACTTTTTTCTCATGATGGAGGGCATTTGTAAACGAATTTAGGAATAAAACGGCATTTCTGAGAAATTCTTTGTTCAATTGTGGTGAGCAGGAGTAGATAAAAAACACTTAAGGGTTTGAAAAAGCTCAGGTTTGTGATGCAGCAACTGCCATAGGAGGGCCAAAGTTTCCTCACTGCGCTATCATTCTGGAGCATCCACTTGCAGACAGATAGATCCATTATCGTCTTAATTCTCCTCGTCTGAGCTGCCATCTGGCTCTAAACTGTAAAGCTGCATAGATCTGATATTGCTCCCTGTTTTTTTTTTTTGTTTTTACGCTAATGTTAGCTTTGGCTTGTGAGGTGCTATAAGCTAACGGGAGAGAGCATAAACAAAAAGTATTCTGGGAAATTGGCGGGGCTAACTTCCAACAGTTCCGCCCACAACCCAGAAGCAAATTTCTAATGAGGTTCTGCAACCCTGCAGAAAATATGACAACACAGGCTTTTTGACTGCATAATCCTAATTAAAAGACCACTGGGAAGGATTTTACAATAGATAAAAATATAGCTGGAGTGGGACTTTAAATATTTCTCAGATCTGTGAACAACCACACAGAATCAGAGAGAAGGAAAGTTCTTTACAACTGCCGTTACAATCTGCCCTGTTCATAGAATTTCAGAATATTTATCGTCATTGTATGAAATACAACAAAAGTTCAATTTGTCAGGGCGGATACCTAACGTAAGAAGAAAAAGACTCAGATTGTATAAAAGAGCAATATTAGCCAACATTATTGTAAACATGAACAGATGGCAAGAACGGTCATGTCGGCTAACAGCTTTTTCTGTTTGTTTTCTTGAGATCGCTTTAGTTGGTATGGTTATAGAACACAAAGAAACAGCTTTTCATTCAAGATCGTTGAATTTTGCAAATCTTTTTAAATGACTGGTTCATTTGACAGTTGTTCTGACTGGCAACATTACAACCATTTCTGCTCAAGTCTGCCCGCCACTGAAGTAATCAATGATGTTGGAGTGCAATGCCTGCCACCATAGATGATCTTTGTATCGATGTGCACTGTTGTTTTTTGGGATTTCAGTTAAAATAAAGAGCAGCACCATTTTCACAGTTGTGTGAAGCGGGCGAGTTTGAGTTCAGAGGATTAGGTCCCGTGTCCTTTTGCGTGTCTACATCAGCTGAGAGGCGTGTTGCCAGAGAGTTAACAAGTTTTCAATTAGTGATGATCTTGTGTTTGCTGTTTCAGCTCAAATCTACAGACCATCTAATACAGAAAATTGTGTTCTGTTATTGCAAAACAAATTTCCTTTTCTCTAGATGAAAAGCAAAAAAAAAAAAAACCATTAGCGGACATGGCTGTTCTTAGAAGTATGTTGTGTTAAAGAAATCAGCAATAAACAATTCTTCTTGCCTTTCATATCGTTCTTTAAAACGATAATCCTCTTATGACCGTGACCCTTGATCCAGACCACCTGGTCAATGAGCACAGAAGTAGAAAATCAGCTAAAGCTGGAGACATTTCTGAGGTTTCAAATAGTTTGTTCACCTGTTAAAGGTAACGTGGACAGTGACTCGTACCTGGGGAATGGCATTAAGCAGATCGTCGATGCTGATGCACTCGTACGAGCGTGGTTCCAGGCTGCTGCCCATGAACTTGCTGTAAGCTCCTTGGAACTCTGTCAGGAAGATCTGGTTGTAGTGGTAGGTGTGCAGCAGCGCTCGCACATTACGGGCAAACTGAAAAAGCCTGGTTAGCCTCACATATTCATGTCCAGCTTTGACGTTTTCTTCATTTCCTTCATGATATAACTGTGAGGGGAAAAAAAATATCAGCCAGTGATTTCCAAAGAAGGACAAAGTTTAAACAGAAAAAAACAGCGTTTTTTTTTTTTTTTTTTTTTACCTGCATTAGATTTGGGAGGCTCTTGAGCAGCTCGCTCAGGGATAGGAAGCCGTATTCACAGGGATTCAGCGGCGTGCCGTGAACAGCCTGGTATTGCTGGCTCAACTCCTCCACCTTCATACCCTTGGGCACCTGATCGGTATCTTGGGACATGAGAAGAGCCAGCAGCTGGTAGGTAAGCGTCCGCAGAGACTTCCTGTTGATCAGCTGAACTTCCCTACCTTCTGCTCCGTCCACCACCTAAGTCAGGAAAACCACCGTTACTAAATTTAAGGTAGCAGTCGCTCACACCTCTGCCTCCTTTCTGGTGACCCCTTCAGCTTTTATGCCCACTGATGAGATGTTCTCTGCATGCCATAGGAGGATTTACCAACAGTTGGTTATCCAGAAATAATCCAAGTATCCTTGGATAGGGGGAACATCTCTAAGGTCATCATGATATCAGTGTTTGAATTAAAGACCCTAAGAGGTGATTAGTCACTCGTCTAATCAAGTTACCACAGGACTTCTGGACTTTTAACAGTTAGAACGGTGTTTTCCGACCTTTATGAAGTCAAGGTACACCTTTTCCTTGACAAAAATCACAATTTTAGGACCCCACCCCCAACCCCTTAAATGGATCAACTTTCTTACCTTTACAACATGAGAGAGTTTAGCCAGCAGGGTGGACAGGGAAGGGGCGTCAAAGTCCTGCAGACGCAGACTGTAACCAAAGGTCTTGCTGTACTCCGTAAGCAGCTGGCAGACCGGAAGGCTGTAGCTCTTCTGTGCACGAAGCACTTTGACCAGCTGCGCCGCCAGAGCTTTGATTCGCTCCACCTCCGTCAAAGCAAGAACTTTCTCCTCACCACACTCCAACACCTGAGGAGGGGGCAGACACACTCGTTTTTTAGAAGAATTCAGCAAATCTCTGTGTGGTTTGAAACTGTTTACTGCGAAAATAAAAGGTTGAAAGCATTTTTTTAAATGGAAAACTCATTGTTTTGTGTTCTGATTATTACACACTTCAGGTTGTGTATTGTATCCATGACTGTATAACAAGGCAGGACATTTTACAATTCTATAAAATGCTTTTTTTTGATCAAATAATTTCTTCACATGTGTTTTTTTCAATATGGATCTATTAAACCCACTTATACAAAAAAACAACTGATTCATTTATTCATACAATGTAAAAAAAACTATAAAAACTCATAGTGCCAAAATAATTGATAACATTTTTACTAACATCATGACAAATCACTTAACCAGTGGCTTGTTCATAAATGGTATCAGTAATCACTTACCTACATTCACAGTGTTTCACAGTGAATTTAACACAGCAAACAAATTAAAAACATAGTCATATATCAAAGAATTACGTTATCTTAATTATCTTGGAAATTGCACATAAGACACCTAAAAATGAATGTCTGAAAAACATTTAATTAATAAATAAATTTAAACACTATGTCGACTACAAGCACATTGTACTGCTCATTGATACGTCCTTACCTCACATACTGTAACAAAGTATGGGGAAATAATAACAAATCCACATTATATCCATTTTACATACTACAAAGACGAGCAATTAGGATCTTATATAAGGTAGGTTTATCTGTAGCATACTAATCAGCTTTTCATACAGTCGAAATTATTAAAATTACAGGATCTCATAAATTATTAAACAGCTCAAACACTTTATCAAGCATATAATAAATTATTACCATACAATATCCAGAGGCTATTTATATTGAGAGATAATTCCCAGAAACTAAGAGGAATCAGGAAATCTCAACAAGCTATAATACGAACAAAAAAGCAGAGAATTCTGTGTGTTGTATGCAGGGTAAAAATATGGAACAATATGGGGTTAGAACACAGACAATGCAAAAATAGATAGATATACATGTTCAAAAAAGCTACAAATGTATGATAAAATACAAGAACTTGTGGCGTGTGTTTTACAACAACATGCACTGTATATATGCTATGCAATAATAAAAAAAAAGACTGCGTGAAGTGAAGATGTGAAAGTATATAATAAACGTATGGACACATACAAATACTGTGGTCATTATTTTGTTGATAGGAAATGTTGCGATGAAATTAAGCTGTGATTGATATTACAAGTTGCTACCATTGTAATAGTTTATCTTAAAGAATTAAGGGGCAGAGTTTAATAAGTAATGCTTCTGCCTGCTTCCTTTCACACATGGTTGTAATGTATATTGTGCTCATGGTTAAATGTGCAACTACAGATGAGATTGTAACATATAATTGAATGTAAAACTAACATGCTTGAATAAAAATAAACAATTTGTCATATATGCACCAGCTACTTTAGAAAATCAACAAACTGATTGGCTTATTTAACGTCTTCGCCCTCCTGGACGCAATATTTATCCTAAAAAACATGTTTTTCTAAAAAACAAAAGAATGAAAGTAGAAGCAAAGCACTCGTTTCTTCAAAGCAGGAGATAAAAGTGACACCAAGCAGCATCTAATAATACACTCATAGGCGAGTAACTAACTGACCTGGAAAAAAAAGTACACAGATTAGGCTCACAAAGGAATTTACTGTCCATCACCTTCAAAATATCAGGGATCGCCTCAAAGAGCTCCACAAGTTTTGTAAATCCATAGTAGCTCAGCTTGCATTGACGGCCAAAGTGATGATGGTAGGTAGGAATGAATTTGCTGAAAGGCATTCGACAGTGAGGCTGGTGACGGAGCAGGTCCACCACTTCCTTCCCAAACTGCTTGGTGCGTTCCATTTCCTCGACAGTCCGCTCTGTTTGAAAAGAGGAGTCTCTCTGATAAACTGTTATGAAACTCTGGCATTCTGGAACATAAACAATGGAACACATTTAAAAGAAAAACCTTGAACAATACATTCAAAGCTTAACTAAAAATCAGCACTCAAACATTTTTTGTAACACTAGCAGCACTTTTTTATTACCTGTAAGTTACACAAGTGAATGCAACAGTAAAAAATAAAGTTAGATAGACCTTCAGACCCATTAGCCAACCTCAAACACATCAGGCTGCGCCTTCATTCATCTCCGGAGCCTCGTGATGGGAAGCAACACTTTACATCCAAGCAAGGCAGATTGCCACGTGTAACCATTTATCGACTCAATCAAATCGATTCATATTCCTAAGATGCTGTCTGTCTGCGGCAAATAGGTAACCGAATTGAACTTTACCATTACGAAATGGTTTCAAAATGGAATAAATCAATCTTCGAAAATTCCATTTAAACTTGATGGCAACAAAAACTGATCAACCATCATTACAATCCAATGTGTAGAAACACTGAGTTTAGCAAAGTTGTGTCACTATATAGTGTGGTAGATTTTTATAATAAGGACAAGAAATACAAGGAACCTGGAAAACTTCACCTTCACTGTTCAGTACCAGGTATTTATCACTGAGTAACGCTGGTTCAATTGATAGCTAAAAATGTCCTGGACTGATTTTAGGTCAGTGAATCGGGTCATTTAAAATGAACCCCTATTAACAATGATTTGTATCAGCAACCGCAAATTACAATGTGATGTTGAATCAATAAAACAAATCGTCACACCCCCACAGATGACTATATTGATGCCTTTGATATGAACGTGTCCACAGCTGACCAACATCTTCTGCTTCACTTATGGTCATACTGCCCATCACATCACTTTATTTACGTATTCAAGGTGTTTTGACTTGAGTCGTTCCTGAGGCGGAAAATCAGAACAATTTTCTTTGTCACCAAGTTATTTTACAACACTATCAACTTTTAGGGAAGCATTTTACAATCATCAAAAAGGTTTGTTTTTTTTAAATGTGTGCACTGTGAACGGTCATTCGAGGGAGATAAGATACGAAAAGATAAGATACACTTTATTAATCCACAGGGAAATTTGTGGTAGGACAATAAATACAACATATATTGCGCAGCGGAGAGCAGCAGCCGCACAGATCTGGTGGTGCTAATTCGTCCAGAAAAGACACATCGGGGTGGGGGGGTGAATATTGTGATTCAAGGTGAATATCGAGTCAGTGTTTTTGCATGCAAGTGTGAATGTCTGTTAAGTAAAACTAAATGTAAATGTTTTCCTCTTCTGCTTTGTCAGTTATGCTTGGAAGTAACTGGAATAGAGGACACCCTTGACAACGAGACGTTTCATCTGAGGGGCCAATCCTCCTTTAAATATAACTGCTTAAATAAAGAAACATCCAAGCTAACATTTATGCTTTGCTCTCCAAAATGTTACACAACTATTGTGGGAGTAAAGGTATAGTAGGGATCAAAAGTTTGTGCACCGCAGGTAAAATGTCATCTTACTCTGCATTAAGCAAGGAAAGATTGAAAAATCTCCTAAATGGATGAGTTGACAGATTAGACATTCTCTTAATATGTAAAAAAAAAAAAAAAAAGAAAAGAAAAGAAATAGGCTTTATTTCCATAATTTACTATTTTAAAACAACAGAAAACAAAATAATTGTGTGTACAAAAGTTTGGGCACCCTGCAGAGTTTAAAGTATGCATCACCCCCTTTAGAAAAGCTGAGACCTGACAGTGTCATGGATTGTTTACAACCATGGTTTGCAAGAACCAGGAGATTTCAATCTCAAAGATTTGAAATAATCGGAGTCATGTGACCTTGCCCCAACAATCAGCATCATGGGTTCTTCCCAGCAGTTGTCCAGAGCAATGAAACTGAAAATAGTTGATGCTCACAAAGCAGGAGAAGCTAGAAGAAGATAGCAAAGTATTTTCAGATGACAATATCCTTTGTTTGGAATGTCATTAAGAAATGACAGTCAACAGGAACAGTGGAAGTTAAAGAAAGATCTGGAAGACCAAGCAAAATCTCAGACAGAGCAGCTCGCAGGATTGTGAGAAAAGCAAATCCAAACCCATGTTTGACTGCAGCATCTCTCCAGAAAGACCTGCAGACTCTGGAGTTGTGCTAGACTGTTCTACTGTCAAGAGATACTTGAACAAATATGGTTTTCATGGAAGAGTCATCAGAAGAAATCCTCTTCTACGTCCTCACCACAAAATTCAACTTTTGAAGTTCAGAAATGAACATATGAACAAGCCGGATGCATTTTGGAAACATGTTCTGTGGACCGACCAGGTTCAGATGGAACTTTTTTGGCTGCAATGAGCAAAGATACGCTTGGAGCAGGAAGGTCCAGAGTTTAATGAAAAGAATCTCTGTCTGTTAAGCATGGGGGTGGATCAATCATGCTTTGGGCTTGTATTGCAGCCAGCGGCACAGGAAACTGGAGATTTTTCAATCTTTCTTTGGGTTCTTTATCCACAATATCATCACATTTTACCTGGGGTGTATAAACTTTTGATCCCTATTGTACATGCAGGTCTCGAGGTGAGCCCCCTTTCAAGCAGAATTAATTTGTTGAAGATAGGATGTTGAACTGACCCCTCTTAGGAACGGAGATGACCGTGTCTGAGCTCTGGTGGGAGATGGTGATGGTAGTATCTGGGATCTCTGTCAGGAGGTCCATCAGGTCACATATACCATAGTCAGTTATCCTCCAGTCTCTGGAGAAGCACCTGACAAAACAAGGAGAGCGTGTCACAAAAAAAATCATTCAAACAGAGAAAGGGTGAGGTTGTCTTCAGTTCTACAGGTCTACTGACCAATGATATGCCTGCAAGAAGTCTTTGACTGCCACTTGCTTGCTGGCTTGACACTTTAGCAGTTTAAGCAGGTCTTGGGTGAAGCGCTTCACTTGAGCTCGATGGGTCAGGGTCAGTAAACGCTTGGTTCCCATACCCAGGATCTGTTTGTGTAGAGAGGCACAGTGAATAATCTACAATTCAGAAAAATTACTTTAAAAAAAGTATTTATGGTGCACAATCTGCATTCAAGCACCTGCAGCACATGAGGCACCGCCTCCAGAAGCTCCAGCAACTTGGAGAAGCCATAGTCAGAGACCCGGCACTGCTTGGCAAAGTGATGGTGGTATGCAGGGATGAATTTGCTGATGGGCATTATGCAGGATGGCTGACCCTTTAGCAGGTCGATGATCTCTCTGCTAAACTGGATGAGCTGAGGGTTTCCTACTGGACTTTTGCAGCGTTGAATCCATGGCTCTGCACAACACAAACAAACACTTGCATATAGCTGATACAAAGCAACACTGCTGGAATCCATCTGATGGTCTACAAGAACGATATCCAACCAGAAATTTGTGCAGGTGGTTTGCTGTGCAGCCACTTGATGACTTTAAAACCATTCTGAGCAATGACGATGGTGACGGTGGGAATGCAGGTAATGAGATGCTCAAGAGGAACAGCACCCTCCATCGTGTCACTGCCAATAACCAGTGGGCTGAACTCAGCAGCATAGCAGTCTGGAAAACTACATGTGCAGAGAAACCATTGATCAAGACACGCTAGATGATTACAAAGATGTCATAAGTCATCAGGGAGTCCGGTTGTACCTGAGAAGGGGAAGCGTCCCACCGTGTGATTCCAGCAGATTATTTAGATCAGAAGCTAAAGTGCTCAGTGACATCACAACAAATGGGATTTCGTAGGAGTCTGGGTCAAAATCTGCCTCGCTGGAAAAGAAGGCTCCCGGTCAGTGATAAAACTGAAGCTGACCAACCCAAACTTAAACCACCTAACAATGGTTTGTTTACCTGAAGTTCTGCTTTGCATAATGTTGTTCACAAATGGGTTTGTGGTACTCTAGCTCCTCAAACACAACGGGACTTCCATTTATAGATGAGGAGCCTTCTTGTGATGGAGAAGATCCCAGTGGACTCTGACGTATTTGGCTGTGAGGCAAAAGGCAAACGAGCCTGGAGCCCCCCTGTTCCCGCACAGAAACCAAATCGGGCAGCTTGTACAGGTCGCTGACTGCAATCTTACGAGAATATCTAAATAGAGGGAGAGAAGAGGGAGACGCATTAAAAAGCTGTTCAAACTGCACTGTGCATCACGCTGGTGTGATTCAGAACATGAAATGAGCTGAAAAGATACTGACTTTTTCTCATAAATCTCTAGAAACTTGAAGACAGGAAGGCAGTTGGCAGGTGAATCTTGAAGTATGCTGATGATCTCTGTGCTATAAAGAAAGAAAGGTAAAGTCAAGTCTAAAGTATGTCTGTTTCCTAAATATTCCAGCTTCGCTCAACCTGTACCTTAGAGATTTGTTGTTGCCACCCGTGACCAGAGACACCTGAACGCGCTTGCTTCCGATCTTATAGCGGTGCAGGCCGCTGACGGCACTGATGGCCTGCTGCAGGGATGACATCTGAACTGCAGCCTTCAGCTGGTAGTCTGTGTGGGGGCTGAGCTCCACAGAATTCACCTGAACACGTTGCATGCATTTCAAATGCAGAACTGAATTCTTTTTATAGAAGACGAGTCCTAAACTCATGATTTTAGATGAGTGATATTATGAAATCTTTCCCAAAAGGAAAAAACAAAAACCCCTTACCTGTCCAAACCGGGAGAAGGCGTCCCGCAGGGTCTGCTGTAGATCTTTGCGGGACATTCTGTAGTCCAGATTAGCCACCTGCACCTCTGCCCCCTTTGAAAAAGGCTCAGCGCGACCGTCAGGGCTGCGTGGGGCAGCAAGAAGAGGCGAGGAGCGGCTGGACAGGCAGGGGGAGGTGCTCCTTCCATGAGAAAATGGTCTGATAAGTTCAAGATGAGGAACATGACATGGACTGAATAACAGCAATGAAGCTTTGCTACCTTGAAGACCAGGAGCCCTGAGAAATGACGACTGGACTGAAGCTCCGGTGCAGGTTTAATCTGTTGAAGGCTAACGGTGTGGTGATCTGAAAGTTCCGGTCTCCTTTATCCACTGTCCCATTATGTGGATGGGAAGCTTCTCTTCAGCACAGTAGAGAGAAAAAAAAAAACGTTTTCTCTTTGGTTGCTACAGCAAGAACTTTGACACTGGACAGGAAGAACATTTAAGTTTATGAAATAAAAACAGGAAGTGGTATCGTTTTTTCCCTGTGCGTACCTTCTCCTGTAGATTGATTCTTTAGTGAAGCCAGGATTTGACAGATGTTCCAAAGTTCCCATTTCACAGTTACTCTGATGGGACGAGTTCAACGTGAGGACCTTTTCCACATGCTGCTGACCTGTCCTGGGTTTGGCTTCCACGTTTGTGAGGTCCTAAATGACGCAAATGGCACATGTTCATTCTATTTGTAAAGAAAATGCAGTCGTGAACAAATTATGTAAAACGCCACATAAGTTCATGGTCAGAGGGAATCACTAAAGGACTGTAGATGAACTGGAGATGCTCGTCTTGCAGGAGAAAACAAAATGTTTCAATTAGAGTTTTGCTTCAGAAGCCTGCCCAAATGTCTGAACCCCAGAAGTTAAGTTTGTGCTACTCTGACTAACAAGCACACATGCACATCTATAACAAACATGAAAAGTAATCATTCACAGTTAAGGATGGAGAAAAAGCAAAAAACTCGTCTCAAATTCATCCTTTTTATGAGTTGCTTTTCAGCAAACACCCAGTCTTCTCTGTAAGAAACTGAGAACTCACGAGCATAACAATGAAACAGATGAGAGTCAAAACAAAACTTACAAAGCAGAATTATTTCAGCACAGACATACAGGGCAAGACACACAAAAGTTATGCAACAACTCATGCATGATGACAAAAAATGATCAGTGGAGACATGCAAAGCAGAATAGAATGAATGAAGCACAAACAGCAAATGCATGTTAGCACAGGAATCTGACTTAAGGCCAGCAAGCAACTTCACACTGATGGTCAGAGGAGCAGTAAGAACACTGGAGGGAGGAGAACCTGCTGCAGAATACAGGGCAGCCCAGACAAGGACACAGGGCAATGCAGGCATGGAGGAGTCTGCTGACCTGATGGAGCTTGGCTGCAGTGCCACCGGGAGGCCCACTGGACCCCTTCCTGGGGCTGTAGGGCCTTTCAGGCTCTGGGCCAAGAGTGGGGCACGGGCGGGTTGCTCGCCGTGGCCTCCTGGGGGACCTGGGCTTCTCCAGGGGCAGAAAAGAAATGGAGGGTGTGGACGGGAGATGGGCAAACCAAGAGACCTGGATTTGATTGGTTTGGGGCTGGGTCTGAGATAAGTGATGGGGCTGAGTCTGGGGCTCAGCCTCACGACCTGCACCTTCTTTGGACCTCGGTGAGAAGGAGAGGGTGATTCGACGGCCAAATACGTCCTCATTTTCCATTCGCTTGTAGGCGCGGGCCGCGTCCTCGGGGCTGCCAAAGCGGAGGACAGCTATGCCCTGGGACATGCCCAGCACCTTGCCACCACAGTTGTCTGATAAGCGGCGGAGTCTGAACTTCACAGCGTTCCGCAGGCTCTTATCACAGTTGACAGGGAGGTTGTGCACATACAGAAGGTTGAAACTGGGCTAAAGGAAGGGAGGAAAAGACACTGTGCCTTTCTGGTTTGTAGAATTTTCACGTCATGGTAAAAACATGAATCACAAATTTGTCTAACTTCAAGAAAAAATAAATAAAGCAACCAAATGTATGTCACAGTCCACTGTGCAAAAATAACTGCAGCACAGAAGCACCACACAATTCACTCAGACATGGCAAAACGACAACAAAAATGCAATGACTAAACTGGTATTTTTTAATTATTTAATTTAAATAAAATAAATAAAACAAAATAAATACTGAGAACTGACAATGATCCACATGTAAATGTTTTAAAAAACCTTGCCTCCAGTTAGGGAAACACATTGTCTGGCATGTATTCCAATTATCTCTGTACACGCCACTGCGGATTCCCTGAATCCATGAAAAGCTGCAGGGCAAGGGATGGCTGCAAAAATGTGAGACATTGGCCCTACGGGCTTTTGGTGGGTGCTGTTTAATATTCCTTACAATACTACGAGATAAGAACACTTAAATTAGGGATGCATGCAAGCCGTTTAAATAGTCTCACCGTCTAACGTGTTTGCAAAAGAAACAGGCAGCATCCCAGAAAAGCTGCTGGCAGTCTGAATCTTGAACTAGCAAAGAATATCTGAGCAGATGCACAAATGCGAGTGCAAAAACTTCTTCTAAAAACAGTTATTTTATTTAACCTTTATTTATCTAAGCAAGACAGATTAAGGACAAAAAATATTTATTTTGAACTGTGGCCTGGCAAAAGGCAAGACATTACTGGATGAAAGAGGCTTTGATATACCATTGTTCATGAAACCTTCAAAACAAAAACATGATGAGCATTACCCTTAGAGCTACAGAGAAGAAAATAAAAATGACTTCAAGCTAACACCAGGTCTGCTGATCCATATCAGAAATGGGTTCTCCTTTGGTACTCGGAACAAAACCATCTCTCCTTCAACTTTAACAGAACGAGGACAAAAGAAACAGCACCTCAGCACCTGAAGCTGTACTCACAGGCTCACCTCTGTTAAGTTGAGCAGTCGCAGTGGTAGATCAGCTGTAATTTCCTGAAAGGCCACATGGTGGTGGGCGTGCTGCAGCAGAGCAGAGGACGTGTGGCTGCCATGGACGAGCACCACCTGGAAGCCATGCCGGTGTCGCAGGTCACTCAGCTCACTTGCAAAATTCACGTCAGCTACAACAATAACAAGAAATGAGGTCTGAGCACAAAAGTCTTGGTGAAAAGCAGACCTCTGAGAGAACCAACAGAAACTCACAGGACACCAGGACGACAGTTGCAGGTGCAGTGTGGGTCTCAGCAAAGCGCCGCAGGCTCTGACGCAGCTTGTCGTCTGCAGCATTCTTGGCTGTGGCATTAATATGTGCAACGGTAACCTGATGTTGGGGAAAACTTTTTAGGACCACTAAAATCAACACATAGGCACAAAGAATTCAACAGATTAGATAAAAACATTTCTGCAGTCCGTTTATGCAACCTGCAGACAAGCTGTTCTATAACCAATTCCTTCAGCCAGTTAGATTCATATCATCTTTGTAAAAAGAAAGTGTCTGGAAAACAGGCTGTCTGTTTTGAGAAGCTTTTATCCTATTTGCTCAAAGTACAGAAAAACCACAGACAAGCAATTTTCTTTCACAGATTTTCCAATGATTATCTGCTTACTGTTTTCTCAATCAAACTTTAATAAACTTTTGCTAAATGATGACATTATCCGTTCTACGACAGATGTTCGTTGCACTTATGTGAAATAAAATCCCAGGGTCCTTGGCACTGTCCACGAGATTTGAAAAAAAAAGAATCTGTAAGACATGTCTGCGTCTCACCTACTTCATGCATTTACTTTTGCCTGTTTATTACAACCTATTGCCTGCAGCACGCCCGTAGAAAAAATGGGTACAAACATTTTTTCTCTACAGGCTCACTGAGCGATCAATAACCTTAATTATTTAGGCCACTTCCATACCCCATAAAGCAGAGATGTCCAAGTCCAGGCCCCAAGGTCTGGTGTCCTCTTTCTTTTTCTTTCTTCTGGTTAACAAACGTTTGAGGAATTTTCTTTTCATTCAACAGCTTCCTGATTTCTTGTTGCAGCAGTTACTAATCTACCTCGTTCATTTTACTGAAGATGTTCCTGTGTTTTTTGTTTTTTTTTGTTCTCGCCTGTATTTGCTGGAGGTTTCGTAGAAACTCCCTTATTGGAATTTTCTGGACAGTTAGACTCCAATGATCCAGGATAAATTGGTTTACAACAATAGGAAAAGCTCAATTTGAGATTTTTTGCTTTTCTGTGGCGCTTTGAGACACCCTTGGTTGTGAACTGCTAATTTCTATATAAACTGACTTGAAACTACATAAAACCTGAAGTTCTAGCAGATACCTGGCAGTTATTCAGCTCCTGGATGACGGCTTTGCTCTCCTTGCTGATGTCACAAACACAAATAAATTCTGCCTCTCGGTGACCCTTAAAGAAACGGCTGCGAATTCGCTGGACCACGGCTCCAGCAGAGCGTCCACTGGGAACATTGCAGTTCTCAATGTCCCAAAAGACGCCAACTGGAGGAATGTTCTCAGAACCACCACTCTCTGGAGAACCTAACACAACAAATATATTTGTTCAAATGCATTAAAAGATGTTTCTTTAAATTCTAAAAAGAGTTTATAAATTTTTTTTTAAAAGTTCACAAACCGTATTTATACGAAGTCCCACAGCTGGTGTTTGGCAAAAGAGCCACGGCATCAGAAGACGTTCCACAACCATTGCAAACAGGGACGGGAAGAGAGGCTGTTTGTGGGACACAAAGCTTGGACCACATCTCATCGTTCTCTGAAGTCTCACCATTCACAGTCTGAATAAAGGGAACATTTCAACAATGGTTAACAGAGCAACGTTAGCTAGTGCCATTTGAAGCATAAACCAGGAGAAAAGCTGTCAGTGACAAATACTAAAAACTATTTTACTCAATATTTCTGCTCATCTTTGGCTACAGAGACTGTTGGCCTCACATTTATGAAGCAAGAAGCAAGCTTCACCAACCTTAAGCAAATGCCACCAACCTTCATCAAGCAGTCCTGACAGCAGTGAGCCCCCTTCACACAAGTGCGTTCTACATTTAAGTGAATTGGATTGGAGCAGAACTGTGCTGTAGAGGTTGTGGTAGTGACAGCGGTGCCGGTTGTTTGATCCCCGTGTGCACTTCTCTGAAATCTTCTGGCTGAGGAGTTGCAGCCGACGTTATAGGTATAAAAGCCAGAAGATACCAGGCAGGTGTCGTGAATAGATGCAGGTACAGAGGAAACCGAATGAGGAAACAAAGAGGGCTGACTACATGGAGAAGGTACAGCTGAACAGGTTTGAAGGAGCCCAGAGCAACAGGGGAGGCAGTGGTGAGAGGAAAGGGGTTGAGAGATGGCAACAGGGCTGTGCAACTGAGGTTTGCATCCAAGTCTGAGCACAGACTCAGGAACTGGGCTTCTGCTGTTGCAGCTCAGAGGGTGCTGACATGGATGAACAGAGGAAACCACTGAACATGTCCCAGACCTGATGTTACTGCTGCTACAAATGGGATCTCCCATGGGGCAGAGAGCACTGCAAAGTGAAACAACCCCAGTGATGGTGGAGCTGTTGTTACCAGCACCACCGCTGCCACCCAGCAGCCCATGCCCATCTGTACTGCAGTAGACGCAGTGTCTTACTTTGGGGCTCGCCCTTTCAGGTGGCTGCTGTTGACAGTCTTGTGATTGATGAGGAGGAGCAAGGAAGTAAGCAGGAGGAGGAGGCGGCAAAGGGAGGGGGGGCAGAGGCAAAGGCTTGGATAAATGGAGAGGGGGTGGGTGTTGTGGTGGAGGAGGGACATCTTTCAATTCCAGGAGAGGTTTTCGGGTGTCCATGTAGTTATTCTGAAAGAGGAAAAACATGTAAATACATGTGGAAAAGCAAGTCCTGTTTGGGAACTTTTCTAACCTTTAAAGGCTCAAAAAGTCAACCGAGTTTCCCCAACACTGAGCAGGTCATATGTCCAATGAAAACTAAGTCACTCTGAAGAGGCAGGTGGTTCAGGGTACCAAGCAGGTTAATTACTTTTGTCAGTAAGAAAGTAACAACCAATCGCAGTTCAAATTTCTATAGTTAATTACAATTACTGAACTATAAAAACCCCTGTTAATTCATGATTTCGGTTTTGTAGGCTCTGAGAATTTCTCGGTTAAATGAAATGAAAAGGAGATTTAAAAAAGAAAAAAAAAAAAGGTAGCCACTGCCGCAAACGCGCTCACGTGTGCGCTGAGGGATCGGTCAAAGCACAAAGTCGGAAGTCGTTTCTTTCTATATTATTTTATTTCTTACTTTATTTCTCTCTAAGCTGCACATGACTAGTGATCTTTATGAGTTTGCGCTCAATGCGCTCCACGGGGCGGGAGTGCATAGTTTGGTAGACTCGCGTCTGTGCAGAACATGACACAAAAGACAGACGTAGAGACAGAGAGAGAGATGATGCAACTCACTGTAATGGAATTCATAAAATCACCCAAAATGAACAATGTAGCATCTAATAGTTTTTTGTGTTTTCAAAAAAACTGGCTTAGTATCAGATTTGATAGAGATGATTACGTAACAGTATTTTCCACATCTGACTTTGAGCAATGGCACAGACCACATCATTTATTTTAACTTATTTTTGTGTCATTTTTTACACCATTGTCTGAATTCAAATGAAGCAGGTTATTTTTTTAACCATGTTCATTACTTGTACAAGATTATTGCTTTAAAAATATATATATTTTTATTTTATTTATAACCACAGCAGTCCTATTGAGGTTAAAACTCTTTTTTCAAATGAGCTCTGTTAAATGAAAAACAAGAGGATCTTGTTTGTGCTAAACTGTTGTTCCCTTAAGAATTTGTATACGAGTGGGAAAAAAATAAAGTAACGAGTAGTGAATTACTTTTCAAATAGGTCATGAGTAAAGTAATTCAATTATAATTATGATCCAGTAATTAAGGTAAAGTAATTATAACTTCTTAGAAGTAACGTACCCAACACTGGTCGTGTGAACACATTTCTGTTGTGAATTAGCCCAGAAAGACGGCTTCTGTTTACAGTCCCACCAAGTTTCAGTCACATGACTGCAGAAGTCTACAAGTATTTTTGCCAACTTCTAGACTCAAGCATGCATTTCTGAACAAAAAGCATAATTATGATGGAAAAACTGTCAGCTGTGTGTCACAAAGTAGATATTAGCCAACAAGATATGTAGATATCTTGTGATTTTCCAGCAATGCTGCTCCAAAAATCACAGATATCAACATCATTACTAACCTACATATTAATGTTAGGCTAAGAGGCAGTAGGCCTTCTGTTGAAATCCTAAAAGGTTCTGTTGATAAAAAAAGTAAAAAAGTTTTTCCCTGCAAAGTTGTTCGACCTTCTCCAACTTCCTGCCCACAAAGATCTATACAGTGGGGGTCTAAAGCTCGGGCACCTCAGGTGAAACGGTATATTATTGTGCATAGAGAACCCAAGGAAAGATTGAAAAATCTCCTAAAGGCAACAGTTTACAGATGAGACATTATTTTAATATGTCCAAAAAATTGGCTTTATTTCCATCATTTACCCTTTCAAAATAACAAAACACTAAATAATGGCGTGTACAAAAGTTTGGGCACCCTGCAGAGTCAATACCAAGTCTGATTGTCTCCGTTTGATCAGCTACAGTCAGTAAACATGCACGGATGCTGCAGAAATATGTCATCTTTCTAACTGGCACACAACAGAGTGAGTGTCTAGGAATATGAGTTGATTACAAAAGATGAGCCAATGAGTGTTTAGATCCCACATACTTTCACTGATTGACAGACTCATTCTGCTGAAAAAGCTCATCATGAAATAAAGAAGTAATTCGGAAAAACAGCAATGTGAAATAAAGAAAAAGATTATTCGAGAAATATTGATTTTGAAATCAGAGTTTCTGAAAAAAAAAGCCATATAATTATAGCAATATTAAACATGATTTAAAAAAATATTATTTTAAATAGCAGGTTTTAAAGCTGAATGAAATCTATTTAATAATATTATGGATAATTTAATATATCATATTTATTTATTCATTTATTTATGAACAGCTTGGGGCTCCATCGATCTGTTTATAAAAAAAAAAACCATCATAAAGTTAACACCAAAGAAAATCTTGAATTCAAGTTTTTTAAAACTAAAGGCAAAAATGTAGACTGCTGTTCACAAAGAATTACTTTAAGAGACATGATTATTTTCAGTCAGAAGTAAAAGTGTACGAAAAAGAAAAACGTTGAATAACTCGTTTTAACTGCTTGGATAAATAGATTAAAAAAGTAAAAAAAAGAAATATCTGGTACTGAACAGTATAGGAGAAATTTTCCAGATTCCTTGCAAGGTACTAGGGGGGGAATTATTTGCTTTTTCAAACTAAAATGTGAATGGATTTGACGTTAATTCTCGTTTACTTGTTGTTGTTTACTTCTTAAATTTACATTTATTATCTTGCCAGGAATTTGGAAAACTTCCCGTGCACTGTTCAGTAGCAGGTATTTCGCTCTGAGTCACACTGGTTGAAGTTTTGGCTAAAGATGTCCTGGATCCATTTTAGGTCAGTGAATCGGATCAGATCGTTCAAAATGAATCAGACCATCAACCACAAATGATGATTGCGATTCTCACATTGGATTCAAATGATAGATGCCCTTCTTGTTGCTGTGTTGGCTGCCGTGATGCACTTGGCTGTGTTTACTTTATGATTAACTAAAGTTACTGTGCCTCAATCCAAATGGTATTTCCCAAGATGGATTATATTTGATTTATTTCATTTTGAACGACTTTATAATGGTAATTTGATTTGATTCTGCCTCAGACAGATCGATCTGGTTGGATCGTTTGAATATTTTTAATCAATTCACTTAATCATTGCACCTCTATCAGGTACACAACAGTGAGTCTCTATCCTGTTTTGTCCACGCAGTTCATCAACAAATACTCACATTTTTATTGGTGGGATGCAGGGGGGTTGTTTCGTTTGAGCCAAAACAGTCTTTGAGCTTCCATTGCCGCGTGGATGCGTCTGCTCGGGGGGTATCGGGACACAGTGAGGTTCTAGAGCTGCACTCGGACTTCTCCTTTCCCGGTCCTTCCATCATACCAGCCACCCCGGTGTTTCACCACACGTCCATCTCTCCTCTTTCTCATGCTTTCCTGCGCATAATTCAGCTCACTATGAGATAAAACAGCCTTTGACGGTGACTCACTGACGCTTTATGGTGGTTAATCATCCTTGTCCACATCACAACTCACATAATCATAAGCTAATGATTATGTGAAGCCACGGTTACATCAGCGTTTAGCAACAACAACACCAAGTGCTAGGTTGACAACAAGCTAGTAAACCTCACGGTCGGTTACTGTGAACGCTTTACAAAACAAAAACAGCTAATGAAGTTACCGAGCCAGACTGCTTCGTTTAATTATTACTTCAATAAACATTACGTGAAAAGCTTTTATTAGCTAGTCAGGCTAACAAACACGATCCATTTGATCTTTTCTCCCACAACCGAACTTGTCCAAAGTCATTACTTTGATTTGTCGTTAATTTAAAAGTATCGTTTGTGGGAAATATATTTTCAAATATCAGTATGTTTAGCGCTACCTCCTCGACTGCCCACCTCACATCTTCTTCAGACAATCACTTCCTCCACTCTGTCTGCTGCCCTAGACATGCGCACTTTTAGTAATCAGGTTCTGCCAGAAAGAAGATGAAACTGTCGTAAATAGTGTTTTTTTTACGTTATAGCGCTCAAATTTCTTTTTACTTTGTTTTTCTTGTGATTTAACAAGATATGTATTTATGTTTATCAAATAAAAATATCAACATCAAATTTCAAAAAATTGAACAATGAGTCTACTTACATGCACACCTAAAATGTATCAATATCTTTTTATTGAAAAAAATTCAGTATACAATACAATATACCAAGGGTAGTATGCATATATATACATACATCCTCAAATATTTTTCTTAAACAGATAAAAATATGAAAAAATAATTATCTTAACTTATTTAATAACCAGTTATCCCATTATGAAATATCTCTTTTAACATACCTTGATTTCACTTTCATGATCAGATTTTTTTAACCTGCAAACTTTATTTATATGCTTCCTGAGACATTACAAGGGTAGAGCTTCCTTTAAAACGGTTCCATTTCCAAAATTAAACAGACAATTAGAGTATTTGCAGGCCTCAAGAAATTGACACATTTGTGACCTGAGTTAGCAAATAATTATTAAAAACTGGGCAGGTTAACATAGGCATAAAAGGGAGGAGCAAGGGGCTGTTGGTGTGGTTGATGGATTTTTGTTTATCATTTCAAGGACACCAGCATTTTCTAGATTCTGAAGGTCTAGAATGGCGTAATTTGTTTAAGTTTTGCTGATGAATGGCATAGAATAGAATAGAATAGAATAGAATAGAATAGAATAGAATAGAATAGAATAGAATAGAATAGAATAGAATAGAATAGAAGCTTTATTCATCCCAAAAGAAATTCAAAAGCGACAAGTTGCTTCCATTCACAACCATACTTGCAAGGGGAGAGATGCACATTTGGTGCACAGGATGCTGCAGGCTGGGACAGAGAGTTTGTGACCTCAAGGCCTTCGTGTCTCAAAAAGGTTTTGCTGCATTCAAAAAAACTTTGACATTATTCATATTTCATATATTAGAACTTGTTTGACCAAATAAAGAAATAAATTAATGAGCTTTGCCCTCGTGGCCCCTTTTCTACCTTCCCTCACTGGCTGAAGAGCTGCTACACACCTTAGCGGTCACTTCAACCAAAATTTGCAACCAAAATTTCTCTTTGTCTAAAAATGAAAATGATGTTTAAAGAAAGGGATGATGGTATATCAGCTTAGGGTTACTTTTGTGTCTACTGTCCCACCCACAACTCAGAGGTGAATTTCTAGAAAACTTCTGCCGCTCTGCAGAAACTAAGTTCTAGAAAGCGACACTGGTGGTTTAAACAGATGGTATTTATATGTCCCTCATCCCACTGTGTCTTCTTGGTAGTTTGATTTATATTTTAAATCTGTTAAGTTCATTAACTTAAAGATTTAGAATTGATTCTGTTTCATTCTTTTAAGGAACGAGTTTGTGTGTATTGCTTTTTTTTTTCCAATTAAATTTGTAATTAATTTTCTGTTGTTTGCTGCTTGGTCCATCACAGGTCGGTGAGTTTAAATACTTTATAAGTATATAAATAAGTATTCCTGATAGTAGCATTTTGCAGTCTGCTCGTGGGTTTCACTGTAGTAGATTTTTGAAGAGGAACAGCTCTGTTGGGTAAAAACTTTCTGTCCACTGAAACTCAGTGGATCAACAGCTCCCTCTAGCGGTAACCAGACGCGCTTCGGGCTCCAGCACCGGGGCAGCAGGTTCATCCCGGGAGGGACTGACCAAAGGCCGTTGAGTCCGTGTTTTCGTCGTGATCCTAGTTTCTCCTCGGTTGGAGTTCTCCACCTTCGCCTCCGTCCTTCCTCTCAGGGCTCCGCTCCTCTTCCATCGCTGAGGCGGCTCCGGGCTTTGTTCCGCCATGGCGATCGCCTCCGTGGCCACAGAGTACGTGTTCTCCGACTTTCTGCTGAAGGATGCCGCAGAGCCGAAATACAAGGGGGTGCGGCTGGAGCTCGCGCCGGACAAGATCGTGTCGTTCCTGGCGGTGGGGGTGCCGTTGTTTCTCATTTCGCTGGCTTTCGCGCAGGAGGTTTCCGTGGGTGAGTTTCCTTTGTTTGGGCTGTCGGGATGGAGAGCCCCGCCACGACCGCCTCCAGCTCCTGAAGTGGACCGGCGGAGTGGGGGGAGCGGAGAGGTGTGGCTTCTGACCGCACCCTTGCCGGTGGCGGAGCGCGCGCGCTGAGGACCGACACGCACGTGGTTCTGCAACACGTCTGTTGAGTCCAGTTTTGGCGTTTGGCAAAAAATAAATTTGGATAAAAGTGAGATCAATTGCGTTTTAAAATTAATGCTTTTTCGGTTCCATAATTCCATAAAAATAATTATTTTGTAATTTAAAGTTGCATGCTGAATTTTGTCGTGCGTTTACGAAATGCAATTTGTAATTTATAATTCAATACAAAAAAAATTGTTTGTGTTAAATTCATTGCGTTTCAATTTGCAATTATGTTTTTGAGTCAAAATGTAAAAAAAAAAAAAAAAGGCAAAACAGGAATATCCCTTCAGTCTCCACGGTGTCACAAGCGACCATTGCTTTACATTTGTCATTTTTATTGTCATTTTTTAGAAATCCAAAACAAATCAACCGTTTAAACTATGTATAAGGGTATGTTTTTGTGTTGTTCTGGGCCCTACACATCCTCCTTTCTCAGTGAGTTTGTCTGGAGAACTGATGTCTTTCTTGTGCTTGTCAAAGCTAAACTATTTTTCCTGTCAGAAATCTTTGTATTGTTTTCTTTTCATGCATTTATTACCAGCAGACACTCAAATTATGCTGCTATTATCATGCATTCTGAGAATACAAAAAGTATAAATGTTGCTTTAAAAAGTAATGAGAGCAATCCAGCCAAATGTAGCTGTTTTCATCACTTATAGCATTATAAGTAAAAGCAAGACTACTCTGAAGAGGATATTCTAATGGGAAGTTACTTAAGTAAATGTAACTGAGTAAATGGAACTTCACCAGCTCAGGGCAGACTGGTTATTTAAATCTGGTCTTCAGTCAGACAAACTGGTTTTGCAGAGATTTATCATCTGGTTTGATCAGGTTGACTTTAGTGCTGCTGAGATAAAATCGATCGTAAAAAACAGCATGAAAAACAAACAAATAAAACATGTTTCATGTCCTTGATGACAACAAACTGAATTGTTATCATTAAGAAAAAGCAGTAAGAAAAAAAAGAAGAATTTCTTTGAAAATGTCAGATTTTCTATAATAGAATGCAAAGGAACCACGCTCAGGGATTGTGAATTTGTGTGTGACTCGTTCCTTCTGGATCTGCTGTAAACAGCCCGGTTAGGTTGATGTATCTCAGACAAATGGAGCCTTTGGTTTGGTTTGCATGGTCCCCCTGAACAGCAGGCACATGTGCAGACCCACCTGAAGTTTGCCAACCAACACCTTCATGATCTAGTCTAGAGAGTGATTGAGAGAAGGTGCTGTGTTCAGATGGGACCAAAATTGAGCTCTTTGTGTGGGGTAAGATTTCTGTCAAAATGAAGCGTATGCATTGTGATTTTCCAACTGGTGTTAAACCCTCTGGAGTAGACCCGCTCTTTGTGGCAGCATAGATACCGTTTTACAAGTTTTAAAGGTTTGTTGCTCAGTATTTAAGGTGGATCCTCTCGTCTGGAGAGGTAGGGCTCAGCAAGACAATGCCAAACCTCCACCGTGGCATCTGCTGCAAGTTAGTGACTTTTATCAGTGAAGTTCTGAAAATGTTGCTGTAATTTCTCTTATAATCCAGGAACCCAGATCAGCTGCTTTGCTCCCACTAACTTCTCCTGGAGACAGGCGGCGTACGTGGACTCGTTCTGTTGGGCAGCGGTGCAGCAACAATCGAACAGCTCGCCCCTGTGGCTGCACAAGGTACAGGCCTAAAGAGACAAATGAGCTGCTGTGAAAGCTTACAAGTCAAATGTGCAATAGTCAGACATCCTGCAGATGAACGAGGAACCCCTCAAATCGCACACATCTTTCAGCCAAAACGATTTCAAGCTGTGATCTGGCAGTGTTTCCACGTGACATTGACTCCCGTTGTGCTCTGACCTCCTCAGTTCTTCCCGTACGTCCTCCTCCTGCTGGCCATCCTCATGTACATTCCTGCCTTGATGTGGCGCTTCACAGCTGCTTCACACCTGTCCTCTGACCTTAGCTTCATCATGGAGGAACTGGACCGCTTTTATAACCGTGCTATCAGATTGGCCAGGAATCTGGCATCTTTGGATAACAAGGATGCAAGTGAGGACTCGCAGAGGTAAACTCTGGATGTTTTAGTTTATTTTAGCCCTTTGCTGTTTTTCCTTGCTTTCATCTGTTTGGTGAAAAAAATCGTCTCTGTTTGAAACGTGCTCTGGTTCCAGTGGATCCCAGTTTGACTTTCTCTGTCTTTGCTGCCTCCTTGTGCCTCTGCAAAAGTGCGTGCTTCGGCTCAGAGCTTAGTGGTACCTGGTCGTGCTGAAAAGTCACGGTGTAACGATTTATTTAAAAAAAAATTCCATTCATCTAATAATTTGTGGTTAATGATCTGATTCTTAGTCGGTTTTGGTTCATTTTGAATAATCCAACTGACTGACCCAAAATGGATTCAGGACATCTTTAGCTAAACTTCAACCAGTGTGACTCAGAGGTAAGTACCTGGTACTGAACAGTGCGGGAGAAGTTTTCCAGATTCCTTGTATTTCTTGTTCTTACTAGACCATTCTACCACACTGTATGGACACGTCTTTGCTATATTCAAAGTGTTTCCACACATTGGACTGGAATGACGGTTGATCATTTTTTGCTGCATCACATGTGTGTTGTCCGCTTTGATGGCACTTGGTTGTTCCTATGTTACAGTGAAATAAATCTACTGAGTTTTGATCCGAATAGTATTTTCCAGCATCAATTATAATCAATGTATTTCATTTTGAAACATTTTTACAATGGTATAGGTTGATTCGACACGATTACCAACTTGCCTCAGACAGATGGATCTGGTTGGATTGTAGGAATAGAAATTATTTCATCGATTAATCGTCACACCCCTAGTTACTGTTCATGTTTTGCATGCATGTCCTCTCCTAACCCTCAGCGCTCTGGATTTGGCTGAAGGCTGCTTTAAATACCCTCTGGTGGAGCAGTACCTGAAGACTAAACGCTTCTCTCACAGTCTTGTGGTGAAGTATGTGGCCTGCCGGGGCCTGACTCTTCTCATTCTCCTGTTGGCGTGCATCTTCCTGGCCTACTACATCCTGCTGGCTTCTCTCATTGATGAGTTTCCTTGTGACCTGCGGACAGGAGTGCTGCAGAACAACAGCATGGTGCCATCTGCTGTGCAGTGCAAGCTTGTAGCAGTGGGTGTCTTTCGGCTGCTGAGCTACATGAACTTGGCGGTGTATGTGCTTCTGGCTCCGTTGGTGGTGTACGCTGCCCTGGGACCTGCGCGACAGAGCTCCAGCTTTCTTCAGCCTTATGAAATGCTTCCTGGATTTGGGGCTTTGGGTGTGATAACGCCAGTCTACAACGACCTCAGCATTTATCTGCTGTTCCTGCAGGAGAACCTGAGTGAGCTGAAGTCCTTCAAGTGTTTGAAAGTGAGTCTCAAGACAACCATGGTAACCCTAGTGTGATGCTGCCTTTTTGCTTCTTTCTGGCTGACAAATCTAATTCCCAGGTCCTGGAGTTGCTGCAGCAAGCTGGTGATGAGGGTTTCGATGCCATGTGCCTGCTGCAGACTCTGGGTCAGGTGAAGACCGACATGATAGACAGTAAGAAGACAAGTTTACGCAAAGTAACAGATAAAGACGAGGAATAACTGAACTCACCAGCCTTAAGCCTTCTGCTGGTTTTCAGTAAATGGTGCTTGAGTTAATGAGATACTCTTTTACTCATAAAAATCTCAACTCTGAATGACATCCAGAGAGGAAATAAGCTGGTTCATGCTCTGCAAGAAACAAGAATTAGTTCTTGTGTGCAGAGCTGCAGGAATACAATGACATTGTTCTTTTCCAACAGCCGTTGTGCAGAGAATATTGTTGCTGAACTTTTATCTCATCTCTTATTGAATCCGGCCGAGCATCTGATGCTCTGTTTGGGTGGATCTGACCGACATTTTACATTTTTCTTCATTTCCTCATCAATCACTTATAATATTGTACAGTATTTCTGCATCAAATGTGGTTCTCCCCCTTATCAGGAGTAATTGGTACAAAGCTAATAGTAACGAAAGGTTATAACCAGATAGAACTTTGCAGTTTTTCATGAAGAATAAAGTTCTTTCTGCTCGCAGAGGATGAGCCTGTAGCAACACTGTGAAGAAGAAGAAGCAGAACTTTTGCACTTATCTGTATCTGAAATGCTGGATGTGATCAATTATAATACTGTCTTAATTTGAGTATCCTTTTCACTGTGTAGTTGGACGTTTTTGAAGTTTACAATTGAAAACTCAGTTTCTGTGTGGGGTTAAAAGACTGTTAAAGGCTGTAAAGTGCAAACCCTGTATTTTAACTTTTGTCACTGCTCATAATTTTTTATGATCTTTGTTGCAGATTTTTCTTGTTTCACTAAAATTGCATTTCAGACTAATTTTTAGACGGAAAATCGTAACTTACTTTAGATTTCCTTGGAGGGATAACAAGCATGAAGTTACAAGTAGCATTGATTGTAAAAGTAGATGTTAAAAAAACTTGTGCCTTTATGTTTGTCTTTTTTAGAATTTGTGCTTTACTTTACTGTGGCTTTTCAGATTTTTCTTTCAATAAGTTTTACATGCTTTACCTACGTTCTGCTGTTTGAAACTATAAGGTTGAGTTGGATGCAAAGCACTTAAATTAAAATGCAAGGATTTTGTGTGGAGTCATACATCCAGAGCTTTGTTTTTGTGAAACGACAGTGAAAGAAAAAGTCCAGCAGACGGGTCACTAATGTTTCTCACCCAGCATTTGTAGTCTGGGATACAATGAGACTGCATGCACTCACTGGTGATGTTATTGTCTGTGGACAAACATGAAAAGCAAGCATAGGGACATGTGAAACTTTATAAGACTTTGCTTCAGTCATTCACTTGTACACATACCATTTCTTAAAGCCCCACTTCAATCATCTTTTGATCTATTGTAAAGGCATTTGTAGTTTAATTTAACTATGATTATCAAGGGTGTGTTCCAACTACTGAGGAATCACATGATATATATATATATATATATACACCATCATGAGAAAGATTACCACAAAAACATGATTTTTATTGAAGTGGATCTTTAAATGAGTTGCGGTTGCCTCTAACTTTGAAATTAAACTGTACTTTTGAAATGTAACCCTGAACAGAAGAAAAAACAGAAAAAACAATACGATTTTGTAGTTATTCTTTGTTACTCTCGTCTACTCTTTTACAGAAGAGGCTTTTTCATATAGATATTAAAATGTTAAGGTCTTTCATCACTACTGATAAGGGCTTACTATGGGGTAAGATAGCTGTCAATAGGAAAAGTATTCATAAAGAAAAAGTTGTATTCATTCATAGAAATTTGTGCACACATTTATATTTACGTCTGTAAATATATTTTTTCCCAGCAGAGCTACGGTATCAATAACATTTTCCTGCCATTGGATCAATAACATTCTTAAAAGTTTAATTCTATTGTAGTTTAATAAATGAGTCGTAATGCGCAGGCGCACTCCGTTGAATCGATGTTGCAGGACTCGATGTATGTGCCTGTGACCCCGTGACATTTTTTTGACAGTTTGTTTTTCTTTATGAATACAACTCTTTCTTTATAAATACGTCTCTTATTGACAGCAATTTTAATCAGTTTAACATTGCATGTTTACTCACCTTAAAACGATTGTTTTTTTTACTTCATTATCAAAGGCACATCACGAAAATGCATTATCTAAATATTTTTACTATTTAAACTAATATGTTACATAAAATGTGATTGCATACAACGTTTCTACAGCCAAAAAGTATAAATACACTATATTTCGCTATTCTACCAATAAAAATACAATAACCATACCGGAAATAAAAGTTCTTCGCTGGAGGTCAATCGAATAACTTGATTGGTCAAATTTTGTAAAACGTCATCCTTCTAGTCCAATGTCCGCCAAAAAGAGAAGCTAATTTTGTCTCTGATTGGCTAATCGCCTCCCGACAGCAGGGGATTAGTTTGTAGAGTCACTTTCCGTTGATTCGTGACCAGCGGCTTTACATCGTGCTCATATAGTTGTTACGTTTCGGGGTTTGTTTTTCTCTTTGACTGCATGCAGTTACGTCTGCTTCCGCTGAAGACGTTTCCCGTTTTCTGTTCTGTTAGCTTTGTGTATATTAGCATCAGCTAGCTTCCGCTGAGCCCGTTCGCATTCTTCAGCGGTGTTTCACTAACCGTCGCTTTTCCGGACGAGTTTATCCAACAAAACAACAGACACTCGGATAATATGCTTGGACGTTCACGTGTCCTTCCTATAGCTCGGCCTAACTTCATCCAGAAGACCTGCATCCACCAACGACTGTGAGGTTTGACCTGCAAGCGAGGCCGGAGAGAAGAAACATTTGCGGTGAAATTGATCGGATGGTTCTTTGAGGACAAAGTTGATTTTTTTGTAGCAGCAAACATGGTGGAACCCGCGGCGCATTGTTTTGCCTCCGTGGAGGAGGAGATGGTGTTCTGGAAAGAGCAGGCACAGAGGCACCAGCAGAGGTAACTAGCGAGATCATTTGAGGACACGAAAGCAGGGGTCTGCAACCTTCAACCTTAAGAGCCTTCACTGACCACAACACACTAACAGCCACAAAGTCTTACCTCTCCCTTCTGGAAATAAAATGTGTATTTATATCATTGTTATTCATATGATAAATATTAATGAAATATTGTTGTTTTTACCATAAATAAAAATAGCCGTTTATTGACAGAAGTACACATGACTCCCTTTCAAAATAAGACACTTGTCCCCCATAGGATCATCTCAATGCTGCAAATGTTGTGGTAGATATTGTAATGTCAGCAATAATAATAAAATAACAGTTTTATTTTGCCATCTGCACTGCATCTCGACAAGAAGTTCGTAAATCTAACTAATTTTAAATCAGATACTTAAGTGACCTTTGCCATATTTTTCAAACCATAAGGCCTTAATTTTGCTTACATGAAGCTCAAAAATCTGTCAGTATTTTGGTGGGACAGTGAAGGATTGATTTATAATAACCTCATGGAGTGATATTGTTCCTTAACTGTGAACAAGTAAAATGAAGTCCTGAAGTTTTTATTTGATTCGTTAAGCGTAACATTTAAATTTTTTAACAGTAGTAAACAATTTAAGATCTTTATCCAAATAATTACAAAGTTTTGTTTCAGGGACATCTCCAATTTATATTTGTTCTTGATCTGCATGATTCATACATAAAAATGAATCATAAAAATACCTCCTAAATTATAATGTTCCTCTTTTCTTTAAAAAAAAATGACTGCACTCTCAAGGGCTAACTATTTTGAAAGGTACAAAAATAAATTTCCAACATTCCTACATGCAAAATATCAGCAACTTTTAATGTATTTACATTTTTTGATCACAATAACCTAGTTTATTACTTTTATGATCGATATTTATTTTGTATATATTTCCCAAAATTTTACCAGAATACTGGAAGTATAGAAGAATTAAGGTTGAGTAGAAAATATGCAAGCATTTTCTACTCAGAGTTCTTTTGGTTCTGTGAATTAAATATTTGAATTTAGGTATTTTGTTTTTCTATATTTATATTTGGTTTCTACTTAAGCTGGGGGTTAACGATGACTCCAGGGAACTTCTTTTCTTAAACACGTTCAATTTCTATTCCATCAAAATTAACTTTTAGATTGTTCTCTGCTTTATCTGTACAAAAAAAACATACATTTTGTTTTCCTTTTGTCTAAAAATACCTCGCTAATCTCAAGTTACAAGTGTTAGTTAGCTCACTTTACAATGTAATTACTTTTTCTTAACAGTTACTATTTAAAGTTACAACCTTTTTTATTGTTCTTTAGAGAGCCTCAATGAAGGGGTGAAAGGTTGCAGACCCTCGCGCGAATACAACTTTTTTTCATGACTAACAATTATGGTGGGGGTTTGACCCGTTTTTGCCCCCAGAGCCGACGAGACTCAGGAGGAGCTGCAGGAATTCCAGCAGATGAGCCGGGACTACGAAGCAGAGCTGGAGACGGAGCTGAAGCAGTGTGAGGGCAGAAACAAGGAGTTGCTTCTGGAGAACAACCGACTTCACATGGAGTTGGACGCTATCAAGGTTCAGTATCTGGATTTAAAGGAAGCTTTCCAGACATGGTTTCAAAAGATCCTTTGCATTAAGATGCAGCTCTCAACAAAGCCAACCGTAACATCTCAGTTCCAGCTCCACCGCCAATGAATTTTTGCCTTACATTACTTAGAAATGTCTCTGCTGAGATCAAAACAGATGAATACGTTTCATGATAACTGTATTTCATTATTGGTGGATCTGATTTTGTGCAGGAGAAATGTGAAGCTCAGATTTCTGATGCTTTGAGGCACATCACAGCCCTGGAGGAGGATCTGACCCAGACTCGAGCTGTGAGGGATCACCTCCAAAAGTATATCCGGGAGCTGGAGCAGGCCAACGATGACCTGGAAAGAACTAAGAGGTCAGTCCTCACCATATCAAGTTGACTTCATGATTCATTCTTCCAGTGCCTTTTTTGTTCACCTTCCTATTTTCATGTGTTGTGATGGTTTTCATAGTAGCTTTTTTTTTTTTTTTTTTTTTTTTTAAACATTATTTTCTTTCATTCTTAAAGCATTGCATTTTAGCTTTAACAGAGGTGACAACTGAGAGTTTGTATTCTCTGAGACAGAGATTTTAGATCAGCAAGCAGGTGTGAATTCTGGGTGCTGCCTAGATATAACAAATGCATAGATGATCTAAACTTGGCTTTTTCAGAAAAGGTTTAACACTCACCCGAGCACAGGTGTCCGCTCAGCTTTGCACGAACAGTATATATGCTTGACGTGTTTGTTTGTATGCATACCGCTCCTACCTTTTTGATCATCCTTCAACTTCCATTACCCCCCTTTTTCCTTAGTTTCTTTTGTGCCCTCATCCTCTGTCGCTAACATCCCAATCTCTCTTTATCGCTTGTTTTTCTCCTTTCGGTCCAACAAAAAAAGTGTGCAAGCATTATCCTCAAATACAAAAGGAGTTTATATCCCCTTGTGTGTCAGAAAATTCATAACATCATATTGTAAAATGTGTCCAACACAAGAGGCCTTCAGCTCTGATTTGTTTGCTCAGCTGCTGGACAGGACAAGTTAAAAACGGTCAGTCAGTAACAATGTCATGTTACGGTTTATGGTTCCGCTGAGAGATCCGTAACCTATTTTGAGACCTGCAAATGGAGCTAAAGCGCTGACTGTCACTTTGAAGAACCAGCTTCACAGTGCGTTCGGACCAAACCACTCCTTTTCATGTTCCAGGGCGACCATCATGTCTCTTGAGGACTTTGAGCAGCGGATGAACCAGGTCATTGAGAGAAACGCCTTTCTAGAAAGTGAGCTGGACGAGAAGGAGAACCTGCTGGAGTCTGTGCAGAGGCTTAAGGACGAAGCCAGAGGTGGCGTCACATTTGCAAAACCTGCAAAGTTATTGTCTGAACTTTCTCAATGTGTATTTCAGCAGAACCCTTGGTTCTTTATGATTCTGCATATGTTATGATGTTTAGTTCCAACAGTCAAGCCTTTGTCCAGGATCTTCTTGATTCTGTTTGATCACCTCACATAGTGCCACCATAGCCAGGGTTTTTGTTGCAGTGTTTGAAAAAACATTTACAGAAACACCTAACTGGCTGCATCATCTGAGGTCACTATTGCAGCTGAAGTTTTAAAGTCTAATGTGTGATTTTTTTTTTGGAGGGTTTTCAGAGGAAATCTGACCAGATTTGATTGTTTTTCCTCCCATCAGTCTTGCTCTGCATGGAAACGGTGAGACTGAGTTTGCGAAAACAAAATCATGAGCTGCTTTTGGTGTTGCAGACCTTCGACATGAACTGGCCGTAAGACAGAAGGAGAGACGACCGTCCAGCAGTCTGGGCAGAGACGCAGACCGCGCAGATCTGTCCCAGATGAATCCCTCTGCCCCTGTCACTCCGAACAAACCCATCAGCTCGTACTCCACCCCCCTTGCCTCCAGCATCCGGCGAGGTATTCCCAACTGTGTGAAAATGTTTATGTTCATGTAGGAACCTGCCATAATCTGTATGTTTTTTTAGGCGACAGTCTAACAGGGACCCCCCTCACCACGTCAGCCAGAATATCTGCTCTAAACATTGTTGGAGAGCTGCTGAGAAAAGTTGGAGTAAGTGATTTGACCCCCTGGTGGAACAGCTGCTCTGTCTTTGCTTTTCTCAGAAAACCATGTTTCCTCTCTGGCAGAATTTGGAGTCTAAGCTGGCGTCCTGTCGAGACTTTGTATGCGACCCGACCGTGAACAGAGTGGCGCTGCCAGATGGTCGTGGGAGTCCTTCAGGTGTAGAGGGCGGTCCTGATCTTCACAGTAGCAGCTTGAGTCCGCCTCCTCAGTACGACAGGTGAGGCGGAGGAGCAACACTCAGTTTTGCCCGTTTGAGTGGGAGGTGTTTGTTCTCATCGGTGCATCTTTCCTTGTCAGTTTGGTGAAGCGGTTGGAGTTTGGACCGGCTCCACCAAGAGGCATCTCCCAGGGCCCCCATTCTCCACAGGGGGGTGTCAAGATCCTTTTATGAGAAAGCATCAGAAAAGAAGCCCTCTCCAATTGAAGCTAAAGGACTGTGAGCTGAAGGTTCTTCCGTTCTTGCCTTATACAGAAAGCATCCTGATTTTTGCACCAAACTCTTGAGGGTCTTGATTAGAATGTGGATTTCTGCCTCTGCAGAACCAACATCGTCGTATATTACAGGACACAGCACAAGGGGTGCAGAAACTGCCATTCTGCACTCTTAACCCCCCCATCCTGTTTGTTTCTGATGGATGAAGAACCGAGAGGAACATCTGAGTGAACCACTGATTAGAACCCTGAGACCAGCTGGGCTACAAACAGGAACCAGAAGCTGACACCAGCTTAGGGACCAAGAAAACGAAGGGGCTTTACGGAAACCTGGCAAAAATATACACATTCTTCGAACGTCTGGGTTTTACAAGCTTCTGCCCCACTCATTTGTCAGCTGTGGTTAGATGAAATGGTTTTATCTCTAATGAGCAGTGAAAACATGAGTTATGAGCTCTTCTTTTAAGCGGTTGAGATTTTAGTTACAAGGGAGTGCTTGGTTTGGAAACGCAGAGTCGGGGTTTAGAGCTTCATCAAAAAAAACAAAAAAAACAACTTGAACTTTATTTTCAGAATGCGATATCATCACATAATTGATTTTAAGTCTCAAATTTTTAAGAATTCATATTTTTATGCTTGAAATTTAAAGTTTAACATTCAGTTTTTCAAAACTAAACACCACCGGTTTGAGAATGGAAATCCGACAAATGATCCATACCTAATGGGCTTTGTTGAATTGTCAGAGTGAGCTTTTGAATTGAATTAAGGCATTAGTTTGGGCCTGAAGCCCAGCCCCAGTCCAGTTTGCATGTGCTGCAGCACAGACTGGATTAGATCAGACTTTTGTATGAATAATGATGTGAAAACATGTTTAGGATTTCTGCATTGGGGACCAGCTGTCACGTTTCCTTATAGAAACCTTTTTCAAGTTCTAGCAGATAGAATTTTCGGTGGGTATTTGCAGTTCTCTATGTCCAGGAATCTTTCTCCAAAAGGTTAAGGAAATCCTTTCCACGTTAGAGAACGGATGGTAAGCAATAATAGAATTTAAAGCACAGTTCACAGCATTTCCATGTTTCCTCTAACAAACACTGTTTTTGCTTGGGCATGAGGTTGTATCATGGTCTAAGGCTCCTGCTGATTGCTTGTCATCGTTTCTGCCGTCTTACAACGCTTTCAATACTTGGAAAATGGAGGAGCGGCTGGTGCTAACAAGGTGCAATCCTGGGCCAGAAAATGTCCGAATACTTACCCGCTGAGCGTTTGTTACTGATCTAAACTGTTGTGACTCAGTTAACAGAATTAAAGAGACAAATCTTTTATGTTTTATTTCTTGTGCATGTGGTTCAACAATAGATGGAAAGGGTGTCATGTAAACATTCATGGGTTAAATGCAAAATTAAATAAGACTGAGCTGGATGACCTTTTAGGACGCCACAGGACACCTGAACAAAGTCTGACTCATGGTTTCATGATTGGATCGAGCTTCCATAATCTCAGATCTAATGGTTCTTGAAAGAGAAAAAAAGCACAGAAAAAGGTGCAAATCATGTGGAACGGTGATTATAAAAAGATTTTTAGGTGCTGAATAGTAGTTGGGATACAGAGTCAGCAGTGTCTGGAAGCAGATGACGTGGAGCGGTGACCCACATCGGATCTGCTGCCACTTCAGTGCTGCTGGGGAACATCAACAGCAGTAACAGGCAGCGGGACGACAGTCGCTGACAGTAGTTAAACACCTACACCTAAACACCTAGTCTACCTGTCTCAGGTTGAAGTTTTTAGTTCTCGGAGAGCATTTTGTGTGTACAAAACATGAACAAATCGGTCAGCTGGTGAAGTACAAAACAGTGCAAGTTTAAAACCAAAGGACGATCTCACATCAACGGAGCTTTCTGAAGGGCTCCGGCAGTGAATATGAAGCCCTTCTGATTGTTTTGTGACAAGAACATGTGCTCCAAAACAACATCAGCGACTGCTGGAAATGAGAGGAAATGGATAACTTGAAGTGATTTGGAAGACAGCATAGCAGGGCTTCAAAGTTACTTTATGAAGTGAGAGTAATTTGGATCTCCGGTTGGTTTTCAAACCAACGCTTATTCCATGGACTTTGTTCCATTGTAGTCATTTTGGGAGTCTGCTTCTTCCTCTGAAGCATCCTCCACCACCCTTCGACCTCCACCCACGCGGCGTGGCGTGCTGCCGAAGGAGGGCTCGTTTCCACGCCTGGAACACCACAAAGACATGCAAACACATGGTGAGAGGGAGGCCCGGTGCACCTGAGAGTGTGATTTAAACCAGTCAAGTGGTGTATGCCGGTTACAGCTCAAGCACGTGTTGTCTCTGGAACTCATTTCACTCTGCAGGAAAATGAGTTTGGTTTATGCTCGTTTAAACCAAGCACTGAGAGAAACATGGCCATCTCTGAGAGCGTGATTGATGAGTCATGGTTGGATGATGAGCCATATTTCTCTAAGTTATGCTCAATGATAGAAACAAGAGCATGAAGAGTGAACAAAGAATGAGACAGGGACCGGAGTGGAACCAACTTTCAGCTCGGGAGTATCATGTGATAACACTTTTTGGGACAATCAAAGCCACACAAAAGTAGAACCGTCTTAAAATAGAGCCGCGAGCGGCGTCGAATGGCCTGCAGGTGCTACCCACCCTTGCCCTTCTTGTCCTTGCGCCTTCTAATTCCAGCATGTTTTTATTTGTTAAGAGTCGATACATCAAAACTCCTAGGAGGAGTTCAAATTTGTAGCTAAAGTCGTTTTTCAGCGTCTTTGGCAGCGTCTTTGTGAGGTCAAAGGTCAAGGAAACGTCCATGGAGCATAGAAACACAGCCTCATAGCATGTGTGAACATTTTGAAGAAGTATTCTTTTCACTTTTTGTGGGAAAATGTGAAAAATCACCACATTTTAAACGTTGCCACAAAATGACCACAAAGCTGTAGGTGGAGTGGCCATCCCAAGATCATCTCAAAGCTTTCCTACACATGTGTCTTGGTTTTGTTAGTGGTTTCTGAAATATTTTTTGAGCCCTGTAAGAGATTTTGGTCCCATTCATTTTGGTTTCATCCAAAGTGATGTCATCGTTTTTTCATGTTCACCAGTTACTTGGTGAGGACAAATTTGGGCGAATTTTTGAGTATGTGGAAGGAGTCAAATGTTTGCTCAAAACTGCAGTAAGAAAAAAATAATCAAACAAATAAACATAAATGCAATTTTAAAGTTTTTGCAGTCATGCTGTGTGTCTGTGCGTATTGACACTGTCTGTTTGTTCCCTTTCCTTTCAGGACTTTTGGACCTTTTTTTCCCGTTGTTGCAAAAACAATATGGTCAGTGACTGGTCATAATAATGCGGAATTCATCATGTGGTCCACTTTTAACCACCAGCTCTGTGAGCTGAAAATGAAAGAACCGCAGAGTCCACAGAGCAGTCAGGCGCTTGCTGCAAACGTGATCATTACTGAATCTCTACCAGTAGACAGAACCCCTTCTTCTTTTGAAGAATGTTTGGGGTGTTTAGCTTTAAAATACAAGTCCAAATGACAGAGAACATCTGATACAACAAGACTGAAAACAATACAAGACCATTTATGTGAGAAAAATGGGCCTTTTGCTTCTGTATTTTCTGAAGCAACACTGACACTTCTGCTAAAAATAATGAGTCTTGGTTTGGGTATTCATGCTTTGATATATTGTGCTTTAAATCTTTTCAAAAAACTTTTTACGAAAATCTACTTTTGCTGGGTGACTGATGGAGTCTCATCAGCCAAGTTCACCTGCAGCTAAAAAAATGATCCATTTCTGCTGTCACAGTCCTCCATCCTCTATGATGTTTGGTTAACATGTGAACGCTGAGCTTGTGTTTCTGTGAAAGAGAAGCCTCTTCCTGTCCACAGGGAGCTGTCACTGGTGACTATTTTAGCACACCAGCCCACCGGGGATACTCCCAAGTTCCAGATGAGCCACTCCGGTGCAGGAATGTAAATGAATGAGCGGTGGGAACTTTAAGGCTCAGATGTACCTGCTGTGTTACTCCTTAGGCTCAGGGTTGCCTCTGTAATAAGAAATGGACAGGATGTTGTTGTTTTTTTTTTTTTTTTTTGCTTTGTAGTTGTTTTAAAATCTCACTTACTGATTATATATGTAAAAAGTTTGTTTGTTTTGGGAATCATTTGTTTTTAAACCAAAACCCGCCAGAGAACAGGTGGAATTGAAGGTGATCCTTCACTTCCTTTTGGGAATGAGACACAACAAGCACAAGCATCCGGTAGATGGCGGCAGACTCCCTCCTCGTCCTACCTGAGCTTGCTCTTCAGTGAGGTGACCTCACGGCTCATGGCATCGTTGGCTTCTGTGGCCTCATCCAGCTCACGCTGCAGCTTTCGGCGAGCAGCGGTGGCACGCTGGGACTCCTCCTCCGACTCCTCCAGCTGCCGCTTCAGCTGCTTCATGCGGGAAGTGGCCTTTTCCGCCTGTCGTTTTAACAGAGGGAACATCCATACTTTATCTGATCCTCATTTTCCCTCAAACACAGCAGCTTAGATGTGTGAAGGGGTTTGGACCTGGTCCTTGTACTGCTCTGCCTGTTTTCTCTCATCCTCTGCCTGCATCATCAGGTCTTTGAGTTTCTTGTCCTTTTGGCGCAGACTCTTTGCAGTGGCCTGCTTGTCCCTGAGGAGATGGACAAGAGCTTAAGGTGACTAAATCATCGAATCTTCCAGTCAGACATTTGCTTTGTGAGTCACTGTTCCTCACCTGTTCTCCTGCTCCAGCTGCTCCTCCAGCTGTGCCACTTTGGCTTCCAAGGCAGTGATGGAGGACTTGAACTTGGACTTGACCTGGTTCTCCATCTCCAGCAGTTTGGCCTTCAGCTCCTTATTCTGCCTCTCCATTTGCTGCCGCGCGCTCTCGTTCTTCTGAGCCGTGCTGCGCTCTGTTTGCAGCTCGTTGGTCAGCTGATCCACCTGAAACACAAACAAACACTCTTAAGAGCTCATTTTGCTCTGCAACATTATAACTGCTTCTCCACTTTTGTCACCTGCTGGGCGCTCTTTCTCAGTCTGTCGTTAAGGATCTCCATGTTGCTCTGCTCTTCTTCCAGCTCTTCCTCCAGCTGGGCGATCTTTGCTTCAAGGCGCCGCTTCTCATCTGCCAAGGCTGACCTGAAGACAGCAGGAGACGAGTTTCTGTTGCCCCAGCTCATTTTAAAGTTAAATTCGTAGCGTTAATGTTTCACTCACTTTCCAGAGGCGTTGCTTGCCAGCTCATCAGACAGTTCATCTCTCTCCGCTTCTGCCTGCTTCTTGGCCCGTTCAGCTGCAGCCAGTTCCTAGAAGCAGAATGCTAAATCATCGCCTCATTGGAAGCCTGTCTGCAGAGAAGCTGTAAAGATCTGGAGCCGTACCTCCTGTAACTGGATGAGCTCAGCTTCCAGACTCTTGGCTTTCTTCTCGCTCTCCTTTGCGGTGCTCAGCACCTCCTCTCGAGCAGCGCGAGCATCCTCCAGCTCCCTCTGGTAGTCCTTCATCTGGGCCTAAAGACAGTATATAACACATTTAATTGGGTGGCAGAAAGAAAACGTTTTCAGAGCGTTGAAGAAGACCAGAAGAACTGCAACTGAAATGAAGAACCCCAAGTCTGAAGTTCACCTGCGACCATTTGGAACACTGATCACCATGATAGTTTGGATGTTACTGTCACATATTATTTTGTTGCCAAATTTGATAGTAATATTAGGACAAACATTGATAAAATTTGCTTTGTTTCCCTATTTATGCTCATTTCTATTATTGGGATAACAAAGTAAAAGTGATTTTCTGTTTCAGATTCATAAAGTATTAAGATGCTTTTTTTAATTTACCTTTTACATTTGCAATTATTACAAAATGTGCATCATTCTAACATGCATATTTTTGTTTATTGTGTGGGGAAATTGTGAACAATATAAACAAAACAATGTACATTTTTCTGGAAAATAATGCAAACTATGCATTCAAACTGGTCAGAAGTAAAGGACAAATAAAGAAAACCCTTCTGGTTTCAAAAAATCTCTGCAAACTATTGATTTGGAACAATTTACCCTGCTTCTATAAGCAAGCTAAACCTGCAAACCCTTAAAGACCCACTCCATTCAAAAGGATGTTCTTGTCGCATTTTTATTATGATGGATGACTTATAAAAAAGAATTAATCAATCTGTTAACTGCATTTCTGAGCATTTAAAAAAATCTTTATTGAAAAGTGAATCAGAAGCAAAAAAAAAAAATTAAGTTTGAAAAAGCTCAAATTTGCGACGCAGCAAAAACTGAAATGGGCAAGCCACAGTCCCTGCTCCGATCCAATTCCAAATCATCCACTTGCAGACAAATAGATCCATTGATGTTTTATTTTCCTCATATGAGCTGCCAACTGGTTCAAAACTGTAGGCTGGAGGGAATGTAAACAAAGGAATGATGGTATATCAATGGAGGATTACTTCTGCACCTACAGTCCAGAGATGAATTTATAATGTGCTCCTGCTGATCTGCAGAAACAACAATAAAAAAAAGAGGTCTAAAAGCGGAATAGTCGTAATTAAAAAAGCACTGTTTTTTAAATATGGTACATCTTTTTGTCCTCAGGATTTCTTTGGGGTTTGGGGTTTTCATAGAGAATTTTGTAGATTTTTTGCCAATTTTATGGAAAAGTTTCTGTTTGATGAATCACGAGAGGAAATCAACTTTTACCTGAGACTTTAACAGATGGTAAAAAAAAAGCAACTGTCATACTTTGAGCCGTGTTTTCTGTCCCCATGGCTGCGTCCCGTCACGTTAACCATCTCTTCAGTCTTTTCCCATTGCGGTTCTAAACCACCTCCTCTGCTGGGTACCTATGCTCTCACCTGGAGTTTGCGAAGCTGCTTGATGGCTTCATCTCGACCTTTATTGACCGTCTCGATCTGTCCCTCCAGGTCTTTCATGTCCGTCTCCAGCTTCTTCTTGGCTGCTGCTGCCTGAGCCCTCTGTTTACGTTCATCTTCCAGCTCTGTCTCCAGCTCACGGACCTGCAGTCGGTCAGTTGCTTCAGCTCTCCATTGCAGATGCTCTACTGAAGGTGAAGGTCGAAACTGCTCTTTACCTGCTTGATAAGCTGTCTCTTCTTCTCCTCTCCCATCTCATCCCGTCCTTGGAGGTCTCTTTCAAATTGGGCCTTCAGGGCCTGCATGTTTACCTCCAGGCGCAGCTTGGCATCCTCTGCTGCCTGCAGCTCATCCTCCAGCTCCTCCAGTTGGGTTTTCATCTCCTCCACTTGGGCCTCCAGGCCTCGTTTGGACTTTTCTAGCTCATGAACCTGCCAAGAATGGATTAGTATTCACAGCCAGAAACTTTTGCTCTAAAACCTTTCAGACTGATTGGCATTTTGACACTAACATTTTTTCCCACATCATCCTTGGAGCTGATCAGATCCTCCATCTCCATTCGGAGGGCCTTGTTGGCTCTCTCCAGCTCTTCCCTGGAATCCTGGGCTTCTTCAAGAGCTCTTGCAAGGGACAGCGCCTTAGTCTCTTTCTCTCTGGCCTCAGCCTCCGCTCTATCTCTCTCTTCTGCATATTTGCAAGAGATGCTCTTCTCCTCAGCCAGCATCTGATGGGTAACAGAGGAAAAAGACTCACAGATCAAATCCTTGACTTCTTGCTGTGTTTCTATTGGGTTTTGTCTCTGCGCTGACCTGGTCAAACTTCTTCTGTTTTTTCTCCAGGTTTGACACAATCTGCCTCTGGTTGTCCAAATCCATCAGTGTGTCCTCCAGCTCCTGCTGCAGGCGGTTCTTGGTCTTCTCCAGCTTGTCGAAGGCTGAAGCCTTTTCTTCAAACTGAGTGTTGGCCGCCTCCAAATCTCTCTGCAAGCGTTTCTTCCCCTCCTCCAGGAGCTCAACGTTTCCAGACATCTCCTCCAGCTTCTTCTTTGAATCTGACAGCTGAGCAAAAAGCAGAACACGATCCAGGAGATTTTTTATGTTATACCAAAAACACGGAAATTACAACTTCCCAGTTTGTTTCCCGACCTGGACGTTGAGGGTGGACACATGTCTCTCCACGTTCCTCTTGGCCTCCATCTCCTCCTCAAGTTGCTCCGTCAGGCTGTTCTTGTCATCTTCTGCTTGTCGCAGTTTTGTCGATAACTGCAGTTTCTGACGAGTCTCCTCAGCCAGCAGCTCCTGTGGTGAGCATCAACAGTTGTCACAGAACCTCTGTAATCCATGAAGGTTTGAGTCATTCTGAAGGTTTCATCACTAAGATTTACCTGCGAGTCCTGGAGTTGGGAGGAAAGGCTGGAAACGTCTTTGCTCAGTTTGATGTTCTTGCTTTCGGCCTCATTCAGAAGGTTTGTCACGCTCTCCAGCTCAACCTGTGCAGAGTCAACATTCGTGTGTCTGAAAACTCTTTGTGTCCAAAGGCTGACACAAGAACTGAAAGAGACTTACTGTCATCTTGGAGCAGCGCTCGTTCAGCTCTGCCTTCTGTTTCTCGCTGTCGTTGAAGCGTGACTGTAGGTCTGCCACTTGACCCTCCAGCTTCTTCCTTTTGTGCTCTCCTTCTTGTCTGGCCTGAGTCAGCGAGCGCACCTCCACTGTTAACTCAGATGTCTCCTTTTCCAGAGCTTGCTTGGCTTTCTCCAGGTTTGTTTTTACCTAAGCAAAGGAGAGCAGAGAAGGTGTCAGTACATTCCTTGGGTCATGAGGAAGGATGACATGTGGCGATGAGCCAGGCCTACTCGTTTGGACTGCTCCAGCTGTTCGGTGAGCTCCTCCACAGCCTGAGTGTGTTTCTGCCTCATCTCCTGTATCTGAGCCTCGTGTGTGCGGTTCTCCTCCTCGATGGCTCTCTTCAGCAGCGTCACCTCCTGCTCACGTTTGGCTCTTAAAGTTTGATAGAAACACTTTTCAAACTTGTATGGCATGAATTAACAAGTCAGACATCATAATACACACGCCAGATCTCATTCCTTTAAAGGGATTTATAACAGTGTACTCAGGTTTGATCAAAACATATTGGTGAGACCCAAATCTAAAATTGAAAATATTCAGAAATAAAATTTTGAGGCTTAAACTTTTGCACAATCTTCCAATTGACAGAGACCAATCTTTGACCCACTGTTCATTTGTGCATTTCCTTTGAACACCCCCCCCCACAAAGATCCATGCTGTCTGAAATGTATAAACCATCAACGGAGACAGCAGAGTCGAGAACACATTTACAGGCAGTGGTGGCTCTACACTGAATTACAACCCAAAACAGACATTTTTGACAACAAATGGCTTCACCCGCTAACTATGAATGGAAGTTTTTGTGTTATCATTCAGAATTTCTTCCAGGGTTTGTAAACTGTTGAGCACAGCTGTTCTTGAGCTCATAGTGCAGACCTGAGCTCCTGCTGTGTGGCAGTGGTATCCAGGGTATCCTCCAGCTCAGACTTGAGGGCCTCCAGCTCTTCTCCGAGGTCCCGTTTGATCTTCTCAGCCTTGTTCCGGGCCGCCCGCTCAGAGTCCAGATCCTCTTGTAGGTCGGAGATGTGTCCTTCCAACTCCCTGATCTTTTTCAGGGCATTGTTCTTTTGAGCGGTCTCATCCTCCAATCTATAATGTTAAGAAAAAAGTCAAAGTGTTGGTTAGCTCCAGGCAAACATTGTTTCAGTGAATGAGTCACTCTGTGGCAAACATGTGACTTCTTTAGAACAATTTAACAGTAAATGACTAGAGTCATGGCTGACCACAACCTGGCCAAGGCGTTCTGCAGCTCCTCCTCCTTCTTAGCAAGCTGAGCTTTGAGTTCGGCGATCTGAGCCTGCAAGTCTGCCAACTGCTCTTGGAGGTCATTGGACTCCGCCTCCAGTTTGCGTTTGGCTTTATCAAGCTCCTGACGACTCTTTTCTTCCTTCTTCAAACGAACTAGAGGAGGAAGTGATGAACACACATTTTTACTTGTTTTCCAGGGTTGAGCTTTGAATCAGTGATGTCCAGGAAAAATAAGAGAAGATTACCCTCCAGTTCAGAGATCATGGACTCGTGTTTATTTTTGAGTTTGGTGAGATTCTTTGATTTCTCCTCTTCCTCTGCCAGGCTGGTACTGAAGTCAGCGATTCTTTCCTCCATCAGTTTACGTTCCTGAAAGCATCGGACAGGTCATCTGGATGTTAACTCTTCTGACCAAAGCTCACAGAGTTGAAAAACGCTCATTTCCAAGACTCACTTTCACAAGCTTGTTGTTTTGGTCTTCCATAACTAGAATGTCATCCTCCAGCTTTTTAATCTTTCCTTCACATGCGACCTTCTCCAGCTGAAGCTTTTGGCGAGCGTCCTCCTCCTCTTCCAAATGCTCCTCCAGTTCCTAGAGTTTATACTCGTACTTAATAATCTGGTAAAAAAAAAGAACGAACTAGAGAAAATGGGAGTTAAGGCGTTGCTGTGTGGACCTGCATCTGCTGTTGCATCTTCTTCTTGTCAAGCAGCAGTGTTTGGGCGCGTTCCTCCTCTTCATCCAGCCTCGCCTCCATCTCATGGAGGATTTCCTCTAGCTCCTGCTTCTTGGCGGCCAGACGGACCCTCATCTCCTCAGCCTCGGCATAAAGCTCCGTCTCTGCCTGAAGCTGCTCCTGCAGAGCGTTCCTCTCCTCCACGATCTATGAGGAGGCAAATTAGGAATACCACTTAAAAAAACCAAACAAAACAAGCCGTGCCAACAATATTTTTTGATCTATTGACAGACTTTTTTCTAACTAGAAATGAACATTCGCTGTATATAGGAAAGCTTTTTAAAACATACGTAGCTCTTTCTCCATAGTAAGTAACATTGTCTTGTATCAAGAGTGAAGGACCAAGTTAATTTGACTCAAAATTGGGCAAATGTTGTCAAGATATTTTGTAGTAATCTCTGTAGTCATAAGTTGACCAATGTGAAATGAGTTAGTTACAAAGAAAAGTGTTTTAGATTTACCTGTGTATGTTTCAAAGTGATTTCTTTTAGCTCCGACTCAAATTTGGTGGCCACGTCTTTGGCTTTTTGCAGCTCCTCCTCCTTCAGGGTCATCTCCTCCTCCTGCCGGGTCACTTGCAGCAGAGGCTTGACCTTTGGTTCAGAAGAGTTGTTGAGAAAGCAAGTGAAGGAAGCATTTATACCAAATACATTTATCACTAACAAGGCCACCAAAGAAGAGCTGGGCTGTAAGTGAAAGGTAACCTTAGTGAAGAGTCTCCACCACTGCCAGTTCCTGAGTTTGAGGTAAGCTGCACAGTTCCTCTGGATCACCTTCATGGCTGTCAGCTGCTGCTGCCTCTTAGCAAATGCCCTTAAAAGTAAACAAACATGTTATATCTCAATACATGCAGGAAAATTCAATGGATATTCATGAAACCTTTCCTCTGAGGTTAAAAAAAATGCAGCCAAAGTGCAGAAACTGTGCGTAGAATGATTTTCATACTTTCTGGCCAGGAAGCCTCTGGCCTGAGCCTGGAAAGCAATGATGATGACAGTGATCTTCAAATCTCTCTCCTCCTCCAGCTGAGCCAGCACTCCTGTGCGGAAGAAGATTTTACTCTGGCCAATCCGGTACAGGTTGGGGTCCAGGTCCAGATGCTTTATCTACACAGACAGAAGAGCAATGACATCACATCTGCAGAAATGGGATCTATGGATTTTTGTTGGTCCTGGATCTTGTGGTTCCCTTGCTATTGATTTCCAATGCTGAGTCTTTTGAACCAAGTGTGTTTGTGCATTGAAAACATAACTTCTTTATAACTGATGAGATGCTAAGAAACAAAATCATATAAAGTAAACTCTTGGTGGTGTCTTTTCTAGATCTGTTTGACAACTGCTCATCCAGACTCAACGGCAGAATCCGCGTTGCTTCCCTACTCCTCTGGCTCCTCCTTATTGCAGGATTGCAAGGGCATCTGAAGCTGTGTCTGAAAGTGGTTTTTAAGGAGGAGCTGGAGGGGCTTAGGGCTGGCTATTCCCTCTCCCAGCAGGGTGATCTGTGTCGCGCTTGTTGCACTGGTGGGAAACAATTCTTCACGTGCTCTGAAGCTCAGAGGTTTACATTTAAATGTAAGTATTTTATTCATCACTGTGACACTAAAATTAGTTTTTGTTTATAAAATGAAGACTTTTTAAAGTTAGAAAACCGATGTTCCTTTGTATTTTCTGAGAGTTACGAACTAACGAAGATGACCGGCAACTATTGATGTTATCAAGCGGTGGTAACGTCCAAATTTGAGAACGCTATTTTTCCATATCTCTCCACTTGGACGGATAAATGTGGGGATGGGATAGGAAGAATCCGTAGAGATAGGGAAGCAATTCAAATTCAGCCACTGACAAGCAAGTAAGAGCACAAATAAAGAACAGAAAGCTAGATCAGATTAATTTTTCCTCCTGAGAACATGGAGCTGAAAGCCCCAGAAAATGCTCCTCCAGGAAATGCTACGACCTTCTATAAAACCTGCTTGGAAATGCATCAGACCAGAATCCGGATGAGAAGAGTGCAGAAAAAAGAAACCATCCCACAAACCCAAACTCTTTTGTTCATGTCAACTAGCTGCTCAATTGGTTTGTGAAAGTAACATCTCTGAAGATCACAGGGAGAGAATGAGGAGGAAACTACAGCATAGATGTTCACCATGAGACAGCAGGCCTGTTTGCCATCCATGAAGCCTTTGGGGATTGCACTTGCAGCAAGGATCTCGTATCTGGAGAGGGTAATCAGAGATTTTTGAAGGTTAACACAAAGAAACCCCAATAAAGTGAGGAAGTAATTTTGAAAGGTGATGCTCTTCATGCTTCTTTTACCGTTGGCGGAACTCCTGGAAGACAATTCTGTTGGGAAAACCTTGTCTGCAGATTCGTATTCCCTCCAGAACACCATTACACCTGAGCTGCTCCAGGACCAGGTGTGCATCCAGCTTCCCTGCCTGAGAAGAGCAGATTTCATAAGATGTTTAGCTTTGTTTTGTTTGGCTCTAGAATTATCACAGAAATTATCACTGGAATTACCCTCTTCTCGTGGTTCGGAATGATGCATCTGACAAAGTTGGGCTGCGTATTGTGCAGCGTAGTCATAAGCTTTGCCAGAGACTCCTTGTATAACTGTCCCACTGTGCGGAACATCCCCTTCTTGGTCTTTGAGGCACTTGGCATGGAGGTGTCGGTCATTTTGGCTATTGTATCCAGACCGACCACTCTGTCCGCTGGGACACAAAAGGAAGAACGTGTGAAGACAAATGCGTACATTTTCCAGAGCTTCGGTAAAAAACAGATGTGTGTCACCATCTTTCCAGAGATCTTGCACGAACTGGTTGGAGGAATTGTTGAGAAGTGCTGTGACGTTGTCATTGAGAGGGTCCATGTTCTTTGTGAGCCACGCTGTGGCGTTATAGTCCACCTAAAAACCATCAGCATCTCGTCAAATTTACTGATGAAGCCTCATCCTAAAGAATGAAAACGCTGTTACCTTTCCAGCATAATGCAAAATAGAGAATTCTGTCTTGTCCTTTAGCTGCTTGGGTTTGGCAAATTTCACATGGTTCCCTTGTGTGTTCATGAGTTTTTCCACAAAAGAGACATCTGTGGCTTTAGGGAACCAGCACTCCTCATCCAGCAGGGCCAGTATGCCTGGAGGGTTGTTCTGTAGGAAACTCACCATCAACACGTGTTCTAAATCCAAGTTTACCTGACAGAAAGGCTGTGGCGTGAGGTTTCGTTGTGCCAGGAACACTCACTGGTCTCTCAATGAGCTCAATGCAGGGTTGCAGGTCCAGGCCGAAGTCGATGAAGTTCCATTCGATGCCCTCTCTTTGGTACTCTTCCTGCTCCAGGATGAACATGGTGTGGTTGAAGAGCTGCTGCAGCTTTTCGTTGGTGTAGTTGATGCAGAGCTGCTCAAAGGAGTTGTCCTACAAGAACCAGAAAAACACCATGCATTACTCTGTTTCATCACTGTTCACCTTTTCTGATTTCGAGAGCATGTTTACTTCAAAGATCTCAAATCCGGCAATATCAAGGATCCCCAGGAAGGAGGCTCCTTGACGCTTGGTCTTGTCCAGGGCTTTGTTGACTCTGCCCAGGATCCAACGGAACAGTCGCTCGTAAACAGCCTTAGCCAAAGCTTCAATAGCAAAGTCAGCCTGGTGGAGAGCAGAGCGGGAAAGGAGTGAGAATCAGCTGTTATAGTTACAGGCAGGCCAGCGTCTGCAGTACCTGCTCTTTGGTTTGAGCCTTCTGCACCACCTCCCTGCCCACTTTTATGCGAGGGGTGAGGATGGCTCGAGTGAAGTCTGTCACATTGATGCCCTGCAGGTGACACACCTTTTGGGCCGCTGGAAACAATAAGAAAAATATATAAAATTGTCAAACTGCTAAAAACAAAACCTTATTGGGTTTGCTGTATAAGAGAAGTGAAGGTGTCAGACCAGTGTTGTCAGGCATGGTGGCCTGCTCCTGGTTCCTCTCTTTCTTGAACTCAATATTTCCCAATTGCATGACTGTGGAGCAAACCTTCAGTATGTCTGCAACAGAAATAGCAGATGGATGAAGATGTTGCCTTAAAGGTTAAGCATCTTCAAAGATGCAGGAGAACACAGCGACTTTTACATTTCTCTCTGGATGACCTTTATACACGTCGTGCAAGATGAAACTGCTAAATAAAACACTGATACCTATTCTCTCCTCTTCAGTCAGGCCCATGATCTGCATCGCCTCCATGGTCTCTTCAAACATCTCGTCATCCTGCTGGCCAGGGATCTGAACGTGGCCCGCGCTCAGGAAACGGTAATTGCTGAAGGGCTCCAGAAGAAGCTCCTCTGAGGAGAAACATGAAGGTAAAGAGAGGCCACCTCGACATTGCTTGGGCTCATTTCTATCTTGAAACTGATTGAAACGTGATTGAAACTTCTGAATTCAGTTATTTGTGAATCCTTTCAGCAACAACATCACAAGGTGCGTCTGTCCCTGTCAAACAAACCAAACATTCAAACCAGAGAGATTTGTCTTCTACTCACCACGCAGTTTGTCTTTGGCCCCAGCTATCATGTAGTAGAAGATGTGGAAAGCTCTTTCTGTCTTTGCCTGTCTGATGCAACGAGACTTCTCCAGGAGGTCTAAGAGTCTCAGTTAAAGAACCAAACTCTGCTTTTCGCCAAAACAAGTGAAGCATTCCGGCTGCTGTTCAGGTTTAAAATTGAAACCATCTGAAGTAATGATTAATAATTGAGGTTCATGAACTCTGGAGTTTTTGGACTGGAAGTTCACCTAATTTTGTCCGGATGGAGTCCTGAACCTTCTGCTTGGTATGTATTCAGACTGCTTTTCAACCTGACATTTCTGTTTTGAACTGAAGCTTGTAAACATAACAACATGACTAAAGATCTTTCCAGTCATTGGCCAGAAATAACGAGGGCACAGAGCCTGTTCAGACTGAGGAAACTCAGAGTGAACCGGAGTTCAATCTGAGTGTTAACAAACTGAGTCCACCTCGAGCTTGGGTCCAACAAACAGTTTCCTCAGATCAGGATACAAGTCTCAATGTTGGCTCCAACGATGTAGCCGGTCACGTCAAAGTTGATACGGATGAATTTACCCTACAGACGCATGGAGAACACAGATGTTACAGGAGGCAGCCTCATCATTTTTCTAAGCAAACTGCCCGTTTGCAGTTTACGCATTTCCATGTGAAGTTCTTCCACTCACAAATCTGGAGGAGTTGTCGTTTTTGATGGTCTTTGCATTTCCGAAGGCCTCCAGGATGGGGTTGGCTTGCAGCAGCTGCTTCTCCAGCTCCCCCTGGAGGAGACATGGATGCGGAGTAAGGAGGTGGGGGGGATTTTGGGGCGCAGCTCCGTTTGTGGTGAACATTAGTTTACATGAATTCTATGAACAATTTGGCAAAAGAGGGAACGAACTGGCTACATGCAACACTAATGCAGGAGGACATTTCCTGTGAAGACTGATAAACAGCTTTGAAAAGGGGAATACATCTCCACATTCAATGCATTAAAATCTACATCAGATTTTTAAAAAGCCTTCGGGAGATGTGACTGACTTCACCCTGACAGCACAGCCGGCAGACCTGTAAGAAAAGCTGGGTCAGCAAATCAGGCAGTCCCCAGTCTCTTTGAATCCAGTCAATCCAAAGTCTCTCTTCCAGCCTGCATCAAGGCTAAACTAAAACTAAAACTCTGCCTCTTTAAAACAGCTGCATATGAGCTCAAGTTTTCTAGTCTGCCATAAAAAATGGCTAAAACCTGAGCAGCTGAGCTTCAATTGACTGAAAAGTTGACACCTTTTCTTCAAGAATGTTGCTTTTCGTGGTTTTACTTTGAGTTTTAAGATACTGGCTGGTGTGGTTTTTTTAGTAACGTTTAAGGCAAAAAAGGAGATACAGACCCACTGATGAGATGCAGTTCAGGGGTGGCAAAGCAGAGAGGAGCGTCCTGCTTAGCACTGGAGGAAAAGGAGAAACAAGAAAAGGAGACGAAGGGCACAGCAAGACAGAAGGAAAGAGAAAGAAGCAGTTGTAGTGTTGCTCCCCGAGACGCCGCCTGCACACAGAATCTGAAGGTGACAGATGAGCTGCGGGATTCAAAGAAAGAAAGAAAGCGCCTGTCGAGAATGGGTTTGAGGAAAAATGTTTAGCCAAAACTTTTCTGTTACTGGCGTTTCCATGAAATCTTTGAGGTCTCTTTGACAAACTAATCTGTCACTCCAGTTTAACACCTTAGTCTACCTGAAACATCATCACATCAGTGTTTATTTTGAGATGGATACCTCAGACCGGCCGCATAGTCTGACAGTCAAAGGCATTTTCTGAGAAATGCCACACGATATGGTTCAGTAAACAGGACAGCCGATGCACACGTGTGTGCATCAGGCAGGAAGCTGAGGAGAGGAAGGAGGTTGGCATTGAGCAGAAAGAGGAAAAGAGCATGCTCACACTGTGCTAGTTGGTCTGTGAGAGACCCGTTCACCATCGAGAGACTATCATCTCAAAGGCAGTGAAAGGGTGTCTGGGGAAAAAAAAATGACGAGCCACTTCAGAAGGTCAAACTAACACCAACGACTAAAGTCTATTCAAGTGACGGTGAGGAAAATGTATTCGGCATCATGCATGTTGAACAACCCAGTCTCCAGAGTAAAGAGGAGCCACTGAACGTTCTTGACATCATCTGTGGTTGGTTTTATTCTGGTGAGGGGGTCAGTCTCAGTCATCGGGTCCACGACAAATGCAAGTTAACACCACCCAACTGGAAAACACTACAGCTTGACTTCTGAATGAGATGTTGAGGTAAATCAGTGACGCCTCCTTCATGCACTTTTCTACTTTGAGGAGAAACACACCAACACAAACACACGCCAAGCATTTCCCCGTACTCACGTATGCCAACTGTGATCCTGATTGTTGCTATTTGGAGGAAACGGCAATATATGACATTAATTGGGACAGTTCCTGGTACATGTTGCAAAAACTGAATCTTAAGAAAGTAAAAAGACCTAAAGTTTCAAGAAAAATTGTCTTGCTTTGTGTCTTGCTAGGAAACGTTTTTCAATAACAAAATGATCTCAGAATTATAAAATAAGAATTCTTGTTAAGACCATTTTTTAACCCCATTGATGGATTACTTTTTTAAAGAAAATCTGCCAATGGGGTTTGAGTTTTTTAAACTTATTTCTAAGGGGCCTGTTTTTGCAGAGCACAGCGATGGAAGTGGCTGACACATCCAGAGTAAAAACCCATCTCTCCACACAGATACCTACAGCGCTGCTGTCTTTCTTGCCTTTGTGGGAGGAGGCCACCACCGCCAGATACTGGATGACCTTCTTGGTGTTCTCCGTTTTTCCAGCACCGGACTCTCCGCTATAGAGAAGCAAATGAAAGGATGTGGAAAATGAGCGACGAGGAAACAAAGCATGAGGATTAGCAGAGCTGGCAGGTTTCTTATGACAGTTCAACAAGAAGAATCCTGTTGAGCTGAGAATCACCAACAATGTTGTTTTTAAGTTTAACGTTTTGTGACTGAGGAGTAGGTAGATGCCTTTTGGAGAGCTTCTTTCTACTTTTTTTTTTTTTAAAGCTGAAAGTGAAGATGTTTCACTAACTATTACAGTATGATTCATGAAGTAAAGTCTCTACACATGTAGTCGCAGCATCACAGTTAGTCCATAGTGTGATGTCCACACATGTGGATGCCAGGTCTTATGATATTAAAGTAGAAAAACACAGTTTCTTAATAGATAAGTCTGGAAGAAATCCGAGTATTTTAAATATCATACATGTATAACGCGGTACTACCTTCTTAGGAGGCCCAACGTGCTTTACATGTACACACTCATACACTGACGGCGGCTCTCCTGCCAAATACTGGTGCCACCAGGTGCAACGATGTGTTCAGTGTCTTGCTCAAGGACATTTCAACACATGGGCAGGCAAAGTGGGAACCAAACCTGCAACCTTCTGATCAGAGGTCGACTGCTCTACTTCCAATGGGAACATTATTAGAACGTTCTACTACACTGCATGGTCACACGTCTGATATTTTACAAGATCAATTTTGAAAGGATTTTTTAATGATGTAGGTCAAGTCAAGTCTCACTCAACTCTCACTGACCATAACTCACCATCAAACACCCACATTTTGAATGACGCCTGGTTCCTATCACTGTTAAAATGTGCGGCATTTTTCTTACCCTGTTGGCAGACGTTTTTGCTCATTTAAAAGGAAATCTGCCGATGGTGCAGTGGCGGAGCTGGAACGTTTTATATGGAGGGTTGGGACTTTGGAATGGTGGCAAATGAAAACAGAGTGGAAGGTCACTACATATGAAAGGATCAAAAATATGCATTTAAAACAGCTTTATTATTAATATTAAAACTGCAGTTCTTTTAGCTGAGGTGCTGTTTCTAATGCTTAAAGAAGTTTGTATTGATCATTTCTTAATCTTTGTCAATAATTATCCTAATATTGACTCAAAAATGGGGGAGCAAAGTTTTTTGACTCATTTTTAAGGGGCCTTTTTTTGCAGTGTAGACATTTCCTCCTTTAACTATTTTTAAGTCATTAAGACTGCCTGAACTATCCCGAGGGCAAAACAAAATGTGTTTGTGAGGCTGCCACTCAGAAAACCAGGGTTCGCTTCCCAGGGCGTGCATTGAGCTTCATTCAGTCCCTGGGCAAGACCCTTGACGCTGCTGCCTAACTGGGTCCCCCTTTGCTTTGAAATCACAAGGTTGTGTCAGGAAGGGCATCTGGTGTAAAAACTCTCTGCCAGACACCACTGATGCAAATCAGTGAAAGCTGTGGCGACCCCTGATGGGATAAGCAGAAAGGTGAACACCAACAACAGCAGCAACATTAATCCACCAAAACCTTTAAAAAAAATAAATAGTGGAGTGGACAGACTCACCACAAATATGCCCACTGATGCACACAAATTCCCCAAAAGGGGTGTGTATGTGTTAAATCCTCTAACTAGAGATGCATTCCTGTGATCCTCTCCATCCACTGAAGTTTCACAATGACGTCCAAGGAGGAAACACAGGAAAAGGACAGGGAGTGATTCACTCTTTGTCCTGCATTGTCGCTTAACCCTCACAGCCAAACATCAAGACAGCACAGTCGACCCTCAGAGGGCACAGCGCTAACGACAGAGACCGTCATACCAATCAAATCTACAGCCATAACTCATGCAGAAGCAAAGACGCATTCCTTCTTCAAAGAATGCAATCTTGGACACATGGGATGAAACTGACAAATACCAGAGCTCAGACACGGTCTGCCGTGGCTCCATAAAAGGCACGAGATGCTCCAAGCTCAGAGCTGGAAAGCCTTCATAGGGAATCCAGTTACTCTTTCATGTTCCAGCCTGGTGAAGATGTAAAACATTCATGCTCCTGTTGCTAAGAAAGCTTATGGAATTATGGTGAGCAGAGAAAAAAAATACCCTAATGATGTGAACATTTCCACTTTATATTTGTTTGTGAGTCAATCCTGGCGTCAAAGTTTGTGGATGGCGCAGTCCGTTATCTAGATCATGTTTTTTAATGATTTTTGATTTAATTTTTTTAAATGTTTAAAATAAGGAAACAACAATGACAGCTTTGTGTAGATTTACAGTCTTGTCCTCTTTACAGTCTTTGGTTTTGGCTGTGGTGGAGATTCTTAAAACAAGTGTCTTTTTAATAGATTGGAGCCTGCTTCATTTATTTAATTCTCTCACTGAAATGAAAATTAATTCATACCTTTTTCAGCTGAGCTTTTTGTTCAATAAACAGTAAGGATTAGAGACTGATCATCATCGTCTTTGATCAAACACAAAGTCAGCAGGTTAATCAGTTTATTTAGCCTCTGTGTATACAGTATATTCTTCACTGCTTTTCCACTCTTTATAGATAAATGCCATATCATTCATGTTGTCAAATGTCTGTCTTGTGTAACCGCTAAACCACTTCACTTTAAAAAAGTCTTTTGGTTTAAACGCTCTAACCAACCAATTACTGCCGTCCAGAGCAGAAGACAGAACTTCTTCACTTTTTGTACAAAATGATATTAGAGAAAAGATAAAAGATGAGTTAGGGTTTTTAGCATTTTTCTGCATTATTGCTGGTCTTTATTCAAGTTTAGGAAAACATTTGAAACCAGCACACTCTGAGCTGGAGGGGTCCCACACAGCCCCACGGCCGCGTTCAACCTCCTTGTCAAAATGACCTACAGGCTTAAGCAGGATCAGAATCAAACCAACAGCCACTTTAGACCCAAGAAGAGACGGAAACCAGAAGAAACTAGAAAAGAGTCACTCGATCAAAGCTTTTTAATGTTAAAATCTTAAAAAAAGATTTTACTGTGTAAATTTCTTACATAACACTGCTAACACCTTAGCAGACTACAAAGATGTTTAAATTTTTTTTTTATAGAGACGTTGAAAATAATAGAATAGTAAAATATTAACCAAAACAAAACAAATATATGTTTTAAAAATTTTTAAGAAAATTTTTGATTTAAAAAAAGTTCTATAAAAAAGTATTTCCTGCTTTGGATATTGGGATAAAAAAATCACGCCATTATAAACTTTATTGTATTTTTAAAAAAAAAACAAAAAACAATTTCTAACTAATCTATTTCTTTTGGGTTGGATGTAAAAGAGCAGATTTTTGCTCTTAGCTTTGTGAGATTAGGTGCAGCAAACAAACATCTGAACTTTGCACAAATGCAGTGGATTGAAAGCATAAAGTACTGACAATGCATCATACTCTAATCAAAATGAAGACATTGACAGTAGATGAGAACAGGACTGAGTGACCTCTCCTCTCTTGTCTTTCAAACAGGAAGTACACGCTGGTCCCAAAATGACAAAATCCCATAGACTTCTATAGAGGAGTAAACAGCTATTGCTGTCAGTCAATGACTGAACTGTCATTGATTTCATTTGGCTGGAACCAAAAATAAGTAATTTTCTATGGGTGATGTCACACTCACTCAGTCCAGTTCTCTTATACAGTCAACAACTGTGCTGAAATTCTAGAGGCGACGGATAATGCCTCAGTCATATTGTAAAAACTGCTTTTTTGTAAAAATTGTCTTTCATTCAAATTTTAGATCCCATCATTTAATAAAGTATTACGAGCACAACAAGTTCATTCCCAGCCCACGAGGCCAGTTTTGACCAATCCAGAGATCAGAGCTGCGATTGGTAACACAAAGAATGGACGTGTCCTCGAGCATCCCAACACCCAGTCAATGTTCTTAATGAATGGCTAAGATCAAACAAATGCAACACAGCCCAAACATTTGGAGAACTAATCTGATTCTTCAAACAGGAACTTACTTCCTGACCCAGAATCTGAGGAGCGACGCCACAGCCCTGTGATGGCTGCAGGAACACCAACACACACTGCCTTTAGTTAAGACGCAGTAACACAATCCCACACATTGTAGGGCTATTCTGTCATGGCTTGATCTTGAACTATTATCAGTTTCAAAGTTGTTTTTTTAAGTGACATTTTCAATTGTTGTTTTTGAACTAGAATAATCATCATGGTGGACTCAGACCAGTCTCTTCTTTTTAATCCTTGTGAGAAAAGGAAGACCAACAAAAGGTTACTTACGTACAAAGGATGGACTGGTCCTCACGATCTGCAGGGAGACGGAATGTTTCAGTTTCAGAGGATTGTTTTCTTTAAAAACAACAAACTACAAAACACTGAACTTTAAGTCATAGACTGAAGCCATAGAAAAAAGCTGTTAAACCAAAGAAATATGCAAAAACACAATTCTTTACACATCAAACTAATGTTTTTTTTATTAGAATATTGAAGGCAATCATTTTGCTGCAAAATTAGATCAATTTCTGTAACACACTTTTCTGTAACACACTGTAACAGCTGAGAGCGAAGTAAACCAAACATCCTTGTTTTTAGAGCCGTCTAACCTCCAAATGCACATTCATAGATCCTGAAAGCAACATGAAACATCCATGTGGTTTTAGCCGAGGACCAGAGGATGAGTTTTACAGAAGCAGCTTGAGCAAAGTTAACATTTAAATCTAGATAACGGTCATCCAGAACATGTAGACATTCAATGTTTCACACTGCTTCTTGTTTCATTTCCTGTGAATGCAGGGAACAATGTGAAATTCTTCTCCAAGCTGCAGAGAAGCGTAATCCAATCGCCCACACAAACATGCTAATCTTTCTGCTTTTTGACCAGCTAGAAACTATTTACACAATGGAGCAGTAATGGTAAACACCTATTTCCTGTGTACGATCTGAAGTTAGAGTGCCGTACCACTGAGACCATTCTCCAAACAGAGACTGTATTAGGATTCATCAACGCTTTTTTATAAACCTTGTATCTCATAGACGAACAGACCAATTTCACGAAACAGGATTCAACGTTAAATGTGGTCTTTGTTACATGTAAAAAAGATGTTAAGAAGAGAAAAAAAAACCCTGACCTGCAGCCATAAAACCCTCAGTTATTTATATAGAAAAACATGACAAGCATTTGTACAGATTCACAAACAAATGTTTTAAATGTGAGACTGGTGACCTTTGAGTTGGTGCAAATTTAGTGTTGATTTAACTGTCTAAAGGCTCAGACAGTGTGATGTAAGGATGTTTAGAGACTCAAATGTCAGATAATGCTCTCTGAGTATTAACTCTTGGAACACGTTCACTGATGGATCTATGATACAAGTCACATTTTTAGCTCACAAAATACTTAAAGCAGAATCAAAAAATAGATTAAAAACTGTCTCCAAACTTCCCAACTCGTACGAAAAGTTGTGCTTGACTGCATTCACATCTGAACTACACAACAAGCTAAGTATTTCAAATTCTAAAAGACCAAAAAAGGGCATAAAAGAGCCAATTGAATAAAGAAGGAGAGTTTTCTGTCACAGGAAATGCTTTACTGCCCTCCGCCCATCTCTCAATCATCTCTCAGTCCAGATGTCAACTCCGCTGAGAGAACATCCTCATGTCAACATCAAATCCAGTGGGCAGGACTCCCTGAAAACTCGAGTCGGATTCTATGGGAAATGAGCTGCAGTGAGATTACAGTACTTCCGTTTAAGCTTTAAACACAAGGCTTTTGCAGTCAACCATGTATCTCACACAGACTCTCTGAAACACAGTCCCCTGCACCAACTTTCTTGGATTTCTTTTTTTTGTGCAATTTTGCATGATTTTTCTCTCTTTTTACAGCACATTGTGTTCTTTGCCCTGATTGGCAGTAGACTTTTGTCAATCATCTCCTCCATGCTGTGTCTGTTGTACAGAGTGTGCTCATCTTCCTAAACTGACATAAATCTTAATCACGAGCAGATCTTTGTTGTCATTCTATAAAGCCGGACTTATTTTTCTACAAAGGTTTGAACTTTGAGAGTTTAGACAGGAGACAAGTGTGAAAACGTTCATTTCTGTCTGAGAAATGTGGATAGTTTGTAGCTAAGAGTTTTACTAGACCGTCTTAAAACACCTGTAATTATTCTAAAATAAAAAGCTGTCTACTTTGGGGATTTTGTCTATTTCCGGTGATTTTTAAGAAAGTAAATCCTGGCATAATTGTGTTGGCCCTGCGACCTGTCCAGGGAATACCCCGCTTTTCCCCAACATAGCTCGGTAAGGCTCCAGCAACCCCATTACACTGAAATGGATTTGAATGGGTTGATGGATGGATAGATGGAACTCCCCCGATGAACGAAGGACCATTGTACTCTGCTTTCTCCAACACAGAGACTCAACTCTTCTTTTGGACAGAACAGCGACTGTAGGTGTTTGAAAATCCAGTAGTCAATTTCTGGTGTTTATTAACCACTTAGTCAACACAAAAGAGCTAAAAGGTGCATTCACCGCTGAGACAAAGAACTGCTGACCACATTGATCTCAAGTCTCCCAGCAAACATTTGAGATTGACCTAAACAGCATTCGGAGTGTTGGCTGACATATGCAAAATGACAAAAGGTTTCTGTTGGGAGGGAAGGCTCTACCTTGCATCATGTTTCTGTAGGCATTGTCAGTGATGGAGTAGATGTGAGGAGGAACTTCATGCCGTTTCTTCCCTTTGTACATTTCAATGATCTTCTCTGAGTAGATGGGCAGCATTTTGTAAGGGTTCACCACCACGCAGAAGAGGCCAGAGTACGTCTGTAGAAAGACATTTCCCACATCAGCTGGATCATTTAGAAAAGACACAGAATGGGCTTTTGTAGGCCACTCACATAAATAAGCCCAGAGAAGTATCTCTCCCGGAGGTTGTGCAACACTGAGGCCTCGTTCAAGCAGGTGAGCTCTGCCATATCCTCCACTTTGCTAAACTTGGGTGGGTTCATCTTCTGGATGTCATCCTTGTTGACTGTGACCTTCTTGCCATTGTCGGCCAGCTCCACCAGCACTTCTTCACCGTGTTCCTCTTTGATGCTGGCCGCCTCAAAGCCGTGCTTCTCCGATGGGACCCATACCAGCTTTTTAGCCGCCCAGTCAGCCTGAGCCATGGGACTGTTCAGGAAGTCTTTGTCGACAAAGAGGAACTTCTCGTCCTCACTCGGGGCCTTCTTGGACATCTTGGCTTAAGGGAGAAAGCCAGCTGTAAATGAAAAACAGAAGAATGTGATGTTAGAGAACCCAAGTAAAAAGTTTAAAGAAACACTGGATATTTTTGTGTAGAACTTGGTGACGGAGGACAATCCAATGGGTTCCACGAGTGTCCTGCTCTCAGTGTAGAGAGCAGAAGTCTGTTTGGGTTTGTGACACATGAATGAATGAATGATTGAAGCTTTAGTTATATAGCACTTTACAACAACTCTTAGGGGTTCCAAAGTGATTCACAATAAGAAAAAGGCAATCAAAATGTAAAATTAGGCAAATTAAGAACAAAGTTAAAAACAGCAGAATTACACAACAGTCAACAATAAAAAACATAATGGCACCATCTACTGAGCATTAAAAGCCTTTCTATAAAGGTTGGTTTTTAATTGACTTTGAAAATGTATTGGGTCTGATAGCCTGCGCTGTTCTGCAGGCAATGGAAAAAGCACATTCACGCCAGCCTTCCTGTCGTGACCTGGGCTCATCAAGCAGGGAAGTCATCTCAGCTTAAAGAGTTAAGATGTTCCTTCCATCAAGAAGCTCCAGAGAGCAGCCATTCTCACAGACCTCCACCCCCTCTCGACCTTACACTTTCACACAAGCCACAAGGGAAGTGCTCAAGCAGCCCCCCCGCAGCAGACACAGAGATGAAGTCTGATGCTGGGAAATGGATTCCAATGAACTCTGAGCTATTCTGTCAGCAGATTTTTTCTGAAATAACTCCAAACCATTCACACTCCGTTTACTCGATTACCGAGTCTCAGCTTCATTTACTCCCGTTTTTTTCCCCACATCTCCAAGCCTTCATCTCCCTTCTCTTCGCGTCTCCTGCTGGGACCTTCGGTCTCGTGCTGCGATGACCATATAAGGGCTCCTTCTCTGGAGCACAACTTTTTTCTGCAGACCTAAACAGCAAGGCAAGAGCAGTCCCAAACAAAGCCCATATAGGGAATAGTATGTCTCCTGCCTGCTCCGTCGTTTACTGCAAAATGATAACAGCAAGGCCGAAACCATGAGGGGGCTTGGGTTTTAACTGGCCCTGGCTGTGTTCATTTTTAAAATGCAACAGTGCACTGGGTCCAGACCACGTCTGGGAGAGGTGCACACGGTCAGAAATAATGTAAATAAGTGCAAAACCTTCACATGCACTTGACTCTTCAGAAAAGCAGGAACCTACAGGCAACCACTTCCAAGATGCACACAGAAAAAAAAAACACAAGTTCTCTCTTTTTAAACAGTTTGGTGGGAAATTAAAAGGCCTGTTTCACTCCTAATGTCTGCAACTTTCGATTCTAAGGAAATGTAATAAATCTACACTGTTCTCTTATATAGATGGACCCTCAATAACGACATGCATTTGAATAGGACGGCTTCTGGTGGATGTAGTGAAAAATAAAACCATTCCACTTTTTCAATGTTCAGACAATAATAAAAAAAAAAAAGTTTATAAAACAAATAAAAAAGTCAAGACTCTCCCAGAGAAGTCTGAGCTTCTGTCCATCCTAGTTCCCTCAAACCAGCCACATAAGCAGATCTAAGTTTCTTTTTCCTGCTCCTCCCTCCATGTTGGACTATGACCACACCTGTCCTCCTCCTCCTCATCATCATCATCATCACCACCCTTTGGACTGATGAGCGAGGAGCTTGCTGCCCCACAGTCTGCTGTGACAACAGGTTTCTGCTCCATCACTGCGCCCCGATACAGACTGAATGAAACACGAAGGCATTCTATTAAACAGATACGAGGCAGTGCAGATCACTCACTCATGAAAAAGCTCCCATTATCACCTCACAAAGTTTAGCGTGCAGGCGAAAAGAAAAACACTGGAACGCCAACTTCTGCTTGACCCGGAATAAAGTCAATGATGCATCCTGTTTTAGTTCATTATTGCACTGTTTAGAAAGAAAACAAAAATGCTTATTAATATAAACAGCAACTGTTCATGTGTCAAAAACAACAAAGTGGGGATTTTTCACCGTACTATTTTTAGTTGTGTGAGTTTGACCCGATAGCCAACAAAAACTCATTTCCTCTCTAAAATTATTTCAATTTCTTCTCTCAGAAATTCTTATGCATTAGAAATTAGGTGCCTCAATTCATTCATTTTAGAAGAATTAAAGATACAAATCATCACCACAAATAAAAAAAAAAGTCAGAGAAACATGGGAGAGAAAGATTCATGTGCGAAACCAGCTTGAAATAAAAACATGTTTGGGATCCTGCAGTTTCCTCCTTTTTTTTTTTTTTTTTTTTTTCATGGAGCCTGTTGCCACCATATTAGGAAAACAGGAAACACCACAGTCAGCTTCACTTTAAACTAGACTGCACTAATCTCTTGCATTTTTCTGCAGAAGTAGTCCAATCAACCACAATCTGACACAAACTTTACATTTTGCTGTGACGTCAACACAAATGTCCTCAAGAACAGCAGAGCATTTTTTTGACACAAGGCTTTGCAGGAATACATGTTTTCAGGAGCAAACTATTGAAGATCATAGTTACTGTATTTTATAATCTATAGCCTCATGAGAGGCCCGCATAGGTAACCTGACAGGTGCAGCTGACAGGTGCTCCTCTGTGAACGCGGTTCAAACCACAGTGTACTTACATAACCTGCAGGAATCAGGAGCCGGAGGAGTTCGGAGCGGGAGGGCTGGAGCTTGGAGACTGCTTTAAAGAGGATACTCCACAAGCAAACAGTCCAAATGACCCCGGTCCATTTAAAGGCTCCACGATTTAAACCGTGAGCTGTGCTGCGAGGGTGGAGCAAAGAAGCCCCCAGCGCCGCCCAGTGACATGGAGACAGCAGGAGGGCCCCCAGAGGGGCCCCGATGATCACAAAAGACAAACAGCAGCTCACGTTCATATTTGGAGCCTGAAAATCCAAACTCAAAACTAAAAATCCAGAAAAATAATAAAAGTATTTTTAATTAATGCTTTGAGTACTGGACTGAGTGACCCCCATCCTCCTTGGTGTTCCAAACAGGAAGTACCTGCTGGCTCCAAGAAGCCAAACTCCCATTTCTCTAAAGAAAAATAAACAGCTATTACTCAGTCATTTTATTAATCAGAGGAACCTTTTTACTAAACATTTTACTGATAACCCTTTTTGAAAGGTTGTTTTTTGTAAAGCGTAAACGTTATAAACTGGCCAATTAGATGCCTTAAATGAAAGTAGGCGGTGTCACATTGAAGGTTCACAGCGTTTGATTGACAGATTCTCCTGAGCCCACTTTCAGTGGAAGGGGTGAGGTCTTCTAACAAACTTGCTCCCTTTTATTGAAGAGAGTGGTTGCCATGGAAATGATGACGCAGACTATGTCCGAATCCCCTCCCTTCTCCCTAACTACTATTAAAACGACATGGTGCGGGACGATCAAGTGCCTCAGATTAAAAGCAATTTGGAAACCATGATCACTTCTACTTTTTGTTGTGTTGTAATATTGTAATTTTTTTCCACATGAAAAATTGTTTAAATGCAATGCATTGTGGTCTTTATTCACTTTCTTTAATACAATGATCATCAAATCCTGCAGCTTTTTCACAGGGACTCCTGGGAAATCTACTATGGCACTTGTAGGGCACCTCAACAAAATTGCGAACACACTATATAGTGCACTAAGTAGTGAAGGAATTTGGACACAACCCTCAGACTCGAACTGATCATGGCTTACTAAGGACATCTGGTTCCAATGTGGTGACGGCCGTACTGCGGAAAACTGACACCTGAACAGACTTGATTTGGTTGGAACTGGAAGTAAGTAATTTTCTACGGGTGACATCACCCTCACTCAGTCCAGTTCTTTCCTACAGTCAATGGTCTTAACCACGGAGAACCAATAATTTTCTTCTAGGCTCTTAACATTAATTTGATGGTTTTTGTTTGTTAGTTTTTGCTAGCAGCACTTAACAGCGGCCAAAAATGAAAAGAACTGAACCCAAATTTGACCCTGTGGGTTCTCCACCATTTTTAAAGTAAACTCTTAAATCTTTTCATTTCATTCAAAAGATACAGAATTTGAAAAAGTTTTAAATGAATAGTTTGTCATTTTTAGAATTTGATGCAGACAAAGCGTAAAAGGGACAGGTCGGTCAAACTTGACAGTCCTCATGCGGAAAAGACACCAAACCCCACATTGACCCTTAGAAAATGGTCCAATGTTAGCTAAATACTCAAATGTTGTTGCGGTGTATCAGACTCCTAATAACACAAAGAAGATTCTCATAATTTTTGACTTGAGCACAGTTCACACCCATTATTGAGCGGAGTACTGATGTAAACTTCCATCTTTTCTCCTTGGTCTTTTAACATTGCGCATGATGCTGGTACTTAAGCTTCGTTTGATGGTCTCTGACCCTCGTCTCGTCTCTGCATTAAAACCTCTCGTTCCAGAAGCATGTCCTGCTGCAAATAAAATCCTGGGGTGCACCGCCAGAGACTTTTCCTTCCACAGGAATCTTGTTCACTGAGTTATTCAAGTGTCTTTCACAAGGAAGAGTCTTCCTTATTTCCCCAAAAAACTAAGAAGACAGTTGGTACTATGGGACATCGCTGCATGAATGTTGACGCTTGTTTCTTGATGTTTGAGTTTTCTCAAAAGTGTCCTCAATTTCTGCGAATTAATAAAAGTTTTATGATAATTAGGAAGGAATATCCTGTATCACTTCATGCCAAATAACTTTTGGTTGAAATGATGGACAAATGTCTTCATCCAATCGACGATGTCCCATAGTCCCTACCTTTTCCGGATTCTTCTTTTGTTTAACATTTCATTTTGATTTCTGGAAATTACCTTTGTTTTCCAAAACGTTTCACTTTTTTTGTAATTGTGTTTTGATTTTGAAATGTAATATTTATTTAAAGTTTGTTTTGCTTTTTTAAATTGGCGTGGCGTGATTTGCACTTGAAGGAGCATAAGTTTAGAACATATGTGGTAAACACAACTGTACTGGGGCTTGTTCACAGATGTGACCTCGTCATATCTGCACCTAAACTGAAAGACCTGGAATTAATGAATCATACAAATTAGTCTTGGCAACACTATATGCGACAAAAAAATAAATAAAGAAGAAGAAAAAAGGTTTGAATATTTAAACAGTCCATGAAGCCCAATAGTTGTTTATTCATGCATCCCATAGAAAATATAGATGATCTGATGTGTTCTCTCTCCTCATAAGGCAAACCAGCTGTGCACACAGCAGGACTTCCCTTTTACTGTAAACTGTTTGGAGAGTTTCCCTCAAAAACTCATCTCATATTTCACGTCAGGAATCATGCAGATCCCACTCATATTGCCTTTCCTTGCTCACATCACATTTCACTATCCAAACAGTCATCCCCCTCCGTCGCCTTCCCGCCGCATCCCTTCTGTTTCCATTGGAACTTCCTATATAAGGACTCTGTTCTATTGCCTCCAATAAATCATGGCTCTGGGTGAAAGCTCCAGTCCGCCGTGTGCCAGAAGCAGAGCCCTGCATTGGTGTGTCGATGTGTGAAGCTTAATGGACTTGGGGAGCAACATGGAGTGCCTCTAGAGTCCTCTGCCAACACCATAGGGGATACGAGAGAGGCAGACAGACAGCCAGGAAAACTCAGCAGAGACAGGATGGGAGATGGACAGAGGGAGGGATGAGGAGAACAGGGAGGCTGCGGTGCGTGCCATATAAGGAGAGTGGCTTCTGTATGGAATCTCAGCAGCTTTCTGTGTAACTTTAGTGCATCAACGCCAGGCCCCAGTGACTAAATATGGTGCAACAGCAATGTTTAAACATAGCTGCTTCCCTGGGGACAGTCCTGATCATTAAGCTACAGTGAGTTGTGGAGGATCAGACGATTATCTGTAACGATTTAGACCTTAAGCTTTTAGGACCACTGCATAGTTCAGAAGGTAAAACAATTCTCGGTTTATTGGGGTGTATCATGATCAGTAAGTTAACAATGAGGAACCCGGAGGAGTTCTGGCAAACTGAGGATTTCCTCATCTCACTGGTGTTCTTTCCTTATGGTTCTGCAGCCTTAAACACTTTAAGAACCATTGAGGTCAACTTCTCAATGACTATAACCCAGCTAGAGCCACAAAGTCTTAATTCACTTTTTAAAACATAAGACACTCATTTGTATTTATGTTATTGCTACAACAATGACAAACATAAATGAACTGTTTTTTTGTGTAAGTAAAACAAACTTAAGGAGAAAAGAGCTTTTTTTCAAAACAGGAAATACTGTAGTTCTTAACTTTTGACATGAAAATAAAGGAAAGCCTTTGTCACATTTAATCTTCTCAAGGTACTGTATTGTACTTAAAAAACGGTGATTTTCCTGTTTGTGTTGCATCTCAGCCTGATATTTGTAAATCTAACTAAATAAAAATTAAAGCAGAGAATACTTTTCAAACAAAAAGGCACACTGAAAATCCTTGAATTTGATGCTGAATTTGAATTTGAAAAATAGAAAATCTACATTATAATGCGGTGCTCCTCAATCCTGGCTGTGCTTAGTGACCTCTGATGGATTTTCTGCAGTAAACAGCACACAACAATCTGTCAAAAAGATTTAGTTTGCCTTGTGACACATGCTGTTTTTAACTGTTTGTGAGTGTGCTGAATGGGCCATTTTATTTTATTTTTTTACGTCACTACTTTACAGTTACTTTTTAAAATGATATGTAAAAAAATCTTGTTTTTCTTTAACTAAAGAGCCACAGTGGAGGGGTAAAAGAGCCATATGTGGCTCTGGAACCACAGGTTGCAGATCGCTGTTATAGTTTGAGATGGAAAAAAATGTCCGAGCATCTCCTAAGGGAGATGAAGCTGCGAGTCCACTTGTTCAGCAGGAAATATAGATATACTACTGTAATATAAGCCTTTTACTTTGGTTGTACACTTTCTTTAGAAGATAAGACACCATTTGCACAAACCAAGTTTCTTTTGTTGTTTAGAAACCTCAGAGATGAAGAAGCTGCACAAAAAACAGTGTGTTATTTTTCCATTCTTATATCCACAGATGGACATTAATTAGAAATGTTTGACTCGTATGGACTGATATGAACCCAGTGGAACACATCAATAATTCAAGCTGCTTCTTCTAGGTCAGAAGTGTTACCTATGAGAGGGAAAGCAGGTTCAGCTTCTGCTGCTCACACCATCTCATTTAAAGAACGTCCCTCCTTTGAGACACAAGTACTGAAGTCGCATGAAACCAGGTGAAGGAAACCATCTGGAGATTGAATGTTTCATTGACATTACACTGTGTCGTGCCACAGGTAGAAAGTTTGATAAACTTCTTAGTATGACAGTTGTGGAATCAAAGCGAATAAATCTTCAATGCTCAGAGTGGATGGAGGTCACCTCCTAGGATGTGAATTCAAACTAAAAGAAGGTACACAACAAGCACATTAAAGAAATAATGACAACATACTCTAGTCAGCTTAGATTTACAAACTACAGTCTTAATTATCATGAAGCTAAAATACGTTTCTATTTAAATAAATACAAAAGGAATTTAAATAAGTCAAATGTTGATAACATCAGTACTGGACGACATTGTAACAGGTGAACTCTGAGGTCCCCCCCCCCCCCCCCCCCCCCCCCCCCCCCCCCCCCCCCCCCCCCCCCCCCCCCCCAAAAAAAAAAAAAAAAAAAAAAAAGATGCTGGCTTTGACCTGCGGTCTCCCTCCAATGTAGTTATTTTTTATCCTAGTAAAATGTAAAAACAAAAGTTTCTGGAATTTAGATTATAAAACAAAATAACTTTAGGATCTTATCCGGGTTTTTAACACTTCAGCTAAAGAACATGAGAGCAGAACTGTTCTGTTTAGAACATAACTGATGCTCTGTGTGAAATGGAACCAGATGATCGTAGGATGTTTTGGTAAAAATACTGTTGTGAGAGTAATCCACTTCATAATTGAAAAGAATCTACTGTAAACTGTAGACATATAGAAAGATATGGGTGGATAAAGTTGACATTTTTACTGCAAAGGAAGAGACTAATAGATTTTATATGAATATTTTCAAATCTGGATTAGTCTAAATGTAGGAATACTGCCACCACGTGGCGAATAAGGAAAACAGCAACAAAACTGTCAGTGTTTGAAACAAGAGTTTATTTTCAACATCTCAAAGGTGAGTATAAAAACATATAAAAACATTTGTAAAAAATGTTATGAATTTAAAAATTATTGTCTAAGAGCAACTGAGATGAAAACCAGCAGCGCCAAAAAGAGAAAACCATAAATGACAACATTCAATTCTTTACACAAGGACTTTAGAAACCGTTAAACGTATCTGCTGCAAAATCTCTAGGATGTGAACAGGAACCAACAGCCAGAGATTCTTAAAACTTCAGTATTCACAGAGGAGGACCTGCAGGTGGTTTTACAGATGCTCCTCCCTGGAGAAACACCCTTCCTCTGTTATCACCACTGCTCATAAAGAAAGATACCAGGCCATACAGAAGAGGGCTGCAAACAAAAAAAGAATCAATAAATGAGCATTTTGATCAAACATTTCCACACTTTCGTACATTCATAGATAGGAGGGATTGGGTTGACAGATGACTTCTGTTTCATGAAGCAGAAAAAGTGAAAAATCTCGAACGAGTTCAAGTTAAAAATGGTCTGAGTTTGTGGCTGCGGTAACGTCTGAGGAGGTTTATCTGAGGAAACTCCTGCCACCTGAGAGGGTCTGTCGGTTTTACTGGTTCCTTTCTACATTCACCAAACCCAACAGTGACCCACATGGGTTTATTTAGAAGCAATTTTATCAACATGAAATGTTCCAAAAAGTGAATGTATCCATTAAAATAGTTTCAATGATCATGAATTCGTAAAATTCCTAATTCCTGAATTCCTAATTTTAATCGATAATTCTTCCAAAAACCGGATTTTCATTCATTTCATTGGATGGTGAATGGTTCCTGAGTGCAGCTGTGACGGGAGTCCAGTGCTTCCTCAGGAAAGAATCCAACACAGCGGGCTCATTTCATACACTGCTACCATCACAAGGCAAAACAAGGACACTAATACACACCATAGTCAGTTTCTGAAGAGCACAAACCCGGATTTCTAGACTTACACAGACTTGGAGCTTGCATCCTGTGCCACCTTCAGCTCGTCTGCCAGAAACTGTCTGTCCAAGTGAGCGTCAGGTAGCCCTGACTCTAATGAGACACACATGGTTAGGAAACGGTCCCGCAGTGGCGGAGCAAGAACATTTCATTTGGGAGAGGCGGAAGACTTTGGAAGGGTGGCAAATGAGAACAGCAGAGTGAAAGGCCATTACAAATGAAAGGATCAAAAACACACATTTTACATTCTTTTATTATTGATAAATTATGAATAGATTTTCCAAAAAAAAGAAACTTGGCATGGCAAGGAACAGAAACAGAAAAGATTTGGCTAAGGTCAGGATAATGACGGCCCAGATTGGCCAGAATACACAGTACAGGAGCGTAGCTAAAAACTGAAGGACTGAAAATTTAAAAATGTTGTGTTGCTTTTGTTATTTTTGCAGTGCTTAATTGAGTTTTAAGTTGACACTGGAACTTAATCAGTCCAGCTTAAATAAAACTCTGCCTCCTGATGTTATCTTAGTGACCATGGCAGCAGTTCAGCTCACCTGCTGTGAGAACCGAGGCGGTGTGCCTGTACCTGTTGAACACCAGGTACTCTCGGATGAGCTCGTTGATGATCAGGTTTTCGTGGGACAGCGGTGGCAGCGGCTCGCGCTCCGCGTCCAGGGCGCTGAACACTTCTGCTCGCATGCGCGCCCTTAGTTCAGGCAGAACACCGCGAGACTCTAGAGTCTCCCTGATGGCTGAAAAGATCGTTCTGTCAGGCAGGTCTGACCACTGACTGTATAAGAGACCTGGACTGAGTGAGTGTGATCCCTCCCCCTTAAATGCCTTACTTCTGGCTGCAGTGAAATAAAGCTAATTCAGTCGCCATTTTTCTGCAAAGCGGAAATCGGCATTTGGACCTGGATGTAAAAAGTAGTGATTGTTTCAAATCGATGTGAGTCAATGTTTCTATGGCAACTACTGACGCCAATCAGGAGTGTGCTTGTTGGAAGACCACAAACCTGCCACCTGAAGCGAGCTTTGAAGAATCTGTCAATGAACATTTCTAACATTTGAGTTGGGCGCCAGCGGGCACCACATGCTTTTATTGAGGTATCTGATTTGTCAGTCTATAACCTGAATAACTAGCCATTACAAAAAAAAACTATCATGAAAAATAAGAGGACTAACAAAAAGTTTTTAAAAGCAAGAATGGTTATTCAGCGTTAAGAGTAATAGCTGTTTATGTCTGAATACAAGTCTATAGGGTTTTGGCTTCTTCGAGCCAGTGGGTACTTCCTGTTTGGAACGCCAATGGGAAGGAGTCACTCAATCCAGTTCTCTAATACAGTCAATGATTCTGACCAACATATACACACACAGAGAGACATGCCTGGACATTCATTCGTACATCCCACATAACTTTTAAGCACATGGTTAAGTTTAAGTTTTTTTAAGTTTCGAGCAAACTTTATTTAAACTGCCAAATCCCTGGAGAGCAGCTCGCTGTTAACATACCAAAGAAAAATAGCCACACGAGAAATGAAAACATAAAAACGAAATGTATTTATATTTTAAGGACTTCAATGAATATTCACAAAAAGGTAAACTGTTATTCATTAACGTAAGAGCGAAAACCCTATGAATACTTATGTTTACCTTGCTAAACAGCACGACTTCGTGATAAAACGCTGAAAAATAAAGTTTTATTATCGCATTTGTGGAGTTAACAAAGTGGTGTTTGTTGCCGTTAGCTTGGTGTTTTCACTATGGTAAAACTAAAGGATAAAAAGCGTGTAAAATGTGAAACTCACCGCTTTTAAGATCCGTGATGGTCGCCATTGTTGCGGATGTAAACAAACGTGTTCAGGCCGACTGACCACCGCCACCTACCGATGGAGTCTTGTTATTGCAACTAAGGACGTTCACAGTCTCTAAAACATTCTGCTATTGAAGTCATTGAACAACATCTGGACATTGCAGGTCAAATCATGACTGATTGTGGAGATTTCACACTGGAGGAGGGGATGTGGTTATCAAGTCTGAAGTCTTCCTCATATTGAACCAAAGCAAACCAATTTAATGACATCTGGGGAACCTGTGCTTTGAGTTTAGTAGGTGATCATTCGGGCAAATTGTAAAAATGTGGGCAGATTTTTTTCACTGTATTGTAATTTTCAAAAATGTGTTTTCGCGGGTTTTGAGCTGGAACCCCAATTTATATGTAAAAAGAAAAAAAAAACTAACAAAAAAACCCCATTATACTTGAAATTGATTAAACAGAGGCCCTGAATCTATGTTAGATAAAGTTTAATGTATTTGAATGGAATAATGGAAATTAATAAACTTTTCTATGATATTCATTTTTTTGGGAAAGGAAGTGTATGTTCCTATATGGTCCTGTCTGTCCTGGAAACATGTCTTCACCACTTCCTGTCCTGAACGCCTAACTTCTCCATCACTTCTGCTTCCTTCGTCTATACGTCTGTTAAAGTCTGCTCCATTCACCACTCTCTGCCTTCCAGAGATACCCTGGATTTGCTCCTCCTCCTATTCCAGCTCACATCTCGCCAGGGTGTCATAACCACTGACAACTAGGGATGTATCAACTCATTTTAACAATAATGTGATGAGTATTATAATTTGTGGTTGCTGATCCGATTCATAGTCCATATGGGATCGTGATCGATCCGATTCACTGACCTAAAATGGATCCAGGACATCTGTAGCCAAAACTTCAACCAGTGTGACTTGGAGGTAAATATCTGGTTCTGAACAGTGCAGGTGAAGTTTTCCAGATTTATTTTATTTCTTGCAAGATAATCAAGTGTAAATTAAATATGTGTACAAACAAACAAGTAAACAAGAATGAATGTCAAATCCATTCACATTTTAGTTTGATAAAGTTCAGCCCTCTGTTGTTTTTTTACATCAAAGGGAACATTATTAGAACATTCTACCACACTGTGTGGTCACGTCTTTGCTAAATTCAAAGTGTTTCCATAGTAACATTTATTCAAACCAACCCCAATGAATCACTGTCATTTGGCTCCAACATGGTGGAGTATGTATGGAAGAAAAATGGCGACTAGAGCTGGAGGTAAGGTCTTTTCTATGACATCACACTCACTCAGTGTGGTTCTCATGTACAGTTAATGATACTTTGGTATTTCTCCTGTTAAGTTCACACATTATGTAGAGACCATATGAACATATGCTAAAAGCCACAAACCATGATAGACGTTTGTTTAAATACATCAGAACTGATTCAAATAAATGAAACTCTCCTGTAATCTCTGAGTCAGAATTTTGATACATAAATCTTTTATTATCCAGCATAATGTATGACAGACATTACAGTACACAATACTAAAAGATCAATGAAAATGATCAAGCTTGTTACAAAAGTATAAATACAATATAGTCCTCTTTATTTTAAGGAAACTCAATGCATTTTGTCATTTGACATAAATAAACACTTCGGTTTTCTTACAATATATTGTCTAAACCAGTAAGACAAAAACACCAAAGGCCTCTTCTCTCTGAAACGTTTGTTGGGCTGTTTGTTTTTTTTTTTTTTGACTCAAGAGCAAAGCTTCATGTGAACTATCTACAGTCTGTCATGTCAGCACCATAAGAACAATACTGATTTCCCCCCCTTTGGGTATGGCCTGAGTTCGAGTGCCTCGTGCAGAGAGACAGTCCCATGGAGCATAATCACCATTGTTTCAAGAGGCATTCTCTTCATTCAAGGCGGTTTTTACAACCGGTGTCAGGTTAAAGCTAACCAGCGAGTTCTCCGTTGGCTTTTTTAATGTGTTTACTTAGACAGAAATAAACAACAACCACAGCATAGTTGGACGATTGCTTATGCCTTGGCTCACTTCAGTGTTTTTCTCTCTCTCTACCTGACTTTTAAAAATGGCCTCAAGCTCAGACTTGGAAGGTTGTAAAAACCTCACTGTGCCTGCTTTTGCCAGCATAAACCTTTTGAAGGTTACTGTGTCAGAACATTTCCTGTCCCAATTTTTGGGAAAAGAACATAAGACAGATACAAACCTCTGTCACTTTGCAAAGAATATGAAAGTGCCCCGTCTTTTGGTGTAGGCTACAAAATGAGAGTAAACATCAAAGTCTAAGCCTGAGAAAACATCCAAAAACACATCATGTGCTTTTTAAACACTTTAAAATCTAAAAAAATAATATATAGCTTTCATTCTTAAGAGGAACATCATCACCATTTGTGGTTCCTTCTCATTCCAGACTTTGCTTTTATGACTAACCTGGTTCCATCACTTTATATGTAACAGTTATAGCTAAGTGTTCGTCATTGGAGATTAATATGAGTCCTTCCCTAGCTTTGGACGAGACTTCTTTGTGTTTGACAAACCAACAAAAAACCATGGGGACTGCTGCAGCAGCTGCTTAGGAGATTAAATGACAATGTCCCCCAGAGAGGGGTTAGAGCTGCCAGAAAGCTTGGAAAGGCCCAGTTCAACTTGTGTTTAGGAGGCACACAAACAAAATATTGGCTACGACTGTAAACCAGATCATTAGTTCTTTGGTATCGGGCCTGGGAGGGGGAGCGCTAGACCAGCCCAGCTTCCCGGCACATCCTGTAGAACTGCCCCCGCTGCGTGATGAGGTTGGCCGGAGAGTCCATCTCAGAGATGTGGCCTCTGTCCATTACAATGACCCTGCAAAGGAGCAAATATAACAAAAAACAGGAGGGGGGGGGTTAATAGGGTTAGATCCCATACATATGTATATATGGGCACAATCACATTCTGTGCATCCACGTCTAGCATTGTACAGATGACGAAGAGGTGTCTCAGCTAACTGACTTATCTGAACAGAAAACTGTTATAATGTCATAGCGACTAAATATAACGGACGCCCTGTGAGAATTACTGTCAGCTCTCTTTAAAAAAGAAAGAAAAAGTCTAAGTCTAAGTGGATCTTAAACTTGAAACCCTTTCTTAATTCTCGATCTGTTCCAGGGATGACGGCGGGTGAAGCGGTTTTCTTTTCGGTACACATTGCAGAAAAATGTCTGTGTTTGTGACATTTGAAGTTAAACATAATAAATATTTGATTGCAGTAAACAGAAGACACACAAACAAACCGCTTTCATTGACTAAAACACTCAATGATAGATTGTTTACAACATGCATTTTGTTACTGAAATACAAATAAGTTTTGAGTCTTGATTGTTGGAAATAAATTGCCATCAAAGATTTCTATTGCAACACATAGTCAGAAAGATTTACTCCTCAAAATGAGAATATTCTCAGTTAGTGCTGATAAATGCTCAGAAAAATGGAAAAGACGTTCTGAGGAATTGTCAGTCTTTTATCTCTGTGTGCCTTGTCACAGTAATTATTGTGTAATTTTGCATTTATTGTCCTCTACAGGTGCAGTTTAGGGCAGACTTTTACCCTCCAATAATAACTTCAAATTGTCTAAATTTCTCTCGGATTAACTACGTTTAAAAAAATTAAACTTAAGCAAAGCTTAGCCCTATAACACTGGAGATGATGCCAGCGACATCCAAATGACACACTATTTTTGATGCTCTGTAACTTCTCAACCGTTTTTGCGATCCATGTGAATTAGCTGATTTTGATAGAAGCAATAGCATAACCACTTTTCATAACCACTCTGCACCAATAAGTAGCACATTACACACCTAAAGTGTTGCATGAAGGCGCAAAGCCAATTTCCTCAGCAGCAGAAGCAACTTTTCTCTGATTGAATTACACTGATCGTGTACATGGTTGAAGAGTTATGTTAGTGAAAAGAATGTAAACACAAGTGTTCTAGCTCTAGTGTTCTTGGTGTTGTTGAACCAGTCTCAAGGGTTAGAAAAGCATGTGGAATGACATTTCAGGATTAGATTTGTTTGAACAAACACGTCTCGGTGCTCTACCTTGTGTAGTCCATGATGGTGTTAAGCCGATGAGCGATTGTCAGGACAGTGCAGTCCTCAAACTGTGTGCGGATCGTTGACTGGATGAGAGTGTCTGTTTCCAGATCCACGGCTGCTGTTGCTTCATCCAGAACCAGGACTTTGGTTTTCCTGAGCAAAGCCCTTGCTAGGCACACCAGCTGGCGCTGACCCAGACTTTAAAGTGCACGAAAGAAAAGAAGACGGACTCAACGCATGACCTCACATGTGGTGGTGGGGGGTCTACAAGAGCGCATAAATCCCTACCTGAGGTTTTCCCCTCCCTCTGAACACTCGTGGTTGAGTTTGTCAGGCAGGTTTGACACAAAATCTTTGAGGTGAGCAAGCTCCAGCGAACTCCAAATTTCTTCATCTGTATAGGTATCAAAGGGGTCGAGGTTCATCCTGAGGGAACCCGAGAACAGCACAGGGTCCTGGAGCAGAAGAAACTGTATTTATGAAAACAGAATTAGGACTGCCAACGTTTTGCTTACATTTGATCCCAGGATTGGTACCTGAGGAATAATTGTGATGCGAGATCTGAGATCGTGGAGTCCAATCTCAGCAATGTTGACCCCATCTATGAAGATCTTTCCTTTTGCTGCCTCGAGGATTCTGAAGATTCCTAAAGCAAGTGAAGACTTCCCAGCCCCAGTTCTGCCAACAATTCCAATCTAAAAAGTAAAGTTTCAATTTTGAGACAACCAGCAATTTCAGTGTTTCAGACTGAGAACGGCATCTTTCACATTTAGTTAGGTGAGTCACCTTCTCTCTTTTCTGAATCTGCAACGTAATCCCTTTCAGAGCCAGCTCCAGGCCCTTACGGTACTGCAGCCCGTAGTCCTGGAACTCTATGGTGCCGGTCTGGGGCCAGGCCAGAGGCAAGGCGTTGCCCTCGGTATTCCAGCTGGCCTGTGTTGCGCAATGAGACAGAGTCAGCAGAGATCAAGAAAAGCCTCTTTTGAACAATCCTTTCTGTGTTTTGCTCCAACCTCTTTCGGAGTTTCAGCGTACTCATTCACCCTCTCCACAGACACAATGTTGTTTTCCACGTCAGTCCAGGACCGCACAATCCAGCTCAGGATCCCAGTTACCTGCAAGAATTAGAGTAGATAGCTTTACCAAATAAATGTGGAAAATTCAGGTGATGCTCACACAAACCAGTGGATCTTCTTTAAGTCTGCTGCAACCGTGTGTTGCTTTAACAGCCTGGTATTTTTCTCACCTGGAGGGAGTGAGACACAGCCAATCCTACGATGCCGGGGCTCAAGGTGCTTTTCCCCATCACAGAGAGAATGGCAGCAGCCAAGACCACACCATTACCAACAAACTCCAGGTTGACTGCCAACCACCTGCAGAGTTACAAGGGTTTAGAAATCAGGCACCAAACTCTCATTGTCCTTTATCATTACAAAATGTGTGAGCAGAAAGAAGGTACAAACATCTCCTCAGGAGATAAAGAAGATACAGCAACATATAGCTCACCGAGTGGCAACAAATCGAGGAAAGTAGGATGTCTGGTTGAAGTCGACCCTTTCGTTAGCCTGCGTAACGAACCTGGACTGCTCACCGAAGGCCCGGATCACACTGGCACCCTGCACCGTCTCATTGAAATGAGTGTAGATGGGTGAGCGGCTCACAGCCTCCAGCCTGCGCAGCTGACAGGATGTGGCAACGTAGAAGCTCTGTGGGGAAAAGTGAAAGACCAGTTTTAGCAGGCTGCACTAAAACAGAGAAGGCCGGGCTTTCCCATAATTAAAACTGAGGTCGTGTGTGTCAGCACAAGGCAAAATCCGCAGTTGGTTTTGGGGCTCAGAGCTTTCTAATAACACAGTGATGGAAACAAGATTTTTTTGGCAGAACCACTTTTGACAGACAAACCTTCAAAAGAAAGAGAGAAAAAAATATACAAGAGATCAACGTTTTATTTTGATATTACTTGAAAAGCACAAACCTGAACAAAGGCATAGAGGAAAGCCAAAGGGAGGATGATCACTGCTGCAATGGGTGTTGCTATCAGCACGATGATGCACACCTCCACAAGTTTGAAGACATAGCTTAGCATCATCTTCAATCCTTCAGGTATCATGCAGTCGATGGCGTCAATCTCCTTAACGAAGCGGTTCAAGAGGTTGCCGCTGGGTGTAGACTCAAAAAAAGCCATAGGGGAGCGCAGGACGTTGACAAGCAGGTCCATATGCAACTGGCGAGAGGCGATGATGCCGCAAATGGAAATGGCAACCGTCGTGCCAAAGATAGCAATACCTGAGGAGAAGGAGATGAAAATGAGCAAGGATGTTGTCAAACGTATGCCTTTTCAAAGGACCCAGCAACCGACCTTGTACAAAACCCAGAGCCCCAAAAACAGCTAGTTTTAGATCTGTGTCTGTCTGGGTGCCGTTAACTACTGGATCATCTGCCCACATGCTGAGCCAGTAGCTGTAGGCCAGAGAGGCCCCCTGCTGGAAGGCGTACAGGAAGACGATGGGAATGATGATTGCCAAGCCAATGGTCTTAAAGTACTTCTTATACATATCCAGTCTCACCTGCAGAGGGAAACATTGGAAGTTCAGTCAATTTATTTTAGTTGAGTGTGTTAAACAACGAAAATCATAAGAAGTGAAGCAAGACACAACTTACTCGTCCGGTGTGAGCTTTGTCAGCCTCAGTCAGTTTCCCCAAGTCCTCGGGTACCTGCTCCTGGTCGGTTTCGGACACAGGCTCCATGTTTTGCAGGTTTGTATTTGTGGTGTCTCCTCTGAAAAACGAGGGGGGGGTCAATTGACAGTTTTAGCAAAAGAAGATGTCTTATGCCTTAGTCACATGGACCCATCCGGGAGTTGACCCCTACAAGTGCTGCGGGTTTTTGGGTTGTCTGGCCTTTAGAGAGTCATAGAGGGGTGCGGTGGCATCTTAAGGGGAGTGCAGGTGTGCACGCGGCCACCTCTTCAATATGGAACGTACCATTGTCGTTATGACATGCTGGTGATGTCGCACTCCAGATGTCAATAAGGTGCACACTGACTGCAGGCACGGGGTGTGCATGTGATGCAAAAGTGCCCGTACGATACCTGTAGGATTCCCTACGATTCCCAAGGAAAGTATACTTGTATTGTCTAATTTCCACAATCTTAAAATTGTATGCATTCCCTGTACAGGTTTGCCCATTTTCTACCCGCAGACAGCCGGTATTCACCCGTAAGAACAGCTGCGACTAAGGCATTAGTTTCCGGCACACTTCTACTGTTAACGTACCCAATAAGCTGCTCTTGTGACAGGTCTCTGGAGAATGGCATGAAGTCGACCATGCTCAATCGGGCATTGGATCTCCTGGAACCAGCTAGACAAAAAACCCAAAAAGATGTGTTTAGTGCGTGCATAGTTAGTGGGTTATTAAAAAAGTAATGACAAGTAGAATCTTGTAGATGTTTTAGCACCTCTCTGTATGGCACTTTCTTTTTTCTCTGTGCTTGCAAACGTGTGGATGAAGTCAGCAAAAGCTCCGTGGTGGCTGAGAAGCTCCTGATAGGAGCCACTCTCCGTGATTTCTCCGTTCATCAGAACGAGGATGAGGTCAGCCTGTGGCAGGAAGCTCATCCCATGGGTCACCAGGATACGGGTCTTAAATCCAATCACAAAAGAGCGAAAAATAAAACTTTCAGCACCCACCAGATGCTTTCTTTTACAGACTTTAAGCAAAACATTGGTTTTGGTGTAATTGTAACAAGAGCAGAGCTTTGGATTGTGGATGGTGAAGTTCTGGAGTTGTGTACTGATATACACAGTCTTTTGTGTGTTTTGCATGGCCTTACCCTGTCTTGAAGGACTCCTTTTGGCCCAATGACTTTGTCGAATATGTGTTGACCAACATGTGCATCGACAGCAGACAGCGGGTCATCGAGGAGGTACACGTCAGCTTTTCTGTAGACTGCCCGGGCCAGACTCACTCTTTGCTTCTGTCCACCTGAAAGGTTCAGTCCCTGCAAAAAAAAAGAAAAGATAATGAATAGTCGACTGACGAGAAGCAAAAGAAACTGGAAAGTGTTTTCCGTACTTTCTCTCCAATTTCTGTAGCATCTCCTGCAGGTAGAATGTTGAGGTCTGGCAGCAGGGCGCAGGCCTCTAGCACACGCTGGTACCATGTTTTCAACTTCTCTCTGCCAAATAATATATTGTCTTGGACAGTGGCATTCTGGATCCAGGCCTGCTGGGGCACGTAGGCCACAGAACCCTGCAAAGACGCATTTAGAGAGAGACACAGCGCATCAATATTTATTCAGTGTAACCCAGGAACACACATGGAACATTAGCTTTGTACCTTGACGGTGACTTGGCCGCTTCTTTTTTCTGTTTCGCCGAGCATGGCCGACAACAAAGAAGACTTTCCACTGCCCACATGCCCGACCACAGCGACAAGGGAACCTCGTGGGACACGGACACTGATCCTGTCAACACAGACATGAGTCACACACACAGGCCTCCTTTGTTACTGGACATTGTTTTTAAATCTTTGTTGAACAACACATACCTTTTGAGACATGGAGGACCCTCTTTGGACCAACTGAAAGTACCGTTCTCTATGACCACATCTTCTCCATCTGAACAAGACAGGAAATCACAATGAACGCAACCTGCAATGACCCCTCAGAGAGGATGTGTTCTTTCAGACTGAGGCACACGCTTTCAAAACAAAGTTTCTTCCTGCAGGTACTCATCAGAAAGCTGTCTGGGTGTAATTACATGTGAATCTGCTTAATCATGCTAATTACAGAGTTGCTGCTTTTTCCACAAGCTGTTTCAGGAAGTGTTGACAGATCATAGACAGAAAAATGTAGTATACTTTGTCTTTATTTCCCTAAGAACCATATGTCTATATTCATGCCACGATTTTAGTTTAACCACCAAATCGGAAGATCCTATAATTATGCCGTCTACCAGTCAGCCTTGGCTCAAGGAAGTGATAGTGCATATGGTCCAAACAAGGCTGTGGTTCATCACCATTCTAAGCAGCATCATTTCACAGGCTGCCTATATTGATTATGGCAACCTGCAATTTCAGGCTGTATTTGATGAAAATTGTGGGAATCTGACAAAGAACAGCATGTCAAATGTCACTGAATGGTTTGTGTTGCTTTACCAGAGCTCGGCGAGGCCTTTGAGACACTGTCCACCTTCAGCTCCTCTGAGCACAGGTACTTTCCCAGACGCCTCAGCGAGACCAGAGCCTGAAAGAGGATTTTTGGAACAAATTGTTTTATCAAATGATATCAGTTAACAGAGGCTAAGGGAATCTGTGAGAACACGTACTCACCTGCATGGTGGTGCTTATTGCAAAAGGAAGCTGGCTTAGTGGTGTCTTCAAGATGTTGATCAGAGCCATAGAGACAAAAACCTTCTGTGCATCCAGAACGTTCCTTTCATCCAGCATCACATAGACTCCAAACATGGCGAAGGCAATCTTGGGAAGAGAGAAGAGCAGCATGGCATAGGGTCAGGCTGAAACTTGTACAGATGAAGGAATTTTGACAGCTTCAGTCCCATGCTGACTGACTGCTAAATGTCATCTGTAGCTTAAATGCAAACATTTCAACATTCTTGCAATTATAGCTTTGGAATAATGAATTCTAATGATGTGATCATATGCTGTTTTCCGCAAACAACACGTTCTTTGTGTTTCAAAGAAGCAAAATCCTTAGAAATCACCAAATACATTTGGAGAAATCCTCAAAAGTCTTCTCAGTCTTTCTAAAAAAATGAAATGACTTTGATAAGTTCAAAGACTTTGCTGAGAGACTATACAAACATAAAGAGATTTGTTAAATGTTTTGGCTTAGTGATGATGATGATGACACAGTCGAAGTTCTGTTTGCCAAAGTAAGCTTCAGCATCTTATCTCAAATAGTAAATAAAATGTTGCAATGCAGCAGCATCCTTTATTGTGTTCTTTCAGTTTTCTGTCATCTATGTAAATCATAATGGTAAACCATTTTGTGTTGGGCACTAAAACAGGAGGGGCATGTTGTAAAGACTGTTTGTTTGCTAAATTCTTTTTTTTTTTTTAACTATTTAGTCAAAAGGTTGGAAAAAATTGGACTCCACTCAGAGGTTGATGTAGCTGATGCAGATGTTTTGCAGCTGATTAAAATGTATCTACTATGTCTGGCTATTTGACAGAATGTTGGTACCAGCTGCATTTATAAATATATCATCTCTCGAGATTTTTTTTTTTTTTTATAAATTGAAGCAATAAAGAAGTGTTTTCTTGATGTGGTAGGTACACATGTTTAGCTTTTGGTTCAAAGTAGTGGGTACAGTCTACTTTAAAGCGTGGCAAGACACTAAAGTTGAAATGGAGAGCTGTTGCTTATAAATGACAGAATCAGAGCAGGATTACAATATGATATTTCCAAACCCAGATGTCACATTCACTTCATGTCCTATTGCTTAATCTCTTAAGAACTGAGCTAATGCTCCACTTTGATACATTATCTTGTAGACGACTAGATCTGGATTTGTTTTCCTCGCCCGAGCTGGTATCTGGTCATAAAATGAATGGCTGGATAGCTCCAAAATTGCTCGCCATTTTTGTTGGACAGCTAATATTAGGTTAGGGGTGTTAAGGGCTGTGAGTCTGTGGGAGAACGTGTAAACAGATGGATGATGGGAAGTGTTGGGGGGCTAACTCCTTGCCAACAGTCCCTCCCACAACTCAGATGAACTCCTGTTGCTCTACAAACCCAAAGTTCTAGAAAACAACACAGGTTTTTAATTTTTTTGCCTAAAAGCGTCATAATCATTATTAAAAGTCCACTGGGAACACTTTTACAGTAGATTATCATTGCTAAAAATAACAGGCAGTTATTGTGACGATCTGTGCCGTTTCTTCATTTTCTTGGCTTTTGTTTTTTTCCCTAAAGATTTGTTTTCTGCACTTCTCTTCTAAACAAAGGATTTCCAAAGAGTGAAAGCAAACCATAGAGAGAACCATGAGCCACATCCTCTACAAGCAGTGACATGAACTTGAACTGGTTATTTAATGAAATATTCTTACCAGGAAGGACGAGGAGTTAAAGGATGCAATGGAAATGGAATAAAGGACCTGGGACTTCTTCAAGGCCTTGAGTTCCTTTTCTCTGTAGCCTAAAACCTGGTCCAGGAAGGCCTTCTCCCAGGCATAAAATTTCAAGATCTTTATTCCATTCAGGATCTCGTTCATCAGTCGGACGCGGCCATCCATGAACTTCATCTGAATCTCCTGTTGGCCAGACAGAGAGGATACTTTTTATGGTTTGGAAAACACACGTTTGATTTAAAAACTAGGACACTGTAAGAAGACAACAACAACCACAGCAAAGCAAATGCATGGACTTGTGAACATTGCCCTGATGACAACAACAGTAATTTTCCTGAAGCACAGAATGAGTTTAATTCGGTAAGAATTTGCAGCTTCTTACATTGTATTGAGTTTTATTGCAAGTAAACAACAAAGAGCCAGGAATGTGGTCAGTTCACTGAAGATTAAACTTGATTAAACTGGCAGCCAAATTTACAGAAACCTCAGTACTTTTTCCAAAGAAATGAAAAATGACGCTCTCCCAGTGCCAACCCTTTCCTGTCATTGTTTTTTGGACACATTATATGGGTCAGACATCAAAAGGACAAGAGAGAATGCAGCATCCATGCCAAACACCCACACAACTTTTCAGCCACTATCTAAACCAGCTGTGGTGTTCCTTGACCTGCCATGCCAGATGTTTTGGCTGCCGTGCTGCCCACATGAGGACTTTTACCTGCAGCTTGCTTCTTTTCTTTGCAATGAATCCGTTGAGTGGAAAAATCAAAATGACAGTGGCAATCCCTGCCAGAGCTGATGGGCCAAGATGCTGCACAAAGAGCAAACCGTGTGAAGAGAGACTCAGTTTATTTGCAAGAGAGTGAGAATTAAACAGCATTTCAACGTACCTGCCAGAGAAAGAAGAGACAAAGAGCAATCTCAATAGGAGCCAGCCATACGGCGTTGAAATACACCACAAAGTCCATGAGCTTCTGCGTGTCTGCTGAGACCAGATTGACAATTTCGCCCACAGTGCAAGTCCGCCTGGCAGCGCTGTTTATCACCAAAGACTGCATTGACACAAAGAAGGCATTTCATCCAGTTGTTGCAAGCGTGTTTCAAATCAGATGAAAATGACACAACCCTTTCAGGTGAGAAGTGTTGATCTTTAAATGAGAAATGTGTCAGAGTTAAACTGGGTTAAACGTCCACACACCTTCCTGTAAACCAGGCCCATCACAGCTGTCTTCACCCTCATGCCGACGGTGAAGCAAGTGTACATGTACTGATGATTGAAAAGAGACTGGAGGCAGGACAGTAGGAACATCAGAGTGGCATAGAAGTAGCCCTTCCACTGTGGAGCTTCAGGATCCCTTATGAAACCTAGAAGAAGGCTGTGGAGATTGAAGGAAGGATGTCAGTGTCTCAGCAGTTTTTGTTTGCTTTCAAAACCCATCAAAGCCCAGGATTTTCTAGAAAGAGACTTTTGCCTAATAACGTGTAACTCTCTTTAACACTCTGGCCTTGAGTGTTTCAGTGACGCTTTCCCGACCGGCTCTGCCTTGAGTGGTCAAAGTTGCACAACAGAGTTCAGCTTGTGGTCAGGCTGCACTCACACTTGGCCTGCGGCACCCTTATTGTGGTCCAACAGCATTTCTGGAGCCTCCTCTCTCTTCTCTGCCTGTCCCCCATGCTGGAGCGCAGGGTCTGTGGTCTCGTCTGCTTTTCTTGCTCGCAGCTCCACAGCCGTAATTAACACTTCCAGCGACTGTGCACAGTGCATGAACAACAACATTCCAGTCTGACTGGCAGGGTGGCGAGGGAGTGGGCAGTGGGTCAGCAGTGACCTGTGCTCGATGCTGCCAGCCGCTGGTTTTGTTGTGTTGATTGAGTCATAAATCTTTTTATCTTTCTGTTTTTCCGTCTCTCCCATATAGTGGTATTTTTGTTCCTTCAGTTTAACAGAACAAGAAATAGAAAGTCTTTTTATTTAAGACTCACAACTGAACTTGACAGATAAAGCCCCAAGAGGATAAAAAAAAATCAAAGCTATTTTTACTGCAGCCTGGATTCCGATGTATTAGAGTATTTTCACTTTGAGCTGAGGTTTGGAAAGTTTTACTTTAGTTCACCTAATACAGCACATTCAATGCCATTTGGTTTGTGGGAAGCAAAGTGCTGCCAAAGATATATTTGACAGACTCAACAACATAATCTTCACCCACATATTATGACACAGGTTACGTGCACCCAACAACCTTCTTTTGAGACTTTTTACTGATGCTTTTATCTGGGAGACAAGATGCTCTGCTGACATTATCATCACTGTGGCTGAGTTTCTGGAATTTACCTCAGCACCTGAGGGATGGCGAACATGAAGGCATCGTGGAATATGATACACAAGGTGCCAGTCAGGAAGTATGGACCAAACTTTCGTGCCAGGGTCCTGAGAAGGAAGAAACCGGAGCTCTGCTCCTTCTGCAGCTTTCTGAGGAGCTGGGCTTGATCCGGCAGTCTACTTCCCAGCACAGGGGCAGACTCCAGGGATTTCTCCTGCCTAGAAAAGGAGGACAACTCAATGCAGCAAATACGGACAAAATTGGTTTCAACATGAGCACAGAACGTGGAAAAAATAGAATTTTTAATGCCATCACTAATGAACCAAAGCGTTTACAGCTGTTGTGAAGTAGAATCATCTGGTGGGACAATGATCAGACTCAAACGCAGCTTCTCTAACTCCAGACCATAACAACTGTTAAACACATATGACTCTACACTTGTTTTGAAATTATTTTACACCTCAGGAGACTGTTTTTTTGTTTTACTGTCTAGTCATTGTTGTGGTGCTGGATGTAGACTTTCCACAGTTCAGGCCATGGCGGGCTCTGTTTGCTGCATTTTTGCAGGTTTTACCCCAGCGCAGTACAACTGAGTGTATTGAGAGACGGCTGTGACAGAGCAGGAAACTCTCTGAGGAGAGAGAACACATGTGATCAGACTGTAGGCGCTGTTTGGCCCAAATATTCTGTTCAGTGATTGTTCAGTGACTGTTCATTCTTAAGGTACTGTGCAGACCCAGCAGAACATGTGCACTGTGAGTGTTCCTGCGTTTCTTTGCTGTTAGAAGATGGTGCCTAAGCGTGTATTCAAACGGATGAAGTCCTTTGGTCCGGACCGAGTCCGCTTAATTTGGTCTGGATTAAGTCCTGAACCTTTCTGTTTCGAACCAACGCTTGTAAACAAAACCATGTGACTAAAGATCTCATCAGTCATTGACCGGGATTTACGATGGCAGGCACAAGAGAAAAAATAATGGAAGTCCTACGCTTTGCAACTCTTGTAGTGATAGTTCACTTATTCAAACTTTATATTTCAGTGAACAACTTTAAACATTTGTATCAAAATCATGTACAACACTGGCTTTGAAGGTACGCTGCTGATAAGTGTTTATGACACATAGATTGGGTAGGAAAACAGTGGTAGAAGCAATGTGTATCATGCTAAAAGTTGTTTAAATGAGCCTGCATTCATCTGTATTTCATTGTTCTTTCGCCACTGTTTATATCTGCAATGCCTGGCTATGACTGAGGAAAACTCAGAGCGAGCCGGAGCTCAGTCCAATTGGAAATGAACCGAGACCACATCGAAAGATGGTTCTGAGAGCGGTTCCTGGTCTGGGACCAGGGTGTGTTTGAGTTCATTCAGACTGAAATGTGTTCTGGATTACCAGGGGAAACAAACTCTGGTTCACTTTAAGCAAACCAAAAGGGTCCAGTCCAGTATCCAGTCACACTAAAAGTGTATTGTAAAGTTCCCCGCTAAGCGTTTGTCCTTTGAATTACCACTTCTCCACAACAAATAATTGTGTCGTGTTTCATGTGTGCTGTGAGTTTGAATGAAGCCAATGATTCCTCAGCTTCTACAGCAGCTTCATCCTGTTCAGTCATTGGAAAGGATGAGATGGGATGCAGATTGGAGAAGCTGCCAGGTTTCCAAGCCCACACAGAGACAAACAACTCACTCCAAGAGACAGCTTAGAATGACAAATCGACCAAAAATGTATGTTTTTAGGCTGTGGGAGGAATCTGGATTGCCCAGAGAAAACCCCCACTTGAATGGGGTGAACATGAGAACTCAACACAGAAGAGCTGTGACCAAGTTTCAAACCAAGACCTTTTTGTTGTGAGATGAATGAGCTAACCACTACACCACTGTGCAGCAGATGATGTCACAAGGATGTGTGTCATCACGATTATGTGAGCTTAAAACTACCCAGGAAAAATCCAAAGCATCACAGTCCAACAATATGACAGTTCTACACCACAATCCACCGAGTGCTGTGGCGCTGAAAGATCCTGCTGTCTGTTTATTGTCTCAACAAATACTCACTTCTGGAGTTTGGCACATTCAGCTCTCCATTCCTGCTGCAGTTCAGAGATGATCTTGTTAGACGTGTCCTCTTCCCTCAGAGTCCACAGGTCCTTTGCTTCCAGTGGGGTGCGATATCCTTTCACAACAAGCCTAAAGAGGGACCGTGGAGATGATTCACAGATCATCAGCAAAACTCGCGTGTTATTGTAAACAAGCACAAATCGTTGCTGCAGTGAGTCAGCCTGTGGTTGAAAATGAGGGCTTTTCAAAGAACCATCTTACCCGGTGAACCACCAGAAGAGGATCTTTGACAGGAAAGAGGCGTCTTTCACGGGACAAGGATTCTGCAACAAATTAAAGACCCGGTTCAGATTTTTCTCAGCAAACAATTCACCGCCTAAACCCTCTACGAGCCTCACAAGGTAATTGGTTGGTGTCTGAATGCTGGTACGAGGAGCAGATTTGAAAATACTACTGTGTGTAAACAGCAGGGTACATTCAAGGGGTTTACTGTGGGGAGCAGATGCTGTAAACTCCCACCGCTCAATGTAAATACGTGCTATGGAAGGGGGGAAGGGACAATTTAAGGTACAGACAGAGCAAATATGTGACATCACAAACAAGTTTGCTCTTTCACGAAAACTAAATAGCATCTCCTCCGCCCTGCCACCCCCACACCGGGGTGTTTGCTCTCCTCATTACAGCACCATGCCTTTTACCTCCCACTTCCCTCTTCCTGTGACTAACTAACCAGAGCATGAGGAACAGAGGAGGAGGAGGTGGAGGAGGAAGAGGAGACGCCACCGGGTGTGTCCACAATGTCAGACTGCGGCTTCAGCAGCCCAAGCCTCCTCCCTCCCACTGCACAGTTTGTTAGGGACTTTTTCTAGCTCCTCCGATAGTTTATCATCAGACGGATGTGACCTCACGCGTCACTGATATATTAGAAGTTCATTTTCATTCAACTGCCAGAAGTCCAGCTTCAACGTGTTACTGTGAGCTTAAGGGTGCATTCAGACTGGAAAAGTCTGTTGGTCCGGACCGAGTCCCATTAATTTGATTCAGATCGAGTCCTGGACCTTCCATTTAGTCTGTTTTTGGACATTTTTGTTTATAACCACAGCCTGTAAACAAAACCATGTGACTAAAGATCTATTCAGTCATTGGCCAAGAATTACGAGGCCTGGGCAAAGCTAGGAGAGAAAGAATAATGGAAGCCCTACGCTTTGTAATCCTTGTCGGGAGAGTTCATTGTTCAAATTTGTAACTGAGGAGACAACAAGGGTACGCTGATAAGTGTTTATGACAATTTAATTGTCGTAACAAACTGAAGCTCAGTACAATTGGAAACGAATCGAGACCACCTCGAAAGTGGGGTCAGAGAGCGGTTCCTGGTCCCAGACCAGTGTCCACTTGGATGTATTCAGACTGAAAATTTGTTCTGGATTACTGGGGGAAACGAACTCTGGTTCACTTAAGTTGAACCAAAAGTGTCCAATCTGAACACAAAAAACCTTTTGCTTTGCTCCTGTTTAGAGGAATATCAGATCTGGATCAAAAACTTTCCCTGAATTGAGTGGAGAAAATCCCACTTGGTGAATTGTAGTAACACTTTGTGTGAGCAACATCAAGCACACACACTACTTCACACACCTGTTACAGGTCAAGGGGTGTGAAAAGCACTGTGTGTGGGGGGGTGGGGGGTGGGGGTGTTGTCCACATCATTTCCTCCAAATGGTTAATACTTTTTGAGCAGCAGTGTCAAAAAATCCCCAAAACAAATAGCTAGCCTTGCACTTTCCTTTTGTGGCTTTTGGGACACAGAGGTCAGTTTTATTGGATGCATTCTTCTCTGCCTACCTTTTCCAAGTTGGGTTTTCCTTGTGGGGGCTGGTCAGCAAAGCAGCAAAGAAACAGCTGTGCCATTTGGATTGTGAAGTAGGAGAAGAAGGCAAGGTATCGAACAATGTCTGAGGCGATGCCCTGTGGAATAAAGTGCACATCATTAGGGCTGTTAGGGCTGTTGCTTTGTAGGCGTATGAAGGAGAACAAAGAAAGTCCTTGCAGGAATTCAAACGATTTTAAAGAGTCTCAGTGCGCGTCTTCTAACATGACTTCCTGTATTATACTGCATCATTTATTGTAACTGTGGCTTAGTTTCACAACGGGACTGACAATTATATTGCTTTTCTTCTTTTGTGCAGCACCGCATGGTTTATGCACAAAGATCGCAAACACTATAAAGAATAATTTTGACCGGTGAGCTAAATCCAAGTGAAAACCCAGAGGCTTCAATGGTGTGCTCCACAAATATGAAGCAATAGTTGAAGCTCCTCAGTCACGCTATGAGCCTGTATCTGAAAATAGAAAGATTATGGTTTTACAAACCAGCACTCTTTTTTTTTAATCAAGAGTGCAGCTGCAGTATTATTCTCAGAGAGTTTTGCAAAAGGACTTGCATATTCTTGACATGCAGAAATTATGGTTTCTGGCAGAGAACACTGTTTACCACTGAGTAAGGCCAATGGCAGGCAGTTGCGCAGCAGTGTGTGTGAGGGACAAAGTGGCAGTTCTAGTAAACAATGGCAGTCAATGGAGTCCACAAAACATATATGCAGAACGCAAACGGAGCCAGCCACAAAAACAGTCAAGATGAGCAGAGAGTGAGCGGGAAAATGTGGGTCAAAAAGCTGTGGCCGGAGCTGACACAGACTAATTTAAGTCGGATATAAAACTTCATCATAGTCCACAGACGCTGGGAAGTAAGACGTCTGAGCTGGTGCTGGAAGGAAAAAAAAGTTTGCAAAATATTTGCATAAGGGTTATAGGGATTAGTAAAATGAAACCTAATCTAATTTTTAAAAGGATGAATGCAGCAACTGACTGCTACTGCAAAAAAACAAAAACAAAAAAAACAACAACACACGTTTGCATTTCTCACAATTAGTATCTCCACCATTCAAATGCATAGTGGCCTCTGCCAGCGTTGCTCCATGAAATAGGCCAATTTTGATGTAAAAAACAATTTAAAATAATAAAAAAAAACAAAATTAAAGTACTAAAATTGATTGAATACTTGTTTCTTTTGTAGGTGATCATGGTATGCAGTAGCTTGCAAAATTATTCATACCCCTTGAACCTCTTCTCACATTATGACCACAAACATAAATATATTTTATTGGAATTTTATGTGAAAGACCAACATAAAGTGGCACATACTTGTGAAGTGTTCAGTTTTTTTTTACAAATAAAAAACTGAAAAGGCTATGAAAAGATTTCCCAAGCTTTGAATATTCCACAAACAAGGAGAGCACTGATCAGAGATGCAGCCAGGAGGCCCATGGTGACTCTGGATGAACTGCAGAGATCTACAGCTCAGGTGGAGGAATCTGTCCATTGGACAACCATCAGTCGTGAACTGTACAAATCTGGACTTTATGGAAGAGTGGCAAGAAGAAAACCATTGTTATAAGAAAACCACAAGAAGTCCTGTTTGCAGTTTGATATCAGCCATGTGAGTGACCAGCAAACGTGTGGAAGAAGCTGCTCTGGTCAGATGAGACCAGAATGGAACTTTTTGGTCTAAATTCAAAGCGCTATGTGTGGAGGAAATCTGACACTGAACATCACTCTGAACACACCATACCCACTGTCAAACATGGTGGTGGCATTATCATGCTCTGTGGCTGCTTCTCTTCAGCAGGAACAGGGAATCTGGTTAGAGTTGATGGGAAGATGGATGGAGCCAAATAGAGAGAAATTTTGGAGGTAAACCTGTTGAAGTCTGAACAACACTTTAGACTGAGGCGGAGATTCACCTTCCAACAGGACAACCACCCTAAACATAAAGCCAAAACTATAATGGAATGACTTCAAATGAAATGTATTCATGTGTTGGAACGGACCAAAGTCCAGACCTAAATCCAATCCAGAATCTGTAGCAAGATCTGAAAACTGCTGCTCACAAACGCTCTCCATCTAAGCTGACTCAGCTTGAATTGTTATGAAAGGAAGAATAGACAAAGATTTCAGTCTCTAGATCTGCAAAGCTGGTAGAAACAAACCCCAAAAGATTTGCAGCTGGAATTGCAGCAAAAAGAGGGTTCCACAAAGTATTGACTCAGGGAAAAGGGGGCTGAATACTTTTGCACACTGCACTTTTCAGTTTTTTATTTGGAAAAAAAAGGACACTTCAAAATTGTGTGCCAATTTGTATTGGTCTTTCACATAAAATTCCAAATATATATATATATATATATATATATATATATATATATATATATATATATATATATATATATATATATATATATATATGTTTTTGATCATAATGTGAGAAAATGTGGAGAAGTTCAAGGGGTATGAGTACTTCTGCAAGCTACTGTATATGCGGATGCATGGATTATGATCTGGCAGTGTTTGCAGCAATGTAGGACCACAAACAGAGCTCTGACGTTTCTCTGGTCTGACCCCGGGCTGCCATGTCTCACCAGCATTTATCCCAAGCCCATCATTACTCCCCCCAAGCAGTGTGGGAATGTCACACTGAGGACGATAAAATAGAAATATGGATGTGTGGATGTGTTTTTATAGAAATGCAAATGGAACTGCCCCATGGCTGCGTTCACTGACCTACCCCATTCAACAATGATTGCAATGTCTGACAGGAGACTCAGGAAGAAAGGGAGCCCTTAAACACACACAGACTTGACCAGAATTGGCAGTGTCATCCTCCAAAACTTTGTGTTAACTTTAGGTTACCTTGGCTAAAAGTGGCGATAAAAAAAAACTTTTTGCTGACACAGGATATATCTCAAGCTGTGCTTCTGGAGGTTGTCTAGACTTTGGGCAGGAGCAGGACTGATTAAATATTCCTACTCTATGTTTTGACTCTGGAAGTTCACCAAGTTCAAAACAAATATACAAACAGATTTCCTTCCTCGGTTTTGAGAGGGCTGGAGCTAATTCAGTGCTTTGAGTGAACAACAGCAAATAACATTAAAAGACTCGTATCAGATGCCATGGTGTTAGTTTAATGTTAGGCGCGTGTCGTACCTCGTCCACGGCGAGTTGGATCTTTGCTCTCAGAGGAACCAGAGAACAAACAACGGACAAGACCCAGAACAAGAAAAGAAACACGGAGGAGCGGCAGCCCCTTATTCTTTCTAACTGGATGATGCACAAGGCCAGGATCTGCACAGAGAAAAAAAACAGGAAAAACTACTTAGAGATCTGTAGGACACCAGCAAACAAGTCTTAAAACTTACTGTATATAGCTTTTTTCTACCTTTTTAGAAGGCCCAAAGGGCTTTACAGTCACAGTCCCATTCACACACACATTCCCCCAGTGAGAGACGCAAAGTTCCCTCAGAAAAACATACTTTATACGTTCAAACATACGTTTTTCTGACTATTAAACCATTCATTTATGAAATTGAGCTTTTAAATATTTATTTAAAGTGATAAATAAATATTGTGATACAGTGACATATTATTTATATATGTAACAATTTTAACTTATATACTTTTGACGGCAGCACAAGTTCCTTTCAAAATAAAATACACCTTGTCAAAAGAACAGACCTGCTGTAGCAGATTTACAGTTTACAGATTTACGGAATTAAAAATGTAAGAAAGCCACGTCAAACATGGCATTTACTATCAAAGTGACTTTGGTGCATCGTCATCCTTTTCTTAATTTACTATCAAACATAAACATGGCAACAATGTTGTAGAATTTTCAGATCTTGACAAATAAATGCAACTGTTTATTTGAAGAACATTGCTACTAAACAGCAACTGTTGTGCAGCAGAAGATAAGAATATGTGCTTTAAGTGCATCCATATGTGCATCTGACATGTTAAAAATCTAAACAGAAAAGACATCTTAACTAAGAAAAATTTGCCAGAACTACAAAAGCAATCGTTTATTTTCTTCAAAGCCAGAGAGCCACAAAAGGGGGATAAAAGAGCCGCATGCCTCCGGTTGCTGACCCCTGGGGTGGACAATGAAAATACATAGAAAGATCTAATGTATTTAAACTACTAATTAATTAATTGATTTAAAATCTAATCAAAGCAAAGAAAGCTAGCTTTTTGACATTACAGTTGCTCCTAGTCATAAATAGAAATATTGATGTAGAAATACATACAGTACCATACATTAGTACTGTAGGATGACAGTACTGAATCAAAATGAAGAGTGTATAATGTACCAAGTTAGAAATTGTTTCAATTTATCTTGCACTATCCAGAGAATAGACATTTGCATTGTGACCCTGCGACAGACTGGCGACCTGTCCAGGGTGTACCCTGGCTTCGCCCACAAGGGGCTGGGTTAGGCTCTAGCAACCCTGTGAGGGACAAAGTGGGTTTAGAAAATGAATGTATGGATGGGTGGGTGCTTGGACATTGTTGTATGTGGTTAGCCAAGTGCCTACTTGTCAGGAATTGTGGGTAAGTCACCTCTAGTTTTAATAATAGCACTTTGTTGAAACTTCATTTGGGATAAGACAAGGTGGCATCCTTCCATGACATTGCAGCCTGTCACAATTCCCCCACATAAACAACTAAAGCCAGATTTTTTTTCAGCAAGCAGGTTACATTAGCTGCAGGAATATTCCTTCATTTAGTGCATGTACCTTTTGGCATATCCCGTCAGGGATGCCCTTCCTGACACAACCCTGTATTTAATCTGGGTTGGGGACCAGGGAGAACCAGACGCAGGCCCTCTGTGTTATTCCTTCATTTAGCCAGTTTCTTTATTCCCCTCCACACACCAACATTTGCTACAAACAGAGAGGAACCTGTAGTCACACCTATGGGGAATTTGCAGGGTCCAGCCTACCTGGCCGAGCATCCTGCAGCAAAAGGCAAATATGCTGTGTGGAAGGAACATGAAGGATAGAGCCCAAAGCGAATCACACGTCTGATTACCAAACATTGTGGTTCACATTTAACTCATGAAAGGAGGGAAAAAGCCTCAGGTGAGAGCTTGAGACACTAGCTGACCTGGGGTCAAAGGGGGAAGGAAAGCTGTCCCCCCACTGGCTCTCTGCTTCAACATGCTCCAACAAGACATCAGTCCATCTGTTTACATAACTCAGAGGGTGGGGTTATCTGCATCACTTAGGGCTGAATCAAATCCCTACCTTATAATTAAACAGAGGTTAAAATAAAAGATGATGTCACGGTATCACCGCTGCAGGGCTGTGCGTGACAACCGTGCTTGGGTCGTGACCTGCCTGTCTTTGGTAAAAGCCAAACCCTTCTTCAGTTTGACTCAAGGGCCAACACAACAAAGTGGAGAGCGACGTTTCAGCCATGCATCCAGGAAACGAGTGGAGACGTGTAGTCACAAGCAGCACCCTGACAATGATATCCTTTAATAAAGACAAGCCGACAAGAAGATTAAAAGACTTGTGACAAGCTCTCCATTTGATTTAACGTGTCTGGATCCCTAAAAAAAAATGAATCGTTTTTTAAGATGCATCTGTCAATGTATTAAAGCACCCAGTGTGTTTTTTCCCCAAACACACGCCGTTGTTTACTCAAGCGTCTGAGAAGACCACAGGTGGGCACGACTGTCTGGCTTGAGGAGCCCAACGGACCACAACCTGTTCCCAGCTGTAAGAGAGGTTCTGTTTAGTCCTGCGGGGCAGAGTTTTGGGCTCAAGGAGCAATCATGCTCCGCATCATAGTTCTGCAATGCGGTTCTTAGGCTGCTCCCACTGTGAGATAAACAGCGGTGAACCACCCATGCGCAGCTGCACTCCTCCTTTTTTTGTTTACTCATACGAGTTAGGCATAATTTCTAATCTTCTGAAAATGAGTGGGATCCGAACATTTTCATCCACTTGTGGTTCTAAAAAAACGTGATTGCATGTTTTCTGTAATCAATGTCGTGGAGCCCCCCTCCACACACAGACACCCGCACGCTAACCGGGTCCAGGACAAACTCTGGATCTGACAAACGCGTACTTGTCCCATTTCTTGTAAATGTAATTGATTAAAGAAGCAAAAACTAAACAATAGATGGTTCACTCACATCAAATGACTTGGTTTTCAGACAATTCAGACATAATGAATTTTCTATTGGCAGATTAATTAGTTTTTTATGCTGAAATATTTCAATTGTCTTTTGTTGTTCTTTTGTGTGCAAGCATTACACGTGACTTTTTTTTAATGAATTCACACATTGTTCTGTTTCATTGAAATGTTCCCTGTTAGGTTAAATGTCACGTTAGTCGGGGGGGGGGCACGGTTGTTTCACCATCGGGGGTCAGTCTGGTAGCTGTCCCCGACCTCCCCTCCTTCCTCTTACAAACACTTATTAGGTTGGAGGGGGGGCGTGCTTGCGGAATACCTCGAGGGGCCGAGCCACTTGGCAGTGGTCCCCCCTCTCCGCACAGTTTCGCCCCCTTCTCTTGGTTTTAAATGCACCTTAGACACGTAGGACCCTTGGTGGGGGGGTGCTAGGACATCACTGCCAGCAAGCAGGAGATGTCCTCCTAGTGCTCTACCCTCCATTTTTAACTGCACCGTAGACATTTAGGGCTCCTTGGTTAGAGGGCGATTGGACATCCCTGTAAGCAATCAGGAGATGTCCCCAGTGCCCTGCTCGCCAATTTTGACTGCACCCTTTATGACACACACCCTTCAACCACAAGAAACACACCTCTTGGTGTGGGGATGTCTGGGAGCTCTCCCTCTTTTTTTTTTCTTTCCATTCCATCATCCACTTCAGCTTAACATAACATTCACCTGAGCACAGGCGTCGGCTCACATTTGCACCTTCAAATAGTGTGCGTGTCAGAATGTAATGCTTTACATGTGTTGGTTGGTATGCACAAGTGTGCGTGTGAACTGGTTGTGGACAAGTTTGTGAACACTCTTGGAGCCGGCAGGTATGTTTGTAACAGCTGAGTGTGTGGACAGGCCCCGCCCATTTTAGACCAACACTCACTATTGTAACGGGTATAAGCTCCAGCATTTTGTTGCCTGTAGACTTACAATTCTACTTTCTCCTTCCATTAGTCATCCTCTAAAATCTATAACCCCCCCCCCCCACTTTCCCCCTTTCATTTTCCGTCCGGTACAACAAAAAGAACACAAACAAAATTAATATTAATAAAGTTTCGTTTAAATTACAAAATTACAAATTTTGTTTTCCCTATAATTTATAACCTCCGATTGTAACAGTAACATCTGTCAAATACAAGAGGCTCTCAGCTCATATCTGTTTGCTCAGCTGTTGGACAGGACAAATTAAAAAAAAAAAAAAAAAAGTTTAACAAACTAAAAATGAAACAAATTTACAGTTTTTACTGAGCTGAGGGTTTATTTAAGGAATGAAGAGAGTTTTCAGGGGTCAAGATCTCACCAGACTTTGAAACGAAAACAACACTTGGTTGATAAAAAAAAATAAACATATATATTTCATCTATTCAGTCTGGGTTTAAAATAAGGTGAACTTTTGTTAAACTTTAGACCTTTTTGTGAGAGAAGAATGGCTAAAAGCGTTATCTTTTTTTCCATTCGAGCAAAAACAAACAAAAACCATCTTATCTGAGATATGCATTTAGATAAAACCCTACATTTTTATTTGATTTATTCATTTTTTGCACATATTATTTAAGACTCCAGATCAAATGGTTACTGACGCTTCTACATAAGTACTCTGCATGACTGGTGATTTTGGGTTTACAGAGCTCTGTAATATTTACATTGCTTGTGATGCAAAAAAAAAAATGTGTACCTAGTTAAACATCTGTGCACCTCCGCATCAGGCAAACCTACAACACACGCATGCATGTGCACATACAGTATGCTTTTGTGCTGATGCCAAGTAAAATATGTCTAAAAATTCTCAGTAATTGAAGGAGGATGTGAAAAACTCTGTGCCAGCTCAACAGGATGCTTCCTCCTGTTGCTTTGAACAGCCTCTGTGTTCTGGGAGGCAGACATCAACGTCTTGATTGCTTCAGCATAAAATCAAACATCTTTTTGAAATTTGGAACAGTTTTTGTGCAGAACACAGCCAAACCTTCAAGTATTAAGTGACATGCCCTCTCAAAGTATGCATTGGATGCTTCAATGAATTTTAGCTACTGTATTTACCACAGTCATGCTGCGTATGATGGGGCTGAGAAGGAAAACCATGTGATGGTCGATATCCTGGCTTCGCTCCAGCAGGATGTAGAAAAATTCAACAAAACCAAAGGAAGCCAGAACGAATCCCAACACCTGAAAGGCACAAGCAGGTTCTGGAATGAACAGGTTTCCATGTGCAGGCGGCAAGTTTGAAATTTTATGAATCACAAACAGAATGAGGACTTGACTGTGTGATTTCTCACCATTTTTGCCATGCAGAGGCAGGACATTCGGATCTGCCCACAGTCGTGACAGTACAGGTGAAGACAGTAGAAAGGCACCAACAACCACAGGTAGATGCATGGTACCCACACCAGCACCGTGTTCTGGAAACACTGGGTCAGGTCAGGGTTGGCTGTGTACCAAGTCCGATTCCAGTCCTGCCAGACAAAGACAAGGATTCTGATTACAAATATGAGCAGGCAGAGGGTGAAATAAAAGAAAAAATAATACCCATTTGGAGTAGAAGCTGCACATTGACGGGAACAAAACATCAGCAATAAACACTAATTAAAAACGATTGCATTTTTTGTCTGCTGCTCCCCTGAAAGTAGAATGGTTATATTACAGATGAGACTACCCTAAGAAATCTGGAGAGAAGGTCATTGTGTGAATCAAATGCTGAGAGTTGAGACGCTTGTTGTTGTTTTGCTGCTCTTGTTTATCACCTCTCTTGGCAAATCAGGGATCGGGGTGTCTGGCTGTACTAACGAGACTGACCACCTCAGGAAGTGGTGGAAAACTCCCAACATGGCAGCAGAGTGTGGTGGACTCCTAACCAGGATAAGGTTGCGTGACCACAATTGTTGGCAGCTGCAAGATCATTATGTAACAAGCATCGTCCCTCGCAGGGCGGTAAATCAGCCATGGCAGGTGACAAACCTCATGAATATCAACACAAAACTCAACATGCATATCTGAGCACCACCACTTTGAGTTGTTTGGTACCTCTGGAGCTTCATACGAACTGACTGAACCTCAAATCAGAAGTGCGTTTCTCATTTCCCTGTTAAAACCTAACTGATACCTTCATGAATCTGGAGAATTTGGACGGTGAAAGTTGCACAGTGACCAATCTGCAGGTGGACTGAGACCTGTTGCAACGGTAAACGTCTGCAGACACTGAGTGGGAGGTGACTTTCACAGACACTTCTGAGTCCTGCGGTTAAAAGCAGGCACATGCTTAGAGCACTTCATGAAAAGGAACAGCCTGCCAAATCCTCTCAGAAGTCTTTCTTCTAGATTTTACTCACTCTTATCCAGTATCTCACCCTGGTCTGAAGTGGCTGCCGCAGATCTGTGCAGGCTGGCAGCTGCTGCACGGGGTCTATTTTTTACTGGGCAAACACAGAGTTGTGAAAGTGGAGAGCAGAGACCTTTTTTGCACCGATGCCAATTTGCTGAGTTTCACTTTTTCACATTTTCAATTTGACATATTGCCAGACATGTCACTGCTTGAAAAAAAACCCATGAATAAACCATGAGCTGAAGAAACACGTGACTCCTAAGGAGAAGTGAACTGAGAACTGTTCAAATTTCCTCCTGTAGACCATTTTTCAGGATGGTTTACCTCAATGAGAACAATCTATAGGACACAGGCAGTACCTCAAATTTACACAGTCCTTGCTAATTAGCACATCATTCCAGCTTTGTAAAGGCTGACTTTACTCAACATTTTTTTAAATGGCATTTTAAATTGGACTTAGAAACATCACTTTGTCTTATTGTGAGCTGATAAGTTTTTGCCTACTTTGGAAAAAAAAAACCTTGACAACCAGTTGCCATGATTTGTGCAGTGTCCTCACATGTATTTTGTGTTTCAGTTCGTGTGTGTGCTAATGCACAAATCGAAACATGGGAAGTGTGATTAAACAGAGGGACTTCCAATGTGTAGCTTGCACAGCTATGTGACCCCAACACTGACCTTTAGTAGTGACCCGTACAGTGTGAACAGATAAACTCATCTGTGACTCAGTTTTACATAACAAGCACTGACTGTACAAGAGAACTGGACTGAGTGACCTCGAACCCCTCACGTTCTAAGTAGAAAGTACCTGCTGATCCCATTGATTTCTAAACAGCTATTACTCCGTCATTCTATTTGTCAGAATAACCATTCTTGCTCCGAAACATTTTTTTTTTTACTTTTTCTTACTAAAACTGTCCAAACGTTCGAAACGTTGGACTGACAGATTCTCCTGAGCCCGCTTTCAGATGTTAGGGTGTGGACTTCCGACAAGCTCACTCCTGATTGGTGAGAGTAGTGCTGCGTGGAGTCTGTTTTTATTGGGCAAACAGAGTTGTTGAGACCTTTTTTGCACGGATGCCAATTTGCTGAGTTTCCCTTTTTCAAATTTTCAATTTGTCAGACATGTCACTACTTGGGAAAAAAAACTCCAATGAATCAACCATGAGCTGAAGAAACAAACTCTGGAGTGAATTCTAAGTAGAACTGGATTGTGCAAATTCCCTCCTGCAGACATGTTTCAAGACAGCAAGCTAAAGGACACATGCAGTTCTTCAAACGTGATACCTGTCCTTAAGCAGAATGTTTGCTAAATAAGTGGTGCCATAGAAACAATGACTCAGACCATTCACTACTGATGATATCTGCCATTGTCCATCTCATAAAGAAATTGTGACTGAATTGATTTAATTTCCTCGGAGCCGGAAGCAAACCATTTGCTATAGGTGACATTACACTCACTCAGTCCAGTTCTCATATATAGTCAATGCTAACAAGTGAACTGAAGTGAAGGAGCTGCACAGTCAACACACAAAAATGTTACAACATGGTGTACCATGCTTTAGATTAAGTAGTCACAGCAACTACACGTGAGCCGGACAGACTTTCACTTGCTTGACATTCTATGCTGCTTGTTTTGGGGTTTTTATAAAACATTTGTGCTGTAATGAGATCCAGAACTTGGGGGATTGAGGGAGGAAGAAGGACCTGCTGGGAATCGCTGTGTTCGCTTCCAGCTGGATTTCTGCCATTCTGCTTTTGTTTGAGTTCAGATTCAGAATGTGGAGCTTTACTTAGTCACAAAACTAAAAAGCCTTTGGAACCATACAGGTTGAATAAGTAAGACGCAAATCCACCAGCCAGGATCTCACAGGACTGAGTCACAGATATGAAGCAGACCTTTAACTGAGCCCCTCTAAGGCCACCACAGGATTTACCTGCTGTGTGACTGAGTGCTGCCGAATAATGTTTTTCACCACACACACATCATTTAGTTTGTCTTTCAGTGGTGGGGAGAAACTTTCCCAGTTTTTAAATGAGTAGAACTTTGGGAGGTAAAATTCTAAAGAGAGTTGAGAAGTTTCTCAGTTTCAAAGAAAGTCCACATTAATTGTCAAACTTAAAAAAGTTTGAACATTTTCTAAGATCAGAAAGTGAAACACCTTCAAACTTTTCATTATTCACAATTTCAACAAACACCTTTTCGATGTAGATGTTTTGTAAAATCACGGCTTTACTTGCTGTTCTTTTCTATCTTTGTGTGTAAAACTTACTTTGAAGCAATCAAGGGCCATCATGGTAATGAGGCGAATGCAAGAGCTGCTAGATAGCAAAACCAGACAAAGACCTCACTGAGCAGAAGGTCACTCAGGACAAACATTCATAGAAAACAATGCTTCTTTATTAAAAAACAAACAAAACAAAGAACAAAAAAAGCTGCAAGTGATACCAAGCTGCTCAGCTAGAAAACACTCATGAGAGGGTCAGTGAGCACATCAGACCACTTACCCACAGGGGGTCCAGGCCGCTGAGTCTGCAGAAGGCATCCATCCACTTGCTTGCTTCTTCCTCCCCGCTGCACAGCTGCTTCTGGTCAGTCAGTCGGTCGTGCTCCTCAGACTGGACTCTGCTTTTTGCACCAGAACTGCTTCAATTATGTGTGTGCCAAAGGGATGGAAACGCTTGCGACTCTATTTCTCTAATATTTACGGGTTTAGTCTGCCCTTGCTTCTGTTGTTACGAGGTTTCGCTTTATTTGTTTAACTTTTAAACTTTTCCTCCGCTTTAGCAAAACATCTTGTGTCAAAGAGGCTTGAATTCTGCCTGCCAGCTCTCTGTTTGAGCTGCTGCTGCTGCTGCTGCTGCTGCTGCTGCGCTCAAGCTCTGTGTCTTTCTGACTCCACTGCAGTCTGCTGGCTGTTTAAGAGCGCGTCTCCTCTCTGGGTGGGTGGAAATATGTCTCTCTCTCTTCCTCAATCACACCCCTTTCTCCTCTCCCACGTCTACTGGATCTGGACCAAAACACCACAACTACACCACTGAATGGGATGATGGTCCCACACCCAGACACACTCCTCCCATTTTCACTTTCTACCCCCTCACCTCCTTTCTTTTCCCCACATCCCACACAGCCAGTTGTCTGGCCACAAAGTGTCTGGTTGTACATAGATAAACTTTTTAAAGCGAGGCTCGACAGACTCAGATGAATACAAGTATTTCACAGAGTTTACTTTTAACACTGCAAAAACAGGCCCCATAAAAATAACTCAAATTCTCACCCCGCTGGCAGATTTTCTAAGAAATCTGTAAAAAATGGTCGCCTTATCAAGAATATTGATGAGGATATTTCTTATTTTAAGAAAAAAACTTCCAGTCACTAGTACATGTTTTTTTAACCTGAGTCTATTTTGCTGTTGAAAATCTTTCTTGAAATGGTCCTTTTTTGAAACAAAGGTCTTCTTACTTTCTGAAGATTCAGTTTTTGCAGTGAACCCAGATTGGTGGCATTTACAGCCTGACCAGCCGTTGTTTACCATTTTCTGTGAAAGCTTTGAGCCCCCATAACCCCGAGCAGAACGATGGAAGGCACGCTGAGCTTCTCTGCAAGTGGACACCTCCAACATACCGTCTTATAATTAGCGGAGGTGAAACGTAACTGAGTGGAAGTATGCGGAAATTTTCTTCTCACTTTTCATTGGCATTTCAGACATTATGATGTGTTGTGGAGTGGTGGTGGTCACAGTGGAGGCTGTTAGCTTGTTTTTGAGTGGAACTTCACAAGTGCTTTGGTTTTTTTCTACACCTCCATGGTGCCAGGCGTTTAGGATGAAACTGATGTGGATTGCCATCACTTAAAGGAAGCTTGAATTGCCCCACATGGCTCAAGATAACATGGAGCACTTATTTTAAAGTCCAACTCCAACCATATTTTAATAAATTGTTCCCAGTGGTCTTTTAAATGCATTTTTGAGACAAAACTTAAAGAGTCTTTGTAATTTTCTACAGCAGTTCATCAGAAATTCTCACCTGACTGATGGTGCAGAAGTTAGCTCCGCTATTTTCCTTTTTTTTTACATTTTCTTCTGCTAGCTTGCAGCACCTCATAAGCACAAGCTAACGTTAACATAACAAGAAAAAAAAGAATGGCGAGCAATTTTAGAGCAATCCTGTAGCACAGTTTTAAACCAGACGCTCAGATGAGGAAAATGAAGACGTACATGGATCTACTTGTCTGCGAGCATCAGAAAGCAGGGAGACCTTGGCCGGCCCAGTCCACTTGAGGAGTCTCAAATTTGAGGTTTTTCAAACAGCACATTTTTATCTGCTCCAATATAAATTAAGAAATACTCAATAATAATACTAATTTTCTTCATTAATTGTCCTCTATCAAGAGTAAAATGCTACAAGAATATGTTAAAAACACCAAAATGACAATATTCATTGGAGTGGGTCTTTCAACAAAAATGCTGGGGTTAAAAAGCTTAGAGTCATTCACGAGAAAATCTGTTTAGGTTTAGAACTGAAAATGGCCGGTAGTCAAATCACCAAGAAAACCACCAACCACTATGTTCAGATTCTCACAGAGGAACCATCAGCTGAATAGTGGAGCAATTTATCAGGTGATTAGTCCACAATCATCTGCATTTACATTGTCTCCACCCCACTCACCTCACTCTGCAGAAAATAAAGTCCTAGTTTAACTTGAATCATTCAGCTCTGGGCTGTGAGTAATTCCACAATTCATCACCGTCCCAAAGGCAGGCCCCTTGCATTTCTGTTGTTATGCTTCCCTGTACTCAGACTAATTGGGCAATGGGCTGATTTCCAAAAGTCCTTTTGCTGTCACAAATGCTTTCTTTACTTTTTTTTTTTTTTTTTTTACTTCCAAGGATTTAATCATAAAAAAGCAAGAAAGAACGATAGTTGTATTTATAAAGGATGGAAAATTGAGCAAAGGATGAGTTTTAAAAGATTTTAGGAACAGGGGCTTGACTTAAAATGGGTAAAATGCAGCTCCTGGACAAGACAAGGTTTTGCAGGTCCTTCAGAAAATCAGGAGAAAGAATGTTTAAGGTCAACTTTTGGGACAATAAAGTTTCTTTTTTTTTTGAAGCAGAAAGCAAAAACAAGGGTTGCTTGGGACTTTTGGACAGTGGAGGATAAAAGTACAACAGTAAAAGCAGAATATCCTGCATGGGGCACATGATGGATCTAAGACGCTTTCACTTCATTCAAGTTTTATTCCCTGATTTGTATTTCAAATATTCAATTGGAGTTTTTTTTTTCGACTTTATACTGTTATCTGAGTGGAAAATATTGAGCTATCTTCTATGTGCAAAAGGGGTCACATACAACTCCAAATATTGCAAAACCTGCTGATATGGAAAGATCAAGAAGCTATCTGGTTAATTGGTCATCTTACTGCAGAGAGACTTGCACTGTCAGTGGAAAAAGCTCCGCTCAAGTGTCATGTTCAAAAAAAGTTAGCTTTGAAGCATTTGTGACATCAACAATGTGTCACTGCTTGAGCTTGTGACCTAGGAGCTGGGTAACAAAACCACACAATAAATAAAAGACGTGGAACTAGATTCCTACAGGATTCTAAAATTATGAAAGTTCTTTGAAGTCTGCAAAAATGAATTATCAAACGGCATGACGTTGGTCAACAGAAAGAAAGCTGTGGGAAAGTATGACACCATCTGGGCAAGCAGCATCACCAGTTCAGAGAAGAAACACGGAAAGTTCAGCGGCAGACCACCACCGTTCTGTGTCTCGCCATGAGTAAAAATGGCAATATTTGCTTTAAAAAATGAGTCATCACTTTATGGTTTCAATTTCAGGCAACTATGTCAGAAAGTGTTGTGCGTAGACGGACACATGCTGTGAAACGTGGCAGATGTTAACTCAGTTCAATGTGAAACTGATTCATTAATTGCAAATTCTCAGTTAAGAGGACAAAAAGAATAAATTTTTTTGGCCACACATGCAAGAAATAATTTTTCTGCTGCTATCAAAAGTTCAAAAATGGTTTCTGGTTTTCCTGTTGTTAAAAACTTAAATCGATGAGAGTGAAACAAAACAAAAATGAGCACACTGCTTTGGTCAGGAATGTCCAAACAAAAAAAGGCATTGACCAACTATTGCTTTGTCTAAACCCTACAGCAGCAGTGTTGCCTGAAACACTTTATGCAATTCACCACAACCAAAAAGGTGGGTGGTGTGTGTCTAGTGTGTCCCAGGTGCCAAAACTTTGACAGGGAATGGAACTTTTCCTTTTTTAAACCTTTACAGTTGAAAGTCTTTTCTAATCAGCAGTAGACAAATGACAACATCTGGACGTTGGCAACAAAAAGACATTTGTAAAGCAGCTTTGAGCTGCCGTAGAATGGTCTTTTTCACCACGGTTTGCATTTTTTCTTTCCTAAAGTTGTCTCATACGGTTGCTCATGTAGCTTCCCAAAGATGTACAGCCATGTTCACTGACATGGGAGGAGCCAAATACATTTTACTTTATGTCCAACATAAACTTTGTTGAGGCCTCTGGGCCAAGTCTGCTCAGCTGATCATTCCCAGACTAGGACCAAAGGCTAAGCGGTGTTGCAGTGCGAACAAAAAACAGTACAGGAGATGCAAAGAGCTTGCACAGTCTATATGAAGTATGTGCAAATTGTGCATACAGGTTCAAACACAAACATACACATGGCTGGCCAGTAAAACCAACCCAAATGAGCTCTGTTACAGCTGAAGTTCAGACAGCAGACTGTTTACAGCAGTAAAGAAAGGAAAGCACAGAGAATGCACCCAATAGGAGGCTGGTGCTGGAACAGGACTGCTTGTGGTCATGGTATGTAGTAGTAGTAATGCGGCCCTGGCAGGCGGTGGATGCAGGGGTGGCTTGGAGGGGGATGCATGCTTCAGCCATCCCGTGGCTGTGCAGCGGTTAACCAGTCTGGGTCACCTACACTTCCTCTGGCCTCTCTCTCCCTCTGGGAGGAAAAACAGTCTAGTCAAAGTTATGCTGTCATTTTGGCTTATTACGTTTGAGCACAGGGAGACAAATTTAGCAGCAGCAAAGCAAAGGGAGGGACCTAAGGGAGTTAAGGAAACAAGCAAGAAAAATCTCTGCAGCACTTATTTTCTCACAGCTCTCAAGTAAGTAGCCCTAAACGAGTACTGCTGCTCCTCCAGACCGTCGATTCAAATGTATCGGTCTACTCCAGCAATTAACCCCCCCCCCCCCCCCCCACTGCATCTGTGAACTCTCTCCTCCTCGCCTCATTAAGCTTCGTCTCTGACCTGCTTCCTGTGTGTCCGGATGACTGCTCCTCAGTGAGAGTTAATCTGATGGCAAAGGTGAAGGTCCAATCAACCTGTGCATCCCTTTGTCACAGCTGGGCCTCTTCCGTCTGCAGACTCCAGACCGTTCTCACATGCCTACGTGAGTGAGTCGAGTCCAGAAGTATTTAACACCCTGCCGGCATGGCACCTACGCATTCACAAGAAGTCCACATACTTCCAGATGGATCACTTACACACCGCCACATAAATACTGTACCTCAACACTCTCAACATGACCTCAACATTATCTCTTTTTCACAGAATGCACAGATCTATGACTGAAGATTAAGGTGGAAAAAACTCACCTGGGACAGACAAAAGAGGAACCTTTTTGAAGCTGTACGCTAAATTACATGCTTGGACAGTGATGCAGTCAAAAATGTTTACACTTTGATTTCATTTCACATAAATGCCATGAAACTATGATCATTTAAAAAAAATGATTGAAATAAACATTTTGTTTTTTACTGGTAGTTGCAACAGGAAGTTAAACATGAATTGACTTACAGTAAATCTATGGCATCATTTATGACTTTTGGATCAATGCTTTGTTGTGTAGTTTATGAAATGCTAACCTGCCGGAATTTGGAGAAAATGGTTGGAACAATATCCAATAAATATTTTTACAAGGCAACAGTGGATGCAGTTTATTTTTTTGAATTAAAAAGTTATGCGTGATTGTGCCCCATTGTCGAGAGAAGCTTAGTGAACAACTTCAGGCATGAAGCTCTGACATTAGGTACTTTTAAAATGTCGTTTGTTAAAAAAACTATTAAGTCAGTAAGTCTGTTTGTCTTGCAAAAGTCTGTGTCTAGTGAACGTACCATCCTGTAGAAAAAAGTACTTCATAGACAAAAAACTCTACTCTATTCTACGGTCACATATCCCAAAATGCCACAGCGCAGTGACCTAAATCCAAGTTTGTTGGCAAATTCAAAAGGGGTTTTAAGAAAAGGTTAAAATTTTAGAGCGACTGGACGATTTTTTGACATCGATCATTGGCCGCCCGGGCATATTTGGAAGTTGCAGTCCAGTAACAGGCAGGTGGCAGAAAGGCAGCAGTGCAATAATTGACTGATAGAAGAATCTCCAAGGTCCCCAAAATCGCCTGATGATCAACCGATTTCAGACTGACACCCTACAGCCACCCCCCTGGCTCCCGTGCTGCCGTCCTTCTGCCAACATCCATTGTTAGAATCCTACAGTGCGGTTAATGCTGAGAAGAACACGAAGAAGACAGTGCAGTGGGCTTTCTTAAGCGGAATCTTGTTTAAAAATATGTAAATTAACAAAATTATCATGTGTAGTCAAAATCTGAGTTGTGAATGACCAGTGGTGCATAGTGGCTCGCTTTTTATATACCCCTGGGCTACCGGGTGGCTGGCTGCCAGTGGCACTGAATATGGACAGCGGCCGTCCAGAGACATTTACAGATGGTGTAATCAGAGCTTCGGCTGGCTGCTGATCCATCATGAGAAAAATGCTACAAGAACGTGTTAAAAACACCAAAAATGTGATTTTTATTGGAGTGGGTCTTTGAGGCCTAAAGCTCTTTACGGTCACAGTCCCATTCACCCACGCACAGCATCCCACTCACCTGAAACACAAGGCTTATCATCTGAAGGTAGTCTCAATGCAGAGAGATATGTAGACCAGATTCTGCAACCAGTGGAAATCCCACTCTTCCACAGTTTAGGAGTGAAGTCCATCCTAGCACTTGTTTCCAGAGAGAAATTATTCGAGATGACCTTCAGATTTTGAGAGAGAGGAAAGGATGGAGCTCTGGTCAGGAGGACCGACCTGAGCTCTGTTGAACTTTTGTGAGATCAGCTCAGGTGTTCCGTTCATGCCAGAGTGACCAGCACAATCCCAGTGGTTGAGTATGACAAATGTTGGCCGAAGAATGGGGATGCCATCCCACAGTGGTGTATGAGCAGGCCTGTGACCAGCATGAGGAGGAGCTGGTATGGATGTGTATTGTTACTCTACATCCTATTAAGACTCATGTTTGTCCAACAATAAAATGTTGCTTCTTAAGAGTTCAATAGTCTGATCCACCAAACAATATGAGATGAGTCAATAGCAGGATCAGTTGTTGTGGATTGGTACTGGACAGCGTATTTTTATTGAGTGAAGCATAAGAAATTTTCAGTCTCTTTCCCCTATATGTGATAATCGGATGGAAAACTAAACTTAAAGGCTCTCCATTACTTTTGGTTTGCCTTCAGAAAAGACTCACAGATTAGGTAACAAGTGAGAAAAGGATGACGTCTTCTTGGTCAGTTTGGTGCAGTCACACAAACAGGCTGTGAAACCAATCTGTTTTTTTCCTGACAACATTGGACCAAATTTGCATCCTAAAGCTGGTGGTGTGTGTTCATGACATGGTTTTGGTGATCATTATGTAACTTTGCAGGAAAACAAACAAAAAGCAAAAAAATCTAACCAGGTTTTGGGAAATTTCTATTTATACTGATGAGAAAAGCTGCAAGTCTTGGTTGCAGCAGATACAACCACACGCAAGCCATAGCTTCGCTTACTTGGCCTTGCATGACATTAGGAGACAGTTTGGTTCTACAACCAAACTACAATTAGTAAGGTAATTGTTGGGCTCCATTTTTTGTTTTTCCCCCCTCTGGTGACTCTGATCACAACCTGACATCTTCAAACCACAGACACAGTAAAGATGCACTTTTCCCTTTTAGACAGCAGATGGTTGCCATCATTTTCTCAACTGCTCTGAAACCAGAAGGTGTCTGAATGAGACTACGCTGTGATTACTCTTTAGAGGAAAACCACACTGGAACACATCGAGTCCAAGGAATGGCACAGATGCCGCAAAACTGCCTAAGAGCATGGTATTCCAAACAAACATAACAGTTTAGGTATTTTGTTTACATTTGTAGATGCACTTATATTGTTTTTGTTTTTTTTAGATCCTCTTGCACCATTCAAAGAAAAGACAATCTATCTATCCATCCATCCATCCATTGAAACAATGTTCTATTCTAGGCTCAGCTGCTAAAGACAGCTAAACTGTTGCTAAACAAAGCAACAGGATGTTGTGGATTTTGTCCTAAGCACAAAACAGACCTGCTTTTCAGCAAAGATCTATGATGTGGAGACCATCAGTAGTTTGCCAAATAACCCAGGGTAGTGGCTCCCCCCTTAATAGACACTGGAGCCGAACGCCCACTTGTGCTTCGCTCTTATGATGTACAGTCACGACTCATAGTTATTGCAGTGACGTGCTAGGAGAAGCATCAACAACAACAGAAAAAAAACCTCCTGTGCTTTCAGTAAAGGATTGTGGACAAATCTCCTCTAAAAATATCAACCCTCAAAGAAAAAAGGGAAAAAAACTGAGGGAGCGGCCTGAACTGTGGTTGTGACATTTATTAGGGTATCATCCCCTCCCTGCTTGCTGTATAAAACACAATGGTTTTCGGGCCGAAAAACAAATGGAATGAGCACTGCTTTGTGGTAAAATGATGAAGTGATGACCAGCACTTTTTCCCTCTTAACCACTGGCTGTTATACAATATTCCACCACAGAACTTGAGCGTAATCCCCTCTGTCTCTAATTTTTATGCCTTTTGGAGTGCTTCCAGCTGTTCAGTGTCGTAATAGCAGCTTTTCAGGAACTCTCAGTCTGGTGAAATGTGTTTCCTGCTCATAATAACATCACCTGAGTCACTTAAGTCACTTCAGAAACACATGAAAAGCTACTGGTATGATGTCCTCTTGTGTTTGGGCTTCAATGAACAGCAAAATTAGGTTAAGTTACAGAAGATAGACACAAAGACCTTAAATTTTTGCTTCCACATATAACTTTTACTTCTCTTCAAGCTACTTTTAGCAAGGAGTATAATCTGGAAAAGTGAACCAAATCATGTTTCCCTATCTGTGAAGACAACTAAATTCTGCAGAAGCCCTCATTACTTGGCTTCCTTTCGCAGCAGCATTTGTACAAACTTACAGTGGAAACCTACACTTTGTACTTTGTAAATCAGAGAGTCGAAACATAAAAGACTTCCGGAAATCCATTTAGGACAGCAAAGGCTGGGATGCCGAGGAGAAATGAGCCACATCCTGTGGGTAACAGGAAATGCTGATTAAATGACAGGTTTCAACGTAAAGGGCGGCTGGCCTTTCCATCACACCCGTTCTTAAATTTATAACTTCCTATGCATTGTAAAAAGGAATACAACTCAAAGCATGATTACTATAGAAGAAAGTCATTTCACAAACTCTCATGTATATTACATAGCATTGCAATTCATTGTGGACGTATTGTACACACACACATATTTTATTATTGGTTATGACAAATGTGTGAAACCCGTAAAATGCTGTAGGAGCTCAGAGTGTGAGGGCCCTGAAAATGATCCTCGGCTTGTCAGAACCCTGTGCAGACCTTCTGCTTTTCCTATACGGTGTGGTTGCAGGGCGCCACGCCTGTCACTGCAAGCAAGAACTCTTTCCCATTGTGGGTGTGATCTCTCCAGACACACATTGTGGTTGTAAAGGCGAGCAGCACTAATTGGTCCTAAAGATTGCCTAATGGCCCTAAAGATCAACACGGGCATAGTTGACCGTCCAATGCTGATGTTCGTGGTCAAAACCCTGCCCACCGCATGACGGCAAGGTGCATTATGGGAGTTCATGGTTTTATTTTGTGTGAGAGGTTGTTTGCATTTTTGCTGCGTTTTGGTTGAACATTTAGGGGTGTATTCAGACTGGAAAAGTTTGTTGGTTCGGATCGAGTCCTAAACCTTGTGCTTGTTCTGTGTTCATACTGCCTTTACCTGGACATTAACTGTTTGAAATAAAGCTTGTAAACCAAACCATGTGACTGAAGATCTCTTCAAACTAATTCTGGTTCAGTTTGTGCAAACCAAATGTGTCAAGTCTGAATACACAGTAAGATTATTTCAATAATTTAAAATGTAAATTTCCCTAAAAATAATTTCTGTAATTTTTATAGATTTTTAATTTCATTGCTGGCTTCTGTCCAATTTTATAGAAAGCATATTTGGGTTGACTTAACTATAACTCAAGGAAAAATACAAACGATTTCCTCAGTGCTAAACGCAACTTCTCACGAGTTAACATAAATACTTTATTCTGAAAAGCTTTGAATTACTCAACATTTGTTTGTTTTTGGTTCCATTGAACACCAAAAGGAAAATGCCAGACTGACAAGGTGTATTTGACTTGACCTAAAGGCTCCTTCTAAAGTAACACACATAAAGACTTTGACGTAAGAGGCAGTTTATTTATAGCAGAGAATGACTTTGCATTGGTTTCAATCTCATATAAACTCTATAAAAAGGTTTTTTTGGCCGGTTTTTAGCAGACTTGGTACATTTAAATCATAAAATGAAGGCCTTTTTGGTGCCTTTTTATGAGACATTTTGCATTTCCAGAGGGAGACCACCAAACCATAAAATGGTTGGACTTTTCAAACAGTGTTACATAATTTTAATTTCTTTGTCAACCTGGTTTTGTAACTGTTTAGGATGACTAACTGTTGTTTTCAGGAGGAATATCATGCCTTTAAAGAGTATAAATAGTGTAGGGCAAGCCAAAATGTGTTTGTGAAAACATTTTAGCCTCAAAGGTTATGACTTAACCCAAAGTGGTGTGTGGCTGCGACCGTGCCCTACTTGCCTCTTTCGGATCTTGAACTTTCACTTTTTAAAAAGCAAAGTAAAAAGTATTCGTCCCTGTTGACATGTCTTCCACATTTTTGCACCTACATGCACAGCCCCAATAGAATAACTGTGTAAACAAAACAAAAAAACAAACAAAAGTGTGCGCAAGATTAACTTACTCACTCAGGATTCAAATGTTTTTTGTGTGAGTTCTTTTGGACAAGATCATTGCCTTTGTCTGCAAACATGCTTAAATACTTTGGGTATTAGCGAAAAAAAAGCTGCAAGTGTAAAGCTGGAAATTTAAGAGTTTAGATAGCCTAGAAGAAAATGATTTTTTTGTCCTGTTGGCAAAAGTTGTTAGATAAATTATTGTCATGTGCACAGGAGATTAAAAAAATATAATTCTAGGTCTATAGGGGGTTCAGTACTCACATCATTTATTACTTATATAAAATCACACTCTCCCCGAGTATAACAAGTACAGAAAATACAATGTGATTTGTTAAATGGGATCCCAGACGCGAAGGTTACTCAGACATGTCATCTGTCCTGTGTTTCAATCTAAATGGATGGAAATTCAAACTAATATTCACCATATCTTTCTGTGTCCCCTTTTTTCCAATGTCATGTTTCTACTTTGGCTTACCTGACCTTCCTGTTGCACACAGCCCGCTCCTCTCCTCCATGTCTCCAGCACTCTTCTCCCTCTGTAGGTCCTAGTTGTGACACTGTGGCATTGAGAGCCTTTACTTCCACTGGTATCCTATCTTTGTTCCATCTTGTTGTCATCAGTCCACATTCAAGCTGCCAAAAAACAAAACAAACCTTGATGGCAACAGATTTAGTCTATTTCATGTGTTTCTGTTGCACCCTGGTCCTTAAGTTTCCATTCTCTATCCATTCTCATGGTTTAGATTAAGCATTGGGAAGATAGTTTTTTTTCAAGATTTTATTAAATTAGGCCCAAATTGTGTCTAACATTTGGTTAAAACATCTTGTTATGACTCTTGCTTGCCCTCTGCTGGTTTTCATGGTCTCTAGGTTTCAGATAATTCCAAACTGTTTGCAAATGCATTCACTTGTCACTTTATGATAGGTACACCTTGCTAGTAGCGGGTTGGATCCCCTTTTTTCCTTCAGAACTGCCTTAATCCTTGGTGTCATAGACTCAACAAGGTTCTGGAAACATTCCTCAGAGAGTTTGGTCCATATTAACATGATAGCATCACACATTTACTTCAGATTTGTTGGCTGCACATCCTTGATGCCAATCTCCTGTTCCACCGCATCCCAAAGGTGTTCTTCTGCAGACCTCTGTTGTAACCAGTGGTTATTTGAGTTACTGTTGTCTTTCTATCAGCTGGAACCAGCCTGGCCATTCTCCTCTTGCATCAACAAGCCTTTTCCACCAACACAACTGCCACTCTCTGGATATTTTCTCTTCTTTGGACAATTCTCTGTAAACCTTAAAGGTGGTTGTGGGTGAAAATCGCATTAGATCAACAGTTTCTGAAATACTCAGACCAGCCCGTCTGGAAGCAACAACTTCATCTGATTTGAACTTCAGCAGATTGTCTTGATCATGTCGACATGCCTAAATGCATTGAGTTGCTGCCATGTTATTGGCTGGTTAGAAATTTGCATTAACGAACAGTTGGACAGGTGTACCTAATAAAGTGCCCAATGAGAGTATACCACACCCATTACATTAAGGCTTGGTTTCCTAAGACCTTTGCCAGACAGTCCTGTGTATCTTAGTTTCACTTAGTTTCACTTAGACCTGCCTGCTCGTTAGTTTGATCTCTGGTCTGGTTTAATTTGCCTGTTCAGAAGTTGACCATTGTTCTGTTTCTCTCTTCATTTAGATCGGATCAGGCTTGGGTTGTAGACTTTTTTGTTCTATTGGAAATCATAATGATTGAGTGTATGCATGGAAATCTTTGACATGATATGAAAGTGAGCATACAAAAAAAAGTAACTCCCTGTACTTCTTATTAACATTTTCTCTTGATTGCAACAGTTTTCTATGAAATTATATTCTGTCAAGTGAATTTATGTTGGGTTGAAAGAGGACATCTGTCAATAAATAATAGTTTTCAAAAAGGAAAATTTACTGGTAAAGTATTCAGCGTGTACAAGAGTTTTGAACGTTTAGAGGAAATTCAGAAACTGCAAACATTGGAAAATAGTCCATGTGGAGAACTTGAACAATTAAGAGCATTTCGAGCATGCATCTCTAGGTCTTTATGCTAAAAGCATCTATTTCTGTCAACATTATTATGGCCCACAGCAGCAGTCCCTGACTGCAAGGACCATATTGTTTTTGCAGTTGTAAACATTTCTGCACCACAAATGCAAAAAGTCACCAAAATTTGCACACATCTAGTAAAAATTGAAAATAAATTTTGGCAGAGTGAAACTTATGTTGGTCTGATTGGTAAACTCAAACATGAAATAGTTGTTTTGGAGATAAAATCAACAAAAAGTGAAAAAAAGTGCTTTTAACATCAACTTTTCACATACAGCACAGGTGTGTGTTGTGGCTGCTTCGCAAGTTGGGTCAAAGGTGGCATGTAAAGGTGGGCGGTGATGGTGGTGGGGTGCAGAAGCAGGTGGAAAGAGCAGCAGGTAGCACCTGTAGGCCATCCACCTAGGGAAAATTGAAGATGAATTTTCAGCCAAGTGAATGGGCCTTTGTGTTGGTTCTGTAAGAAACGACAAAGTCGCACATTGACAATGTCACAGCAGCAATGTGGCGAGTGCCATGCACACAGCTGTACACAGACACCAAGACACGTTTTCAGCTGAGTTAAAATAAAAATGTTCATGTAAGTAGACAGCTGGATCTTTATTTTTAGTTTTGAGAACACGACAGATCATGAACGAGATTAACGCAATAAAAAAAAAAAAAACGGGATACTTGTCTGTGAATAATAATTGCGTTTAAGGTGATAATTTGACACCCCTAGTTAATTATTTAGCCAAGTTCGCACCAGAACAATCAACAGTGGCTCACCCCTTGCATGAGCTATTGAAAGGGCGTGTAAAGTGGACATGGGGGCCTGCACAGTGTGAAACGTTCCAAAAATAAGACTGCTCTGACTACATATCCAATACTTACCTTTTATGACGCCAGTAAGCCCACCCTCATCTCAGCAGATGCTAGTATCTATGGGCTGGGTGGTGTCCTCTTTCAGCATCACAGGGGCCACTGGAAACCTGTGGCTTAATGATCCAGACATCCCAGCGATACTGAAAGAAGACATCCACAAATCAAAAAGGAGTGTTTGGCCAGTGTGTGAACATTCTGACAAATACTTGGATGGACTGGTCTATTTTAGGTTAGTTAAAGATCATAAAACATTAGAACCTCTTATGAACAGCAAAGATCTGGACTGTGTACCACTTAGGTGGAAAAGGTTACTGATGAGATTCTTGCGTTTTAATGCCAAAGCAGCGTGTGCAAGTTAGATTTTAGCAGTAGCAGATGCGCTCTCTGGGAGCCCAGGAAAACAGCATTATGGCAATGAGGTCAGTCATGAGGATGTGGCAGCACATATTGAGGTGATTACGAGCCAGGTCCCAGCCACAACACAGAGGATGACAGAGTTAAGACAGCACACAGAAAGACAGCTACAGGCAGTCTTAGGTTTCATCAGAAATAGGTGGCCTGACTATGTGGACATGGTACGGGAATCAATCACGGATTTCTACTGTGTCAGAGGAGAACTATCAGATATTGATGGTTTAGTCACAAGAGGCATTGTGATCCCCACAGAAATGAGGGAGATAATATTGAGGAGAATCCATGATGGGCATTGAGACCTTGTTAAATGCAGAGATGGAGCTAATCAGTCAACCCATTCTCACTTCCAAGTCGTCACATTTTGACGCATGGTTAAGGACCCCTCGGTATCAAAAATTGATGTTTTTGGTGTCCCCAACTCATCTTTTTTTTTTACATGCTGGCTGTACCAATGAAATCAAGGCTCTCCAACCTCCGACGAGTTGGTGAAACCCAAAACCCAAAAATGTGAAGGAGAGGGGTCGAGAATGAGAATGTTTTGAATCAGTCTGTATGGTTGCTCAGAATGTCCAAGGGGATTTTGACAACAGTACAGCAGTGTGCATTCTGTAGAGAAAATACAATTTTGCTGAGAAAGGAGCTATTAATGCCAAGTGGCAAAAAGTTGCCATAGATTTGTTTGAGTTTAGGAAACTACTTGGTGGTTTCAGATTCCTTGAAATTTTACATCTGCCCACAACTACAAGCAGTCAGGTTGTGGCCAAGTTGAATGCAATATTTGCACGTTTCGGCATCGCAGAGGTGTTAATGGGCCAGAGTGATGATGGGACTCAGCTAGTTTCTGCAGAGTTGAGAGAGTTCAGTAAGGAATATGGCTTTGTTCAATTTACGTCAAGCCAACACTACCCACAAAATGATGATCAGACCGAGTGGGCAGTGCAGATGGCTAAAGACATTTTGAGGCAGGGTGACCGACTTCTCGCCTTAATGTCGTACAGTACTGCTGATGGGCTGGAAAAGGAGAACAACGTTACCCACCCTGCAGGACAACCTGTAACCAGAATGGACCTCAGAGGATGAGATGAGGATGAGGCTGATGCAATACCCAAGCAGAAGCAAGCTCACTGTTACAACAGCAGAAATGGGGTAAGACCTTTACCTCCACTGAAACCGGGGAACCTGGTGCCCACTAAACTGGACAGACAAAAAGTATGGACAGCATCTGCCATGGTTCACAACTCTAGCTCTACTCCAAGGTCCTACGTTGTAGAGACAGAACAAGGGGAGTTCTACAGGAGAAACAGACATCTGCAGTCCATCCTAGGGGTGTAGGAAAAAAATCGGGATATATCTTTTGGCAATACTTGTACCGATTGAAAATACTGACAACACAATACTTAATTATATGTGTATGAGATACAGTTGCAGTGCTTACAGTGTGATCATCAAATAAAATGTATTTTACAATGAAAGACAAATAATTTTTATACAATTTTTTTTAATTCATGCTCTAAAAAAAGGGCGAAAAATGTTCTGGTACAGTTTTGGGGAATCTCAATCAATCAATCAATCTTTATTTATATAGCACTTTTCATGTAAAACATAACACAAAGTGCTTTACACAAAATAAAAATAAATAAAACAAAACAATGATACTAAATAAGCAAATAAAAACAAATAATAATATAAAAATAAGCATAAATTAACATAAAGTCCCCTCCCTCAGATCTGTGCACAACCCCCACCCCTTTCAGTCCTCCTACCCCCTAACTGATGGAGATTGGCAATGAGAAACAGGCTGAGCATGACAGTTTGTTTTTAGAAACGCAAATAGTTGGGACCTCTCTCTCTGTGAGTAGCGGCACAGCCAACCAAATGCAGCGACACAAGCAGGGACCCGCCTCACCACAGCTAGGGAGCGATGCAGTTCCCCATCCAGAGCCGCCGCAGCTGAACGGCAGCCTACCCATAGAGAGAGAGAACCCAACTGAGGAAGCACTGGAAACAAAATTAAATTAAATTAAAAATTAAACATTGCTAAAAGCTAAAAAACCAACAATAAAACATTATAATGAGGAATTTAAATTAAATGAATAGTTTATTGTAAATTGATAAAACATTATAAAATAGATAATAGATAAATAGGTAAAAGATACAAAGTAAAAATTATATGAAAGCCAGGTTAAAAAGGTGGGTCTTGAGCCTTTTCTTAAAACCATCTATGCTCTCTGCAGCTCTTAGATCCTCTGGCAGACCGTTCCACAAACGAGGGCCATAATACTGAAAGGATGCCTCTCCATAAGTTTTGGTTTTTACTGCTGGAATGGTTAGAAGACCAGTGCCAGAGGATCTCAGGGTCCACGAGGGTTCATATTTAACTAAAAGGTCAGACAGATAAGAAGGCGCAAGACCGTTAAGACATTTAAAAACCATTAAAAGTATCTTAAAATCAATCCTGAAGCTTATGGGGAGCCAATGCAGGGATTTTAAAATTGGAATGATATGGGCCTGTTGCCTGGTCTTAGTAAGAAGTCTTGCAGCAGAATTTTGGAGAAGCTGAAGATTCTTAAGGTTAGTCTTTGGAAGACCGGCAAGCAGGGCATTACAATAATCAATTCTACTTGTGATAAAAGCATGCATCAGCATCTCCATGTTAGCGAGAGAGAGTAGTGGGCGGACTCTAGCCAAGTTTCTAAGATGATAAAAACACGTTTTAACCACATGTTTAATATGTGGGATGAAAGTTAGCTTAGAGTCAAAAATAACACCAAGGTTTCTTACCGTTTCTGAATAATCTAATGAAAGTTCTTTTAACTTCAAAAACTGTTTCTCTCTCTTAGCTTCAGGACCAATAATTAAAATTTCTGTTTTCTCCTGGTTGAGCTGCAGAAAATTATTTGCCATCCATGATTTTACCTCTAAAATACAGTTAAAAAGTGCTTCTATTGGCCCTGTGTCATCAGGAGACATAGCTATGTACAGCTGGGTATCATCAGCATAGCTATGAAAGCTGATGTTGTGCCTCCTGATGACATTCCCCTGAGGAAGCATATAGATGTTAAAAAGTAACAAGTGACAATATCACGATACATGTCATATCATAGGACTTTAACTTCAACTTATCAGTTCACTTTCTGTCACTAACCTCGCCTGTTGCAGTAAATGTTAAGATGGGGGCTGGAGCCTATGCCTGTTATTTGTGAACCAGAGGCAGAAGAATTTGTGGGAAATTGTGCTTTTAGGAGTCAAACACTTGTACTACCATAATGTCACGTTGCCACATTGAGAAAAGTCTTTCTCATTCAGACACCAATACAATCTAATGCTTCTGCTGAAATGGAACTTCCATATCTGGTGAAATGGAAGAGCTGAAGATGCGCTGAAGATGCAAAACTTAGATTCAGCAAAAAAGAAAAAATAATCTTGTTCTGACAACAGTTTTGAGTAAGCCATCACAAAAATACAGTAAAAATATTATTTTATGGTCTGTATATGATGTTAGCCCATCATTAGATGAGACAGCAGGCTTTTAAGGGGGTGTTGCATTGAAAAATATTATGCAAGTGTACCAAGTCACTGACTCAAGCTTTTCTACATCTGTTTAAACAGATCCACACACAAGCTTGTAGAGCCCCACCACACAAGTCAAAGACCAAGCAAGACGAGACCTATCATGTCGTCTCAAAGTGAGAACAGACTCTGTTGACTCAGTGAAGTCTACAGGCGCTTTGGCTGTGTCCCACCACAGTTATGCACTGTCTCACCAGAGCTTCAGAGCAGACGCACACACTTCCATGGATGCATGCAAACAAAAACACTGCTGGAATCACACGCATGCATGTACCTTTGAAATAGAGAGGTGCAGCCTTAAAAGCCCAAATCATTTTCTCAACTGCAGCACAAGCAATGAAAACATGCACTTTTTCACTTCTCACCCTGCCTGAGCTTCTGCTTTGTTTCTTACTTTTTAGGAACTGTTTCAATAAAGGAAGAAAGGGAGTGTTTCTCTCTTATGAATTTTCTTTACAGCTGATAAAAAAATCCTATTGTCACCTGTGTAACAAAATGTGCTCTCGTTTTTATCCTTTAAATACTCTTACTGACATGAATCAAAAGGTTAAGTATGGGTTCCCAGAGCTCTCCCACACCCCTATAATTGTTCAGTTTCTATTACCTCTCAGCTACTGTTTGTACAAAGACAAGACTCAATCTTGAGTAGTCACATGTCCATCGCAGGGGTCACACAAAGAGAAGCTGCTGCACACACTAACATTTAAGGGACAGTTTAGTGTCCAAAGGAATATCTGTTTTTAACATAAATTCAAGGTGTTGTCAGTTTTTTGAGTCGCCTCCTTCAAAATACATCCAACGCCAATCCTTTACTTTTCCAGAACTGATACCCCCCCTACCTACTTTTAATCTTAAAAATGATAAATGTAATCTTATTCTATGAGGCAAATGGTAATCCTTTTCTATGCAATGGTCTTGTGGCCCCACCAAAAAGGGGAACAGAAGCATCTCTCATTCCTGATGCTACATTCACACCAGGCATTTGTTGTGTTTTCAAGTTGAAAGAGGTTTGGTGTCAAATGCAAATCTCGTGAATCTTTCACAGCTTTATTCCGATGAAAGACTTGGTGTCATATAATTCCTGTCAGGCACAAACCTGAATTATTAACTTCTCCTCCATGATCATGTTTACAGCAGTTGGCACATCTGTGTTTTGAAACGGACTGCATCCACACATCACTACCAAATCAGAGTTCAATGTTCGAGTCAAAAGTTTAACTGGTTGAATTTTCAGCCTGTGCCACAGAAAAGACTTAAAAACTTGCGTAGTGATGCGTGAAACCGATGGTTTTGAATGCTTAAGTCCGAAATATGGCGTTTACATAGGCTTGCCATTGAAAGTGGCCGCTGTTGCTGTGGCCGGTGCAGATGTTGCTTAAGACCGCCTTGGTTTTCAAAACAAATGTAAAGATCTTATAAAAGCACAAACACAAACCCCTCCACATTGTTCTCTTCTTCTTCTTAGTGCAGGACTGGCTCAAGAGGCCAGTTGTTTACTGGTAAGCAGATTTGCAAAGACCAATGAGTCAGAGCTTCAAAGAATACCATCTCTGCAGGGAGTAAGGAGTCTGCCCTGGGGCATCTTAATGGTGGGACATGTCCAAAAATCCCCAACTAAAAGGTACTTCAATTTGTTTCTTCTGATGCAGAAGAGCAGCATCTCGATGACATTATTCTCCTAGATACATTTGTTCTTGAATGTTCTCTTTAAATGTGATCTGTCTGTCAAAGTTGAGGTTGCATATCATCCAGATCTTATGCTCTCAGACATTACCCAGAAGGCCCTTGCTCCATAGGTGAAGGATGGAATGTAGATCAGTTAGATATACATGCTTCTTGCTCACATTTCTCCCCAGCAACATGTTGTTACTGTGACTGCATGACTGGACACTTTCCTGTGCTCTCAGAGGTACTTTGGGCAGTTTAAATACTTTAAAGGCTTCCTAAAAATGCAGAAGGTTATTCTTAATTCAAATGGAAAAATCCATACTCTTCTCGCTAAAAATATCTGGCCTTTGAAGCCTTCTTCTCACTCAAATAAAATCCCAGTAGTACCTTCAGCCCTGTATGAGCAAATGAAGTTGAAAGTTGATGAAGATATGGACATTTTCCATACCGCAGCGCAGACATTTTATTCATAAAGCGTACGAACAGGCAAGTTTGCTTGAAAACCCACCAGACACTGGACTGACAAATATACCTTTTTGGAAGCATCCTGGTTCTTGTCATCAAAGTTAGACAAAAGCAAAAAAGACTCCTCTGGTGATAAAGACCGGTAAACATGTGAAATCAAGTTAAGGAACACAAGGATTTCTCAATCTAAACACATCAGAGGCATTGGTCCACAAGTTTCTGCTGTTTTCTGCTTTTATTCATTTTTAGTTAACCAAAACATCAAGGGCTTAAAGATCCACTCCAATGAAAATTGGGCTTTTGTTTTTTTAATACGTTCCTGTTGCATTTTTCTCATTAAGTAGGACATCCAGTGGCTTGCAGAAGTATTCATACCCCTTGAATTTCTTCACATTTACTCACATTATGACCACAAACATAAATAGATTTTATTGGAATTTTATGTGCTTGTTGATTGGTGACTGATCAAATGTTGACTTAATGACTTAATAGAGTTCACCAGTGTGTAATTTAATCTCAGTATACAAATACAACTGTTTTGTGACCGTCTCTGTGGTTTGTCAAGAGAATATTGGGGAGAAAACAGCATCATGAAGTGTAAGGAACTCACCAGACAGGTCAGGGAGAAAGTTGAGGAGAAATTTAAAGCATGGTTAGGTTAGAAAAAAGATTACCCAAGCTTTAAACATCCCACGAACCACTGTTCAGTCCATCATCTGCAAATGAAAAGAATATGACACAAATGCAAACCTACCTAGACATGGTCGTCCACCTAAACTGCTGTCTCCTGCAGAGACTATGCACTAGAAAACTACACTTTTTTTTATTTAGCCTAAAAACGGCATTATCATAATTAATCATAACGGTAAAAGAAAGAACTTGAATCTGACCCACTTAAAAATAAATACAAATTCTATGAAATTTAACCTATAGAATAGAATTCAACCTTATTGTACTTCCACATGTCTTAAGTAAACAGCAACAAAATGCAGTTTGCATCTATCCAGAGTACTTTAGCAGAAATAATTATATATACAAATGTACATTGTGTAATAAATAGTTATGGCAGATATTAGCAAGTTTTTACGGTGTGAGAATTTCAGATGTCAGGAAGCAGAGTTCAGAAATGTGACAGCTGTTGAAGAGAAGCTGTCAAGGTTTGTCGGGCGGACACAAATGCAGACAGGGATCGGAAATGCAAAAATCTCGTATTTATTGCAAACAAGAAATTCTCAATAAACACGAGAAGCAACAAAACGATCCGACAACTAGTGCAGGGGAGACGAAGACTTATAACAAGGAGGAAGGGATGAGGTAAGTGGAAACAGGTGTGACTATCAAGAGGGAATACACACACACTGGGGAGAGAACACAGGAAGTACGACCCATAACAAAATAAAACCGGAAGTGGAGACCAAAACACAACTCAAACTAAAGCGGGGTAAAAACCCCACAGTACTCCCCCCTCAAGGTGCGCCGCCTGGCGCAGAGGGAAGCCCCCCCCGGTGCCGGCGATTGAAGTCCCGGATGAGCTCAGGGTCCAGAATCCGTGATGCAGGCTCCCAGGACCTCTCCTCAGGCCCGTACCCCTGCCAGTCCACCAGATACTGGAGGCCACGTCCCCGCCGCCGAACGTCCAGCAGGCGACGGACAGTGTAGGCCGGTTGGCCATCAATGATAAGGGGAAGGGGGTGGCGGAGATGAAGACCGCTGCAGGGGAATGGTAACATGCGGCTTCAGCTGAGAGACATGGAAGACTGGATGGATGCGCAAGGACCTGGGTAAGCGCAGCCTGACCGCCACAGGGTTGATGACCTTCAGGATTTCGAACGGACCGATGTACTTGGGGGACAGCTTCTTGGATTCCGTCCGAAGCTTGATGTGTGAAGTGGACAGCATGACGTACTGGCCTGGTAGGTAGGCAGGTGCTGGAGTGCGTCGACGATCTGCCAGCCTCTTGTTGGTAGCCCCTGAACGCAACAGGGCCGCCCGAGCCTCCCGCCAGACACGCCGACAGCGACGATACAGGTGTTGAACCGACGGAACGGCCACCTCCGTCTCCTGCTCGGGAAACAGGGGGGGCTGGTACCCCAGAGAGCACTCAAACGGGGACATACCAGAGGCAGATGAGGTGAGGGAGTTGTGAGCATACTCCACCCATGGCAACAAGGAACTCCAGGAGGTCTGGCTCCGTGAACAGACGCACCGTAGAGCGGCCTCCAAGTCCTGGTTAGTCCGCTCTGCCTGGCCGTTGGTCTGTGGATGGAAACCAGAAGACAGGCTGGCAGTAGTCCCGAAAGCACCACAGAACGCCTTCCAGACCTGTGAGATGAATTGTGGGCCACGATCCGACACCATGTCTGTGGGAATTCCATGCAGCCTGAAGACATGTTTTATGACCAGTCTTGCAGTCTCTGCAGCAGAGGGGAGTTTGGTCAGAGCCACAAAATGAGCGGCCTTAGAAAACCGGTCCACAATAGTCAGAATAACGGTCCTCCCGGCAGAAGGAGGCAGGCCAGTCACAAAATCCAGGGCAATGTGTGACCAAGGCCGACCCGGGATGGACAGTGGGTGCAATAGTCCAGCAGGCGGTTGTGTACTGGCCTTATTCTGTGCACAAACCAGACAACCTGAAACATAGTCCCGGACGTCCTTGGTCATACTAGGCCACCAGAAGCGGCGACGCAGGAAGGAGTCAGTCCTGCGGATTCCTGGGTGGCAGGTGAGTCGCGTGGCATGAGCCCACTGGAGGACCTGGGACCTGAGAGAGTCTGGAACGAACAGTTTGTTAGCAGGACCTCCACCCGGGTCGGGCTCCTGAACCTGGGCCGCCCTAATGTCTCTCTCCAGCTGCCAGGAGAGGGCGCCCAGCACACGGGGGGGAGGAAGTACTGTGGCTGGTTGACAGTCATGGACAGCCGAGTCCTGTTGTCGGGAGAGGGCATCCGGCTTAACATTCTTGGATCCCGGTCGATAGGAGACCACAAAATCAAAACGGTTAAAGAATAGAGACCACCGTGCCTGCCTGGAGTTCAACCGTTTGGCAGTTCGTAGATAGGACAGATTCTTGTGATCTGTCCAAACCAAGAACGGCATAGCTGACCCCTCCAACCAGTGTCTCCACTCTTCAAGGGCTAGCTTGATCGCTAGCAATTCTTTATCACCCACATCGTAATTGTGCTCCGCCGGGGAAAGCCGGCGGGAGAAAAAAGCGCAAGGGCGCAACCTACTGTCCGATTCCCCCCGCTGAGACAATACTGCACCCACCCCGGTATCTGAGGCGTCCACCTCGACAATAAATTGTCTGGAAGGGTCAGGTTGTGCCAGAACAGGTGCAGACGTAAACAGATGCTTTAATCGGCTAAAAGCGGCCTCCGCCGCCTCCGTCCAGGCGAACGGAGCGGAGGTAGAGGTGAGAGCCGTGAGAGGCGCAGCCACCGAGCTGTAGCCACGGATTAAACGGCGGAGGAAGTTGGCAAACCCCAGAAACCGTTGTAATTGTTTCCTGTTGGTAGGGGTAGGCCATTCCACCACCGCTCTCACCTTAGCGGGATCGGGTCTCACCTCACCCTCTGCTACTACAAAACCCAAAAACGAAACAGACGGAGAATGGAACTCACACTTCTCCGCCTTTACAAACAGTTTGTTCTCCAGTAGCCGCTGGAGCACCAGACGAACATGCCGCCGATGTTCACTGGCGTCCCTGGAAAAAACCAAAATGTCATCTAAATAAACAAAAACAAAACGATGAAGGAAGTCCCGTAACACATCATTTATCATAGCCTGGAACACAGCGGGGGCATTACAGAGACCAAAAGGCATCACCAGATACTCAAAATGTCCCAGGGGAGTGGTGAAGGCGGTCTTCCATTCATCACCGGCTCTGATGCGCACGAGGTGGTAAGCGTTGCGAAGGTCCAGTTTGGTGTAGATCCTGGCCTCCTGCAACGCTTCAAAAGCTGAGTTCATCAAAGGCAGGGGGTAACTGTTCTTAACAGTGATTTCATTCAGGCCCCGATAATCAATACATGGTCGGAGAGACCCGTCCTTCTTACCGACGAAAAAGAAACCTGACCCCACTGGTGATGATGACGGCCTGATGATACCAGAATTCAGAGACTCAGCAATATATCGCTCCATTACCTCCCTCTCGGGTTTAGACAGGCCATATAACCTGCTCTTGGGCAAGGTAGCGCCAGGTTGGAGATCGATAGCGCAGTCATAAGGTCTGTGAGGGGGTAAGGAGAGGGCTCGTGACTTTGAGAATACCTCAGCAAGGTCGTGGTACTCCGGCGGTACCCCGGATAGGTCAGGTGAGGGCGGCCGCCCTACCGGGACAGCGGGGTCTTCCCCAGGAGGCCGAGCTGAGCGTAAACAAGTGGTGTGATATTTATCACTCCAGCCAGAAACCAGACTGGAGGGCCAGTCGATGACTGGGTTATGAGCCATAAGCCAGGGAAACCCCAGGACCAGTGGGTTCTGGGCGGAGGAAAAAACGAAAAAACGGGTCTCCTCATGGTGATTGCCAGAAATAATAAGGTGAATGGGTTCGGTTATGTAAGAAATGGTAGCCACCTCTTGGCCATTTAGGGAGACCACTTGTAACGGACGGGGCAGTAGTTCACATTTAAGACCGACCTGTCTCGCTAGCTCGGCATCCATAAGGTTCTGCTCTGCTCCAGAGTCTACTAAAGCCTTAACCGGAAAACCCTTCCCATGAAACATGACCCGAACTTGAAATAGGCAGGCAGCAGGTTCAGCATTAGTGAGCGTCTTATCACCGCTCGTCAGCGCGCCCACTCTTACTGACGAGCAGAGAAGTTTTGGGCACTCCTTGCAGAAATGACCCCGCCTACCACAGTAAAGGCACTCACCTGCCGCCATCCGTCGCCGTCTCTCGGAAGCAGATAGTTTGCCCCGACCGAGCTGCATGGGTTCATCTTGAGCTAACAACGGGGATTCTGCGGGAGAAACAACACGAACACGAAAGCGTCCATGAGCGCAGTAGTGTCCCAACCACTAGTGGAGGCCAAAGTCCGGAACTCTATGGCGTAGTCGGCTGCCCGTCGGTCGCGCTGCCTCAACTTCAAAAGCGCACGAGCTGCCTCCCGGCCTGGCTTGGTGTGATGGAATATCTGCTGGAAAGCCTCCAAGAAGGCCGAGAGGGATGTGCAGGTTGAGGCTCCACGCTGCCACTCGGCGGTAGCCCACGCTCCGGCTCTGCCGGTGAGGTGAGAAATAATGAAGGCCACCTTGGCTTGGTCTGTAGGATAGTGGGGAGCCTGCAACTGGAAGTGAAGCTCACACTGGGTAATGAAAGCCCGGCAGTCCCCGGAGTCTCCGGAAAACCTTTCTGGACGGGCCAGCTGTGCAGTCGGAGCGACAGGAACTCCATCCAGGATCCCCTGGACCAGCGTGGAAGACGATGGGCGTGGCGAAGGAACAGACGGTGGATGTTGGACCCGCTCTGCCAGTTGCTCAAAACGCTCTCCCAACGCGGCAAGTTGTCGCTCGTGACGGCTGGACATCTCCAGTAACCCTTGGCGAAGACAAGACGTCAGCTTGCCGCTGACGGAGTAGTGCCCGTAACGTCTCCGTGTCTGCTGTGTCCATGTTAAAGGTCGGATCGTAATGTCAAGGTTTGTTGGGCGGACACAAATGCAGACAGGGATCGGAAATGCAAAAATCTCGTATTTATTGCAAACAAGAAATTCTCAATAAACACGAGAAGCAACAAAACGATCCGACAACTAGTGCAGGGGAGACGAAGACTTATAACAAGGAGGAAGGGATGAGGTAAGTGGAAACAGGTGTGACTATCAAGAGGGAATACACACACACTGGGGAGAGAACACAGGAAGTACGACCCATAACAAAATAAAACCGGAAGTGGAGACCAAAACACAACTCAAACTAAAGCGGGGTAAAAACCCCACAGAAGCTGTGCCAGAACCTGGTGGTTTTGGCTCAGAGACTCCTGTAGCGCCTCCCTGAGGGCAGGCAGGTCAAACGTCAGTGTGCTGGGTGGCTGGAGTCTTTAATGATTGACCCTGCCTTTTCAGACATTGCTTCTCATAGATGTCCTTTATGGCAGGAAGTGGTGCTCCGGTGATGTGCTGGGCAATTTTCACTACTCTCTGCAGAGCTTTCCGGTCAGCAGCAGAGCAGCTCCCATACCAAACTGTGATGCAGTTGGTCAAGATGCTCTGGTGCACCGGTAGAAGTTCACCAGGATATTTGTAGGCAGGTGGTTCTTCTTCAGAGTCCTCAGGGAGAAGAGGCGTTGGTGAGCCTTCTTTATTAGCTTGGAGCATCCAGTAGTCCAGGTTAGATCCTCAGAGATGTGAACTCCCAGGAACATGAAGCCATCCACATGCTCCACTGCCGTTCCCTTGATGTGGATGAGTGTGTGTGGGTCAGCGTTCCCCCTGAAGTCCACAGTGAGCTCTCTGGTTTTATCTGTGTTGGTTTGAGTAGTAGGTTGTTGGTGTTGCACCACTCCGCCATGTGATCCACTTTCTCCCTGTAGGCGGTCTCATCATTGTCTTTGATGAGGCCGATCACCGTGGTGTCATCTGCAAACTTGATGATGGTGTTGGAACTGTTGACAGGTTTGCAGTCGTGGGTGAAGAGGGAGTAGAGTAGAAGGAGTAGAAGGGGCTCATCATGGAGCCTTATGGTACACCGGTGTTGATGGTGATGGTGGATGAACACTGATTATCTAGTCGAACATGCTGGGGGCGACTGGTCAGGAAGTCCAGCAACCAGTTGCACATTATGGAGCCAATACCCATGAAAGTCAATCATTGCTTTTCAACCATGCTTCAACAGAATTATTTACAAAAATAAAAATCATGAGGCATGGCCAAAAATAACGGCAATATTTTGTTTCACAACCTTCCAGAAACTGAGGCTGACACAGATGCAAATGTCTTAGAATTGATAGAAAAATACTAAGCAGTATGTCTCATTCTCTACTCTGTTGTGCTACAAATGTATACAACAAGCCAGCTAAAAAAGAGCTAAAAAAGAAAAGGGGTTCAGAGCTGCACCCACTGCACCACTCTCCTGGATTCTGGAGCAGGCCTGTGAAAATGAGGATGTTGGATTCCATGCAAGTAAACCCTGGTGCCGTTTAAAAAATGTGAACGATCAGAACAGCGGGAGGAAAGTGACACACAAGCAGGGTGCATTTAAAAAAAATCGACAAAGCGACATTTGTGAGTCTATAACCGCAAATAAACTAACAACTGTCTTTTTCATCATTGCAGAGTTTGGTGGTGAAACTTTTTATTTACAATAGTCAGAGGATCAAGAGGTCAAAGTATTTTTTAAATTCACAGTGAAGAGATTGTTTTAGGCAACAGTGCCCCCAAAACTGATCATTGTTTTAATGGCTTGATGTTTTTTTTTCTCACGAGTGCAGTGCGAAAGCAAACCGTGTCCTTCATAACACCAAAGACCCCCACAACTGTAAAAGGCAGGGTGGGTGGATCAGAATGACAGACAACAAGCTAGGGGTGATTCACAATTTATCCAGAAAGCTTAATGGTCCAGCAAGAGGGAACCGGCTGCAGACAAGATGGTGCTTGACATCATTGACAGAAGTGGAAATTATACGACTCACCCTAACCCCAAACTGTTTAGAATTGGAAAAAATATATATTTCCATTTTCATGTTTTTACTTCCATTTTCTGGCTCTAAGTTGCAGAAGGAGCTGGGTTTTATTCTGTTGGAACTGAGCTGGTTGCAGGTGAGATGGCAGTGGGACTGGCTGAGTATTCAGAAACCCCACCCAGCTCATATAGCGGGACAAAGGCCACAACCAAAAAAGCAGCCAGGTAACCTGTTAACAAACAGTTTTAACGGTAACATTGCACAGACTGCACTGCCTGTCCCACAACTATTGTTATCTGTTGTCTTTGAATTATAATGATGCAGTTTTAAGCTCTTAGCAAAAATCATAAAGGCTGTGTCTTTTTTTAAGGACAGTTTCTGCAGCCCATCCTCCATAATGAGAAAAAAACAAACACAAAGTTCATTGGAGTGGCTCTTTAAAGAGAATAAAGTCAATTCTGTTGCTTCCACTCTAAACAGTTTTTGACAACAGTTTTTTTTAGCCTTCAAGCTGCTTTTTCTCAAAGAACAGCAAAGCTTAGTTTGACTCGGCTTTTGTTGGGGAAAGTCCTAATAGTGGATTTAACATTTGAACACTTATTTGTTCTCCTTCTGACACACACCGTCAGGGGTCACCACAGAAAATCAGAGTTCAATGATTCACACAGGTGGTTGGGCTGAGAGTTTTAGGCCGGATGCCCTTCCTGAAACAACGCTGCATTTCATCAAAGCCGGGAACTGGCACAGGGAGACCCTGTGACTAGGCGGTAGCGTGATGGGTATTGTCTAAAGACCCACACTGGATAAAACTCATTGTGGTTTCCTGCGCGGCAGCCCTACACCCAACCATCTGAGCCATCCAGCCGCTTGAACATTTGAACTGTTGTTCTTAATAAAGCCTGCAGACACCTGTGACTGACACGCACTCAGAGCAGCAGAGAAAGCCAACCGATGAAATGTCGTACAAACTTAGTATCCCACAGTCAGACAGACAGATAACCACATAACCAGTGTCTCACCACAGGCACACACACAGACAAAGCCGACACACCCCGCCATTCACAGTCTTGGCCTTGTTTACTTGTGACTATCACAGATATGCAGCAGCCAACCTCACCATTCCTGACATTCCAGTACACAAGCTATTTAATGTGTGCTCAAGAGCTTTTATGTGCACGTAAAAGCAGGTGGACCTTAGTAATGCAGAGTTGAAAATGTTGCAGGGTTGTGTGCATTCAAATGCACAAGGCTCTGGTTTGAGTTCGATGATGTCAATAAGTCTTTACTGATACTTTAAAACAACATTATAAGAGGGTGCATGTCTCAGCGTGACTGAAAGGGAAAAATGTGGGATAAACTGGAACCAGCTGGAGCTCACAGGAAATCCACTATAACTGCCTTTATCTGTGCAGCACTGCCATCTGCGGACTACCAACAACAGTGAAACTGCCTTACAGAAACCATAGCTTCTTCTGTGTTCCTTTTAACCAAATAAACAAACACGGCCTGTTTGAAAAAGTCTCCTGCCAAGCAAATCTTTTTGCTTTTACTGTTTTATTTCACTGTGTTTTTCTCTCTTAGTCAAGCTGAACTCTAAACTAGGGTACCTGAGAGATGTGGATTGCCTTGCATTGAGTTTTAACACTAAAACAAAATTACTTTTCATGGATGCTGGTACAAACTGACCTTGACATCATGCTAGAACAACTCATTATGCACATTTTAAGACAAAACCATTGCTGTGGGAATTTAGATCCACTTCAAAAACTAAACTAAGTCTCTTTTCCCCAAAGGAACAAAACAAGATCATTAAAAGTGACTAAAAGTCTCTCTCTTTTAAGGGGGTAATCTTAAACAGTCATATAAAATGTAAACTAACTTTCTGCCCACAATTCAGTGCAGAGTTTCTGATAAACTCCTGTCACTGCGTAGAAACTAATCCTAGAAAACAACGTAGGTTTTTTTTTTTAATTCTAAAAACGACATAATCATATGTGGCATAAAAATAGATAAAAATATAATTATAGTTCGACTTTAACAAAGAAAAGATAAGACTAAAGTGCCAACTATTAAAATACACTTGATTCCAAACCATAAACTGGAAACACCTACAAACACAAAGCCGGAACCCTCCAGGAAATACTCAGTATTCAATTCTCTGCAGCCGGATCAAAGCATCTTGAAAAAAAAAAAAAACTGGTACAAAGAAATGTTTATTTGACTTGAAAATAACTGCATTTCAAAAAATGTGGAATTAACAACATAATTTTGAATGCCATTTTAACCGAAGCGGATGGCTATGGTCTGGTCTCATGGCGAGAAGGCCATTCTGTGTGAGTTTGTGTTCTGCCCTGCATGTGTTTTCTCTGGCCAGTTCTCATTTTAAAGTCCAAACTCCTGCTTCAATAGTGATGCCAAATAGTCCCAGTGTCGTATGTGTGTGTCTCCTACGATCGGATGGAAAACTTTTGCGTGGACCGCCTCTTTGTCTCAGATGGTTGGGTTAGGCTCCGGTATCCCCTGTGACCCTGACTAGGCAGGAATACAAATTTCAGCAAAATTGAAAATGTAATCTCTACATTCTTACTGCCATTCACCCATCCAATATTATTTTCATGTCAGCTTTCTTTATTTGAAAATAACTGATTGTCATCAAGTTTTCAACCAGTTTCATACTTACCGCAACAATAAAAGAAGCTAACTTGATGAAGGAAGAACCCACTTCGAGGTGAGTTGTCAAAACGTTCCTTGCATAATAAAGTGGCTTTTCTGTGAGTGTAAAAAAATTAATAAAATCCAAAATGGTGCAAACAGATAATTACGTTTAAATTCATTTTTTGCATGTCTTAAGGATTAGAAGAAGAGCCATGATAACTGCAGAAAGTGTCTGGCCTGAAAAATGACATTTAAATGAACACCTTGTATATCAAATTAAAATGTTTTGATTATTAGGTACATAAGAATATAATGTTTTCAATGCAAACATATTCAATTCATGTAGTATTTCTGCGATTTTGCTTTTTTCATATTCATTGAATGTAATCATGTTGAAGTGGATGGAAAAATTCATGGTCAAACTCAAAGCCGGAAGACGCAAAACAGGGGGGAAAAAATGGGAATGCTTTTACTTTTCAAGGATGCTCAGCATTGACTAGACAAGCTGAAAACAGTCCTTGTGAATCCTCGTGAATGCCTTCAATATCTTGTGTTAATATTCTGTTAATGGTTCATAATAATTTTGACCAATATTTACATGCGGCAGTGATAATTGACAGAGTTTGTAATTATTAACGTTTCCACGTGCACACAGAGTAAGCTAGCTGCAGTAAAATGATTCACGTATCTACTTTCTTATTATATGTTTAAGTTCTAAAGCAGGGGTTCTCAAAGTAAAGTTGGCCCGCAGAAAGAGTTTTTGTGACCCTCAATCAATTGTAATTGATGGTTATTAAATCAGCTGGACATTGCTTGGAAAAAATATTTATGTTTTGTGGTTTCTGGCAACATCGGCAGGATAAAAGTAATTACACCCAGGTGTCAATGGTGCAGTGCAAACATTTCACCACTAGAGGGCAGAGGACATTTTCTATTTCACTGCCTGTTTGGAGAAAGTAAGCACTGTGACAACAGCAGTAGAAATTGAGTCAGGGCGGCAGGATGAGCGAGAGAGCCAGAGCAGGTCCGAGAAGAAAAGGCGCTTTCAAACTAAGTGGACAAATGCTTACTTTGTTAAACTTCACGGGCTGGATAAAGTCATATGCCTGTAAATGTAATGCTCAAAGAATTCAATATAAATCGTCACTATGTTACAAATCATAAAAGCTATGACAAATTTACTGGCAAGGAGCAAAACAATAAGTGTGAACAACCACAACAAGGCTATGCTGGGCAGCAAATAATGTTAAAAATGACAAAAATGTCAAAATCCAGTGAAGCTGTGACAGAAGCTACATTGTGGCTTTGGAAATGGCCCTTGTGCAAAGTATGAACATGGTTCAGGATATAACCTGGCTTCATTAGAATTCAGACCAGTGTGAAAAATGACACAAAAATAAGTTACAACATTTGTGGTCTATGCCACTGCTCAAAGTCAGATGTAGAAAATAGTGTTACCTCAATATTCATGTCTATATTCATATCTATCAAATCTAAAACTAAGCCATTCTTTGAAAAACACAATGTTACACTGAATTGCACTAGTCTCTCTGTCTCTCTATGTTTGTCCTTTGTGCACAGTTCTGCACTGCTGCAAGTCAACCGAACTATGCACCCCTGCCCCCTGCCACTGCCCCCGAGGAGCGCATTGACCACAAACTTATTTTGACCACTGGTCACGTCCAGCTTAAAGAGAAAAATAAAGTAAGACAGAGTGAATTATTGTAGAATTTTTACTCCCCATCTGACAGGACTCCTTGCAGCGTCTCTTTTCGTATCATCTTTGAGTCAGTTTAAAAGCACTGTGACAGTAGCAATGAGGGATTGTCTGTATTTTGATCAATCCCCAACTCTGCGTGCACATGCATGCGCATATGCACCAGTTGCTCTGTTTTTTATTAATCTCCGTGTTGTTTCATTTAACCAAGAAAAAACGTCAGAGCCTTCCAAACCAAAGTAACAAAGCAACAAGGGTTTATATATTACAGTAATTTAATTTAATTTAATTTAATTTAATTTAATTTAATTTAATTTAATTTAATTTAATTTAATTAACGAAATTTGAAGTGTAATTCATTCTGTTAATCTGTTACAGACAAAAGTAATTAAATTACAGTAATTCATTACTTTGTAATCTGCTACCCCCAACACTGCCCACATACACTAAAATATTTTTGTTTTTCTTATGGTCATATAATGTTAGTGTTTTGAAAGAGCTTTAGTCTCAGAAAAATGTTAGCACTTGATTTGATTTAAAAAAATAAAAAACTTCAGATGTCCCTTCAGTCATATGACTGTCATGTGACTTTTGCTGTTGTGGCCTTCGCATTCAACTGTCACTGTGGCACAGTTTTGGAAAAATACCTTTTGCACATCTCATTCTTTTCTGCCCACCTTTATTTACTTGTGTGTCTTTAAATGAACACAAATGGTTCATTTTACACCATATTTATTCTGTAGTTAAACATGAATATAATATTGAAGGGCTTTCCATGTTATTTATACGTGTTGTCAATTTGTTAAACAGATTTATTTAGATTGTGTAAACTTGATCAAGTTTACATTTGTACCATTAACATCAATTCATTATGTTGTCCTAATTAGATTTTATTGAGTTCGATTTAATATAACTAAATAAATTAGGTTTTCTCAAATAAATTTCATTCACTGAAGATAAATATATTAAGTTAAACTAACGAAACTGCTTCCTGTCTTTAGCTTTTTAATTACATGAAAAACGCTTCAATATTTTTTTCATGTTTATTAGAGAAGTTATAAAGAATCAGGATTGCTTGAAGCACTTGCACCACTTGAAACAACAACGTTCAGTTAATTAAAACTGCAGTTTAAAACGTTCATATTGGACTTGCTTTATTTAGGAGTTTCTCTTTATTGACTCATTTTGAGTTTTAGGTCTGTTGTGTAGGACTAGCTTTTATTATCCCTCTAGAAATACATGAGCCACTGTGGCAGGCAAATGACTGGTGGCATCTTTTGGGTTTTCAAGTGGGCGCTCTCCTTCTTCTGTGTTTCACTGATAGGCCCATGACACCTCCAGAGGCTTCAGCAGTGAAACCCAGCATCCCAGGTTCACCTCCATCAGTCATCAGTCATTTGGAGGCCAAGGTCAAGTCCTTGTAGATCCACAACCACTGACTCCCTTTCTCAGCAGCCCCGGAAAAAGCTCAAATAGAAGACCGAAATTGATCATTACAAAAAGTGATTGTTTGTTGTTTTTTTATTGTTGATTTTAATTTGGAAAACAAATGAACGAGAAAAACAGGGATTAATGTGATTGGATGAAAGTGAACACGTCTGGTTAGCTGATGAATTTGATTTACAGATTCAGTAGCCAATGATGATGTTTGTTGACCTGCCACAGTAGGTGAGTCTTATAATTCAGCACAGATTTCTCTCACAAATGGAGAGGTTCACAAGTGGGAAGTGGCTCAAAAATGCACAATCTGTAATTTGTATGACCTGCTGGTTTAAATAAACAGTGTACCAAAAAAAATATTTGTGATGCACTTTATGTGCATTTGAAAAACATTTTGTGTGCACTTCCAAATGTATATTACATGTTTGAATAAAGACACATTTGTGAATAGGAGTGTGTGCATTTGTGAAACAGATCGTGTACATATCTCAATTATGAGACTGACGTCACCTCATGCCTATTCATTGATGTTTATCATTACCTGAAAATAATACTAATTTTTAAAATAACTTTTTCCTATTTTGTGCACAAAATATAAACTTGTGCACAACTTTGTATTCATGAAAACAACTTTTTCTTTACGAATACGTTTCTTTTTGACAGTTTCCTTACCCCATACTTATGCGTCTGTTTGCGCTGCCTGTAATTGTATCGTCGGAGCGTCTTGACGTCACAGACGCAAGTCAAGCGTCAGTGCTGCGACGCTCAATGTCACCTGACACGCTTTCCTTCACAAGTTTTTTTTTTTTTTCAATAGCGCCGATAGTTCAAACATTCAGAAACTGCAATGCAGAGGATAACGCAGAGAACGCTTTCAAACAGTTTCCCGGTTCTCTGTCCCGCGACTTTTCAGCAGAAATGCAGAGGTAATGGCTCCTGATGCTAACATGCTAAAAACACTCAACGTGCTAATGATGTAACAGTTATGCTGAAATATGAAGGTCTATGCCACGTTTAGACCACCAAAAAGTATTATTCGAGATTAAGGTTCTGGCTCATGTTTGGTCCAGAGTCAACTATGGACTCAAACAAGTGAACATGATGACTTTGTTTTATCAGCGTCTCTTCAGTTCGGCGCGCGCGCTTATAGCGTTGTTCCAACGCCTCGCGACAAGGAGGAGGAGGAGATGGTTCACCGCATGCTGCGCGTGGACCATGCTGGGGAATTCGGTGCGAACCGCATCTACGCGGGCCAGATGGCAGTGTTGGGCCGTTCAAAGACCGGGCCTCTCATTCAGGTATGGAACACCCACAGCACGTCACACGTTTGAACATCAAAGATGAACACATGCCTGGTTTCATTACTGCTCAATTCACTTCAAGTACACGGTGCACACCCGAAAGGTTCTAAAAAAACAACAAAAACAAAATATAAATATCCTTGTTTAAAGGTCAACTTAGAGGTGTGCGTGAGACAAACACTAAAAGACTATTGGGCAAAGGGGATCTTGACTGCAGAAGCCTTTGACTGAAGATTTCTCACTCAGTCAACAGGTCTGTAGAAATGCTCATGATGCTCTTCATCTCTCAAAACAATCTTCATCAGAAGTTCAGACTTGGAAGTCATCAAAATATTTCACATTTGCAGTTGCAAAACACGTCTAGAGACTTTGTATTGTTTCAAATTAAGGATGTCCCAATCAGAATGTTTTGACCCCGATCCAATTCCAAGTAATTTGATTTTGAGTATCTGCCGATACAGAGTCCTGATCTGATAGTTTTCTAAAACATAAAAATAGTGTAAGAAACTGATCCAGGTCCCTGACTTTATTCTACTCACGTTTTTTTTTTTAATAATATAACACTCAAACAGTGCACTTCTGTGAAGTAGCTTTAGCAATAAAGTAAAAAAGTACAATTATAAGAGCAAAAAATGTGCTAAAACTAGTAAAAACAGGTGATAATTAGTCATGTGAGTAAGTTTGGTGACTGTAGTTTTAGTATCTTCAGAGCTATAGAACAATTTTGATCATATGTGATAATATCTCCATTGAAGAAAAAAAGACTGCCTTCCAAATCTGTTGTTATTGCATGAATATGATGAGTTTTCATGATAAGCTCATATCAATTTAACTATTTATTAGTTTTTGAAAGATTATGGACTTTAAAAATGGTTTTATTTATTTATATTTTATCTTTTCCCAGAGCTTGCACAATTTTACAGCCGTGTCACTGCTAGGTTTCTATTGGGAGCACAAAAGTACGATTCTTGTAGAGAAAAATACAAAAATTCAATCTTTTTTTTCTGTTGTAATGTCTTTGTAGGTCATTGTTTGGATTAAGTCAAAAAGCAAGAGACACTTTCTGTCAGTTTTCAATCTTTATTATTAGGATTTTTGAGCCCCGAAGTCAACCCTGCTGAACTGTTTTCGTTCACCTCCTGCTCAAATTAGTGCTGTATTCTACTGTGCTTTACGGCAGTAATATCTGTTCTGTTCAGTAAGATCTGTTCATTCTATACAGATTTACAGAGTATTTATTTGTCATAACAAGCTTTTGAAAAATATACAGCGCTGATCAAAAAAAATCCAATCAGTGATCAAGACACAACACCTGATTCCAATTGAGTCTGAAACTACGTGATAAGGCCCAATTTCCTATCAGGTCATCGGATTGGGACATCCTAGTTCAGTTAGCTTAATCAGGGCACCTTCTTTAGGCTGCTCTCATAGATTCTGTCTGGTTTTCTCAGAGCATAAGATACTTTTCTTTTTCTCAGATTTTACTAAGCTTCTTATCAACACTTTGTTGTTTTGTTTTTATTCATTCTAGTTCATGCGATTTATAACAACCAGCAGTTATCATGTAAAAGATTGCAGAGGAGAACCAGCAATGTTCCACCTTGTTAAAGCGGATGACAGAGTTGAACTTGTAATTTAAGTCTTTTTACAAAGAGGCCAAAGCTGGCTTAGTTTTTCTGACATTTAAAAAATGTCAAAAGGGAGAAAAAACATGTGCTCGCACATTCTTTCAGCTGCATCTTTTACTGTCTGTTTTTGTTTAGCAAATGTGGGATCAAGAAAAGAAGCACTTGGCAAAATTCAATGAAATTCTTGCAGAGAACAGAGTTCGTCCCACAGCATTGCTGCCTTTCTGGAACATTGCGGGGTTTGTATTAGGTTGGTAGAGCCGATAAACATGCATGTTTCAGATTAAGTAATGAAAGAATAATGTTAGATTTCTAAAAATCATATTTACAAAGTTTACAATAATGTTTTGGACATTTCTGTGACCCATTCTAAATCCTTAAGGAGCCTCTACTGCCCTGTTGGGAAAGGAAGGAGCTATGGCCTGCACTGTGGCGGTGGAGGAGAGTATTTCTGAACACTACAACAGCCAGATTAGAGTTCTCATGGAGAGGGATCCAGAGCGCTACTTCGAGCTGCTGCAGGTGAGTGGTGTGCTTCTGTAGCAGAATAGTGGATGGGCTCATATTCGCTGATGCTAGCATCTAGTGAGCAAACAGGTTTTTTCTTGAGTCTGTCTAGCAGGACTAGTAGTTTATAGTAGCAACTTATGTCAGTAAATGGAACTTCAGTCTCGATTTTTTTCAACTACAAAAACTCACTCGCTAGTTTTGCTTTGAAAATAGGAAGCTTCACTGACTTATTTAAAAGATTTGCTTACGTCAGGTGATACTAGCACCACGCATTTGGCTTTTTTTTAGTTTACAAAATTAAAATCCTCCATTATTCTGTATTTAAGAGCGAAAACTACTTTTCCAAAATTTTTTATTTTTTTTTTACTACACTTCACCATATTTATAAAGATTGCAAATATGCGATCTTGGATGTCGCCAATATTCATACTCGAATTTTTGGGAGCTTATTGCGAGTATCAGAGTGCTGAGATATATGTTACAGCCCAATAATAACACGATGATAGAAAGCAAAACACCTATTCTCTAATCATAGGAAGACTCCAAGGCTGCGGGATGCTTCCTTCAGGTGCTCGTGCATGGCTGTTGCCGTGAAACTTGAGTTTGTATCCGTCTTCCTCTGTGGTTGAGGAAAGGCTATATCGCCTCCAAAACTTCCTGTTGTGCTTTGTGATCCTATTGACTTTGTAGCTGGTGATTATTATAATAATTTCAAATGACAAAAAAAGAAAAAAAACAACGGGCTGACGATTAGTCGACATTGTTGACAGCCCTACTGTGTAGTCATTAAGCAGAAGAAACTGCAGGCAACAATAAGGTATTCATACCTCCTCCAACTGGAGACCGAGTGGCACACACCTAAAAAGAAGACAACGCGGTCTTAGCACATTTTCCATCCTTATTGCATTTTAGTGTTCTGAAGTTAATTCAGAGTTTATGTTGGATTAAAAACAGTTATATAGATTGGTTTCCATGTTTTATCAGATGAACTGCAGTTTCTTCCCCTCACTCCTCCCATGCAGAGGTGCTGTGTACTGACAGGAAAGGCCTTGACTCAGCTGGTAGGAGAAAACAAAACTGAGATACAGAGTTGGGATGAATAGGTGTTCCAACAGGGTTACGCTGGTGTGACTTCTTCAGTTAATAGGGGTGTGACGATTCATTTTAACAACTGTTTGATTTATATCATAATTTGTGGTTAGTGACATGATTCGTATTTGATATGGGTTCATTGTGAATGATCTGATTCTTTGACCTAAAACGGATCCAGGACATCTTTAGCCAAAACTTCAACCAGTGTGACTCAGAGACAAATACCTGCTACTGAACAGTGCAGGTGAAGTTTTCTAGCTGTCTTGTATTTCTTCAAGATAATCAAATGTAAGTTAAATATATGTACAAAGAAACAAGAATGAATGTCAAATCCATTCACATTTTAGTTTGATCAAGTTCAGCCCACTGTTGTTTTTCCACATCAAAATAATCCAACGCGAACATTATTAGAACATTTTACCACACTATATATTCACATGTCTTTGCTAAATTCAGAGTGTTTTGACATATTGAACCGTAATGATAGATTGATCATTGATCTTTTTTTTGTTTGCTGTCATCACGTGTGTCTGCTGTCATGGTACTTGGTCATTTTTATGTTATAGTCAAATACACCTAGCATGTCTCAATCCAAATGGTATCTTCCAATGTTGATTATAATCTATTTAAACAATTTTGTAATGTTATAGGTCAATTTGATGCACAACTTGCCCCAGATCGATCAATCTGGTTGAATCGTGGGGATATAAATTGATTCATTGATTAAGCCAATTTATCTTTAAACCCCTGGATGTTGGCAGGACCAGCAGAAACAGGAGGAAAGTACATTTAAAACTCTTAGTTCCTTACTTTCCCTTCAATAAATGAGAGTATTTCTAGTAGAAAAATCTTGTGTTGAATTAGTAATGGTTAAGAAAAACATTCTCTGACCAATCACAGATGGATTATATTATGAGGACTTCTTAGAACTAACTGTAGGCTTGCAGTTTAATTAGAATGTTTATATAGTTTTGTTTTGTTGAGAATTTGACTCTCACTACCTCTAACCATGTCTTATTCTGACAGGTTATAAAGGAATTTCGAGACGATGAGATGGACCACCATGATACAGGACTGGAGCATGATGCTGAATCAGTGAGTGTCATTTCATTGAAAAGAGTCTGTTTGAATGTTCAGCAATGGGACACCGGAAGTACATGGTCTTTCATTTTGTTCATTTTACACACCGGTGCATAATATACATAGTCACTGACTAAACTAGTCAGTTTGGTCGTTAAGAACGGCATTTATTCATTTATTGGAGGACGGTGTTTATTCCGTCATAGACAGAATGGCGATGGCTAATCTGGCGGTGAACGTTTCTTTTTTCTTTGAAGCATCATCAATCTCCATATCAAAAAATCCACTTCGTTTTCATGCCAATCATTTTCCTGGAGACAACCGTACCTTTCTGTTTTTGGTCAATAATCCATGTTCAAACCAATTCTTCTAATTTGTTCGCTTGGTTCCTTTACCCCTCCACCAGGAAATAGTTTGCCTTTTTCTGCAGCCGTCTTTTCAATATCACCATCTGCCCGCGCCATTCGTGCAGAATCTTCACCTAAATGTTCTTTAAAGGTGATGCTGGCAGTGCAGACTAGCTGGAAGGGGCTGTTCTCACTTTGTGATGTTAGCTCGTGAGAACCCGCTCGTTTTCGTGTGTTGGGAGAGGCTGGTGCTCAGAGTGCTAGTTTTCAGAGGAATAATCAGAAATATGTGATCGGATCAAAAAAACGCTTTGGGGTTCTTAATAGTCAGAATTAAAAGTCAGAAAAGTTGATTTTTCATTAAACATTTTTTCCCAGCAGTCCACACAAAGTAAAATTTAGAATGACCCCCAACGTTTCCCCATGTGGGCACATGAGTGGTAGTTATCATTAACTGTGTAAGAGAACTAGACATAGCGAATGTGACGTCACGAATAGAAAATGTCTTACTTCCATCTGCAGTGAAATAAAGTTAGTTCAGTCACCATTTTTTAGGCAGTACAGATTTCGCCATTTGGATCCAGACGACATTAGTATGAAAAAATAAATTAGAATGATCAAAACCATGTTCAAATCAGAGCAGGAATGGTTATTCAGAGAAATAGAATAACTGAGTAATAGCTGTTTATTTCTCAACGGGAGTCTATTGGATTTTGGCTTCATGGAGCCAGCGGGGACTTCCTGTTTGGAACGCGAGGGGGAGTGGTCACTCTGTTCAGTTCTCTTATACCAGGCATGTCCAAAGTCTGGCCTGTGGGCCAAACTCAGCTCACATTCAAATTTCTACCAGACTAGACAAAATGTGGCCCTCAGCACTTTCTAAAAACTGTGTATAGATGACATAGACAATTGGTGCGTACTATTTAAAGATTTGTATGTGTGGGAGCTGTTTTAAATTTGTATTAGTCTTAAGACAATGTAATTTCAAGTTGTACGTACGTACGTATGTAAATTGTGTTTGTACGTTTTTGATATTCGAGTGCACGTGTGAATTCACTCTTGTAAGAACAAAGTTAAGCACAAAATATATTGTATGAGTTACAAATCAAGTTGTACGCACACATAAATCCACAGTTACACACAAACAGGCAGACACAAGTTACAAATCAAGAATCACGTGCACACAGATCCAGTCAGACTATTTTCCCTTCAAAGAAAAGTCTCTTAGCTTTCCTGATTAGAAAATCCCCTGAGGAGGGATTGATGCTGGAACTGTCTTTGTTAAGCCTGGTTTCTCACCTTCACCTGCTTGTCGTCTCTGTAGTGTTAAATCTGTGACTCCATCCCGCTGTTGCTCAGAGCCCGCCAAACCAATGCAACATCACAACGTGCAATTCTTTTATGCGACACAGTTTTTGTTTCATCTTAAAATACATTTGTCATTAATAATCTAAGGTTAGCAGTGATTCTATAATTTGGATGTGCTTCTCTGTGGTGCATTAAAGACTGTGTCCTTAAATGTTTTCTTTTTTTCCTGTTTTTCAGGTGCCTGGTTTCTGGCTTCTAAAAAATGTTATACAGCTGGGTTGTAAAGCAGCAATAAGTATTTCTGAACGTGTCTAAGTACTTTAAAATAATGAGTTATTGTTGAGATTATTCTTTGTTCTTTTTTTTCCTCAAGGTCCAGTGTTAAATGTACAAACATTTACTTTTTCTGAGGGTTTCAGTTGCTTTGAACATCTTTTAATTTGTTGACTCCATTCAATTTGTGAATTTGACTTGAAATATTTTCATTGCAGTTTTCTGAATATAAATGTGTCATTTTTGTGTGGGATGGTTAAGATGAAGTTTCATTAAATTTTGTTTGCAAGGAATTAACTTAATAAATCCTCCAAATTCATAAGTCTGTTTCAAATGTTTTTACAAACTCGCTGTGATTCACATGTTTTCTTTTTCTGTTAAAGGTTACTTTCTTGATCTGACCTGAAATACACACAGAGGTGTGTTGAAAGTAGGAGTGTAGTCACACTGTTATACCCTTCAAGTAACGCTCCTGTTTCACATGTAATGGTTCATGAATCAAGCTGAGCAATGGCTTGTCATCCTGGCGCACTCGTGAGCGTGCTTGCACAGCTGTTCTGGGTACATTAGGTCATGAAGCACGAAAAAAATACACACGGTTGTTAATCTGTGCTCAGGTTTAGTGCATGAATACTTTGTCAGTAAACAAATTTAAATAAAACAGTTTTTGGAGGAAGTTGTTCTCAACTTTGTCGTAATGAAGAAAATTGGGGGGTTCACTGTTTGAATTATGTTAGAAAAAACTCCAGAACCTTTTTATATCTTGGTTTTATAATCTGCAGAGCATTAAGAACTAGTTTTGAAAGAACGCTGGGTTTTAAACATTTGACCATTCACCTTGTGCTTTTTCCCAGTCCGAATAAAATGCAGGGCTGTGTCAGGAAGAGCATCAGGTGTAAAACTCTCTCCCAAAGCACCTGTGTGATGCAGTGAAAGCTACTTTGTTGTGGTGAACAACAACATCCAGTGACGGGTGGGGGAGGAATACGTCAATTCTGCTTTTTAAAAACAGTAAATCAAGGATCAATCATGGTTTCTGGCTGATTGAAGCTCCTACTTGAGCCGGTCCATTGTAATCTGGTTCATGAAGAGCTTGTGAACACTTTCTCCGATGGCAACAGATCAGCACTCCCACACTGCAGTGTTGGACAACATGTCCAAAGTTTAGAAATCTCATGTCCTACATTTATAATTCTTTCCTCATATGCAGTTCCTTTTGACCCACGGTAGATGTCTCTGTGTTTTTTGCCTCATTCCAGAAAGTGGTTCTGCACAGGGAAACTGTGGACCGTGGAAGTCATCAGGTGTTTAGTAACGTCCGCTCCTTAACAGTGAGCTCCTTGAACAAAGCAAAACACACTGATTCACTTTTAACTGTGTTTTGGGTGATAAAATAACCACAGTAAACTGTCGAGGAATGGCCTGCCTGCTATAGCTACAGCTAAACTAAGCTAAGCTTTAACTTTACATCTACATTCTGTTGGTGGTGTATGTCTGTTGATATACCTGCCTGTCATACCATCCCTGTCAATCATAATTCTTCCCTCTGCTTCTCTGCCTCTGACGGTCATCAGTTTGTTTGCACTGTTTGGGTTCTTTTCTCAGAATAACTTCCAGAGGAATCTGCTGAATCACTGGCTTAGAAATTGGCAACAAAAAAATATGTAGACGGCAATAAAACTTTGCTGAACTGTGACTGTCTTGCTATCCGTGAAGAATTGCAGTTGTAAATTCTGAACAGCACGAACAATAGAAATCTCTTCACATCCTTTAATCTTTCGGATACAGATTGTATTGCTTCTTGGCTTCGACATCGTCAGGCTCGCCAGAGGTTAATTGCAAAAAGCGAGGGTAAAACCATTAGTAAAATACAGTTAAACAGTTTTTGAAGAATCTCTGACAACTTTAAATGTAACGTTTTGAAATTTGGTGCAATACACAAACATTTGTTAGAAGTCGTGTTTTCTGAATATTGTAATTTGAACATTTATAAATAATTTTCTCAGTCTTCATCAGCTTTGAAGGATGACTTGTTTGTTGGTTATAAATAATGGGGTATGTTGCACCGTGTTTTACTAATGCTCTTCATTAGGGGACACAAATAATGGAGCCTTAGAAGCTTTTAAAAAATAATATATACGGCCAACTGCTGCAAAGATCGGACCTCTCAAGCAAAACCTGTGTTGTGTCTGAATCTGGTTAAGACCACAATTAACCGACTGAGTAGAACATTGGAGGTAAAGTTATTCATGTATCTTCTTTTCCCTTCAAGTCATGTCATCCCATTCTATACCACATATACCGTAAGTGTTTTATCTTATTAAACCCAACTGTGTTCTTCAGTATGTTTTGCTACAGATTCTATTCTATTCTATTCTATTCTATTCTATTCTATTCTATTCTATTCTATTCTATTCTATTCAATTGTAGATTTTTTAATCCTTCCTCCAATCAAATGAAAGGCTTCATTAAAACAACTGTAGTCATCATTTTCCTTTAAAAAAGTAAAACTTCTTTGATTGGTCAAGCTACAAAGAATTATTTTTTTCTGCAAAGGCATTAATAGTGTTTGGTCTTCACTTAATAACAAAGTTACCAACTCCATCCTCATGTCTTCTCACATCCAGACATATCCAAGCATAATTCTCGGAGTTGTTGAACCACAGCAGGTGCTCACCATAATTTTCTTCCTGCTTTGATTTGATTTGATTTTTTTTTTTAGCTTTTTATGATATTGTAGGCAAAATAAAATGTGTTTATGTGCAAAGTTTTTCAAGATAATTTAAGCGCGTGTAATCCAGCTCGCGCTCCTGAAACAACAGCTCTTTGGATATCCTCAATGTCAAAGAGCCATTCATGACTAAACTTTCCTGAAGGATTGGACTTGGGCAATAGGTGTGGTCATGTTAGCGTATGTCCCAAACATTTAAAGTTGACATTAATATTTACTAAAAACTGAACATTTAGATTTAAATTTAGATTTAATGTTTATCTTCACTATTTACACCTTTTAATTTGACACTTAGGTTTTACATTTATCTTTTGTTAATATTTTATATTTAGCATTTATAAACTATAAACCTTGAAGTCACAGATAAAACTTTTCATTATGATAAATACTGACAAAATGTGACATAAATTAAATATATGGAAAGAAATGTCTAAATATGGTCAAATTGTCACTTAATTTTGACGTCAATTTTTACTGAGTAATTTTTTCAAACAGCAATAAATCCTTTTTTTCGGCGCCCAGTTGACATAAATAACCTGCAAATTAACATCATCAGGCTTTTTATGTTACTGTTACTCACAAGTACAACTTAATCTCATTCACTGTTCTTTTTTGTTTTTTTTTTTGTTTTTTTTTACAGTGATGGGGTATTAAACTACAGCTTAAATATTTTCATGCTTAAATGCAGTTAATCCAGTGATAAATCTTTCAGTGAATGTAACGGAGAGACTACATAACCACATGTCTTCATAGCATGAGGTGATAACACATGATGTAAAGGGTTGACATCACTTCATCTGGAATCCAGGAGTTATAGTCTGTCATGCCCTGATATCTATCAACGGCATTGGACAGAGAAGAAAAACAAACCAAGGTCAGTCAGTAAAACAGGTTTACATGTATTAACTGTGTCATCAAAAAGATCCATATATTTCACCCTGTTTTCTAGCAATCTTAAATCTAATTGTCCAATAAACTAAATAACTGGGACTCCTTTCAAACAAATCAACGCAAGAAGTAGACCCCAATAAAAGGACTAGAAAAATAAACACGACTTTGAAACAAAGTGAATAAAGTTGAAAACTTCAGTTATGAGTCCAATTTTAATACATTTTGTTCCAGTTAAAGAAGTCAAATAGAACGGTGTTATGAAAGAAACACTGCATGTGACAAAAAACCCCAAAACAATCTATACCCAATTGATCAAACTTAAAGATGGCAACATGCATTAGTCCGCATAAATTTAGATTACAAAGTTTTATTCCTTACGGATTTTGTACATTTGCTCAGTGAAAAAATGTATCATTCATGTTTACTCTTAGAAGGTATTTTCTCCCAACAATCCAGAAAAGCTATATAATAATTGTATTTATTTTTTTGTTGGGCATACCTGTATAACTGCTCGTCAACGTGAATTTCTAATCAATGCATTTAGACATGTAGACATGGTCAAGATGATCTGCTGCAGTTCAAACTGAGCATCAGAATGGGGAGAAAAGGGATTTGAAGTGACTTTGAACCTGGCATGGTTGTAGGTGCCAGACAGACTGGTCGGAGTATTTCAGAAACTGATGATCTACTGGGATTTTCACCCACAACTATCTCTAAAGTTTACAGAGAATGGTCAGAAAAAAAGAAACTGTCCAGTGAGCAGCAGTTCTGTGAGTAAAAATGTCTTGTTTGTCTTGCCAGAGGAGGAAGGTCAGACTGGTTCCAGCTGATAGAAAGTCAACAGTAACTGAAATAACTACTGGTAACAACCGAGGTCTGCAGAAGAGCATCTCTGAACACACAACACATCAAACTTTAAAGCAGATGAGCTACAGCAGCAGAAGAACACACCGGGTACCACTGCTGTCAGCTAAGAAGAGGAAACTGAAGCTACAATTCATACAGGATCACCAACACTGGACAATACAAGACTGAAACAAAGTTGTCTGATCTGTTGAGTTTCCATTTCAGAATGAAAGCATGGATCCATCCTGCCTTGTATCAACAGTCAGGCTGGTGGTGGTGGAATGGTGTGGGGGTTATTTTCCTGATTATTGTTGCTGACCATGTCCATCCCTTTATGACCACAGTATACCATCTTCTGATGTTGCTTCCAGCAGGATAAGGCTCCATGTTATAAACCTGGAATCATCTCAGACTGGTTTCTTGATCATGACACTGAGTTCACTGGACTCAAATGACCTCCACAGTCACCAGATCTCAACCCAATAGATCTCCTTTGGGATGTGGTGAAACAGGAGATCGGTATCATGGATGTTCAGCCGACAAATTTGCAACAAATGTGTGATGCTGTCATGTCAATATGGACCAAACTCTCTGAGGAATGTTTCCAGAACCTTGTTGAATCTATGACACCAAGGATTAAGGCAGTTCTGAAGGGAAAAGAGGCGTTCCACTTTGTGCTAGCAAGGTGTGCTTATTAAAGTGGCCAGTGAGTGTAGTTTAGCGACCCCTTTAGTAGAACAGTAATTAGCGATGGAGGATAAAAGGCTTGTTGGATTGCAGGTTGCGGGGGCAGCAGTCCAGAGTTCAAAAGTCTTGACTTAGGTAAAGACAACAGGTGGCATCAACCAATCGGGGACTGAGCTTTGGGCACGTGACATGTTCAGTGGCTCGATCAACGGGGGGAATCCAAATCCAACATCTGATCATTCTCCTGAACTTTATAATATTTTTTATGACATCAAGACAGTAATAAAAAAGTCCTCAAATTTTTTTCTTATTTTTCTTTTTTCCTTTCTCGGACAACAAGTCTTCAGACTGTGAGCAGCAATTTCCATACAGAGGCGGCTGACGCGAATTTGACGCATGAATCGTGTTCGGTGTGAAGCATTAGAAAGCCTTGCGTTGGCTTGATGGAGCCGTAAACCATGAAGCAAAAGCTATACCTGCAAATGCATGAAATGCACTTATTTGTGTATCAGTTTATAGCTCTTAAATTAAAAAAAGAAAATGTATTTAAAACATGCTTTTGTGTGCCATTGTAGTTGTCTCATAAATGAGTTTTTTCCATCAGTCAGTATCTGGCCAGATATAATTATTATTATTATTACTATTATTTTCAAGTTCTGTTGGTGCTTGCAGCAACCCACTGCTTTTATAAACCAGATGGTCTTTGTAATTTGATGGTTAAAAAACTAAACCGATGTTTACACGATTAATTGTGCTTGTTGACAGTTCTGCACACTACAGTTTTCTTCAGCAGAAGTGCAATTACAAATAATAAGTAATTGTCAGAACAACGTTCCCCCAAACCTATTAGGGTTGCGTATTTAAAACATTCTCTCTTGGGGAAAAAAAAAACTTGAATCAGGTGCTGTCCTTGTTGAGTGCTGGAGCAGAGCAATGCATGGCCCCCTGCAGTGGTGTCAATGAATTGTGAGGCGTGTTGACTGCTCCTGTATGACTCAAGGTCACATTACAGCTCCAAAGTGTCAGGAGACCTGAAGAGACTTGAGGACATCGATAAAAAAATGAGTTCTGTCAACTTCTGTGGGATACCGGCATCAAAGACCGAGTCTTCTCAATAAATTGTTTGAATTTCTCACCGTTGGCTGTCCGATCATTCAGGGTGCAGCATACAAAATTCCTGCTTTGTAGATCAACCAAATCCTTTTCATTTGTCATCTGTGTGTTTCTATATGTAACATCATCCTCCTCCCTGCTCCTAACGCTGCTGTCAACCCCCTCTGACGTCCATCACGGCTGCATTGGCAGCCTGCAGGAGGGAGGCCTCCGAACACCAGCTTTTCTGAATAGTACAGTTCTCACCAGTTGCTCGCCTCCTGCTGTGGCTCAGCACCTTACATCTGTCCGGCTAGGACTCTCTGATTGAAAGGGAAGCTCTGGCAGAGTCTCACATTTCTCAGCTCAGTTTTGATCCGACACTCGATTGATCATTAGCTTGTGTCACAGCTTTGCATTGAGCTACTGGTCATCGCTTCAGAGGGACAACAGGAGAGGGACACATTGTTGTTTCGTACTTTCTTCACCATTAGTATTGGGAAGGAACCGCTTGCTTGCTCTTGGTCTCTCCCTCTCAGTGCCGAAGTGCCGGTGCTGGAATGCAGCTATGGCGGTCGCTCCTGGCTTGTTGATCTTTGAAGTCATTGGCCAGGCAAATATCCCACCTCATGGTTGCACCCTCAGCTCCTTAAGCTGGTGATGACACACATGCTTAGCAGACAAAGTGCGTAGACCACCCGGGCTTTGGGTGCCCTGACCTTGTAGGTTAGCTGTGAAAAATAACTCAGGTCATGAAAGAATGTCTCTTATGTTGCAGAACAGGTCAACCTGCTGCCCCACCATGGTGAAGTTCAATATGTCCTATGAGCCTTTTATGCAAAACGTTTGTAATATCCACATATAACAGAGTCCAGAAGGGTTTCAGATTCTTTTGTTGTACATTTTTCTGTTTTTTTTGGTGCGTGTATTACGAAAGGTCAGAAGGAAAAAAAAAGCTTGACTGAAGCTCTGCAGCACGAGAAAACAAATCCACTTTCATCCACTGATCTGAAGCCGGCTTCACAAAACTTATCATTCTGTCCAATCGCATATCAAAGAAAAACAAAATAGCAGCAATGCCATCTCTTGGTCCGTGACATTCTGGCAAAATGGTGATAGATTTACAGCAACTTCTTTTGCTTTTCAGCTGTTTGAGGTGTCTGTTAAACAGATTGCAGCATCGATTTCTGGGAAGACAGATGGTGCTGTGCATGCATAAAAACTGAAGGAATGAGGAATTCTTCATCTCAGCTGATCACATTTTCTATATGGATTTGGCTGCATCCTTGTTGAACGTACTGTGGGTGAGAGCTGTATTCCTGGCTTTTTCAGTGGCCTCATAGTGTTTCTGGACGCAGCTCAAAGCAGAGAACATGCAGGAAGTGCTTGACATGAAGCTCAAACATGTATGAAAACAGGATGAGGCAGAACTTATTTTGTACCGGAAAATTAGCAGATGATTTGAGCAACAACGTTTGAGAGTTTTTTTCATTTATGGAGGGTGAACGCAGACACGCTGAGGGAGTTTGAATTTAGACCATATGTGCTGCCTTCAAAGTCTCCATTCTCCTGTGAGAGATGTGAAGTTGGCTTTGTTGAAATGCATTTCTTCTTCTCTTTGGTGCACAGACTGAGGTCTTCCCAGGCCTTGCAGCTCTGTGTGGCTCCGTGCGCTCCCTTGTAGCCTCTGTCCTTTCAAGTGATCATTATTTGCTGTGATTGACACTTTGGGATGGCGTGCATTTCGCTGATGAGAAATTTCAGGGGCCTGGCGCTCGTGATGCTTCAGTGATTAGTGCTACGTCACCCTACAGTCATCTGAGCGGGGGCTGCCAGAGATCAGTTTCAAATACTCTATGGCTTTTATCACCAAAGACAAGCCAGCCTAACCTGCTGTCCAGGAGTGTGCAGATCAGGAGACACCGTTAAAGGGGTAAGAAACCTCTGCTTCTCCATAAAGACCTTCATCTGACTGATCTGTGCTTCAGGAACAGCTAAAAAGAACTGATGCTCTTGAACACCTGCAACTTTCAGATATTTTCAAACCTTTGTTTGAAACACATTCATATGCAGCAGTCTTTCAGCTGCAAACATCCTGGTCTGGAAGAACTTCACTTTGGGATGGAATGGGTCTGGTATAATCTCTGACAGCACTTTTCAATAATATCTATTATATTCATAAATAGTCCTGTAAAAATGTTCATTTCTCACATTTTTCCCTTTTTTATACTTGTAAAGAGTTTTCTGTCTCTAATTTTAGTCAACTTCTTTTATCTGACAACAGATTTCTTTTTACCTGTTTACTTGCTTTGTCAAACATTTCATTGGTCAAGCAACAAACTCAAGAGAGTGATCCAGAATAAACAGCAAAACCAAAGAAAGAAAAATCAGCAAACTTCTGATTAAAAAAATTCAAACATTGTGCAGAAAGCCTTAAAAACTAATTTCATGGATTATAATAAAATGGGACCCAATCCAATGCACGTATTTTTCAGCTAAGAGTAATAATTGGTCTTTTCAAAGTAAAGTAACTCATGTTAGAGACATTTGCCTCATTGAAACAAAAAAACCTGTGAGGTTTTTCTGTACTGCAGGATGACTGTTGCAAGCATATATGACTAGCCTAAAGCTTGTGTTACTTCTTAATGGATTTCCTCTTTAGTTCTGCCACTTTATTTGATCAAAAGTCAACATTTGTAGCATGCAAGTCAAATGTCTTAACTGTTTGTTAAAGGCAGTCATGCAATGCAGCACAGTGGTTAAACGTGCACCTTTAGGCTTGATTGAGTAAAGCACATTTCAAACACACATGAGCAGCTGCAGCACAGCCTTTCCTTTGCCTGTGCCTCTAGAGTCGGCTCAATGGTCAGCAGTGGGTCAAATTGTGCTTGAGGTGTGCCCTCCATTGACCTCTGGGTCACATACCATGCAAAGTTGCAGTTGTGGCGGGCGTGTTGAGGTTTACATTAAAAAAGTAAACCAGAGGAGGATGGTGGGAGGGGAAAGAAGGGAGAGGATCATTCCTGAGCCATGGTGAGCTGGTGGAGTTGGTGGTGGTGGGTGTGTGCAGGAGACTCCACCACCCGTGGTACTGGCCACCAGCACCTCCCTTTGCTTATATCAGAACCTGGCAAGAGCTGCAGGGGAGAATGGCAGGAAATCGGATCCAAACAGTGGCACTATAAAACTTCTTGTTGACTTGAGGCTTCATGAAATCCTCGTCAAGACTTCATCACAGCTCAACACTGTCATCCTTCGCCACCACCTGAACTTGTCACTTTTTTGCAGCAACATCAGACCTCAGAAACAGAAAATCAAAGCTTTTTCATCTTGAAAAGGTAAGTTTTTTGTCAACAGAAAACATTTGAAAGACAAAATTGTGTTTTTCTTTCTTCTTTTTTTAAATAAAACGTCTTTTCTGTATGGTTCCTCAGACATGAAGATTTTAGGCTGTGTTACCTTCTTACTTTTACTCTGGGGAATATGGGGTCAGAGCAATCGTAACGCTAAATCGAGTGGCAAGTCTGTGAAGAAGGCTGGTGCAAACCTGGGAGGTGATGCTGCCCAGCCTCCACCCGGGGCGGGGGTCACCGCTGGAAGCAGCAGGAGCAGTGGAGGGCCAGTTGATTCTGAACAGGAGGTTGCAGCAGCAGCTTCTCGTGCAGCTGGACAGCAGACGGACGATATGAGGCTTCACTTCCTCAGGAACACCCAAGTTACGTGTAATGATGGAACTGCAGCTGGGTGAGTGTCTCTTCTTGAAACAGGTTTTTTTTTGAAGGAATGGCCTTAAATTGACCTTCTGTTTCCCCCTCTGGATGCGAGGTTTTACCTGAAGGAGTTTAGAGGAAGCCGCAGGTGGATTTTATTTCTGGAAGGTGAGTGACCACAAAAAAACTGGTGTTTCAAATATAATCCAATAGGATTAAACGTTCAGGATATAATCCTGAGCTGAAATCGGGCATCTCAAACCAAATTTGATCCTGTAGTTTTAGATCCACTCCTGCCTTTATTCTTAATTGAAGGCCTCTTTTGCGTATTTCAAAACTTTAGATTTAATCCTGAATTAATTTGATCCAGAAAATTAGGATTATCATGATCCCAACTCAGGCCAGGATCTGAGGCTGATCCTGTGTCCGTTTATCCTTATAATGTGTTCATAAAAATCTCTCTCTCTCTCTCTCTCTCTCTCTCTCTCTCTCTCTCTCTCTCTCTCTCTCTCTCTCTCTCTCTCTATGTATATATATATATATTGAGGTTGGTCTGGGGTTTCTTTCTCCTTAGGAAAATGAGGCCTTTGTTCAACCAGGGGCGTACAGTAACAGGTTAGCTAGTGCCTCGCCCTATCATCCTCGCCCTTGTGACCAGCTAATGTTAAAATAAAACCCGTCCACTAATCTGTTTTGTTTCTGTATGAGTCAGTTATTTCATGTTTTGCTCCGACTGACTGCAAACATGCAGAAGTAATATTTTTTTTAAATTGGACCTTCAATCAAAATGGGAAGAAACAAAATAACAGATAATTAATTACTGTTAATTTCAGGCTAATTAGTCCGTGATTAATTTTGGGGCATTTTTTTGTGGAATCTGGCGATTTTTAGATAACTTTTGGGCTGGAAAACCGTGACTCTATATGGCAATACTGATCCGAACACATCTGAGCCAATTGCTCGGATCCAGCAAAGTTTTGAAATGTTGGTATAAAATACTTTATCTGTGGAGTCAGGTGAGGGGATTTGGTAATCTGAATCACTTTAATCCTAATCCAGATTTTTGAAGTACAAGTTCAAATTGATTCATTTTATCTATGGAGGTTTGATGGTTTCAGTTTTCCATCTTACCAACCTCCCTCTAATTTTGACTTGAAATTTTATTCTGAAAAGATTTTTTCAAAGAGTAAAGACAATCCAAAGTATAATCATCCATCCATCCATCCATCCATCCATCCATCCATCCATCCATCCATCTTCTTCCACTTCTCCTGCCGTGGGGGCAGCAGTCTAAGCAAAGATGCCCAGATATTGGGCTTCCAGACTTCCCTCTCTCTGGCCGCTTCCTCCAGCTCCTCTGAGGGGACCCAAAGTGTTCCCAGGGAGGCCTCCAGGAGGAGGCATTAGGACCAGATAGCTGAGTCACCTCAACTGGTTTCTCTCATGTAGGAGCAGATGCTCTCCTCTGAGCTCTGTCCAGGTGACCATATCATCAAGAAAAAGCAATGGGGCGTCTTTCTCTCCCTCCTCACAGGAGTGATGGGCTCACTTCGGTCCTCCCCTTTCACACATCAATAACTTTAGTCAACTATTTTTAGGTGGCTGGTGCTGCTACAGCAAAGAGAGCTGTGATGCAAGATACCAAAATATCCCCCGACTAATGAGCTCATCTGTGTGGCCCCAAACTAAAAGAGGTCAGTCAGCTTACTGGCTTTTTTTATGCACATACTGTATATGTGCATGGAAACACGTGTTTCCATGGTGACATGGTTTTAACATGGATTTGCTGAGACTGGATGTCTTGCAGGAACTGGAATACTGTCTTCACGAGCAGAGGAAAATCCCCACTGGTATAACGCAAACCTTGTGTAAGTCTTGTGTAAGGGGGGGGGGGGCTTTTGGTGGTTACGGTTATGACATACTGTAGACACTGTTGGTGAGACGGTGCATCCACTTCCTGAGATGCGTCCTCATCGTTGCCAGCATAGCTTTAATTGCTGTTGCAGCCCGCCTTCCTCGTCCTTTTTTGCAGAGATTTAAAGCCGACGTTCACCTGCAGGACTGGGTGAAAAGGCTCCGAGACGCTTTGTTTCCTACATTTTGCATACATTAAACCAAATGTTGCTGCAAAATCTTAAAAACAGCTTTGAGCAACACTTTCGGTTTCTAAAAGAGTTTTGTGTTCGTGTGATTTGAAATCTACCCCTCTATGTTTCCCTCAGTTTGTCAAATTCCGTTTTTTTTGTGGAATGTTTTTGTCAGAAAGCAGTGAAATGAAAAGTTTGTGAAAAAGAGATGATCTTAAAGCTACAATTACATTTGTGGAGACAAACAAATCTAAATGTTTGCTTCTGCTGTTCTCTAACCCATATACATGTTTCCAATCCTTACAGATTCATCCCGTACTGCTCCAGTGATGTATGGACCGGCACCGGTCCAGCTCCAACCCCCCCCACAAGGCAACGACAAGGAAGAGAAAAAATCAAAGAAAGAAACACAAACATAAGTAAGGATTTCAGTGTTTTTACTTCCATTTTCCTGTTCCCCGTTAACCTCCCCGCTTGTCCATGCAGCAGAGTATTCCTTCATGGGCTCGCTGATCATCCGTGAGGTCATCAAAGATCTTATACCAAAAGGAATCAAGATGGCCAAAGTTATCATGCTGGCTGGCACCAGGTGAGTCTTTTTCTGCTACAGTGCAGCTGTTGCTTCTCATTTGTACCTTTTTGGACCCATGATAAGCAAAAATTGAACACCACAGAATTTGGCACCTTCTTTTTCCCGCATTAAACTCATCTGTGATGACTAGTGACATAACATGCATCGTAAAGCCTCATCCTGGAGTTGTGAAACTCCTCCCTGTTTCTCATGCTCATTTTGCATGTGGGACACAAATAACTGATTCTTTTCTTGGTTCTGCTGCAGTGCCGGAGGAACTGGCGTTCTGCTAAACATTGAGCGGGTCGCCAGCCAGCTGGGGAACCTTGGCATGGACGCTCAGGTCCGAGGTCTGGTGGATTCTGGCTGGTTTCTAGAGAGTAAACAGGAAAGACCAACAAACTGCCCTGAGACTGTTTCCTGTTCTCCTGAAGATGCTATTAAGATTGGGCTCAGGTAAAGAAGTGTGAATGGAGGCGCTTTTAAAACTCTTATTTGTGGGTCATTATTTTTATGTTTCCTGTAAACTTGGCCTTTCAGATTGTGGAATGGGGTTGTGCCAGAACGATGTCAGCAGCTCTATAAGAAGGGGGAGGAGTGGCAGTGCTTCTTTGGTCACAGACTGTACTCAACTTTGACCTGTGAGTTGAAATGTTTTAGCTTGGTGCTGAATTGGGGGCAGTAGAAGCCGAAATGGCATAAAACTACTTTCAAACTCTGAGTATTGTAGTGAGTAAATAAAGTCAAACACTCACAACAACAGTCTCCAATCACCCAACTTCTAGTTGAGCAAAAACTTCCCTTCGCATTGTAGTCACGAGTTAATTTAGCAATAAAGATTTTAAAGGAAAATCAACGTTTGATGATTAATTCATACTCTCATCTAAACACATTTAAATAGACATGGAATCTCTCATTTTTAGCCCAGAAGATGGTTAGAACGGGGTTCATATGTTGAACATATGAACACACAACAATCTTATGGCTTGAAGAAGTAGACCCAACAGGGGCAGGAGGGACTCGGATGAATCCAGTACAATCAGAGGGTTTATAACGAAAAATCACAAGACGTATGGAAGACACTTCCATGGTGAGAGCGGGGAAGCCACGCTTTAATACTGAAACCTGACCAACCTGCAATGAACAAAACAAAAATAACCCTGAACCCACAAACATAAGAGGCAATCTATAACACAGAATGGTTTCATTTGGTTAGTCACACTCCAACTATATATTTTTTCCTTTGTAAAATTGTTCTGAGTGGTCTTTTAATTATGATTATGCCACTTTTAGCCAAAATCAAAAAGTCTGAATCGTTTCTAAAACACAGTTTCTGCAGCGCAGCAGGAGTTCATCACTGAGTTGTGGGCAGGACAGTTGCAGCAGAAGGAAGCCTCTGCTAATATCCCATCATCCCTTTGTTTATGCTCTCTCCTGCTAGCTTACAGCCCCTCACAAGCCCAACCTATGATTACCAGTGCAGCAAAAATAGAGAGCAATATTCGAGCCATCCAGCCATGCAGTTGAATTTAAATTCCAGCTCAGACGAGGAAAAAGAAGACGTTAACGGATCTTTTTGTTTGCAAGTGGACGCATCAGAATTGCAGCAGAACAGAGAGACCTTCTCTCGCCCATGACATTTGCTGCCTAATTAATCTTTGTCAGACAGCATTTTTTTCAACTGCTCCTGATTTCTAACAATTTGAATAAAGAAATACTCAGAAATGCAATTTTAAAGTACTTAGTACATGTCCTTCATCATGACAAAAATGCTACAAGAACATGTTAAAAACACCCCAAACACCATTTTCATCTTCTTTAAGATCAGTCAGCAAATCCTGTTAAAGCTAGAAAGAAAGCTGCAAAAGAAACAGATGATTGTGTGGAGGAGTGAAGTTTGAAAACAAATGTCTGTCTTTTTCAGTGATATTACATTATGTGTTTTGTAGTCATATTTCTTCTGATTAGTAAAGGCAAAGTCTAACAGTCCATCACCCACATCAGTCTATCAGTTCTAGCCAAGGCAAAAGGAACAATACTGCCATCTAACGGTTGACGCTGGTATTACAGCAGAAGTGTACATGACGATGCCATTGAACATCCAGAGCATTGGACTTGCATTAAAGTCTATAAAAAACTTTGAATTGTGTCGATGTTATATCAGTTTACCTGAAAAAAAAGCAACTTTGGGGACAAAGATCTTTATTATTAAATATCACAAAGTTGCTCATCCCAAAATAAAAAAGTCTTATTTTCTTTCTTTTGATTTCACTTTTTGTGGCCTATTAACTGCTGAACAAGTTCCTTAATCTGAACAATTAAACGCGATTTGAGGACTGCTGGATGCTTATTCGTTGTTTTTTCCTGCAGCCCCTCTGTTTGTGGTGCAGTGGTTGTTTGATGAGGAGCAGCTGCGAGTGGAAAACATCTTCATGGGAGCACAACGCCTCTCTGATGAGCAGTGGCGGTACATTCAGAACCTGGGTTTGGAGCTCAAAAACTCTCTGAGAGATGTCACGTGAGTTCACAACTGAATTTTCAGCGTCAAACTCCATCAGGTTCCAACATTTCAACCACCCAAAGATGGATTTGTCTGCTTTTCTGCTTCTTCCAGGGCTGTATTTGCTCCGTCGTGCCTCTCCCACACTGTCATCACCAAAAGGTAATCTTTCTCATCTCACCTTTTTGCTTTCATTTCTAATTAAGCTTCTCTTCGCCAAAGAATCCATTAGGAAATGTTTCTGTTATCATTCCCACTTTGTGACCTGCAGTAAATGGCTGAGTTTTCAAGTCAAAGGCACCTCTTTGCCCCGTGCCCTGCACTGCTGGGACAGAAGTCTGGAGGCAACGCGCAACAACAGAACCCTCTCCAAAGGCTGCCCTTTCCACCTGGTGGACACCTGCCAGTGGCCTCAGTGCAACCCCACTTGCCCAGCCTTGGTGGACCAGGCCACCCAGCAGGAGCTCACTCTGCTCCAGATGCTGGTGGCCATGGGTCTTGACCTGCAGAAGCTGGGCTTGGATCCCCAGGGAGATGCAGACTCTCTGGCCAGCATGGTCAGCAACGGTGGCTAAGCATAGCGGCTGAAGTAAAGTGTCAGAGAGGTGAACGGATGGAAATAAGATGGGAATTCAGTGTAACCATGGACATTCAACAGAAGTCTGGTTACTACATTTTGTGCTGCTCAGCATTCCATTATACTCCACATGTTAGCTCCATCTGTGACCACATCAGGCTGGAGGGAGTGTGGCTCCTTGGGTTTGTGTTGTTGAGTGGGGCCCCTAGTGAACATCAGAGAAAAGTTGAGTAAAAGCTGCTTAGCCTGATGATGTTTGAGCAGTAAAAACTGGCTTGAGGCAACCTACAAAAAGCTTTATTCCTGATGGCTTCACTTTCTAAATCTAATGCATGTTAGTAGAGTTCAAAGTGACAGACGTCGCCATCAGACGTGCTAACATTTTATTCCTTTACTCTGTCAAAAAAGAACCGGATCCATCGTTTTTAGTGTTCAGGTAGAAACAAGAAACATATTTGGAAAAGAAAATCAAATAATTTAACTATTTACTTTGTTCAAGACACTGCTGTGGTTTTCAGACATTTTTCATAATTAGCTTCTAATTTTGTGCTAAGCATATGTGCTAGTTGACACTTTTATTCATATTTTCTATGCATGCAAAACTAAAATAATTAGTTTGATGTAGTTTTGGTTATAGGTCTACTAAAAAGGATTGCAGTCCTTCCTTATTTAATTGTATAGTCCATAACATATTGGAAAGAAAAGACAACTTGAGAGACTGGTTTCAGAATGGAAAACACCCATATTTATGATCAACTTCTACTGGAAAATGAAGAAACTACAAGGAGTTTATTTGCGTTTCTCTTTATTGCCAAACACAAGTTTTTTCCTCCTGACTCCTGGAATACTTTGCATTTACAGATGTAGCATTATTTTACTGAGTCTTTGCAGTACTGAACTCATATAAGTGCAAAGAAATGAAATAAAAAACGATTGTTTTGCTTTGGTCTTCATTAGTTTTTATTCATCCTGTCATTTAATATCCATACACATTTTCAATATGAAGCCATTAGAGATGTTTATTCAAACAACTAACTAAAACTTTTGTAAATTTAGCTAAATAAACATTTGGGGGGACATGGGGCAACTCTGTAAATGCATAACTGGCATTGTTGACTGGAAAATGGTGACTGTTCCATCTGTCTGCCATCTGGGAAATATTAAATGAATCTGATTATTTGACAAAACCAACAACATTTAGTAAAAGAAAAACCATTTGATCTTAAATGTACGACCATAGGTTTGATTATAATGTATCAGTCAGTTTTGTTAAACAATGAATTATTATCTACGTATTTGTAAGGAAAAAAATAACTATTTATTTAGCTAAACTTCACAGTAACTATTTGATCTTGACAAAAAAAAAAGTTGACTTTTGCATTTTGGATTCGTTCAGTTTTATTTAAAGTGTTGACCTTGATTAACCTGGATGGACAAGAATATTCAGTCTTGTGTGTAAAATAAAAAAATCTAAGCAATTCAAAAAGCAATTCAAAGACAAATACGCTGCGGGGGGCTAAAATACTGTTACATTTGTCCGAAAATGCTTTCGGCTAAACTCTGCGGTCTCTTTCAAATAGTTGATAGAATTCCAAACACCGTATATGTGCTTAAATTGTTGCGATATAATTTAAGCTTCGAAACAAAACGACAAATCGTTTGAGTTTGAGAAGGTGTGTATCATCTTCACTCGTTTGGATCTTTGACTTTTTTTCCCCCATAATGCACTGCGCTTTCTATCTCCTTCCTCTTTCCGCCATATTGCAGAACCGGTGAGATGTCATTTTTTAACATCACTCCTAATCTTGAAAGAATCCAAGCCATCTGAGTGTTAATAACTTCGCTTGTTGGTCCACGTGAAAGCATGATGTCGTAGTTTTATTTCTGTATGATTATCGTTTCATTTAAAAATCATTTGTTTGCAGATTTGTTAAATACAGTTCACACACCAGTTCTGTTCGGCCTGGAAATGAGTGCGTTCACGCACCCCGTGAACCTTAAGCTTCGCCTCGAATAGAGCGCAGTGTCTTTTGAAATAAAGGATCATCTTTTTGCTGTCCGTCAGACTGTGTGCGATGAACAGTTTCTTCTCCGTCGTGGGGTTATTTGCCATTGTGTTGAGGAAAACGCTTCTCATTTCGATGTAGTCGGCTAGGCTAGCGCAACAGAGAACGAGGAGACCGCTCACTCACAGCGTGTACAACAATTAGTTTGAGCTTCTTAAAACGTGCACTATAAAACATAAAAACAGTTAGCCCACTGTCTGTTTAGATGTCCATCCGCCCAGGCCTCCCTGTCCATCAATTTGAGGACGTTCTAAGTGAAACAGCGCTATAAAGTTGCATCAAAGTTCGAGTTAAGAACGTAACTGAGGAGAATTAGCCATTGCTTTTTAACGTCCGTGTGTAAGTTTGATGAGCAAAGTGTTTGTAACGCACTTTGCTATGTTTGCAGGCATCATGGTGCGCATGAACGTTCTCGCAGATGCTCTGAAAAGCATCAACAATGCAGAGAAGCGTGGGAAACGCCAAGTCCTCATAAGGCCCTGCTCCAAGGTTATAGTGCGCTTCCTAACCGTCATGATGAAACACGGTAGGATGCTTTTTCAGGAGGTGCACCTTCTGAGTGATGCTCTGCAAAGCATCATCGTAATATCATCGAGTTATCACTCTGAATTCCAGGTTTTCATGAGTGTTGCCTTCTGTCTTTGCTCTCACAGGTTATATTGGAGAGTTTGAGATCATCGACGATCACAGAGCTGGAAAAATTGTCGTCAATCTCACAGGCAGGCTGAACAAGGTAAACCTTCTTGAAAACTTGTTAAAAGTTTGTGGATTAGTCTCATGAAGAGAGGACATGATGTTCTGTGTGTCAACATTTGATCTGGAATGCTAACCTTGTCAGGGCACTTTGTATTTCTCAGAAAGGGAACATTTGACGTCAGATGGTCTTAATGTAGTCGCTCCAGGTTTTGAGGTTCTTCAATTTGCAGAAACCCCAATGATTTCTGTTAAGATATTCTTGTCGTTCAGTCATAACTGTGATGCTGCTCTTCTCGTCTCTTTCAGTGTGGAGTGATTAGCCCACGTTTTGATCTTCAGCTCAAGGATCTGGAAAAGTGGCAAAACAACCTGCTGCCCTCAAGACAGTTTGGGTGAGAAAATAACCATCAGTTGCTAAATTGAGTCACACAGCAGGACTTTTTAGCTTTAGGCATTCTTGAAAAACTGAGGTCAGATCCAGAGAAAAAAAATTGTTTTTGTTAGGCTTTGAAATTGTTTTCATGACGTGTATTAGTGCAGAGATCTCCTCACTCTGTTCTTGTCAGTTCGAGGAGGCGGAGATGAAGCAGAAATCTAACAGAGTTCCAGGGTCTTTAGCTTAGATCACTGTTTGTTCTTGGAAGTGGTGCTATTTCTTGTGAGGGAGACAGATTTGAGCCAGGCTTTGTCTACATGCAGTTTTCTGACATTTTAACCTGAATGTAACTAGTTTTCTGTGAATAATGGTGTTGGAGAACACAGCATTTTTGTTTTAGTTTTAACCAGTATTAGCAACATCTCTGGTCTGTTTTAGTGAACATAGTTAGCAGTAATAGTTTTAGATAGTGTTTGAGCCTCAAGTTTTTGTATTTTTTTTAAAATAAAATCATTATTGAGGCTTCTTTACTAGCAAACATTACAGAAGTCAAGGCTAAGTCAGTGTGGTCATCATGTCATAAAGCTCGTTGTAGCTCTGTTGAATAAAAGTTGTCGGTGATGTTGACAGAGATGGAGACTTGGACTAAACACCTCGGCTTGAGAGATTTAAATCTCACATGCAGATACTTGAAACTTCAGCTTTAGACTTGAGAACCATGTTCACAAGTTTGTGTTTGGATTTTCTCCATTCACTAGCTGTGCCAGATCAAAAAGGAAAAGGTTTCTTTTCAGTCTTACTGTATTTCTATTGGTGGGGAAGCAGATACACCACCTGCCTGTTATTGTGGTTCTCTTACTTTGAAGTGGTGCAATAACAATAAAATACAACCTTTAATTACAGGTTTGAGGAATTGAGACTTGGACTTGTTAAAACAGTGATCTCTGAATGTTATTCATTTTCCATCTAATGTTCACTTATCAGAATCAGACATTTTAAAAACTCACTCTGGTGAAAATTGTGTTTTTAACATGTTTCAATGGTATTTTCTTATGATGTACATGTATAAAAAAAAGATTAAATTGCATTTCTGAATATTTCTTTATTCAAATCGCAATGAATGAGGTGCAAATGGAAAAAAAAGCAGTTGGAAGAAGCTTGTAGATGTTGTGTAGAAGCTACAATTGGCAGGTCACAAGCTCCCTGCTCTTCCATTCTGATGGATCCACTTGTAGATGGCTTGATCCATGTACTAGGAGTGGGTGAAACTGGGTGTTTGAATATTGATGCGATTCCAAGAAATGACAGGGATAGTATTGCAGATATCAATATTTATTTATTTATTACGGCTGCACGGTGGTGCAGTGGTTAGCTCTCTTGCTTCACAGCAAGGAGGCCCCCGGTTCAAGTACCGGCTCGGACACCTGAAACAGCATCACCAACCGTTCTGTGTGGAGTTTGCATGTTCTCCCCGTGCATGTGAGGGTTTTCTCCGGGGACTGCATCAGTGCCTGCTATGTGATGCTGCTGTGATTTGAGTGTTCAGTTCTGTCCATATCCCGCCTTTTGTTGCATCTGTTGGGAGAAGTGCCTGTAGAATAGTGTGAGGTAGTTGCAGGAGCCATTGCAGAGCTGATGCTAGGTTGAGGATCTGATTCTGAATAGACTAAGGACTGAGATAGACACCGCATTTGCATGAAATCTGAGTACATTTTAGTATGTTATGTATGAAAGATTAACTGCAACAAAAGTATTAATACTCATCTTAGGATCTATACTATCGATATACAGATCGATACACCTACCAATACCATGTTAGTCTTTGTTTTCCGGTTTGAGCTGGCATCTGGCTCTAAACTGTATGGCTGGATAGATTCAATCTTGCTCGCAATTTTCATTGCACCGCTAGTGTTAGCTTGGGGTTTCAAGCTAGCAGGAGAGTGGAAGCAAAGAGATGATGGGATGTTAATGGAAACTTACTTCTGTGCCAGCAGTCCCACCCACAGCTTGGAAGCAAATTTCTTATATTTAAAAGACCACTGCGAACGCTTTTACAGAGATCAAAATATATTTGGAGAGAGACTTAAAAAATAGATATTTATTTGTAAACAAAAGATCACCAGCAAGATAAAAGGCAAAAAAGTAGTGTTCTTTAGAGGTAGACACAGGAGCTGTTCTTGTAGCCCGTCTTACATCTGCTGTTCAGTAATTCTCTGGTCATGCAAGGGATGATCCACAAATGTTTTCTATTATTTGATGAGCTGAGGTAAGAAAGTCTTTCAGGGTTGGAACGAACTGGCTATACTGGTCCCTTGCTATATCATGGTTCACTTCTCTCTGTCTGGCTGCAATCTGTTTCACAACATTTCTTTTCAATTAACAATGCACTGTGTTCCGCGTCCTAATTGGCTGTTGACCTTGTCAATCAATCTTCCTCTGTGCCACGTCTCCTATACAGAATGCATGCAGATTGACACATTTACATACATTTTCAATCTCGAGCAGGTCTTTGTTTTCAATCTTTAACACTCCCTCCTCCGCTCCATTCTGATGCATCCACTTGCAGACAAATAGATCCATGTATGTCTTTGTTTTCCTCATCTGTGCTGGAATCTGGCTTCTAAACGGTACCGCTGGATAGCTCCAATATTGCATGTCATTGTTTTTTTATTTTTGCTCCCCTAATGTTAAACAAGGGACCACTGTACTATGACACCTGTGTTTGAACTCGCCTCCATGTGTTTCACATTTCTACTGTTAGCTTTCTGCCAATCAATTCATGCACCAGTGGGAGGAGGTTATTACGTTTTGGTCATTTCTTCTGCTGTCCTGCAGCTCTGCAGGAGACATTCTTGGTGACTTTTGTGCATTATGGGAAAGATGACTCATTCATGGGTTTAATGCCCCACTCCAACAATATTTTTTCTATTTTCAAGGTGTTCCCAGTGGTCTTTTTATTATGATTGTCGTTTTTAGCCAAAATAAAATACAAAATTTGATATTTTTTAAAGCATATTTTCTGCAGAGCAGCAGTTCATTCATTCAAAATTTGCTTTTGAGTTGTGGGTGGGACTGTTGGTACAGAACTTAACATCCCAATTTCTCATCTACCCTTTGTATACACGCTCTCCTGGTATCGATAGCAACTCACAAGCCTAAGCCAAAAAAAGCGAGCAATGTCAGAGCTATCCAGCTGTACAGTTTGGAGCCAGACACCAGCTTGGATGAGGACAATGAAAAGGTTAATGGATCTATCTGTCTGTGAATGGATGCATTAACATTGGAGTGAAGCAGAGACTTTCGAGCACCCATAGCAGTTGCTGCATCACAAACCGGAGCTTTTTCAAACTGCAGGCTTTCGTCTGCCTCTTAGCCATCACAATTTCAATCAATAAAAAAAACCTCAAACAAAATTTTCATTTTAATTTCATTTGCATATGTCCATCATGAGAAAAGTGCCACAAGTAAAAACACCATTTTCATTGGAGTGAGTTTTTAACTCCATGCATCATGGAGTAGTGGTTTTTCTATTTGCTTGGAAGGCAGAGAACCAACACAGTTGAAGGGAGATGTTTGGTCCAGTCTGCTGACAGACTTTTGTTACTTACGGTCAAAGTAGAGTCTGCTGGATTCTTCAGGCAAAGTGGTTTTTGGTTTTTCAGTATTGCATTACTAAATGAGTGTTTCTGCAGATTGAAAGAAAACTCTTCATCCTGCTGTGGTTGTTCTGAGCTAACATGCATATCTCCCTTCAGGTACATTGTGCTGACCACCTCAGCTGGCATCATGGACCACGAAGAGGCCAGACGGAAACACACAGGAGGCAAAATCCTTGGATTCTTTTTCTAAAGTGTAAAGAACTGCAAATAAAAACAACCAGAGAAAACTGCCGGTCTGTGATTAATTTTCTATGTAACGATGACTTGTGAGAAATGAGAGCGCTGCAGCCTGAAATATTACCCACAATCCCCAGAAACTGGGAGGCTGGAAATTCTTCAGCTGTTAAAAATGTCAGTTTAATTTTGCAGGAGATGTTCTGATGGGTTAAAGGTTCAATATTCAAAGTGTGTGTGCTTTTTTTTTGTGGTTCTGAGGAAAAACTTCCTGGACCTGCAGTTCAAGGCTTTATATTGGTGCCCTCCACATTCCTGATGGCGGTCCAACAAGCAAACCCAAATGATCAACAACCATGTGGTATCTGTTTTGTTTTCCTAACAGCTGAAATTGCATATAGGAAGTCTTATCCCCTTCAGTCGTCTCAGCGTTCTGTCCTCTGGTCTTGGGCCGTGTTGCTCCATCTCTTGTAGTTGATTTGAAAAAGGAAAAGAAAAAAAAGACACTGGTTCTGTTTAAAAGCTATGCAGGGCAGACGTGATTCCCATTGTGAGGTGAAAACTTACTGCTTGGACTTACACAGGATTGCAGAAAAACAAGTCTGCAAGGATATAGTCATTTAAGAACAGTCTAAAAGCCTAAATACGAGTCATCTTTCTCTTTATTCTTTGTTACATTAACTTCATTTATAGTGACTTAACCAGTAACAGTACTCTAAAAAAAAGCTTAAAATGTTTCTTCAGTGTAGTTATTTTTCCTACTATTTTTTTTAACAGGCTAGCATTTGCTCAAAGGAATCGTTCATAGAAGTTTAATTTGGTGAATTGTTACCTGTTCAGTCATTTATCAGTTGCTTTCAGTTACATTCATTTCTGTGGTAAATGAATTACACTTCTTCCCAATTAACTACGACTTTTTGTTTAAAACACAAAGATGCTTCAACATGACAGCCTGCAATTGAACCACCAACCCTTCTGCTGAATGACTCCACCATGAATTAGAAAGACTCCTAATATTAAAGTTTGAGGTGCAGAAATGCAGCTCTCTAAACAGAGAAGGCATTTGTGCTAAAAGAAAATAACTGGATGTTTCCTTTATGTTTATAACAGTACTTTGATAAAATACGTACATTTATGCAGGAAACAAGTTGATACTTGAGTTTTGGGGCTAAAACAACAACACATCTGCACATTAAACCTTTCTCAGTGGTCCTTTAGAGGAAAACTTCCAAAGTCTCTAAAAATGAGGTCTGCCAACTCTGTCAAGACAAACTGTGGTTAACCTGGTTCACTTCATATGAACGTCTGGAAAAATAGGAAATCTATTTGATGAGATTAACATTCATACCTCAAACTGATAAACAAATCTCAATTGTCAATTCCATTTGCTTTTTGCAATTTAAAATTGATAATGAGCCATGGCCAGCAGCAGCAGTCCCTGATATTTTCTTTTTTTTTGCAGTTGGAAACATTTCTGCACCTTTGAGTCAAAATGTTACCCCTGCCACATGTGCAAAAAGTCACAGAAATGTTCACACACCTAGGGAAAATTAAAATGGAATTTTTGGCATAAGACGATGACATGAATGGGCCAAAAATCGCTTATGGAGACAAAAAACATTCTGAAATACACAAATGAAGCCAAAACACAAGTGTCTGGGATATCCAAGAGAACTTTAAAAATGATTATGGGATGGCCACAGGATCTACTGCTTGTCGGTCATTTTGTGGCAAAATGTGAGATTTGGCGAATTTCATTGTTTCCCACAAGATGGGAAAAGACAGATTTTTTTAGCCCGATTTTCACCAAATTTCACACGCCACCACCTTCTGTCTACAACTACTTTAGAAGTTTCTTTGACCTTGGGTTCAGGCCACCATCTTGAAATAATAACATGAAAAAAGCATTTTTTGTGCCAGCTACAAATGAAAACTCGTCTTTGGGATTTTTATTGACCGTCTTGTAACTTATCAAGGATAAATATGAACCTACTGTGCAAAAAATGTTAAAGAAGTTGGGGAATTTTTAATGGCTTGCACGTGGCGAGTTCGCATCTGTTGCGATCTTAGAATGCTTGCACAGGTTTTTTCAGAATGTGGTAAAATGAGTACCCGTGAGTTTGGTGGCTCAGGTTGGACATAACAATATTACATATGATAATGTTAAAATTGTGGGTGCGATAAACAAAAAAACACTACAAGAAAAACTGGCTGATGAAATTTGAATTTGAAATTTTGGGATGGCCACACGACCTACAGCTTGGCAGCCATTTTGTGTCAAAATCTAAGATTTGGCAGTTTTCAAGTACATGAAAACAAACCTTTTGTTTTGATGATTTTAACGAAATCCCTTGAGTTTTTGACCTTTAAACCCTGAGAGGAGGCTGCCATCTTGAATTCTCAAAAAAAAAAAAAAAAAACATCTTTAGTAGCAGTTACAAACGGAATCTCATCCTAGGGATTTTCATCGATGGTCTTGTAATTTTTTGCGCAATCTTTGGGAAACAATTCCAAAAAAATATGTTGGAATTAAAAGTTGTAGATTTTGAATGGTGTGTGCGTGATGAGCTCAAAAAAGTATCATACTCTTATTACTCGCACATTTTTGACTGAATATTGTGAAAATTTAATATGTTGATCCCTAGAACTGAACAAAATATTTTAAGAACGGATATGAACATATTAGGAACCTTGGCATTGCTAGCAAATAACCTTCGTTGCTAAGGAAATTCAAAAGTTTACTTTTGCATATTCTTCTGAAACTTATGTCAATCTGTTCGGTATCACCAGGTGACAAAAACATAAAATGGTTGCTATGGAGATAAAACCAACAGAAAAGCTGCCTTTTTTCTTTCCACAAGTGGGGTCGGGTCAAAGGTAGTCGTCGAGGGCAATGGCAGTGGGGGACATAGAGGAGGGCGACGAGAGCGGGTAGTGCCTGTGGGCCATCCAGCGCCGCTCACTGCTTTAATTACATTAACTACATTAAAGTTTGTTATGGTTTGGTTGATTCTATAACTCAAATAAAAATGCATTTTACAACTGTCAATTCAATATGTTTACCTGTTCATGAAGCTTCAGGAGGACATCAAAAGGAGTCACTCGAGTGGTACAAACAAGTAGCCTTTGGTACGGTGAAGGTAGCAACCTGGAGGGAGATCAAACATTTTGCCTACCTGGCTCATGGTAATGGCCATGAGCCAGCGTCTGATGCTCCACACATGCTGCTCACTGGTCCCAACCCGGGAGCAGCGGATCGGGAGCGCCCAGCAATCCTGTGGAGGAAGCTCATTTCTTATATTTGAATAGGTTTTTATTTTTGAAAAAATACTGTTATCCTTAGGAGGTTTTTCAATAACATTTAATAAATACTATAATGGTTAGTGACTTGAAAAAGAAAAATATTCTGACTGTCATTTGCATAATAACATGCTGTAGAATGACCAATTAACCTATGAAACATACTTTTGCACTGTAGGAGGAAGCTGGGGAGCAAACTAATGCATGTATGAGGAGAACATGTACACTCCACACAAAACGGTCCCTACTGGGATTTGAACCAGGGCCTTCTCTCTGTGAGACACCACCATCCAGCCCTTTCATTGAGCCTGGGAATCACAATGGAGTCAAATTAGTAGTTTTTCAGTGATAATCAGGCCTAGAAATCATCACTTAAAACCCAAATATCTTTATTTATTTTCTTTTTGTTTTAAGATCCCAGCATTAAAGATAATTAAATCCTTCAAAAAACACAACTGAGTGTTCATTGAGTAAACAAAACATTAATTTAGATATTGTGGTACTGAGAAAACAAAAATCCAAAATTCGACATTTTATATTTTAGATTATATTTTGATTATTTGTATTGTTTTGATGATTAAATATTTTAGTTTTTGTCAAAACTATTTTTGATTTGAGTTTGAATGCCAGCTTCAGTCTTTGTGCAGTCTTCTCCTCTGTTAATCCTCCGTTCCTCTCCTCTTCAGAGTTATGAGCGTTCCTGTTACCTGTGAAGGTGATGCATCTTGAGTGAAGCAATTCAGTGTTGTCGAGTCTGGCATGAGGAAAGTGATTTTTGGTGGTCGCAAAGGTCCTTGTGCAAACATCACATCCATTTTGGCAGCAAACTGAGAGACTTATCATTAGAGTCTGGGAACTTATGAGGCGCATGCTGCTGCATCACTTCGCCCAGAGCTCTCCACGGTTCAGCGGGTGACAGATGGCGCCGGGCTTCTGTGGGCCTCCTCACCAGACACTTGAGGGCAGTAGAGATGTGTCTCTTCCCAAGAACCCTACCACCATCATCATTCTGCATTCTGGCCGAGTGGGTTGGCAACCAGCAGGACTAATCATAATTGATTTACAAATAAAAGAATTAATAAACTGAAATAACAGTAAAAGTTTGACACATGTATTCAGTGAAAAGAAAAAACAGATTTTCAGTCTGCCTGCTCGGAGCTTTTGGTGCCTCCACACATCACTTCAACTGTGAAGCGAGAAAAGCACAGACGGATAGAAAATTGAAAGTAGAAGTGAATCAAAACAGTTTCTGATGAATGGATTCACACATTGGATAGAGTTTTGATATCAAGATTCCAGCACAGCTTCAACCAAAGAAACAATAGCTCTGTGCTTTGCTTATCTCCAACCACATTAATAAATGGGAAAGAAACTTATTAAGCCTTTGATTACAAACCGTCCAATATTTGTATTTAAAGTGAAAGTTGAATGAAAGATTTCAAGGTTTCAGCAGACAAAACCCTTCCTCTATAGATGCATCAGATAAAAAAAATAAAAATAAAAAGCAGCTTTTTTCAAACGGCAGTGGTCATGTTAAAATCCTCGGTTCTTGATTCATGTACGGTGTACTATGCACAGTATACATATTCATGTTTATTCATACATTCCTTTTAATATTGCAATAACCAACTTCAGTATATTTCTTTAGTCTCATCGACAAAATGGCTTTTATTTATTTATTTACCTGCAATGTCTGTTTTTTGGCTTAATTACCAATTTTAACACACTGCACCCAATTTACCTTTTAATATTATGCATAAATTGTATTTCGCACAGATATGAGCATTAAGTGACAATAAATCTATTCTATTCTATTCTATTCTATTCTATTCTATTCTATTCTATTCTATTCTATTCTATTCTATTCTATTCTATTCTATTTTGTTATTCAGTGTGAAAACAAAATCAAATATAATTCTGCTGGTGAGATGAATATGTTTGGAAGCAGTGTTGTTGGTGCTCAAACACTAAGAGTCGTCTTTATGTTTTCATGCATTGGTGCAGAGGATCTTCGGTGCATCTCTCAGCCATGTGATTTATGCAGCCACCCAGCTCAGCTCTGACAGATGCTGTAACCACAAAAGACCCCAGGAAACTGTGGAATAAACTGTGGCCAGCTGGGAGGAAGATATGAAAGAAGGCCGTTGCTCCATTTCTCACCCACTTCAAATGAATCTATGTATTCCAAGGTGAAACAGAAGGCCGAGCGTTGTCACATGGCCATTCCACAGATACACTTATCTGGGATTTTGCGTCTCTGCCTGCATTTGCAAGCGAAGAGCAGGGAGTAGAGCTGTGGGAGGTGTGGAGGATCCTGTGTGTGTATGATGAATGAGATAGTTGGGAAGCAGTAAATTTATGGCTGGGAACGCAGCCATCCATTCTGATCCGCAGTCCCCGGCTCCATGAAGGGCGCCGTGCTCCTGTTGGCCCACCATCCCACAGCTGTGGTGACAACACCTGTGCCCAGGTAAACCCTTCCTCTCTCTTTGCATATCAAACTATAGTTAATTAGTGGACAATGAGCACAAGCTGCTAATATACATATAATAGTCGAGAGGCCAAAGGCGCCAGCCAGACACTGCCTTCATTAATTAGTCCTCTCATTTGTCCACTATAGATCACCTTCAACGGTGCAGACCGCTGTGGCCTCCTGGATACATGATGTACAGGTTGCCCTGCAGTAAATAAGAACGATTATTTCTGAGCTCCAAGTAATTAACAGTGAGTGAGTGTGAAATGTGACTGAGAGCATGTCGCCATACATTTCAGAGCAAAATTAGTCATGAAAGCAACAATCTGCTCAAAAACAACCTGAAGACTGAAGCTTGACATGAAAATTCTTTCCATCTCACTGTCATTTAATAAAGAAATGTCACAGAAATGTAATGTACGATTGTTACGTGTGTGGTAAGTGTATTGTAAAGTAAATCTCGTATTCTTATATAACACTTCTCCACCTTGTTTAAGGCCCAAAGGGCTTTACAGCCACAGCCTCTAAGGCTACATGCACTAATGAGGTATGGGTTCCCTTATGCCACATTCTAGTCATTAATAAGGTAATGCTGCATGAGCCAGGTGTGCACGTGATAATTAAGTGCCTGTAGGATGCCCACTCAGTTTAGCTCTGGTTGTCTGATTTCCTCATGATCTTCTGAGTATTAATAATCAACAATGTAGCATTTTTCTGGAATGAAGTTATAAGAAAAAGAAAATCAAAGCAAGAGATCGAGATCACTACTGACAGTTTTGTGGTCTTTGACTCACTAAGTGAAACTAACCACAGAATTCCTTCCTTTCTCTCTCTCTTTCTCTCTCTCCCTCACACACATCCACCCATTCACAAAAACTCAATTTAAAGTTGCAGTGAATTTTAATGCTGTTAAAGTCCCTCTCCAATAATGTTTTGAAATCAGTGGTCTTTTAATTATTATTATGCAGTTTTTAGCCAAAATGTAAAAATCTGTGCTGTTTTTCTGCAGAGTGGACTGAGCGCCTCTGAGTTGGGGGTGAGACTGTTGGCTTGCAGTAGACTCTCTTGCACTTCCCGTCATCCATCTGTTTACATTCTCTCCTGCTAGCTTACAGCTCTTCACCATGCCCAATCTAAAATTAACAGTGCAACAAAAAGCGCGAGCAATATTGGAACTCTCTAGCTACGAGTCAGATGCCAGCTCAGATGCAGAAAGGATCTATTTGTCTACACGAGTCTGAATCAGAATTTTTTTGTCTGCTCCTGAATCACCACAATTTGAATAAAGAAATACTCAGAAACACAGTTTCAGTGTAAGTTTTCTTTAAATGTGTCCACCAAAATGCCACAGCAACGTGTTAAAAACCCCTTTTTTCGTCAGAGTGGGTCTTTAATAAAACCTGTTTTTTACATTTTTCCTTTTGTCTCAGAAAGGATGGTAGAAAAAGAAAAATGTACGCCGCTGCCCTCTTACTTAGTCAAGCAGTACTGCATTTATTTAGGCTATTTCTTGCAATCATTTAGCAAATTTCAAGGGAAAAAATCTGAAATTGGTTCTAATTTATGATCATTTAGGCAGACCCCAGGGGTGGTGCAGCAATGGGGTTGTGTGTTTTGTTAAAAAACGTTTATGTGCACTAGACAGATGATGGCCCTATTTACAGCACTTGAAACAATACCTCAATAAATTAAAATTAGACTTTCTTTTGCTACAAAGACCCAAAATGCCAGGTTTTTATAGTTGAATCTGCAATGTCAAAGACATTTTGTTTTTGTTGCTCAAATCAAAATGTGAAATTAAGAATAAAAATCTCTGGCAAAAGACATGCATTTTCATTTATAGTTTTAATAGTCAAAAAGAAATCAACATATTTAGACTGTATCTGTGTAGATAAAATAATTGGAATGTATCATATTGCCTCTTTCATGGATCGATTCATGGACCGCATATCGAGCTGCATATCAAATCATGTGAAACATCAAACACACAAAGTGTAGATGAAAGCCAGACACCATTTTAAAACCCAAATTTATTATACAAATTTACACCTGTGCGGAGTTTTCGGAAAAAAGTAGCTCTGTGAGTTTTGTTTTATTTGTGTAATTTTGAAAACAACTTTATGAGCAGAACTCTGTGCAAAACTTTATTTGTGCCAAAGATGCTTTCCATGAGAAGCAAAAGTCGGCACAAAGGTTGGCTCACCAAAATCAATGAGGATTCTTGTTGGGTCGGTTTACTTTTCCAGGAGTCTCACCACAAGTTTGTTTGCTTTACATCAGTGTATTACCTTCAGCTCACTGATTTTCCACTTTGAATTTGAAATGCTGCTAAACCAAACATCCATGTTTTTGGACCGAAGGAGGGGGCTGGAGAGCATAAATCTATGCAGCTTGCTAAGCAGGCAAACAGCTCTCACCTGAGACACAAACGAGGAGTCCCAGTGAGCAACAGCAGGGCAGCGTCACAAGTGAAGTTAGTCCAAGAAACGGTTCTAATATAATTTTATCTTCGAAACAAACAGGGATTTCCTGCCGTTTATTCTACTTTTTGAAAGTCTTTTGTGGCTGGCAGGCATCTGTCAAAACTTTTCTAGGAGGTAAATCATCGGTTTTAACTTTATGTTTCAAAACATTTCTATTCATTACATAGGATAAGGAGACTTATATATAAGCCTTAACAATCCTGCAGTTCATAAATCCCCTGAAGAAGAAATTTACTTTTATTTTTGAGAGGTAAAAACACTCAACCAACCAAGATATTTAAAACCTAGTTCAAAATTGGGAAAATGTGGTAAAATCTGGGCAAGTATTCTGGTTGTGAAGTTTGCCACAGTTTCAATGAGGAAGATCTACCTGATCTTCAGGTATGCTGGGTTGCTGATTCTTCACTCATCAATCAGACCTCAGTCTGAGCCAATAGCTACAGTGCTCACTTTCTTTACAGCCAATCACAATCAAATTCCTGTCTTTAAATTCATAAACGTTGGTTTATCTGCATTCCAGACGTTTGGCTTCCGCTCCGGTTTCCTCCTGGCTCTTCGCTTTGGCGCCGTCTGACCTTAACCGCCATCAGTGTCTGGGTTCTGGGGTTTCTTCACTTGATCTGAGGTCATCCCAAGCATGCAGGATGTCTTCAGCTCAGAGCCCAGCCGCCAAAGACTAATTCATGCACAAATTCTTGATTCACTATTAATCTTTAAATTGCTTAGTAGGATGACGTAGGTGAGATGCAGGTGTCCACAGGGTTCAAGGTCCACAGTGTAACCAAAAATGTAACATTTTGCTGAAATGAAAAAAACATGTGATGCTGTAATTAAATGAAATGTGCTGATCAAAGACTGTCAAAAGAATGTTAAAACTTACGAAAAAAAAATACAAATAATCCTTTAATTTCATTTTTACATAGCTAGTTGAAACATACACAGAACATTCAAAACAAATTACAAGTAAATTTCTACTGTCCTGTAAAAGATACACAATGTATAAATGAATAAAGAGCCAGACCATGCCAAAAAACAAAGAGAAAATACAATAACAAACATCGTTCTAGTTGGTTCTCTTTAGAAAAGGCTCCGACAGATCTTAGGGTTCACTTTTCTTGCACTTGGGGTTTCACACGTTAACTTTTAAAGGCAGATGATTTATGATGTCTATACATATATTAATTCATTTTATTGCAATAAATGCAAATGTCTGTCTCATGTTTAGTAATAAAACTTAAATGATTATCAGTAGAATAAATCAAATAACTAAACGTTTCAGGTAAAATAATTTGTAATGATAATTTTCATCAGTGATTCACAATTTGCAGAAAGAGTTAGAAAATACACAGATTTCCTTCAATGAGCTCCAGCCGTTTCTGATCAGCATCACGTTGAACTACAAGAACTGTCAGGACACCGTTTCCCACAATGCAGGTTTTGTAGTCATCCTGCTGCACTCGCCTAAGTAGGCACCTTGCTTTCTCCTGATATTTTTATGATGATTGACATATTGCGTTGGAGCAAATACTAACTAGCTCACACCGCGCACCAGTTGATCTGCACAGCCCTCTGTCCGCCTGGATCATCTCAAACATTCCTAATATATTGTAGGGATGGTTAGAGACACATTGGGTCTGCTGTCAGCTCTGGTAGTGCAAAGAATTGTGGGATACCCTTTATTTTGTTTGTTTGGGCGGTTTTTGTCCATGTGCTTTGTTGTCTGCCTGTTTTACTCTGTTTGGCTCTTGGTTATTTTATCCTGTTATGTCTGTCTCTGTCTGCATCAAGAGTGAGAGGGAGGTAGAGGATGATGTAGACCTTCTGTTATTGACTGTTGAATCTATCGATGACATTAACTGTTATTCAGTTGGACGTGTCGAAGATTGATACCTGAAGCTCTTAGCCAGTAGGCGTAGAATAACCTGTACTATTACTGCTATGATACTTTAGTTGTGTTGTTTGTATTTAAAAAAAAAAAGCAGAAATAGATGGAGTACCGGGAGTTCCTCTGGCTTTGGGAAGTAGCGGTACTCTGAAGAGATGTTATTAGAAGTCCCCGTATCGACTGACTGGTAAGGGGCCTGTACTCATACCTTACTTACAACTAAAGTGTGGCATTAGGGCACCGCTCAAAAGCACCCACCTTCTGTAACAGGTACGTATAATTCCCATTAGCTTTACCTCTATGACGACCCTTGAGGTGGTCATGGGAATCTCCCTATGACTCTTCACGAGCCCAGAGAACCCAAAACGCAGCAGCACCGTACAGGTCAACCCCCTCCCCCTGTAAGTGTGCATGTGACTACAGCCTTAAATAAAGTTTTTTACATTTTCTTGGTGTTGTAAAGGCAACTTTTGCTGTCCACAGGATACTTTACTGTGTGTAGTCATCTGGGAATTAATGCTCGTTCATGCATGTTCATGCACATTCATGGACGTTCATGCACGCTCATGCACCACAGATCCTTAAAAGTCTCTCCTGTGGTTGAGGAACTCCTACGACTTTGTGCTTCATTCAGAACACTGCTGGTCTGACGGCCTCTTCTGACAGGGTCATGTGTGCTCGTGAATTTCCTGCCTTTTTAAAGTTATCGGGGGCTGCAGATACTGAGGGACGTGTCAATGTCTTTCGCAGCTGGCCACCTCCAGGGGAGATCAGGGTGTCTTCACAGCTTCTTGTGAAAAATTTCTGAGCAGAATGTCTCTTCTTCTTCTTCTCTTAAAATGGCACAATATCACATCTCCTATTTCTCTTTTAATCAACACTTTTGTTGGTTTTGTTAAAGGGTTTCTGTGTTTTCAACGATGTATTTTTAAATGTGCGGTGATGCTGAGCAGATGGCTAAGGTGTGTTGTTTGTTTGGCTCAGAAATGGTTTTATTTTTTGGTGAGCGGCCATCATTTCCAGCTCTGAAGAATGGCCCTCAGGCTCAAAGGTCACCTGTGATCCTTTCAGCCCTCCCACAATCCAGCCACCTTCCTCAATGCTTTTCAGCCTCCATATTGATTTGATTAGATGCTAATTAAAACTTGGCAGGCTGGGCCGGGCACATAGAAGATCGCTCAATTAGCAGGGTGTCAGAAAATCTAATTCTCCCTCTTTCACCCTCTCCGTCTGCCTCCTTCCCTTCCTGCTATATCACACATCTCCATTCTTTTTGATGAGGAGAGAAGATTGGTGAAAACGAATGGAGGATACTATGTTTGGAAAGAGATGGAGCACTATTGTGGAGTTAAAAGCACCCAGTCTCCTAATCCTTCTGCTAATCTTTGCTTAAAGATGCAGTTTGTTAGTTCTAAAGAAATCGCTGCCTGCCAGTGGGCATTTGTTGGGGGAACATTGCCTCCAGCACGCCTTGATGCTTCCATTTTTTTGGCGAGTTATGTGCAAGCTGTTTCCGTTTGGGTTGTAAGTCTCTGAGGGAAGAAGGTAAAAAAAGATTCCTGTTTTTCACAACCCAGATTTGAGTGTTGAAATGGTTCATTTATGTGTTCATATCCAAATTATATTTCGTCCGTATATTTTTAATCACAAATGCTCCTCTTGAAAAAAAGAACCAAACAGATTTGAATGTCAACTTGCAGTGCAGTGTCTTTTCTGGGCTTCCTGTGCTGATCGGATACATTCTTTACCAAAAATCATCATCAGTTCATTCTGACTTCACCTCCATCCAGTTTTAGACAACATGTCTCCTTCTTTGTTGTTCTGAAATTCCCAATAAAGTGGAAAAAAATAAAAATAAATACAAGAAAGGATTTGATTTGATAAAAGCTTTTAGAGTTTTCTTGTCTCCTTTCAGGATTTTAACCAACTTGACATTTTAGGAGAATATTTAGTCACTATGAAGTAAAACACACGAAGCTTTGGTGCAAATTCTCAAACAAATAAATCCAATAATATTTGGTAAATTAAAATGTGATAATTTGGTATACTATTTAAGAAAAAAGAAACAAAATCCTTAAACTTAAATTTGCATTAAAAATGTGTACAAAAAGAAACATTTCAAACATTTTTCTTTAAAATGTGTTTCTCAAAACAAGTAAAAGAAAAGCAGAAGACAGGCTGTTCTTCATTTGTCATTAGTGAAAAAGATTTGCCAAATGAACTGATTGGATTTTTCCTGGAAAGACATTTTAAAAGAAGTTTTTATTCTTCTCAAAATCTTGAAATGACCAATAAGAATCCATATTTGGATGTATCACTCTGGTGATTGGAAACATCGTGTTTTAAAATAAGATCGAGAAAGTTGTCTTTGAAGTAGGCATTTGTGTACACATCCTCCATAATGTGTCCTATTTCAGATGCTACAACAGTCCAGCTTTCCTTATTTCTGGACCATAGTCATTGTAAAATAAGACTAGAAGTACACACTCCAACTATACTTTTTTCTTTTGTAAAATTGTTCCCAGTAGTCTTTTCATTTGGACTTTACTGACTTTACGTTCTTTTGCATAAATGGTGTGAGCCCCAATGAGACGGCTATAGTTGTGGTATTGGGCTATATAAATAAAAATAAAAAGGAATGTGAGCAAGGGGGCGGAGCAGTAAGAGCGACTTTGCCAAGCCCAGCGGTTAGTTACATCATCAGCCCCACGATTTTCTAGCATCTGATTTCTGATCCAACATGATTTGAATTAAAGAATACTCAGAAAGGCAATTTTAATCATAAATCCTTTCATAGAGGTCCTCTATTTTAGGAAAAATGCTACAAGAACTTGTTAAAAAAATGTTGTTGGAGTGGGTTATTAAACATAAAATTTAACTCCTTAAACAAACTTTTAATTTTCCCCAAGTAAAGCAAGTCTGTTGAAAACAAGACCACCCACAAGTGAAACATCTTCATTAAAAATTTTTAATTAGAGTAACTTGCTTAACAAGAGAGATTTAACAAATAATGTTTACTAGATTAAATGACTTAAAATATTTAAGATTTGTTGTCTTAAAACAGGTTGTTACATCCTACTGACTGTAGGATGTTAATTTTGGTTTATATCAAGTTTAATAAGACATTCAAGCTAGAAAATGTAGAAAAACACGATGTGTTTGTCTGTGCTTGTTTATATGTGTGTGGATTTACCTGACACTAAATAGCCTGTTTTCTTAACCTGGCTGTCATTATCTTTCTGCTAATGCTATTCTGGATTGTGCCTGCATTCATTAGTCAGTGTCACACTCTTATATAATTTTAACAAGCAACGCTTCACTCAGCTGCAAATCCAGGGAGCTCACCTGGTCAGCGGCAGAGATGCATGAGAGCTGACTCCCTTCCCATCCAACCTGTGACTTTATCTGTCCCTCCACTGCACAGTGTATCAGCACTATTTCTAATAGCGGCAGTCTGGCTGTTGATGTGACAGAAGCTGTCACTCATAGAGGGGTGCTGATGGGTCTGCTGAAACAAAACTGACTTTGATGCATTCTGTGTGGCTAAACTCTGTCTGTGAGACTCTAAAAGAATAAGAAAAAGACATGGAAGGATTAAAGAATTACCCATTTGAAGCATCCATCCGTCTGTCCGTTTGTTCATCTATCCATTTTCTTAACGTGCTGTCGCTGGAGCCTGTTCTGGCTACTGTTCTTCAAAGACGATGTACGCCCTCGAAAGGTTGCCAGTTTGTCACAGGACCACACAATTACTCCAACACACTCACACATTAGAAAAGTGGTGGACAAACAATGGCTTGGGGGTCATTTGCGACTTCTTAGACTATTTAATTTGGCCCGCCAAGCTAGAAAAAAAATGGTATTACTAACCCTTAGTGATGTTTAATTTTCTCTGTCATTTTGGTGTGTCCTCATAGATGGCGCATTACAAATACATTGACCTTTGCTTAGGTGCAGAAAGCCACAGTTTTGAAATAACCCCTCGCCCCCAAAAAGAAAAAAAAAAGGTTTGTGAGGAAATCCCATGTTAACCTCTGCGTGTTGGTTGATGAGGAAGAAAGTGAGTTAATATTTGTATAAAAGTATATAACATTTTTTTATTTAGGATAATAAACCCTTTAGTTTTCATCCAGATTCCTCACTTAAGCGATTATTACCAAAACAGCCCATGCATCTGCTTCTGGTCCAGCCCCTTTGTCACATTTTAGAACATTTTGTGACCAGCTAGTCAAAAAGTTTGCCCATCCCAGTTTAAGAGTAACCAATTAACCTATGAAGCATTTGTTTGGACCGTACGAGGAAGCCGGAGTGCTGACAAAACCCACACATGCACGAGAACGTACAAACTCCATACAGAAAGGTCCCGGGATAGACTCATCGTTGACGGGTCGGCCGGTGCAGACTCTCCTGGCTGTCAGGCAGCACGCAGGGCCAGTGCTGCATCATTAACCGTCAAAGTGTACAGCAAGTTAACCAATCTGTCAATAAATCGTAGTACCCATGTGCTGCGTGTTGTCTGATACATCAGATTCATTTGGTGTGTCACACGTGTTGCCTGAAAGAACGTTCTTGCTGTTCCTAATAACAACCTTTCGGAATGATGGTGACAAAGAAGGAGCAGTTAAATAAATCCATACCGTTCCCATGATCAACACAACACAAATACCTCTGAGTGACAACACCCACATTCCCAAAGGGCAAACATCTACTGTCACGCTATGCCCTCCAGCTCTAATTAAGACCACTTTATTGTTGTCAAATATGCCAGATAATTGTCGTCAGATCCCCCACGCTACAAGGAGATGGGCCAGAACTTGTTCTGAAGAATCCTGTCTGATAAAAAACTTCAGAGAGGAGGTGAACGTGGGTTTGCACTAAGAACACAGGACTCAAGAAAGGGACGACTCACAAATCCGTTTGCATTTGCAGTTTGCGCAAGTTAAACACAAGTGAAATCTGTTCAATAGCCCCATTTATTATTTTGTTTGCAGTGAAACTGTATGATTTACCATCACTAAACAGGAAGTTAGCTAAAGCTGAGTCCTGACTCGTGAATGTGAACGGAAGCCAGAAACACAGGTCTTTCTTTGGACGTGGCCGCTTGAACAAGCGTTGCCGAGGACGGTATAAATGTAACTTTACACACACACACTGACACACACAAACACAGTTTCTCCTAGTTCGTTATCTGACGTTTCTCCTTTTACACTTATTTTTTAAATCTTTTTTAGTCTCTTTTTAAAATTTTTGTTTATTTATTTATTTTTTGTTATTATTAGGGCTGCTCTTAAAATTAGTAATTTTGAAGGTTACGGACCTGCCGGGTACCAGGAACCCTCCTTGGTGCAGCACCCTGATGATTTGCAAGTGCAGCTCTATATTGCTGGAACCTGCTAATCCTTTCTCTGATGATAGAAGGTTCCTCCAACACTGGCTGACTTGCTGTTGGAGCAGGAATGTTTCCTGTAGCAGTTGTTGTTGGTGGAGCATTTAGAGGGCGTCTCAAAGCAGCGTTCTTTGGTTGTTGTCTGCTCTTTTTCAATTGAGTTATTGTCATAACTGATGGAAGTGATTGCTTTACTTCTGCCCCAACATTACAATCTAGAAGAGCTTGTGAGAAGAAACTTTCACACCAGATTTTCACGTCTAAATTGATGATAAAGTCTCAGTAAACAAATCTCAGCATTTTGGACCCACTTGAACTAAAAAAAACCTCACCTTTCTATGTACACTGTTTAAAAGAATAAAGGGAACACAGCAAAAACACATCTCATACTTGAACAAATGAAAGGCTTTATTATTAAAGGTGCACTCACACCAAACGTGATTCGCATGGCCAAGTCGCGTGCCCTGCCCCTCCTTCACCGCGAAAAGAATTTGCTCTGCGTCGCGTGGCCAAAAATGTGTTCCCTAAGCTCGCCGCCCTCTGCTGCGTGTGGTAGGAGCTAAATGGGGCTAGCAGGTAGTTTTTAGCCTTATTGTTAGACGGAATGGCATCTGTTAATATCTTTTACAATGCATGGGAGACACAGATGATGTTTAGAGATCAGGTTTATTTATTCAAAGAGCTCTACAAAAACATCAGTGATCACATCTCCATGTTTGTGTTCGTGAAAACATTTAGTTTCCCTTTAGCTACAGTGAGTTTCTCTCCTGCTGCTGTGTCTGATTGACGGCCGCTTCTGTGGTGTTTCAGTCTCTGACCGAGTTCAAATGCTTACTGTCGCTCATTAACCCAAGAGGGCAAAAATAAAACACGAATAAAATGAGGGGACCTTTTTGTTTTATCGTCTCAGTGATAATAAGAAAAATATCATAAAGTTCAGGAGGTCTGAGCAGACAGTTTTCCCATCCAGCGGTCCTCTGTCTGGCCGTGAGCTCCTCTCCCGGGATCCAGCATAGTGAGCGGGTTCACTACAGCTCCATAGTTCCTGCGACAGACTCTCTAGACTGTACCCGCCTTTGCCCAACAGTAACCGGGACAGGCTTTGGAAACCCCGCTGCCCAGAAAGGGATACAGCGGGTTAAGAAAACTTCAGAACAATGGATGGATCCACCATATTGGATGTTTTCTCCCCCGCTGTCACTGAAAACGTCAGTTTACTTGGGTTTTCTGTTTTAATATTTTATGTTTATGAAAGCAATTGGAGATTTTATTTTCATTTATAAATAAGCCACCAGTTTAAAATCAGTAATGTGGTCTGTGGTTAATTTTTATTTTTTTGGTCTATTCAACTGCTACTCAGAATCTAGAGTAATTCTGGTCTAAATCAGCATTAGAGGTGCTACACATTCCTCCATGGATCCATCCATCGTTATATTTAAGCTAACTCTCACACAGTCCCTCTGCATTTATCCGGACTTATGACATCATCATGATGTCATCATCATGACTTCTGCAGGAACTCCGAAGTGTCCCCGCATAAGTCCCCTTTGTTTATAATGTTCCACTCTTACGACTTTGAGCTTGGAGATGAAATTTTCCACAAACAATCACTAGAGGGCAGTGTAGGTGTGTGTATCAATATTTGCTACTGACAGCAACACAGAAGAAAAAGCTCTGGCCTTGGCTGAGAATCTGAATGATTGTTGATAAATTGGGCTAATATGCTAAACACCTATTCAGTTCCTCCTATACTTCATGAAGCCAACTTTTAGTTTTGCTAGTGAAGCATGCAAATACTCATTCTAATATATGATAGCATATACGAGTTTGTCTTCTTTACTATGCACTCCATTTAAATAACATTTTTAGCGTTTCCCGGCTACTGTCAGACGAAGGTGGAGTACAGCCTGAACGGGTCTGTAGGCCTTAGCAGGCCCACACAATCACACAACCATACACACTCACTGTCACACCAAGACAATTTAGAGTCATCAATTAACCTAGAAAAGCTCTAAGGTTCTACTTAATTTCAATCATTAAAGTTTGGTCTGGAAAAGGGGTCTGCAACTTTTCACAATAAATGACCCGTTTGGTCCCGTTTTTTACTGACCAAACTTCAGCGAGAGCCGTAAAGTCCTATTTTATGTTTGGAAACATATATATTATTCATATTTATTTGGCCATTAAGCCATCTGTTTAATTTTTCTTAAATAGTTGCAATAATTGGATTATAGAAGGGTTATATTTTCCTACTAACAACTTTGACTTTACTTTTGCCAGCCTCACATCCAAATTCCTTTCAAAATAAAATCCACCCTGTCAAATTAAATCCTCTTGCTATAGTAGAATTACTTGAATTAAAAAATGCACAAAAGCCAAGTCAAATATGACGTTTCTATTATCATAGATAGATGCATGGACAGACAGACAGTAGATTAATCATTTTACCATAATGTTGCCGTTATCTGACACGTTAAATATCTAAATAACTAAAAGATATTAACCAAAAATACAAACCCATTATTTTTTTTAAGCTGTGTGAATTTTTTTCAAAGCCGATGGAGGAATAAAAGAGCCGCATGTGACCCCGGAGCCTCAGGCTGCAGACCCCTGGTCTGATCTGTGTGCTGTTTTCATCTGAATCAGAAAGTAAATGGTTTTAGTACTCGAACTGCTTTCTCATCTGACTTCTTGTGACTTGGTCTCATATGTATAAATAGGAAATGTTATGCAGGTCTGTACAGATTTATAAAAAACTGCAAGCTCAAGATAAAAAAAGACTTGAGAACTGAGATGAGCGTCCATGCAGAAGCATGTGTGCTTGTGTGCCCATCAGTTGACAGAGAGGGATGGGAACATGGGCAGGTCCTGGTAATGAAGGACTGATAAGTCCCTATTTCCTGGGCCTGGGTTAATTGTGCCTACAGATAATGGGTAATAAATTGTCAGGGGAAATTGGCAGGAGCTTGGTCCGGGTCCTGTTCCACATTCATCACGACAGGCTGAGCCGGTGAGCACAGAGAGGCAGAACTGAAGGAAGGGAAAACCTTTGCAGCTGTGATGTCGATCGGTCCATTTTTTTATTGGCTGTTCAGAGAGATTATGGGGAATTTAACATGGGGTAATTACTTTACGATAACAGAGCCAAAATATTGTATTATGAGTCACTAATTTGACTTTAATTTCAGAGGCATCAAACATGAGTGTTTCATCTCGGAAGCTACAAGGTCAGAGCTCTGTTCCCGATAATGAGGACGAGGACGTCCTCCTCTTCAGTTCTAGTTCACATAAAACAGCCATGACCGGCGACCTGCACCTTGTACGAGTAGTTCTTTCACTAGTTAGGAGTAATTAAAAGGAGCTAATTGAATTTATGGTTTGTTCTTTTTTATTAAAACAACATGGAGGATCCTAAAAAGAAGCAATAAAATGAACTACAGTTCAAAAACAAATTGCTGCATTAACTTTGATAGAAGCTGAGTTTCCTCTTATACTAATCTAGTTTTGACTTGAGATACAACTTTGAAGACCTGTAAACAATTATCATCTTTATTTTTTAAGCCAGATCAAACTCTGTCAAGGTTCCCACTGGCTCCAAGAAGCCAAATCCCCATAGACTTGTGTTAAGAATTATTTATTGGTCAGTCTATTTGTCATAATAACCGTTTTTGCTCTGCCACCTTTTTTCCAACACGCTCTTGATATTCCTAATTTTTTTCACAATATTTTTATTCTTTAATGCATGTTATTCAAGCAGCACATTATAAGCTTTAATAAAAGTAGGTGGTGTCCACTGGCGCCTACATTCAGCATTAAAAATGTTTGATTGACAGATTCTCCTGAGCTCAGTTTGAGTGGTAGGGGTGTGTATTTCTAATAAGCTCACTCCTGATTGGTCAGAGTGATTGCCATTGAAACAATGACTGTGGCTGATTCGGACCAATCACTGGTATAGTGCAGCTCCAACATGGTGGCGTCTGTACCCATTTAAATGACTTAATTTTGCTGGGGGCACAGTAAGTCATTTTCCATTGCTGATGTCACACTCGCTCGGTCCAGTTCTCTATGTGCAGTCAATGATCTGCACTATGCTTATTTTTAACTAGACGAGACTTAACTTAGAGGTGTGGCCAAAATAATTCAAGTTGTGACTGAGGGCTGGAATCAAAAGTGTGAGACTTGGACTTGAACTTGTGACATAAATTTGTGACTTATCTGAGCTTGCAGTGATGACTTGTGAGCATGTGTGGCTGGTTAACAGTGGAGTCGGGCTGTAGGACAGTCTGGGGCTCTGAGGCTGACCAGGCTGTGGCTCACTGGGGATATAAACCTGGAGACAGCAAGGCGTCTGTTTTCTCTGCTTCCCTGATGTTTCCATGACGTCTGCCTGATTTAAAGGCCAAAGAACAAAAATGAGCTTTTATTGTAGCATTTGTAAACATAAAGTGTTGGTGATGACCTCATGAGAAGATGATGAGAGACTGCTGCACCACAAGCCTCGTCTTTGTGCTAAAATCTGATTATTTAACTCAGCTACAAAATACTTTGTTAACCCCAAAAGCAACATCTAAGTGTTGCAGTGGTCTGAAATAGTCAATAAAAATCTTTGCATTGGGATGTAGAGTTTGCAAAGAGACCTTAAGGATTTACAAATACTGCAAATCCTGTCCAAAGTCCAAACGAAAAACACTTCTTCTTCCATGTGTGCAGAATTTTGTAACCTTTCCATCTGCAGAGTCTACACCAAAAGCTTGAGATCATCACATAAACAGCTCTTATTATGGGACTCTCTTGAACCTGTTTTTGAAGCCGTCCCAGCAGATAATTGGTGAACTGGTCCGTTTTTTTTTTTTTTTTCACAGCAGCACAGACATTTTCTCAAACTCCTCCTGAAATTAAAGAAGACAATCTCAGATTCCTTCTGGTTTCTAAATGTCAGGCAGTTTTAAAAGGCTTCGTTTGCATTAAACCCACAAACCCACAGAGCATCCATTCTTTTATTGGACACCAAGACTTTATGGGATAATCTTGTTTATCCCAGAAAGTAATTTAAGCAAAAAGTATCAAGAATTTTCCTGATTTTACCCCAAATGCCATTTCTCTATGTTATTCTGCATTGCAGTGCTCAAAGAGCACATGATCAAGATTCTTCTGAGATGAGACCCCTTTTTTCAGAAAAAAAGGCAGGTTTTGAAAATGCTAACTTTTTGTTCTTACAAACAATACTTTGGACTTTTGTCATAAGAAAATAAACAGCTTCTATAGTTTATCTCTACAGTAACTTTAGATGAAAACCACTTAACTGTAGGTGTGAGTGGCTCAGGACTGATCTGCAAGACGAAATAGCCGAAGCTCTTTCAGGTTCCACCGCCGTTCCACATCGAGTTCTCTGAACTTGTTTCTATCCTCTGGTGAAACTCAGCCATTGTCAAACGGCACTTTTGTGTTTGGAGAAAGATTTCAGACAGTGAAGAGAAAAGATATCTTCATCATCAAGACTTCAGCACGGATGGTTCAGAGAACAACTGGTGGAGGTGGCGGGCGAGGAGCTTGTACAAGACCAACTCAAAACGTTTTAAAGACATTAAAGATTTCTGCAGGAGAAAACATCTGGCTCATAATCCTCCTGTAATTGTAGGCTTTCTTTGTTTTCCTTTCCCCATAAGTTTTAATTCCTGCTAACTTTACTTTCACATTTTTATTGACATTTCCAGCTTTCACTTTTTCAACCAGAGGCAGATTCTTCAAACCATAGTTTTCCTACTTTGTTTAGTAAAAACAACAAAATCCTGTAACTTTTTGTAAAAAATCCTCTTTTGGTACTTACATTTGGATGCATGCTTTCAATGTGGGCATGTTCAATAAAGACCCACTACAATAAAATTTGTGTTTTTGGTGTTTTTAATGTGTTCTTGTAGTAGTTTTCTCATGGAGGACATGTATGAAAGAATTCAAAGGTGTATTCAGACTGGAAAAATCATTTGGTTCGGACCAAGTCTGTTTAATTTGGTCCGGATTAAGTCCTGAACCTTGCCTTTGGTCCAAAAACGTTTCCTTCTTTGAACTAAAGCTTGTAACAAAACCATGTGACTAAGGGTTGATGGCAAATTAGCTCAGGCTAACCTCTGCGCAAACAGTCCACAACTCAGAGGTGAATTTCTAATTAACTTCAGCAGCTCTGCAGAAAATATGTCTTATAAAACAAACACAGGTTGTTTGATTTTGGCTGAAAACAGCATTATCATAATTGAACGACCACTGAGAACAAATTTACAACACATCAAAATATAGTCTTTAACAGGTACTCACTGTAATGCAGGAGCCTTGAGGGTGGCATTCCTGCATGTTTTCTAACGTACCCTACTCTGGGATGTTCTAATTAGCTGGAGTCACCTGAACCAGGTAATCAGCCCCATGAGTAGGGCTTGGATATATGGAAATCATGGGGACACACTGGACCTGAAGTCCTGGAGTTGCCCATCCCTGTTAAGTGATGTTGACTGTCATTCTGCAATTTGGTTAAAACTGTTGAAAATTACCTTAATCTGTAATCTGTAATCTTAAACTGTAATCTTGAATTCTGTGGAAACTAAATCAAACATATTGGTGTTTTCACAGTGAAGAAGTATTATTAATCCTACCAGTGTACATTAATGATGTGCATATGCATGTTTATGTACATGTTTATGTACATATTATGAATGTATGTGCTTTATCTATTGGTCTATTTATATTATACTTTTTATATTATTTGTTTCTTTATTTTTAAACACACCAAAAGTGGAGTGTACGGAATTTTGTTGTATTTATACAATGACAAACAAGTTATTCTATTCTATTCTATTCTATTCTATTGTGTGTGGTTTTGCTCCCCAGGCTGCCAAAATACACAACAAAACACTGAGATGGTTTTTCTCTTAAAAAAATAAAGTTTTCCCAACATCATATCATTATAACATAATGTCATTATTAAAAACAAAAGTAAGGTAAAAGTCAACAAATTTGATAAGAAAGAAATGAGAAATAGTTCAGATTTGAAGAAGCAAACACGTGTGCTTCCGTGGGACTCAATGTGCCACCTTTCCTTCATGACAGGGGTGGGTGGCTGGAGCCCCCTGCTGAGGAATGATGCATCCCACACATTGTAAAGCAGAGCTGCTCCCACGCATGAAGTTGATGTCCCAGCCATGCAATGATGGCACTGAGAGCAATGTGACACACGGCGGAAGTACCAACAGGGAAGACATAGCTGTTTTTCCTCATGAATATTTTATGTGGGTTACAGGCTGAGACAGCAGGGGTAGGGGGTGGGGGTCATGCAGCCCACAACAGAAACAAATAGCGGCCTTGAGATGTGACTTGTTGTTTTACAGAATTCCACTGGGTAACGTTAAGTGCTGCACATCTGCAACACCAAAACCCACAGGAGAGTCACACTGTTTTGCTTCTTCCTCCGTTTCTGAGAATCAGGGAATGTTCCGAGGACAATTTAAGGAAAAGCAGCAACAAATCTGCATTTTAAGTGTCAGATATTCTCTAGTTTGATTTTATTTTTAATGACAAAATCATGTCAGCCTTTATAATTTGAGTTATGGTTCTCATCAAGACCTTGTTAACATCTTATGAAAATGCAAACAAGGCAAATGGAGAAAAATAAACATAAAAGATGTCATATATGAAGTTAAAGGGCCTATTCCATGCTTATCTGAAGCATTTCATAGTAAACGACAGCATAATCGTATATATGATCAAATATTATCTTTGGCACACAAAAGAACAAATTATTCATGAAATATGAGTTATTTTTGTGAACTTTTTTCCTGCTTGACACCTCGATCTCTGAGGCTCCACCTTTCTTTCCTTGTGGGTGCAGCCCATTTCATGACGTCATCCTAGACCTGGCCTTGGAAGCGTGTCTGCGTTTGTCCCACGAAAACAGACATCCACATTGTTGCAAAGATGGATGTGCATATTTCGTATCTGCCTTTAGTAGCCTGGACATTTATTCCAAAAATGTGGCAGCCCACGTTTATTAGAGACCGGCGTCTATTAGAGCCTGGCGTGTATACCATCACAGACAGAATGGCGATGGTTAATGGGTTCATTTTGTGGTGAAATTCAATCACAAATGCAAACAATACCAGATGAACATTTCAGGCCTCATTGAAATGATAAGAACATTGTATTCTGTTCTGATTAATCCAATCCATTTTCTAACCAATTTGTCACTTGCTAACTCTACCAGGTAATAGCTTGCCTTTTTTCCAATATTACTCATTTGCCTATTCATGCAAATTCCTCACCAGAATGTTCTTTGGTGTATGCCACCGCACGAAGTATAAAAGCTAAATAGAATGAATGTTTCTTGGCTATCGTTACACAACACAACCTCAAACTCACAACCTCCGAGTCCCAGGGCGGATACTCCTCCTCAAGACCACTGAGCTGGTACAAAAATTAACAAAACAAAACATAAATTAAAAGCAATCGGGTTAAGACACTAAAAAACAATAAAAATAAATAAATAAAATAAATGTCCACCTTATAAATGCTGAACAGCAAGAAGGTTCCTGGTTCAAGTCCATGATGGGGGACTTAAAACAGCGTCACCAATGGGGGACCTTTCTGTGTGGAGTTTCCATGTTCTCCCCGTGCATGCGTGAGTTTTCTCCGGGGACTCCGGCTTCGTCCCACCGTCTAAAAACATGCTTCATAGGTGAATTGGTCCCTCTAAATTGTCCCTAAGTGTGGATGTGGTTGTGCATGGGTGTGTGATTGTGGCCCCTGCGACAGACTGGCGACCAGTCCAGGGGTGTCCCCTGCCTTCACCCATGAGTAGCTGGGATAGGCTCCGGCAGCCCTGTGACCCTGAAAGGGACTAAACGGTATACAAAATGACTGAATGATGATGATGAATGAACATTATAAAGAAAACAAAGATATGCAAGCAACTGGCAGCAAAATTACCATAAAAGCTCTGAGGAAAAACTAAACGACAGCAAAGCCATTACAAAACAATGAGAAAATGCTACAGAAAAGACTGGAGCCAATGAGTAATCAGCACCAAACAATAAAGCTGCAGGAAATAACCACACAGAAGGAAAAGTGTCAGCCTTAAGTATGAAGCCGCCTCAAAGACCTCATGTTTGCTGAAGGACTGATCTGCCGTTTTATTCTTTCAATCCAAATCATTTTAAGGTGAGTCCAGGGGGGCTTTTAAAAGTCTTATCCCCAGAGTTTTTTCCTTAAAATTCTCTTAGTTTTTTTAAAACAGGAACTGCTTCCATTTACAGGAACAGAGAGCTCGAGAGTTCAAGATGGAGAAAACTAAATAATGTACAAATGACATTTGACGGATGCTGGAAAAACTCCTTTTTTTTTGGTAAATTCGCAAATTCAAGCAGACGCCTCTCCAGTTGATCTTACAGTCCAATCTTCCCTTTCTCATGAGCAAAACTTCAATTCCTTCACCTAGGGTAGCAATTCCATCCATAAAAGGAACAAACAGAACTGGTGATAAGAGGGCAGCCGTGCTGGAGGCCAGTATGCACTGGGAACATGTTCAACTGTGAACAAAGCTTCTGTTCCAGTTGCACAGACACCGGACAGCCTTAAGTAAGACTACCCAGACCCTGTACTCATGGAGCGCCTTCCAGAGGACACTTCTTGAATTAAAATAGTCACAAAACTTCTCCAAATTTACAAAACACAACTGAACTGGACGAACAAGCTCACATGAACCCTCCAGCTTCCTTAAGTTTATGAACACATTTTTGGATGAATATCAAGCAGTGGAATTGAAGAGTGTTGATGAGAGGCGCCCAACGCCAATTTGACTCACAAATCTTATCCGGTGGTGTGAAGATAGAGAGTCTAGAGCTGGTCCACTGTTCCACAACCAGGATGGAAACCGCAATTTTGTTCCTGTGCTGAGGTTTGAACTCTCCTCCTCAGGATTCTTAAGAGAAAACATGTTTTTATGGCTTCTTCCTCAACTTTTAAACAGATTTTTAATTTGACAAAAACTACTTTACTTTTGTTGTTCTTCATTGTGAGGCTCTGACACAGTTTTAATAAGGAAGATCTCTCTCCCTTCCAGGAACTTTGGGATTCTTTCCCTCTTTTTCTACATCTCTACATTCCACCCATCACTTTGCCTACAGTCTGACATAAATACATATGCAAAAGAAGAAATGTAAAAGAAGAAAATCTGTTTTTATCTTGAGATTTCTGAAGGATAGAATAATTTCACATCTGAAGGAGAGTTGATGGCGAACGTCAGAAAAAAAAGGAGAGGAATGTCATAAAACTAAGAGGAGGAATTGGGGGGGTAATAAATACTCCAACTTAATTTGTCCTCTGCCTCTCTGGACGTACTCCTCACACCTCCTTTCTGCTCCACCAGTCAGCATTCACAGCTATAAATCCTGGAGTGACATTTTGGGCAGCGAGTTTTACGTAAACATGGCCGTCTAAATGTCAATGCTGAAAGCAGACAAGCTTGACTTAGGAAAAGGGAGAGCAGAGCCTGTAATGTCACCACACTTAAACGCCCCCGCTGTCAGTCTTCCTGACATTTAAAAGATATATCCCTGAGTCGCCTCCTCACGGCGCAGCGGGTTAAAGTTAGCAGAGTCGGCTGGGAGGAGTTAATGATTTGAAAGGATTGAAGGATTAATGGCTGAAGTTTATCTCCTCGTTCAGGTAATTTTTCTTGATGAGACCAGTCAGTACTTCAGGGATCTGGTTTCATGGATATTTTTACAATCATATGACATTGTTGGGCATAACGCTCATTTCTACGGAACATTTGCTTGTTATCTCTTTATGGATCAGTAAAGCATTTCGTGAAATGAACAGAGAAGCATTCACAAGTCTTAGAAGCCGTCCTATAAAAAGGGAAACTGTTCCACAATTCAAGAAAAAAATCCATCCTATGCCAAGTGACGTTTCTTTTCACTCGAGGGCAATGATAGAGTTAAATGCTTTGTGTTTAAGAACACACTGACTCTGGGAGTCTTGGATTTAGATTCTTCACCAATAAAAACCTTGTATAAAATCAATCAGAATCTAAAAGCTACTAAATTTAACACGTTTCTTTTGTAGCTTATATGACCACCGACCAACAGTTTATGGACACAGTGACAAAACTCATTAAATCTGCTCAGGTTCACATTTAGCATCAGGTTGAGCAAACTAAGTGGCTAATAGTGAAATCCTCCTCCTCTGGGGTTAAATGCATAGCCAGCTGAATGCAGCATCCCAGAGGGCACAGCAAAGTGGTGATCCACCTGACCTGCCCACCCAAAGAGAGAAGATACAACTGAGAAGGTGCTGGTAAAAAAAATGATATAAATAATGAAACAAGAAAACATCCTGTTTCTAATTCTGCTTGGGGTCACAGGGCTATTGGAGGCTACATGCCACTATTTAGAAGGTGGGGTTCACCCTGGACATAAGGATTAATCAATAATATTTAAAATATATGAGCGTGTCTTGTGGGGTGGGAGGGTGGATGATACTTGATATTTGTGTAAAATCTGACGAACTAATAAGAAATGAAAACTTGAATGAATAAAAAGTCTCGAGCCCTTTCTTAAAAATGTCCATGAGCTAAAATGCTGAAAATCAGCCCCTCAGTCGGCAGGCTTTGGTCCTTACAATGGAAACGTTTCGCAAACCAAAAGGAAGAGGACCAAGCATAAAAACTTGGGGCACACCAGATTTAATTTCATGAACCCCAGTGAAGTGTGTGTCCAAGCTTCCCATAAAGATTCTCTCCATGGGAATTGAATCGCTTGAAAACAATTTTTTTAAATGTTTTTTTTTTTTTTTGCTAAATGTTGGACACTAGCCTGTAGTTATTTAAAACCTAAGGGTCTAAATTATATTTCTTCAATAATACCACACCACAGCAGTTTTAAAGGCTGCAAGAAAAATACAGCCTCAAGTTTCTACCTGTAAAGTTGGAGACCGGGCTGCTGGATCAGATGGACTTAAACAATAGATCTCTGATGCAGTAATTTTTCCTAGTATCAGTCTGATACCCATAGTAAACATCAGATCTATCCCTGATAGAAACCAACATGACCATAGTCATTACATTTCAAAAGCAAGAGGACGGCTTGGTGCTCATGCCTTGGTCACAACCACCCTTTGGATGGACATGGGCTGTCTGTGGGCAAAAAATAAGCAACTCTGTACAGGGGACACTGGTGGCCCGCATAACATTTGAAGATTGTAGACCACTTAGTGAGTCTGTAGGGTGGAAATGTTTGAGCACAATTTTTAAAGGGCATATTTTTTTAGCGATCGACAGGTCAGAGGAACAACACATAAGGGGAAGTAAGGGGAATGAAACTAAGTAGCTTTGAAACATTAGATAAAGTAATTCAAGAAAATTGTACACTATTCCCTTTGATGAATAGTAATAATGAAGAAGAAACTTTTTCTTCTTGAAAACATAAAAAACATTTCTAGCAAACAGAAAACTGATGGAAATAATAAAAAATGCAAATGAATTAAAATATGTTCTTATAACTTAAATAAGTAGTGGCTGGATGGCTCAGATGGTTGCATGTCGGTTTGACACCTGGGAAACCAGGGTTCATTTTCCCAGGGGTGTGATAAGCTTCATGTAGTGTGGGTCCCTGGGCAAGACCCTCCACGCTAATGCCTAACTATGTAGTCATAGGGGGCCTGAGTCTGGGTCTCTCTGTGCCGGTCCCCAGCTATTTCTGATGCAGAGTTGTGTCAGAAAGGGCATCTGACGTAAAACTCTCTGCCAAACCAAGTATGCAGAGCGGTGAAAGCTGATTCGCTCTAGCAACCCCTGATGGGGTTACCTAACAATCTGATAAAGGGCAAAACTCAACAGCGAGATTCTGTTGAGTTGTGTCCTTTTTTTTACATTATTGGAGCAGTAAATCTACAAGTGAATACACTTTTCTTTAGTTTTCTTTGAAAGACATGAAGTTATGAATCAGTTTATTTCTACAGAGGCAGACAACCAAAGTAGGGCAGGAGCCCAGGAGAGGAAGCAGCTCCTCCCAGTAAGAGAAGCTAATTTGCTGCAGCTAATTTGTATTAGCTTGGTCAGAGCTGTACCAACTTGAAGCGAGACTGAGCTGAGTGATTGGTTCTTGCCAAATCCAGCTCAAAGGGGGCTGAGCTATGGACCTGCTGAGTATGTTGCTTGTGCCACGATTCATTCAGGAACGAGGTCTAGCTATGAGCTACCGAGTTATTCGTTCATACTATGAGAACTCACTCATACCTCCCAAGAAGGGAGGGGGTGAGTAACTCTGTCATGACGTCAGCATAGCAATGCTACTGTAGTGATACTCTTGTGTTCTCAAGAGTGGAAAAAAGAGTGACGTTAAATGGATAAAAGATGGATATTTTCTACAATTGCTAATTGTGGAAGGGAACAAAACAGTTAATGAGTGAATTAATGACTCGAGCATCACTATGGCCGACAATTTGAAGCCACTTATGAACAGAAACTGCAAATATGTGGAACTTCACAATAGAAGGCTTCATTTTCTGGTTTTAGATGGAAAGCAATTAGGAGGTGTGACCAGAATAAATAAACCAAAAAGTATCAGATTTCATTATTCCTGCAGTGTAGGGGAGTTAGTTAAAGTCAGTAAATGTTTAATAAAAAATGCTTTGATATAATTCAGTCTCCCACCTGAAAATGTGGCTGATTTTTGGTTAAATCAGGACCCATCTGTGGGGAACAAACTTTTCCAGAACAGAGGGAACCAAACCTGTGTGGAGACTGGTCAGAGATTGGCCCATAACAGCAGAATTCCGGTGAAAGCATTGAGAATCTGCTTGCCCTGAGAGCCTTTCTCGAGGTAGTTTGTGGAAAACATTTTCAAATCCTGCCTTCAGTGATTATTTTAGGTAAAGAAACGTTGCATGCTCCTGAGAGGGGTCTTTTGTTTCATGGTCGGTAAAGGTTAATCAAGGAGCTTTTAGTTTCCATCACATTCATCACCGTAATGGATCTTTTTGCTTGAGTCCTACATTTTTTTAGCACACATATAAGTCAGATTCAAATTTCTCCATTTCCTTACAGGCCATTGCTATAATTCTTCTCTGAGTTTGTTACGTTTAGCTTTCATTGGTTTTTTATTCTTCTAAATGCATCTTTTCTGCACCCCACACTTGTTCATTTTCTTGGAAAGAAAAGATTTATTGTTAGAGAATTTTTTTTATTGATTTTGGGTAAATGCATGGTATGAAAAGAGTGCAGTCTAAGAATACATTTCCTGCCTCCCGAGTACAGACTCATACAAAGGTTAAAGCTGGTGCAAAGAAAAGCTCTGTCTTAAACTTTCTGAACTAAGTGGGAGGTAAATGAACTGCAGCATGAGGATATTGTCACAATCTGAGAGGAACTTTGAAATCCTGGATGGTGTAGGTTTGTCGGAACTTGCGTTGTGGGACATGAACATACACGACACAGCGTTTTAGAAGTGTTCATGTTCTTGTGAGTGCACTGCTGTCAGCCTGAAAAAAGCAGCACTTTAGGTTGTGTTGTCACTGTGTGTCTAACCTTTACTTGTAAATGAATTTGTTATGTCTTTCCCTCTGGGACAAAAAGAGGAACTTTGTGACCTTTGCATAAAAGTCCTCCTCATCTTCTTCTTTTTTTAAACTTGTCCAGCAGCTGAGCAAACAGATCAGAGTGGAAGGTCTTTCGTGTTGGACAGATTTTACTGTTACAATCGGGGGTTATAAATCTTCTGACACACGACGTGTATATTTGTATAAACCCCTTTTTGTATTTGAGGCTGAACTTAATTTTAAATCCTTATAATTGCATACATTTCTTGTAGACCAGACAGAAAAAAGAGGGGAGAGGGTGGGGGATAACGGTACAAAAGAAAGAAAAATAAGGTTGTTGCAGAAGTTGAAGGATGATTTAAAAATAGGATATACAATCCTATTTTTACGCAGATACACAATCAACCCAGTTTTCATGGGGTTGTGCCACCTTTTGTGAGGCAGAACTCAGTGCCGCTTCACCTTGCAGCCTAAATGCTGAACTTGAACAGGAAATACACAAAATGCAACAAATCTGAGTATAACAATGATAAGAATAATTAGAATCACACATATAAGTTACTTTTAGAGATCATATAAGTGGGTATTTATTCATTTTAATTTTGGTATACATCTAACTTCACTAACAAATTTGTTATTTTTCTTCAAAAGAGATGATTCCTGATGGAATCATTTACTGTATAAGAGAACTGGACTGAGCGACCCCTCCCCCTCACATTCCAAGCAGGAAGTACCCGCCGGCTCCAAGAAGCTAAAATCCCATAGACTTCTATTCAGAAATAAGCAGTTATTACTCAGTCATTGTGTTTGTCGCAATAGCATTCTTGCTCTGAGACTTTTTTTAAAACATGTTCCTGATAATCCTCATTATTTTCAAGGTTTTTTTTCTGTTGTGCAAGTTATTCACGTTATTAACTGACCAATCAGATGTCTCAGTGTAGTACGAGTTTGAAACACTTTGACAGATTCTCCTGAGCCTGCTTTTAAATGGTAGGGGATGTGTTCTTCCAACAGGCTCAGTCCTGGTTGGCCAGAGGGGTTGCCATAGAAATAATGACCCAGAACAACTCAGACCAATCACTGTTTACAAATGCTTTCTGGTCCTAACATGGCAACGATCATATCAAAGCAAAATGGCGAGTGAATTGAGTTTATTTGGAGATGAAGACAGAAGCAAGTCAAATTCTATGGGTGATGTCATACTTACTCGATTAGATCCTATACATAGTCAATGCTTGGAACAAAACATATGTGAATTTATGGAAGTAAAGGCAGACTAGGACTATGAAGATAAATAAAAAGTCAGCTCCAGTATGCAGACAGGGGGATCTGAGGTCAGGATGAAACGGGAGCTAGCTGGACCATTTAGGGATTTAGTGGTGGAGGTGTGAAATAAAGAAACCTTGGGCTAAAATAATAATAAAAAAACTGACAAAGGAAAGCTGTCTGAAATTGTTATAATTAGCGTTTTTCACCAAAGATTTCATAACGCTTGGAACTTCTTTCAGCATTAACTCTGGCTGAGCTGCAGTGCATTAAAACCACGATCATCCAGGGATAATTCACTGAATCTAAAAGTGAAATCATTTAAAATCATTTCACTCATAATCGTCTTCTTTGATCTTTAGTCTTTAATCTTTCTCACCACTTCATGTAGCTTGTATTGAATTCCAAGAGCATAACTGAGGAAGACGGCTGTGCTTCTCTTTCGAAAAATATCCACGTCCCGCTGCCCTCTGCCTTTCATCTTGCTCTCTCTGCATCATCCTCTCTCCTTCTCCTCCCCACTCCTGACCTTCAGGGCTGGCCGTGATCGTTGCCCTCCCGTGCTGGTGTGGGTCATGCTTCATGAAGGGTTGTGGGAAGCTGAATGGCTTGCTCGCTTGGCTGACCAGCAGGCCTCATTGTATCCTCCATTATCACGGCAGACTGCTGATCCCATTTTCTGCTGGTCTTTGCCTCCTCATCTCTATGTTTCTTGTTCATCCTCACACATCTTTACACCTCCTCGTCTGCTCCCACCTAAACCCCCCCTTTGAGTTCTTTCAGGTCTGATTGGAAGTATCTCATAATCAAACTTTGTTCTCCAAAATCTTATGTTATGCAGGAACAGAATAATCTTGATTTCATCATAATATAAACATATCAAGTTGGTTTCTTTGCCTCCTCTTTATAAACATGATGGCTTTGGATTGTTTGTACAGTATGTCTCCTGATGTGTTGTTTTATTTCTTCCTCATTTCTCACAAACTCAGCCTCTTTTTCAGAAGCATGTCATCCAGAGCTAAGATAAGATAAGATTCTCTAGAAGAAATGTTCCTCACAGAAAGGTCCTCTTCACTCCAGCAGGTCAGGTCACACAAAAAAAAAAAACGATGAAAAAGGAGAATACAAAACTCACAGCATATGAATTTGATGACAAACTCCAAGAAACCACTCAGAGAGCCAAGACCAGAGCAAACGAACTGGGACTATAGTGAGCTGAAACAGCAGTTTATATGCAGGGGTGAGACGAATGATAACTCATTACATGAACCTTCATTCATTCACAAATTCATTCAACATTAAATCTTAATGTCAAGCCACTCTTCAAAGTTTCTTATGAAAAAATCTTGTAGTAATGGAAAATAGGCTGTATCGAACTCAAGGCCTTGATGGTCGGCATCCTGCTGGTTTTCCAGAAATCCAACCTCATCTGGATCAGGTGGTTTAATAACGTGTAGGACACTGGCCCTCGAGGCCAGGATCTTGACAGCCCTGCTGGGCACATCAAATGTGGGTGTGAGCATTTTGGTGACACTTTTTGCAAACTTTACTGAGAATTTCTTTTTTTCCCAAAACAAAGTGTTTGTTTTTATTGTAGCATTACCCAGAATAAGAGGTCTGTGTATTAGAAGTGTGCCTTAACACTTGCTTTTGGTTTTACTATAAAATGCTTATAATATATGAAAATTTTGGTACTTTATAAACTTTATATTAAATAGAACTTTTCACCAGCTGTTCTTAAACCAGAGTGTTCTACCTGGCCAGTAACTCACTGAAAAATCAATCCAGGTTAAATAGATTCCTCCGCATTCTCTGGGTTGATGTCGTTGTGGCAAAGTTTTCTTGGTTTGTTCGTGTCATGTTTTGTTAGGTGTTCAGGTGATACTGTGTTTTCTGTTTCCTCCTGTCAGTGTCATCAAATTGTTAAAAGCCTGTTTCTTTTTCAGAGCTCTGCACATCTGTTTACTCTGCCCATGGTCTTCATTTGCTTCATTAGCTTGTTGCCATGGTCCTCTTTTGTTTCTTTGAGGTGTTTTCTATTTCTCAAATCAAAGTAAGTTTTTATTAGTTGTGTTTAAACTTGTTTATATACACCGAGACCATCTCAAAAATTGAAAATGAAATGAAAAACCAGGAACCACTTTGGTGTATTCCAGTGCTTTTAGTGGACAACAAGAAGTGGCGACACTCTCTTTCATGGAAGTCAAAACATAAAATGCAGAGAATCTTGAATGTAAATTTTGATCAATAAAAAAGAAATGTTTTCTATGCGTCAGAATATGAAATGAGAAAGAGGGAGCTCAGGTCAAGTCTATGAATAAATGTAGTCATACAACGACTGTGTACAAACAAATATTTTAAATGGGTGTACAAATACAGCATTGATTTTCATTTGATTTAAAACAGGAACTAGCAACAGTGTAACAAAAATGTAATTTTTTTCTGAAATGGAAAAACTAAGTGATGCTGTAATTAAATGAAATGTTCTGATCAAAAGAATGTTAAAATAAACATAAAAATAAAAACATTTGTTTACTTTGGTTACAGTTACTTTTGTTTAACTTGTTGAAACACACAGTACATAGAATATTCAAGACAAATTCAAAGTAAAATTCTTCTGTACTGTAAAAGATACGCAATGTAAGAAAACGTAACCAGACCATGCTAAAAAAAGACAAAACAACAAACAGTAGCGAGCATTATTCTAGTTCATTCTCTTTAGAAAAGACTCCAACAGATCTTAGGGTCCACTTTTCTTGCACTTGGGGCTTCAAAAGGCAAGAATAAACACATAACCTCAGATTATTTATGATACCTGTACTTTTAAATTCCTTTTATTACAATAATGCAAATGTCTGTCTTATGTTTAACATTAAAACCTAAATGATTATCAGTAGAATAAAAAAAGGAATTAAATGTTTCAAGTAAACTAATTCTTAATGATAAAGTTATCTGAGTGATGTTGATTTTAGTTACCACAACTATTTACATAAATAGAAATCTTGTTTGTTTTTTCATTAGTGATTCAATATTTGCATAAAGAGTTACAAAACTCACAGATTTCCTTCGTTGAACTCCAGATGTTTCTGATCAGCATCACTTTGAACAACAATAACTGTTTGGACAATGTTTCCCACAATTCATTGATTTGTAGTCAACCAGACAGCTTGCTGTCAGCACCAAATAGACCCTTTTCACTGGGATATCAGACAAAATGGCGACATAGCCGACATTGTGTAAAATGACATCCGGTTTAAGGGTTTAGACTGGAAAAGCTGACAGCTGAACACAGTTTAACACAATTTTATTTTATTAATAAAAGGTAACCTTACCAATTGTAACGGAAAATGTTACATTTAATTTTCAAATGTCCTACCTAACTGTATTTTATTCCCTCTCTTAGATCGTTCTACTAATTAAAATAAAGATTTGAATGATCCTCCAATATTTGAAGTTCTATTGAAAATGTCGACCTTTCATCTGAGCAGATTTTATTCCAACAGTTGATATTTTCCTGACGGTATTTGCACCCATTTTAAGTCCGACCGAGCAAAAACTGTTGGAAATTCATATTGGTCTCACGTAATACATAAGGCAAAGATCCACATTGCTGCATGTCTGCATGTATTTTATTGCACGAAGGATACATTTAGTGATGAAGTGTATTTTGCTATTTTACAGAGTATTTTAAGGGGCAATTGTAAAAACAGGACTGTTCGCCAAGTATATTAGTGTATTTCAAAGAGGAAAACAAATAAAATCAGGTAGAACTTTCATAACATAAATACTGTACAATTTTCTGTTACAATATTAAGGTTACCTTTTATTATGTACGTAAAATTGCTGTAAAACAGCGTTCAGTTCTCCGCTTTGCCAGTCTAAATCCACAAACCAGAAGTCACTTTACACACTTTGTCGCCATTTTGTCTGACGCCACGAGAAAAGGGTCTATTTCCAGCTGCCCTCATCTAAGTAGGTGCCCTGCACCCACTCCTTTCTCAGTTTTTTTATGATGAATGACATGTAGAGATGCAACAGATCACAAAACCCATGTTTTGGATTGTGTCACGGATTTAAAATCAAGGTTCGGATCGTCTTTTGGATCAGTAAAAGGAAAAAAAAAACAGATTTGTTGCTAAAGTACTGTCTGTTTGTAAAAAAGTTGCAAAAATAAATGTGTGCACTGACACATGCCATGTCTCAGTGAGTCTCATCTAAGAGCAGTAGATATTAGTGGAGTTCCTTAGATCGGTGACTGGCAAAAACTCTCTGGAGAACACGCACACACATGAAAAAAACACAGTTTTTTTAACTAGTTGATGTTTCTGGAATGTGTTAAGCAAAATTAATTTAACTGCTTGTCATTGGAAGTTTGCAGGTTTAATGTGTCGAAGTGTCTTTGGGCAAGACACTAAGCCCCACATTGCCTCTGGTGGATGGTTGGCGCCAGTGTTCGGCAGTGGAGCCGCCATCAGTGTTTGAATTTTTGAATGGGACTGTGACTGTGAAGCGCTTTGGGCCTTCAATGAAGGTAGAAAAGCGCCATGCAAGTATTTAAAGATATTCTCGTTCCTATGAATGCTTGTTTTCGTGCTTCTTTTTCTGGTCAGAACATTTGAGAAGCAGTTTAGAAGTTTCAAAGAAGCAGTTTCTTTGAAGTTTTCCTTATTTTTTCTCCCTGCAGAACTTTATTTATCAGTGGTCACTGCCATCAAACTGAGAATCATACAAACTAAAGTTTAAAAACTACATTAAATATTTTACAAGCTTGAAGATTGTTTGCTTTTTGTACCCCTTACCTAACTTCTCAATTTACGCTGAGATCAGCTCATAGCACAAGATTAAATGAGTGTAAGAAAAACACATAACTGTTCTGTTGTTTAGCATGAAACATAGAAATAAAATTTCTCATCCAGCTGAATTGTTTTAACCTCCCCATTAAGGGCTGAGCTGTGATGTGAGGGGAGAAACTCTGCAAGAGGACAGTTGTTGAAGCTAATTTAATGGAAAACATCTGGGAGTCACTATATGTTCCTGTGGTTTACTTCTCTGCAATTTTGTTTTAATCAGGAAAATACTCACTGTGCAGAATTATGGTTAAAACCTCAAATTATTCCCAACTGTAGGATAATGGAAGACTTTATCGGCTATCATTATCTCTTAAGCATTAACTCTGCCTGCAGATGTGGATTCTGAAATGATAAATAAATCTTAGCTCAATGGACTCTATGCACGGAGCTGTGTGACGTATTTCCTGTTTAAAAAAAGACCGCTCTTTTATTTCCTGTTGTGGCTAACTGTATGCATTTAGCAAATTTCTGTGTGCTATTCCTGGTATTGTCTAATTTTGGTGATTTCTTACATGGCCGATGTTATTAGGATGTATTTACGTTGCGACCAGCATAAATAGTGACGGAAATTCATGTTGGCCACATGTAATACGTGTAATAAAGACGCACATTGCTGCTTTGCCTGTATTTTAAGTGCGTCCAAGGTTGGATTTTGTTTTTGGTCGTACGTATTTAAAATTACACTTAAAGTCCCATTATCTGTCAGTCATCTAGGTGTGTGAATTATGTTCTCCGTATCCCCTGGCGGACTGGGGAGCTGCAGACATCCAAAAAGGCAAAATTTGCCTTCCTGAAACTCACAAAATGCTACCATGTTCTTTATGATCACATGACTTCTGGAGATGAAACGTAGCAACATTAGAACATTTAAAACAAATTCAACTGAACTTTGAACATTTAACTAAACTTGGACTTTCAGACTGCTGGTTCTACTCTCAGCTGATGAGGAGCCTCTGGCTTCTTCTTAGAGCAGCAGCAGCGTGGTCTGACCGTCACCTCGCCAGTCAAACTTCTTTACCTCACACTGAAAATGACTGACAGAAATGTAGAAACGCTCTGCTGGGGAGGAATGAAAACACAACTAACAAGCCATGAAGATACAGACGGCGGTCATCAGATACGTACTTCATGCTAGTTAGCATTAGCTCAAATGAAAGTGACTATTCACACTTATTTTTTTTTATTCAACCAGTGCTGATATTTTTATATATATATATATATTTTGGCCGCATGGACCCAGAGAAAACGGTAAGGATTACGGTTACAGTTAATATGCAGCTGTGTCTGCCAATCACTGCACTCCGTGCTCTGGGTGAGTGACAGCTAACGGGACGGCAATGCAGGATGACACATACAATTTAAATCCTTTTGCTTTTTATTTTGGGTTGTTTTGCTAGAAAGATGAACAATGCGATTAACATCATTTATAGTGTGGGTAGCTCCAAAATACATAATGTTAAGTCCAAATACTCCACTATTGTTATGTAAGCAACGAAATGATTGAGCGGTCAAGGGCCGATCGTGGAAGTAGGTTGTGCATAGAGTCCATTGTTTGATTTGAAGTCCACCTCAGCTCAAACTATCTATGTGACCTTCAATGGAACCAGGGTACCTTCAGAGTCCCTCTGCAGCTTTCTCAGGGTGATTTTAGCTCTCTTTACTGAGTGCAAACACACTGTGGATGGAGCTGCTGCCATGACATCACCCACAGATCATGGTTGTTTGTAAGTATCACATTCGCCATTTGTGCATCATTAACTAGGAGCATTTTGGAGCCAAAACGGGACCAGACTTGGACCAGAATGTGGAATTTAAGGGCGATCTATAAAGGTTGGTTGTAAAAAGTGACACATGTTCACAGAGAACACAGTTACAAGGTCAATAAATTATCTCTAAAAACACAGACCACACAGATCAGAAGAACAGAATCTGGTTAAACGCAGTTTAATGAGAAATATACTGGAACAATTTAAGCACTCTAGATGCCATATGAGGATTTAATGTCTTTTCAACCCAACTTTGTGGGAAGCAAACATGGTCTGAAGATGTGACTATTGCAGCATATTTAATATCAGCAGTACTATAGTACTATAGTTACAGATGTAGCAATCAATCCCACACCATAACCAAGCCCCAGATATGTTTAATTATTATTTTTTTGCTGTTACATTTGGTCAGTTTTTGAAATACTTTCAAGTAGGATGTTGTTGTTCACCTTTTGGGATATTCCTTCAGGGGATCGCCACAGCAAATCAGCTCTCACTGATCTGCACAAAGAGCTTTACTGAATGCTGAATGCCCCTCCTGACACAACCCTGTACTTTTTCCAGACTGGGGAGCGGCACAGACTTGGGTCTTTTGTGGCTACATAGTTAGGCAGCAGCATGAAGGGTCTTGCCAAAGGATCCACACTGGATGAAGCTCATTGCACTCCCTGGGAAACAAACCCTGGTTTCCTATGCACCAGTCCTACACACATCCAACTGAACCATCCAGCCATGAAATATTATTATTTTATTCATATTTTTTCTGCTTTTGATATCTTTTTTTCATGCAGGGTCTCCAGTTAATTCAAAGGGAAATGCATTCTAAGGTGAGTCTTTAGCATATGTGATGACCAGGGTGGATTATTGAATTACTTTGGTTTATTTTAAGTTCCACATTTACTTCAATCTATCTATCAATCTTAAATCTAATAAAACAAAACTTAATTAAATGTTGCTTTATCTATATTTCTCTCTAAAACCGGCTTGGTTTCCGAAATCTGTTCATACATAGCTGTTTAAACACAACACAGATGGAACTTTCATTTTTAAACGGATCATTTTTACAATAAGAAAAAAGGGGGCAATTGCTTCACCAAAAAGTACAAAATTTGGCTTTACTTTGTTTTCCTAAATAGATTCTTGGGTTTGGTGGAGTGATGATGCATTTCTTTGGTGTGAATCAGTGCTCTAGCACAGCTTTGGAGATGACATCTGAGGTCTCGCTGCTGGGATATAGAATGTGGCTGTTCCAGGAAATTTTTCCAAACTCGGATATAAATCCAAACAATAAGGAGGAGATCCCACACATCATGTACCTTCATCATTTGCATGTGGGGGTTTTGGAATGACAAACACATCTCTTGTTTGAGGTGAAGTAGCTCTAAGGATTCCCTGTTTTGAGGTTTTTTTTTTTAGATTTGCTGTATTTTTGGATGTTAATTTACCACAGGGTAGACATTAATTGTCTTTGTTTGCTATACTTGTAGCTTGTCCCAGTCTTTTTCCGTCTCCCGTGTGTGTCTGATCAACCACTATATGTGTTTCCTTGCGTTTCCAATTAGTTTGGTCAGTTCTGTTCAATTGGTTAAGTTGCCCTTTGCTAAACTTAAAGCTTCAGTTAGTTTTATCACCTCTTTTAACGCCCGCTTTGTTCTTCTGGACATTTTTTGGAAAGTATTAATTTTTGATATAAATCTTGCTGTCCTTGCCTTATCCTTCTCGGTCCACCACAGTGATAAAAGGTCCAGACTTATTGTTTTAAATACATTTTATTTTCAAATGGCAGTCAGAGAAAAGTAAAAGAAGGCAGTACAGCAAAACCAAATCCCACCCAGGGAAGAAAACTCAAAGCTGACACAGACAGAAGGCATGATGAGATATATACAACAGCAGACATCATTTTGGTGTTGTTATGGCGTTTTGTTTGTTTGTTTGTTTGTTTGTTTTGTTTTACATGAGGTCAGAACTAATAAGAAAATAAGGATTTAACTTGACGGACAGAGAAGGTTCTAAAAGTCAGCTAAGGCACACAGAGCCTCCCTGGATCAAAGGGGGAACATCAGTCAGAGAAGTTTGTGCAATAGTTGCTCAAAAATACATTCCAGCAAGAACAGCAATGATCTGATTTTCTCTGAAACATGAGGCGCTTGCTGTCCCAAACACAAAGTCAGGTGATGCACTCAGACAAACACAACTGGGTCACTCTGTCCGCCCGATAATAATTCATTTTAGCACATCTGGATTTACATGAACACTACCTCTTTAAACAATGATTGTTACAAAATACATATGTACATCCTCTCCTTCTGTTAACCATTTTGTTACAAAATAGGACTTTCACATTTAGTTACATGTAATTAATTCACCTTTGTTCTTCAAATCAGTCATGAAGCATTTTATATAATACGTGTGCTGTGCAGTAAGTGTTCTACAAGGGGAGGGGGCAGCAGGAGCCTTCCGGTGGAAAATCAAGCTGCTCTTTACAGTTGAAGTCCAGAAAGAGTGGAGCGATTGCAGTTATGAAGCCATGGCTGACAGAAGGTGAACTTGACGTTAATGAACTGTAATGTCTCTTCATTAGCTTGTGCAGAAACAATCATCTGGCTCATGTGGTGACTAAGCAAAGCTGACAATCACAGATTGAAAACCTAATTGCCTTCAGATGAAACTTGTTTCAAGGTAAGACAAATATGTAAGAGCCAACCGCTTGTTCAGGATGTGCCGTGCTGCCCCGAGTCCAATTAACCTGTCTCCAATGTACAGACATTGTCTTAATGGGTGTCAAAACGTAAGTAGGGTTGACAAGGTGCAACAGACCCGATCACGTCAGTTACTCAAGATACAGTATAATATTCACTTCAAATTTATCATCACAGCATGAACACCACGACCACTCAGCCAGCTCCAGACGAACAGGAAAGGCCCAGAGAGCGGCTCCTGCTCCGCTCCAGAGTGTTTGCGCGTGAGGCCTTTCAGGTTCCTCGCCGCTCGGAGAAGCTCTTTCCCCATGCAGCGCACCCCGCAGGAAACCAGGACAAGAGATCTATTCAGACGGGACAACACTGACTAACACACAGGTGCAAGCCATAAAAAGGTACAGTTAGGGGTGTGGGCCTTTTTAAATAAAGGCGGCTTTCTTTACAAAAAAGTCTGTATCATGCTGCCAAAGCAGCGTTGCAGTTATTTAGTCACTGACTAAAAATATCAGTATTAATATAAACTTATAAATAAATACCGACCCATGGACTCAACTCCCCCATTCATTCAGTTTTTTACACTCCCTAAATCATTATGTACAACATCAAGCCAAATATCAGGAGTGACAAAAGGAAAAGTTTGCGGTTGGTTTGTTCTTTAATTTTTCAAGTTTTAGGCAAGTCCAAGTTAGGAGTAGACATCAGCTCTGCTGCATGTTACTACATCTCATCTGGGTGTTTCGGAATAACCGTCATGGCATCTGAAGCAGGTCAGCAACGACAAAAGAGGCTTTCAACAGCAAGACGTCTGCATAGAAAACCTCTAAAAATCCATTTCTACTAGTATGGGTTTCTGTTAGAAGTATCTGTGTGCAAACGAAAGCAGAGCACGACAACCTTTCCCAGCCTGATGTCACACACGTTCAGAATTTAAGTTAGTTTTACATCTAGATGCAGTTGTTTAAATTGTTGAAAACATAAATTGCACTGGTTTTGGGGCTGGATTTACTGTAGATATTTGGACATTTTTCTTATGTTGTCATAAATCTTCAGGAGGCACTTTTCGCTTGACAGCCTTTACGGGCCGTGTGCAGCAGAAACTCGTCTGCAAGCGGAGTCAACGGTCCGGACCCCCACCCCCCCGAGCTCTGCGCTGGCCATTAAAAGCTGACTACATCACTCATTCAGCAGCAGAATAGAAGCTGGAAAATCTGCAGTGCTTGATCACAGTAAAACTCAGTCATGAGAGGAAAAATAAATAAACTGAGAAACTAGCAAAGCCAGCAAGTACTTCTTAAAAGAAGGACCCACAAAACGGTCTGTCCAATACCCCCCCCGTTTTAAACAAACACTTTTTTAGAGGAAAAACACTCGTCCCTCCCCCATATGACAGAAATCCCTCCTTTCAGTTTAAATAAACAGTGCCTTGACCTCCGATCCAGCTGGAGGCCTCTCTGCTACCTGATGCGCCCGTCAGCTCGGGGCTCTCCCAGCTGGGATTTGGGGTCTGGGCTTAAGGAGCTCCACGGGCTCTTGGAGCAGGCCTGCATGACGGGACAGGCTGTGGGGCCGACGGCGCACACGTCAGCCGCTTCCCACAGCTCGCCCACAAGGCTGTCTGTCCAGCGCTCGAGCTCCAGGCCGGTGAGGGCCGCGTTCCGTTGGGCCTGCTCCACATAAGCCAGGCTGACCGGGATGTTGAGCACCGGGTTCAGGCCGTGGAAACTCTGCTCCATGTAGCTGTTCTTTACCGGTCCGTTGTGTAACTTCAAAGTGTCCTCTGCAGAAAAAAACATGCCGGCGAATTAGTGGTCAGGACAGAAAAATATGACAGATCCATCAGAATGTAAAATCACTGGACACAAGAAGCTCCCTTATAACCTAAAGTTGAACTAATCTCCATGATCCCCCTTTTAATGTGGTGTATCAGGTCACTGCAATGCCAGATTTCTGAAAACAACCATTAAAGAAGTGTCCTCATTCTGTCCTCCCATGATGGTGAAGCAGACTGTGATCACAGACACAGCCTCTCCTTAAAGCACCCTGAGCTCCAGCGAAGCTTTAAATTCCTCAATGCTCCGCTAACTGGGACGGGAGCCATCCCTCCTGAGTGTGGCGGAGCAACACAAGCTCGCTCCATCTCAGATGTCTGCAGACATCAGCACTTTTCACAAACTGGTGGCAGAATGACGCAGTCCTCCGTCCAGCCAGTGCTCTGGAACCAGCCTGTGGATGAGGTCACGCTCGTCTGTACAAACCCCCACTCACGGATATGTCTGCATGCGTGCGTGTGCACGTGTCTGCTGCCGCCACATCATAAAGTTTTACAGGCGTTGCATGCAGCAGGGAAGCCTGGTGCCAGAGGCAGAGGTGGGTGGAGGCGGTTGGAAGAAAGTGCCGAGGCCAGAACTCATTAAGACGAGCACACGCACCATCATCACTTTACTCTGTGGTTGCTTTCCTAATGATGTGCCATTAAAAACAACAATCTATAATCCCAATAGTGACAATAACATAAATTCTTACATTAATCTCATTTTGATTGGTGTGTAAACTATAAATTTGGATGATGATTCATTTAGACATTACAATTACATTCAGACTTACTCCAAAGAAAATTGTGTTTTTTGTGTTTTTAACAAGTTCTTTATAGCATTTTTCTCATGATGGAAGAGATATATAAAATAATTTAGGATTAAAACTGCGTTTCTGATTATTTCCGTCTTTAAATCAGAGGAGATAAAAACTGCTGTTTGAAAAAGCTCAAATTTGTGACACAGCAACTGAAAGGGGCGAGCCAAAGTCTCCCTGCTCCGCTCCAATTCTGATGCATCCACTTTTAGGCAATTAGATCAATAAAATCTTTGTTTCCCTCATCTGAACTGCTATCCGGTTCAAAGCTGTACAGCTGGATAGCTCTGCTAATGCTTGCCGTTCTTGTTGTATTGCTAATGTTAGCATGGGTTTGTGAGGAGCTGTAAGCTAGTGTTTCTCTACCACCTGCAGATGGTAGAGAAAAAGGACAAAAAAATCACCGGAACAAAAGCTAATAAACATAACTAAGTTTACACAAACATTTACTCTCCATGTGGTGACCAACTCTCTAACTTGTACTTGGAAAAGAGGAAAAAATACTTGGGATTGGAGAGTGTTAATTTGGACTCTTCAAAATAAAAGTCTACCACGATAGGCTCATTTTACTATCGTGATTTCAGTAGCTATCGTTTTATCGCTCAGCCCTGCTCAGAGAGTTTATTAAGTCGAAAGAAAGGTTATTTTCAGACATGGCTGCATGTCCATTTTCAACACTTTCAGAGAAAACTAGCTGGTTATGGATCGCAGCAGCGTAGTGTCGCTCCTTATCCATGCTGGGTGACTGATTTAATTGTGTTATTGTTTATGGAGGGCCAAGTTCACTGTTGTTCAACGCTCTGCTTAGTATGTATGAGCTGCTTGCAGGGTTATTAAGGGTGACTTGATGACAAATATCCAGGGCCTACAGAGGCACAGAGGCTTGATTAGAAAAGTCATCACTGCAAATGCGAGGCTGTGTACATGTGTGTGTGTTAGCATTCGTTTTAACACACCTATATAGGCAATCGATACTCAACACAATATGATGCTGTTCACGAGGAAACAAAGCACTTAATATTAGAGCTGCATTTTAGGGGTAAAGCTCAGTTTTTGAAAGAGGTACAGCCTCCTGCATTCTTTGTTTTACTATGTTTTTACTGTATAGAACAGACTTATCTATAGACAGGAGAACTGGAGAGAACGGAAACCATATAAAAGGAATAAATGACATGCTTTACAAACAGGACCACAAACTGACAATACCTTGATCTGGATCAAGCTAAAATTCACCTAAAAGCTAGAAAAACACTAGTTTATAAGAGCCCTTTTGGCTAGAAATGGGCTGTCTGAGGGCAAAAATCGACAAACCTGCATGGGGCACACTAGTGCAAAATACAGTTCATAGCTCTTAAGTTTACATACACTCATGATCACAATCATGAATTCTACGCTATTTTTCTGAGATTAGGAATGATAACACAAACACTTTTCGACTCATGGTTAGTGGTTGGATTAAGTCAATTATTGCTAAACAACAGTGTTAATACTTCTTAAATTATAACGACAATAGCAACTTCTCAAATGACCCTGTTCAAAAGTTTACATACCCCAGTTCTCAACACCTTGAGAGCTTGAAGTCTCTTGTGGTCATTGTGGATGAGGTTCTTTATTTTCCCTAATGGTTAAGCAGCCCATTATTCTTGGCAGAAAACCTCAAGATCCTTTAAACTCTTGGGTTGTATTGCTTGAACTTCCCATTTGAGATCTCCCCAAAATGGCTTAATAATATTGAGACAGTCACTCCACAACCTTCACTTTGTTTTTTTGCAACCCATGGTAGATTTTTTTCTGACCGTGGTTTCATTAGAACCCCTCACTTTCCACTTCTAGATCAAAATTTGAACACTGCTGACTGGCATTCTCAGTTCCTTGAATTTCTTCTAATATCCATTTTCTGTTTAATACAGTTTAGTTACCTTTTCCCGTAGATTTTTTTTTCTTGCCAGCTTTATAGCTTTCCCCATTACTCAGGATTCAGAAATGTCATTGCAGCACTGAATAAAAGTTGCAAGGGTCTGTTAGGAGCCCAGAAACTCCAAGACATTTTGTGCACACACATTGATTATAGCTAAATGAGTCACAGGTGAGAATGGCTACCTTTTTGCTGTCATTCAAACCCTTTTTGTATCAGCTTAAGTGCATGTTTTCAGAACAAAGTAATCAGGGAATGTAAACTTTTGAACAGGGTCCTTTGGGAAGTTTCTATTGTCATTATGATTTGAAAAAGGTAAAAATAATTTTTGACACTAAATAGCTTCACCCAACCACTAAGAGCGGAAAAATGTTTTGTGTTATCATTCATATTCTATGAAAAATGACCAAAATACCATCTCTAAGTAGGCAGCAGCTGCAGAAGCAAACTCCATGAAGCGGTGACTTTTTTGGGGCATTTTTCTGTTTTTAAACTACGTCTGAAAGATTATCTTGGGTCAAAGGAGCCAAAGTCAGCAGAAACTAAACCGGAAGCATGACTGTATCCTTGATAAAAGTATCAAGCAACAATAACATAGGAAAAAAAAATTAAAAAGGGAAGCTCTACATCACTAAATGACATGTTCTTTTAGGAAATGGAAACTCATTCACTTCATGTAAACCACAGTTGTAGGAAAATGCATAAACTTTTGGGATGAATCTAAAGCATTATTATTGTGGGTGAGCATCTGTAGCAGAGGAAAATTGGATTCATTGGTTATTGTGAATGCTATAACAACCTGTTGGAGGGATTTTAGGTAAGCACTCAGTACATGCACATTTCTTACCTCGACGTATGGGCTGGTGCTTGTTGTAGGCCAGAGGGGCAATCAGGAACCGGATTTCAGCCACAGGGCTCCAGCGGTGCAGGATGCGGAGACTCCACACCCCGGGCCGCAGGGGCTGGTTGAGTGGCGGGCGGTAGTGGGTGAACTCTGCACTTGAGTCGATCAGGATGTCATACGTGGCTGCAATGACATTGGTTGGATCGATCCACACAACCGTGACTGTGACGTTGGCCCCTTTATTCCACCTCTGCATGCCCACCGTCTCATCCATTGGACCCATAAGGCCACCGATATTTCTGAACATCCGTTCTTTGGCATCCCACTCTGTGCCAACCTAATGGAGGACAGCAAAAAAGAGGAGAGTGAGGGACCAGACGAGTGGCAATGACAGACAAACCTGCCCATTTTGTAGACACATGTTTTAAATTCACCCCTGCAACTCAATATGAACCGCAGCAGTCAATAAAATGCAACTCAGAGCTTAAACTCAAGCTTAAGCAATAAGATAACCCATATCTGCACGACATAGCTTCTCTTAATATGCATTTTCATTCAACTCCATTACACTCCAGTTTATCCCTCAGCACAGGCACGATCTAGAATAAAATGCAGAAAGAAGCCAACTGTGGCTCCACCACTTGATCCAGATGCTGCAAAGCCAAAAAAAATAACTTTAGTTTATAGTGACGATGCAAATTATGCACAGTGGAATCCAGCGTGAGACATACTTGTCAGAAACAGTGACCAGACTGGAGACAATTACAATCTGACCCCAGTAAAGTCAGCTGCTGCAGATGAGGACACATCACAGCTGTTTTGACAGTTGAAAGGACAGGAAAGAGCTCTATAGACAAGCATTCAGTGCCCTCATTAAAGAGGGAGGAAGCGGTACTCTGCAAGTATTTTGGTAAAATAGGTGGGAATCAAAATGTTAGAGACACAAACACAGTAAATTATTTCTTTGACTTAGGAGATGTCTGAAGGCTTTTGAATTGATGCTGAATGACTTACTTTCATTTTTTTTAAATAGTCACACTAGTTTGCATGTTCTTGCAATTTAACAAACCATCTGACAAAAATAAGAAGAGAGGAAGAAAAATAGACTGACATCGGTGAGGGCAAATGACTGCAAGCTAGTGTGTGGGACAAGATCCATGAACCAGTCGAGACTGATGAGGACGGCAGAGTGATAGAGCAGGAGGCAGCAGACACACACATGCGCCGACAGTAGATGTCTGGGGTGTTGGCAGAAATGTGAGATGGATGGCTGCTTTTGGAAGCGCTCATCCTCACAATGGTGGCTGATTAACACAGCCTCACCCTGCTGGAAGATCAATGGCTGACTGGAACTGACTCAGGATCACATCCTCGGAGAACTCAGATTGCTCTGCATGGTATAAATAGACTTTGCTTACATAAATGAGCCATTCTGGACAATTTAACAGCTTTGTATTTAGGCCAGGATCTGGGAATCATAATGCCCACACATAATTGCTGCTTTGTTCTCAAAATACGGTAGAAGGTTCCAGCTCCATAAAGGTTTCTAGTTAAGTCATTTATCTCTTCTCTGAGTAAGATCGATACCAAGGTGAATAGAGTGGCCACCTTGGATGAGATGACAATGAGTAGCATTATGTGAAAATAAAATTACTCAAATACAAATGAAGTATTTATTCAAATAAGAATTATGTTTTCAAGTCACGGTTGTTCGGCCAGGGCTGCAGCTTTTGTTCAGGTGGAAGAGTGTCCACCCTGAGGCTAGAAGGTCGTGAGTTCAAATCCATGTCCGATTCATACCAAAAACTCTAAAAATGGGACTCCAGGCTAGACCAACCTCATTATGAGGTTGGATTAGGGGGTTAAGCCACCAAATGGTTCCTGAGTGAGGTTGTGTCTGCAGCTCACTACTTCCCCAAGGGTTAAGGAAATGCAAGGAACACATTTCACACACCTAGATGTGTGGCAACTAACAACCATTTGCCTTTTAGCAGTTGTTTCCCACCAACACTTCAGGTGTGTCTCAGTATTTGCTACTACAGCAATGCAGAAGAAGAAGTGTCAAACAAAACATGGAGGAGATCGTTCTTCTTCTGTGTGATGTTTTTCTCAATTGCATCGAGACAATTTTATTCTTATTTTTTTTGTTCCTTCTTCTTACTAATGGGGACTGCAAGTCATCATACTGCTACTACAGAGACACAAAGTACAGCTGAAAGTTTAGACACAACTTTTGCTATACAAGGTAAAAGCTCACCTTAAAAATGATGATACAATCTCAGACATGGAGACGAGTTAACCAATGCTTTTCAAACTAAATCAACTTGATCTCTCAACATGATCCTTGTCTTCTGTGGATTGTGAATGAGATATACGATCACTGTTTCCATGTAGGGATAAGGCTAAAAATGGTTGGTAGCTTCTCCCAAACGTGACGGGAGCATCTAGTCTATGAATACATTCCTGGAAAAGCATTGAGTATCTAATTTTGACGCACGCCAAATAAAAGGAGGACCTTCTCGCTTCATCGTGGGTACAGCCACAGTCTGGGTCATATCTGGCCATTGTTTGCTTTGTCCCAGGTGATATTTTGTTGTTTGTTCAGCAAGTGTGAAAGCCCACTTGTACTCTGGTTAGGACCAAGCAAGCAAACTCAGGTACTTTTGGAACAAGTTTCTTAGCACTTACAAATAAACACTGTGGCAGGTCACTTTCATCCAGACAGACTGCTTGCAGAAAGAGCAAAGAGTGGAAGTGAATCACAGGGATGGAAAGGAGTAGGAAGAAGGCACATAGAATGATTCACAACAAAGTTTGAAAATGACCTGCAGCCAAGCATCATGTAGTGACTGAGGGCTGTCAGGAATCAGGACTAACTTTCCTTTCTTTTCTTCTTCGTCAAACTTTGTTTTTGGCGACAACAACCTCCCATATATTTGAGGTGCATTTTTTTTAAGAGTTTTGTCAGCTTGAGTCGTCCTGCATCCTCAAAGCAAACCCACTAGACTGTACAGGTAAATCAACACTTTTAATTCACACTTTCTCTTGTGTGGAATGATGCTTCATTTTTCACATAGGTCAATCAGTGGCCGCTTTTGACAGTTAATGAAACAAAAACTCGTGATTCTGCGATCACAACACTTCCCACTATTTCAACCACTTCCTGTTCCTTATCTTGACACTGCAACTTCATCCAATCACCACAGCTTTACCACAACTTTGATCAATCATTCTCATTTGAAGAACTGTTCAACCACAAAACAAACATGGAGAATGATGAAAAAATGTGTTCGAAGTATGCTGTTTTTTGTGTGAATTTACCATGTGCGAGTTTAAGGAAATCTAGTATTCAGGTTCTTAAAGTGTAACGTGTGTTCATTTAATGTTGTCTGATAGAAAGGATGAGTTATTTCAAGTCTTTGTAATGTTTTTTTTTTTTAACACTTTTTAACTGAATCAGCTTGATAGAAGACTTCATGATCGGTTGGTAAAGATGTGTAAAAAATATTAAATACATAGTTTTTACTAATGTAAAACATTGAAAGGATTTTATAAACAGATGGAGATACAAGTGCTCAGTCCAACTGTTTTTTAAAGTAACAATTTGGATTCATATATAAGAAAAAACTGATAAAAACCTCAGTGTGCAAGCTTTTACATCTGTAGTGGAAATTTAACTTTGAATGATGAATATCATGTGGGTCATATTAGTGGAAAATGTATTAAGCATGCTGCTGTTATGCACTTGTTTACATTTTATTGTTGCATTTGCACAAACATGATAACATTTATATATATTTATAAATACCAGTTTAATATGGAATTAAATCAATGCTTAGTACTTTTATTTTGAGTTTACATGAAATTGCCCTGCAATAAACTGAAGTAAAATCTTAAAATTTCCTATCTGAAAATTGTTATTGACAAAATCAAAACTTTTAAGAAAATAGTTACACCTTGAGGCTGTTTGTGCTACAATCAAAAAATACCTCCAGGACCCTTTAGGGAGTCAATAGTTGTCCATCTTCTAGCATGACTTTAAATAATTTAACCTTTGTCTGACCTTCATTTATAATTCACCCTATGCTGGCAGGACTTGTTTTACCTCTGCTGCTAATTGTACTTCACTCTGTGGGAAACAGTGGTTTATTTAATGTTACCGTGAAGCTCTGCCCTGTTCCTTCTCTGACCTGCCCTTGCAAACCCTCTCTCCACGTCATGGCTGGCTGGCGCCTTAGCCTGACACTTCCAGTAAATAAGGTAGGTCTGTTTGATGGGATAGGGCAGGCGGTCCCACCCTCCATCTGGTCCTTTTTAAACCTGAAAGCAAGCATTAAGATCCCCATTAATGGCCTTTTTTTTGGAGGTCTAAGTGTGATACAAGTGTTTAGTGGCAGATGTAAACCATCAACATTCATGTTTTTTCTTCAATTATCCTTTTTTTACATTTGTAATAGTCGTGGCGACCTGTTCAGAGTGTACCCTGCCTTCGCCCAACAGTAACCTCGTTGACTAGTAGTCCCGTGACCCCACAATAGATTCAGCGTGTTCTGAAAATAGATGGATATTTATTTACCTAAATTTGGCAACTAGTTAAGGTTATCTGACAGTTTTCTTTAAATGATCAAATTATAGATTTGAAACACAGCTTTTAAGTTGGTGGAAAAGTATTAATATGACATTTCATTGTATCCTAATATAAGCTAGTACTAAATGTAAGTATTCTGGTAAAAAGTTGTTTTTTTTTATCTGTGTTTAAGTTTTTGCTTCCAACCCTGGTCTCCTACATACTGGATCCTTCACCACCTGTTCCTGACACTTGGTGAATGCAGCATCCACAAGAGGCCGGAACAAAATGTCAGCTCTGTGCATCTCATGAGCGTTTTTTGTATCTCAGCCACAAGCGGAAGCAGATTTTGGGCGACTGAGAAGGAGAGAGCTGTGATCGTTCCTGAGACAACAGCTGCTATAGGTGGGTATTTTGAAGCAACATTAGTTATTGCAGCTGAAGCTTCTGGCAGGCAAGCACCTAAAAAGAATCAATGCAGCGCATTTGGAAGCAAATGTTTTCAGATTTTTAATCTGTCAACCTGTGTGTAAGCCTTAACACGCTGAAGCTGGTAGCTGTCTTACCTCAGCTCATGACACACCGCGCCTTCCCTCGTGGCTAGTCAAACACACCAAAATAATTGATTCATTTTCTGATTAGTTGGGGCCTTTTACACCTTTTCCTTCTAAATCTGCTTTTATCAAACACAAGTCTTAAAAAATGACCATATTTGCTTAGGTGGAAAACTGTCTTTTGGGTGGGCTCAGGCTTTGCTATACTCCCTGTAGGCTGAACCTGTTGAAAACGATGTTTAATCCTTTTTTTGTTTGTTTGTTTAAAATGTTAACTCATTCTGACTTCTGCAACTTTTTTTTTTTTTTTGCATTATCACAATGCTTGTGGTTAAAGAGATGGTTCCCACGGTCACTTTGCAGGCATTTTTGCATTTCTGTCGACGTCAAAAGGGAGAAGCCCATCTGTTCTCTGTTTGCTTGTTTGTCTGTTTTCTTGCAATAACAACTTTTGTCTGTCTTATAACAGTTGTTCCAGGGATTTTTACGTTTTTCCGTCTTAAGAATGTCGTATTGCTGTGGCACTAACTTATTTCTGTACTGCCAGGGATTCCAGGGATTTTGTGTTTGTCCATTTCATTTTCTTGTTGCTGAAGTTACTGACCTCTGTGTCAATGAAAAAAAGCTTCCATGTTTTATTGTGTGTCTGTCTCTTGTCTGTCCACTCAGACCTCTATGGATTGTGGTAGATGGTCACTCATACAGTCTGGTTCTGCTGGAGGTTTCTTCCTATATACCCAATTGTATTACAACTGTTGTAATAATTGAACCTCTGTTTGAATTTTTTTTTTCCTCATGAAAACTTTAGTTTTAGTTTATTAAATAAACCTAACAACAAGCATTGGACAATTGAACTGTCAATGTTTTGAATATTCCTGTGACTCTGTGACGTATTTTTGACAGTTAGTTAACACGATCACTTTTGTATTCAAGTCATATTTTCAAACAGATATGTTAAACCTGAAACTAAATGCTGTATTCATATTTTTTCTGCAAAGTTGTGCACAAGGTATTGTTTTTGTGCACAGCGTTGTCTTTCTGAATACATTTCTTTTTGAAAGATTCCTTACCCCATAGAACCAAAATGAAATCAAATGAATCATTACAATAATAAAAAGCCAGTTAGATAAAAAAGATATCTACTTTCTTTTTTTTTTTTTAAACATCTTTCTGCTGCCAGAGAAAGTAATCAAGATGGGCCCCATAAAACAACAACATCTTGAGATGTTGCATTACAGTATACTTTATGGAGGATCATTTTCTACTAAATAATCTTTGTGGTTTCACGACTGCAGTGGGAATGCCGCGTGTTTGCGCAAATGTAACACAAAGTGACAGATATTATTTGACTAACTGTGAATACAACGAGATGACAACTCCCCAAGGTCTTTGCATCGATCAGTCATTCTAGATACAGCATGGCAGCACTCTGAGCTGATGAAAATAAAATCTTCCTATAGGTGCCGTCTCCTGCGTGTCTGTATCATCTCTAACAAGAGGGTGGGGGCCTATTAATAGAAGGGAATATGAACCAAGCAGTGTTTAAAAGTCACATGAAAATGGAATCTGGTGTTTTTTTCTAGCTTGTTAACAAATGTACTTTCAGGATATATGATAGCGTGCCCCCCGTCCTTCAGCTGCCCTTCCAGTCATTCAAGTCCTCTGGCTCCAAACACATCCTTCAATCAAGTAACAAGAAACAAGAATCTAAAAAAATAATCTTTATTTTTATTTTGCATATGTGTTACTGAAAAGATTCTGATCATCCAACATCTAAGATCACATAAGCTGGAAACACAGAAGTTCTTTTAATTTTTAAGTTACTTTTAAAAAAAAAAAAAAAAAACGTTTTTTTTTTTTAATGCTAAACCAATAATGACCCGGGGGTTAACCAAACGTTTTGGAGGGCTGAGTTAAGTTGCTCTTGCTACACCCAGACCTGATTACTGCCAGACCTGCTGAATGAAGAAATTATTTCAACAGAAGCTCTCTGACAAAGTGAGGAAGCCAAAAGGAAAACAAAACAAGATCCTGCTGTTAAAAAATGAATGAGAAAACGTAAAAGAGAAGAGAACTTTCCCAGGACTTGTCAACCAACCAGAATGAGTGCGACTTTTCCAAGAGGTCAAACAAGCAAAAGAGCACAAAGAGAAGGCCAGACCTCAACTTAGATTCAAACTTCATGATTTAATTGAGGGCTGCATGGTGGCACAGTGTTAAGCTTCTTCACCCCACAGCAAAAAGGCACTGGTTCAAATCCCACCTGAGACCTTTCTGGGTAGAGTTTGCATTTCTCCCTGTGCATCCATGGAGTTTCTCCAGACACTCTGGCTTCCTTCCACAGTCCAAAACTAAGCTTCATAGAATGATTGATTACTCTGAAATTATCCCTAGGTGTGACCGTGACTGTGACTGTGGTTGTGTGGCCCTGCAACAGACATGGCAACCTGTCCTGGATGTACTCTACCTTCACCCAACAGGAGCCAGGTTAGGATCTGGCAACCCCATGCCCCCAAAAGAGCATTGGTGGGTTAAGACAATGATTTAATAGATACTGCTTTTTACTGACAGTCTTTTTGAGTCAAGAAATGATGTGAAATCTCCCTTGTTTTGAGTAAAAAATACATTTGTTGTATTTCTGCTGTTCTGCAAACAGCATGTTTGCTGCGGACGTTGTGTGGTGATCATTCCAGCTGCTGAAGCAGAGGAACATTGGAGGGACAGGAAATGTTCATTTTGGTCAATGCAGAAGACTACCTTTGATTTCCAATGATCTGCTGTATTATTGTGTATTAGTGTCTGCCAATTAAAAAAACAAATAGTTGACAGATATTATATATGCTTATCTTAATTCTTTGGAGTTTAGGAGCAATGACTAGAAGGCATCAAAAAGAGTTTTGTTTTTTCGTTGGTCTATCAAGTTAACGTGCTTAGACTTCCACAGATGCTAACGTGGCGGATATGATGGCTAATGGCTCAACAGAAAACAGTGAAAGTTACATTTTGAACCAGGTAAAGTCAAAGTCTGTGTAGCTTTGCTTTGGAAGATTTTCACAGCAGAGTTAAATTCTCCTCACTGTCATGTTTGACTTGAGGGGAGCTAATTTGAACTGTGTGGGTTTGAAGTGGTTCTGTACTAAATGAAACTGTCTAAAGGCAGCTGGGAAAGGGAGAAAAAGTGACATATCTGTCTTTTTTATATCTAAAGGAGGACAAGGAACACATTGTTAAGCCTGCCATATGGTTTATCAAACAAACTCTAGCTTCAGTAATATGGTTCATATCTGCCAAATTGACAAAATGCACAAAGCTTCCACAGCTACACCGCGCCGTCTTATTTAAGCTCTTTCAGCCGCCGTTTTGAATGATGGACAGACTGACTGACAGCCACCACACTGTAGCAGACAGAGAAGGCTTTTTCGGGCGAAGCAGTCAGATAAAAGCCACAGCTCACAAAACTCCTCTGTCAGTCATGGTTCATAGTTCACTTTTTGTTCTGCAAAAACTCTCATTTAAACAAAACAGATCAATTAACTTTAAGCAATTACTTTACTTTTAACACTTTACTCAGATAGATTGTTATTTGGGTAAAAAAAAACACAATTTCTCAGGATGTTTCCTGTATAACCAAACATGAACTAATGAAACAACCGAGCTATTCAATATTAACACTCTAACAAAACAACCTTTTGTCATCTTAAAGTGAATTTGATTAGAAACTAAGCAGATACTGTAAACTTGATAAGATTTAGTCATTGGGGTAAAAAGGTGGCGCCAGCTGTGTCCCTCCATAAATGGGGGGTACAGAGGAAGCATATGGTCATGTGACACATTGGTTTGTATCAGGTATCAGTACCTAACCTTTTAGCGTTGTAACTTTGGGGTTGTTGCTACCAGATATGCCATTGCGAAACTCCTTCCTTTGCAGAAATGTGTAAGAATTTGTAGAAAAACACTGAGGCTGTTTCAGAGCTCACCAGGTCCCACGTTTGAATATTTTACAACAGTTTAAAGCGTAGGAAAGCAGCTTTTTAACTTAAATACAACACTTTACTGTGGTAAAGTACTTATGCAATGAAAGATTCTGATGCAGAGAAAGACAAACTTTATGTACTTTATGTAAAGTGGCTGTACTTTACTACCGTAAAGTGTTGCATATTGGTGCAAAACTGTTTTTCTCAGCTTCAAAATCAGTTGGAAAAATGGAAATTGTGTAAACGGTCGAAGAGAGGTAGTTTGAAGCATTGGCTCCAATTAGTTTTGGTTTAAAGCCCTCTGAAGGTGGAAGTGGAGGTGTTGTCTGTATGCAGTGCTGTAGTCTACAAACAGCATGTTGACATTACTGATTGGAAAGGATGAACAGAAGAAAAAGGCCACATTTTCTCATCTAATTTTAAAAGATGCCACTGTCACGTCAAAGCACAGTGGCTGTATCCTAAACAGGCTGTGTGGTACCTGTAAACAGAAACACAGATTAACATAACAAGACAATCAAGGGAGGTATTCCAGTGTGAAGGTGAAAAGTAGGCATTCTATTAGGATATAACAAATAAGCAGCTCATGAAGCGCTCATCCCTGTAAACTGGGATGAACTCAATCAATTTACATTTTACAAGCCCATTATAGGCCCGAGTTTAACAGTGTGAAGATGTGCCGCCATGAGTCTGGGCAAGGGCGACATAGCAATGAACATAAGGTCACCCCCAACCCTGAGCTGTATATCTTACTTCTAATTACATGCTGAAGAGCTGTGTTTTCTGCTCTGACTCCGTTCGTGCGTCTTCATGGCTAATTTTAATGACATACTAGGTGGGACGCTGACTCACTTCTGCAAACTGCAGCCGGCTGAATGTGCTTGTGGGGGGTGTGGTTAGCTTGAAGTTCTTCTTGGGCGCAACCCAGGTCTCCATGGTCTCCAACTTTCTTGTGGCCAGGTTGTTGGCGTGGTGCTTGACCAGGTAGCCCTGGAACTGGTCTGAGTGGAAGTAGAGATGGACGGACACCGGGTGGCCCATGGGGAAGTACCTGGCAGAACAATGAGAAAGTGAGAATCCGCTGCTCAACCTGATGCCCGCTGACCTTCAGCATTTCAAGGCTAATGCTGCAAGAAGAGAAGAATATCAAGATTCGTGTGGAAGGACAAGGCCCTGAGCATGCTAATGCCTGCCTGCTGCAAAGGTTAACAGAAAGTCAGTGCTCTCTGTAATTGTGCTACATGGTGGGCATTAATTCAGTGACCTTTAACAGAAATCTAGTCAAACACTTGTGTTTGCAATGCAGGCACTCCCACAAAGCACCCTGGCGATTTGAACTGTTCACACTCATGCACGACTGTTACAGCAGATCAGAGAGGAATGACTGGACAAAGCTTGATTTAAGGACCTTTGGGAATCCGTCAGTAAACAGCCACTCTGTTGTATGGAAATGGTTGTTTCCCATTGTGATGGGGCTTATATGAGCTCTGAAATGAGAGAGAGGCTTACAAAAGACATGTGACAGACCAAAGTGGGCTGAAATTACAGAAGAGTCACATGCTTCATTGGCAGCACATTCAGATTAGTCCACTTTGAGCACACAGTTGTGCACTAACGCGCAAACACCATTTTAAGTTTGCTGAAGAGAGTCGAACTGGGTCATCCAGTCAAATGAAAGCCAATGAAGGTCTTGTTGCTCAGATTGTTCTGTTGTTCATTTGAGCATCACCCATATGTGGCAGAGGTTTGGCCCTCAAGGCAGAAAACTGATGCGACTTCGAGAGCACTAAAAAGGGCTTCAAAACAAGCAATCCTTATTTCTACCAGAACATACCTCAAAAGACTGTGATGTACGAGCTTCAACAGATTTGTTAGAGCATCTAACAACAGTGAAAAAGAAGTCAAATCAGTTCAGAACTGGGACACTTGTGGGAAGCTCTCTACAGCTGCTGTCCACACACGTAATGACTTCTTCTCGGCCAGTTTCTCATTCTGCTGCTTCCCAGACCTCTCTTTGAGCACACAGAGCTTAACACAAGCACACTGTATTTCTGCTTGCTCCCCTGTGCCTGTAGCCTCATCAGTATTCCAGTAAAGGACCAGGAGTCAACCCGTCCTGGTAAATGCTACCCTGACAAGCAGAACAGCAAATATTTACACTCACAAGGATTGCATTGCACACTCCCCACTCTCCTGTTCCCCTTTAGTGTGTCTGTTTCTCTTTTGTGTCTCCTCTCATACATCTCCCATTTGGCTTTTCCTCCCACTTCTCTCTTCTCCGTCTTTCATCCTGCTTTTTGCACTCGTCCTCGAGCTTTCAATCCCCCTGGACTCATCTTACCTAAAAGAGGCATGACTGCTGGCGTGAGAGGCGATGAGAAGGCCGAAACACAACCTTCACAGAAGCTGCATTCAGGCTTTTGCTCCCCAGCGCTTCAAACTGAGTCACAGCTCGCTGCTAAAAGCACCAAATCACTCTGCATCCTTTCACTCTCTGAGGCTGAGCCAGCCAGCTCTAAAACACATTTGATTTCAGGTGCATGGAAAGTATATGAACATACACAAACTCACACAGACAAAAAACTTACCTTCAGTCTTACCCAACCCTAACCCATTGGTGCCTCACCCAACCCATCGCTAATTCAAATCTAAGTGCTCATAAATGCATTAAAAGCAAGTAAAAACAAAGGCTTTACAATAAGGAAGACAAAAAACTGTTCTTTTTTCTTCAAATCTTCACAAACTAGCAGGAAAATGAGCAAATCTTAAATTAAGTTCATTTGACTGCTAGGTCATGATGGCCGCCTGACACTAACGCTGTGACATTGGAGTCCAACAGGAGCCGCCTTTTCCTTGCTTTGGTGCCTGAAAGTCACATCGCTGATGATGTCTGAAGCAGTTTCTGCTGTCAATCAAATAACGGGTTCAAAACAAGCAATCCTAATTTCTACCAGAACATACATTGCTACAAAAGACTTTGCAGCACGAACTGAACGAGACAAAGATTAGCTAAAAGAATTACAAAGATGTCTGATCAGGGTCAGTTTACAATACTTTTCAAATAATTCACCCAGAAAACAAATTATTTTGTTATATTCTTCTTTTATCTACTGATAACAATAAAAATACCAAAAAAAAAACATTGTGTCAAAAAATAAATAGTTTGAAAAGTCTGTTTAATGACAAAAAAGTAAACTTTTATCCATGCTGTAGTCAGTTTTGAATGGATAAACAGTCTAAATCCTCCAAAGAAAGTTCAGCGATCTACGTCATACTGTAGACATGCAGCTGGGATACAGTGGGAGACATGAGCTCAGGCTTATGAAATGAGTAATGCTTTCGCAGAGGGTCCCTACGCAACATTGTAGTTGTTAGTAAGGTTTGAGTACTGGCCCCTTACTCCGTGTGAATGCTGCAAACACGGGGCAAGCACATGTTTGTAAGGGCCTGTAGGATGCTCACAAAAACGCTGTTCTGATTCTCTAACTTTCCTTATTTCAAACAGTAAGGCTGCCTGCAAGAAGCACACATGGAGCGCCCCCCTATCACGTAAGAAGCACTAACGGGCTTCTCGCGCAGTCTAGTCTGCAGCATATGACATATCTGTGTCTCACCTTCACCTTTACTTACCCTTGTTGTATGTTTGCTACAACCTATTGCCAGCAGTACATAAAGTGTGGATGAGCATTTATGCGCTATGGTCTTACTGAGCCTTTGCCCATTTTTTTGCCTGCAAACAGCTTGTGTCCTCCCAAAGGGGGAGTTGGTCAAAGAGGCTTTAAAAATATATGATACAGATACCCTAACAAAATGATAAACAGATATTTCTTTGACTTGTAAAGTTGAAGGTAACAAGCATGGAGAGGATTTCATGTTCTCAACTGTTTCATACTTAAATTTTATCAATTTAACATGAAAGCACAGGGTGCTGCATGCTTTTTATTTAAACCACATAGTGTGTTAAAAGCACTGGAATTCATTCATTTCCACTAATAATAGACTGGCCTAGAGGGCAGCTTTCACTGTTATGACCTATATAGACTCATTATCTCTGGGATAAATTGACAGAGTGTCATATTGTGTTACAAAATGAAAAGCATTACCCAGAGTTCCCTAATGCTTATTGAAGCTATCTGTTGTCATCCTATTTCCATGACGTGATGTCGGGAGATGAAAACAAAAGGCTTTTTATGTGCAGCATGCTGCGACTTCCTCTGCTAACGTGGGCGCGGCTGATTTCAGGGAAAAAGCAAACCCAAGGCTACCTGTGGGTAAACAGCAGGAGCAGGTGCAGGTGCAGGTGCACCAGAATAACAACAAAGACATACATGCGTGTGAAAACAGACAGATGCCTGTGCATGGGAAAAGCTTTGTTTGCATTCACGCTTTCAGTGAACTAACCTGCAGCTGTGATCGTTGGGGTTTCCCTGCAGGGAGGCTGCGGCCCGGGCCAGGCCCATGCGCGAGAAAGAGTGGTAGTAGGTGAGCTTTGTGTCTGATAGGCTGGCCACGCCATCCGGCTCATCATACACATTCTCCCAATAAGAGTTCAGTGCTGGAGATCCCTGAGGAAAGGGACCAAACAGATAGGCGTCCAGCTGGTTCACAATCTCCTGGTTGACACTGGCTTCGAACTTCCTGGCAAAGAAGGTGGGCCGCACCGTTTGCTGCAGAGCAAAGAGGAGGGGGAGCAAGGTGGCATGGGAGCACAGAAGGGACAGGGGAGATAAAGAGAAGAAAGAGGCGACAATTAAAAATGGTGGGTGGCCAGAATGTCAGAGGAAGATGTGTAGGCAGAAAGGAGACACAAAGAACAGACAAAACAGGATGAAAACCAGAGGATTTCTTAACAAGAATATACAAAAAAATGAATTACTCTGCTATGCATCATTTTCAGCACAAATGCTTTTCCAGTAATCATCTATACTTTCACTTCTGTGTATAAAAGATGAGTTCATCGATTCAATGTACTGCATATGCATTTTATGTAAAAGCCTCTTTTCCTTTTGTTTATAAAAGCTCCTTCAGCTCATATGTGTTTTTATGTAAACAGACAACGATAAGCTCCACCCTTTAAAAGATTATTCAGTGTGAAAACAAGCACCTGCTTTGTGGGAGGGGCTTGACACTCAACATCAACAAACACGACAAGATGGATGGGAGCAAAATTCTTCAATTGTACTCTCTGAAATTCACAGACCCACTCTAATGAAAATAGTGTTTTTGGTGTTTATTTAATGTTCTTATAGCATTTTTCTCATGATAGAGGACAGAAATGAAAGAATGTACGACCAGAAATGTGCTTTTCTTAGTATTTCTTTTTCAAATCGTGGTGAATAGGGAGCAGAAAACAATGCCTATTGATAAAAGCTTGTGAGTTTGACGCAGCAACTGACACGGACAGGTCAAAGTCTCCCTGCTCTGTTCTGATGCATCCACTTTGTAGACAGATCGATTCGTTAACGTCTTCATTTTCCTCGTCTGAGCTGGCATCTCGCTCAAAACCCTACGGCTGGATAGCTCTGATATTGCTCGGCTTTTTTGTTGATACACTAATGTTAGGTTGGGGTTGTGAGGGGCTGTAAGCTAGCGGGAGAGCGTGTACACAGAGGGATGATGGGACATCAGCATAGGGTACTTCCACAATCCACACCAACAGTCCCACCCACAACTCAACAGCGAATTTCAAGTGAACTTCAGCTGCTCTGCAGAAAATATGTCTTAAAAAGCAACACCGGCTTTTTGATCTTGGCTAAAAACTGCATAATCCTAATTAAAGGACCACTGGGAACGATTTTGCAATGGAAAAAGTATAGTTGGAGTTGGACTTTAATGCAGATGTTAAGGCAGAAAGGATGAAGGTTAGATAAAAAATAGCATGATGTGGCTTTCTTAAGCAATTGAATAATAACAGTATAAACTGTGATGGATCCAACTGTTCTGACACAAACATCTGATAAAAGGTTGATGTCATCATCATTCAGTTGCTATAGATGAAAAGATTTTGGGTGCATGACTGGAACAGGAAATTATAAAGGACATCAGTGTCAAGCAGCTTCATTACAGGAAATACAGTCAATACAGATCCAAGGTTATCTGAATAGGAATTGTTAGAATGAAGATAGAACATCAGTGTGTAAACTGAAGCTGCAGCAGTCTCATCTATAGATTTTTTTCTGCTTAATTTTTTATTATGGAACTCCCTCATTACCCTCTGCATGATACCGTGGGCGCACTGAGCAGCTCCTTCAGTCAGAGACTGAAACATCCTCGCCTTCCTGCCAAGTATTAGACTCTACCAGCCTCATGAACACTGGGCACTTCATTATGTTATTCATTGTTTGAAATGCTATTTATTATACTTTTTAAAATTATTATTATCTTGTTTTCAGGAGTCTTGGCAAACAAAACGAGGGAACACTGTACATGCCACAACACTGTGTTTGCATTCTGAGTTATGATTATAAATCAAATTCTCAATTGGGATCAATTAATGCTCTATCCATCTATGTATCTATTAAACCTTCATCAAACGATTCTGCAACGCTCTGAGCTGCTCCTTTCTTGCAGCTGGCTGTGCCCATCAGTGTTTTTCCCTCCTCTTCCTCACTGCTATGTTATGTCTTGTGTGGTTGATGGTGCATCATGAATTAAGCCAACTCCAAAGCCTGGCTTAAGCACAAAGGGGGGGCTTTTAGTCCCAGACACTCAAACATTTTTCAATTGCCACCAAACATGTTGGTGTTACATAAAAAAAAAGAAACTGAAGAACTAAGTCAAGCACATTTCTGAAAAACAGATTTTTCTCATGTGGCTGAAAATGTAGGATGACGTGTGGCTTCACACCTTGTCAGATGCATTGCCCCTTTGTGATAAACTAGAGACGGCTATCTAAGATGAAAGAGGCCATTCTTCAATCAAACTTTATTCATAAAAAGTACTTCTTGTGCTTTTAAAATAAAAGCAAAACATAGAGAAAATAGGATAAAAAGGCAAGTCACCCTTTACCGTCCCCGTCTGATCCCATGACCCCACACACAATGAATAGTTTTATTTTTTTTTTAATATAAATATCATATAATTCTAGATCTGGCTCTTTGCCTCCTGTTTTTGCCAGATGTTCCTCGTTCTGAAACGTGTTACTAAACAGTGATGCGTTCTAACCCTTCTAGTGAGCCGGAGTGAACAAAATCTTGTGGGAAACTATCGTTGTTTGTTAAGGCTGAAAGGCATAGCTCAACAATATAATACCTACTAGTATCAACACAGACTGGTTCTAGAAAGGCTCTTTTGTGTCAGCACTGGACTTCACTGATCCCAAACTGGGTGCAAACCAGGCGCAACATCAGAGCCAAAGAACTGAAGGGAGCCGTGTTGGCACTAGACTGCCAGACTGAGCGAGACAGATGGGTTTGGCAGTGGGACTGAGGTCAGTGCGATGGCTGGTGCATGAAGGGCGAGAGTGAAAGCGGCATGAGTAAAAGTGATAATAAGCCGTGGTAGAATATTAGGAGTCACTTTGCTGAGCCACTTTAACTTCTTCAAGAGCATGTTAAAAGTCAGTCAGTGAAATAAACTCACTTTGGAGTCAATGCCAAAGCTTTACTTTATTTTAAAGGTCAAGCCAGACCTTCTCTCCCACTCATACCCAAGGCAGAAAGGACCTAATTACTGCTGCAGCAGTTTTTCCTCTCAGGGTCATTCTAATCGAGACATAATTTTGCACATATTGACTGTGAAGGCTAAGCGAACACACTGGATGATGAGTTTGACAGTCCATCTCTTCAGGGAAAAATCTTTTCAGAAATCGGCTGCTGCTGGTTCATCAATTCAAACTCATTGTTTGCTCCGCAAACATGGAAAAAAGTGATAACTTCCTGTGTTTGACCAATATCTCTAACAAAGGTAGCACCTGTGTCCTCCTCCTTGTTTCTTTAATGATCTGTTTAGATAGATTTTAAATATGCTATTTAAACAGTTTCTTTTTTAAAAGAAACACATCTTTTAACATTTTAAAATTTTAACTTAAAAGAAAAAAAAGCCTAAATATCAGTTTCTCTGAGATTTTTGATTGTAGAAAATAACTTGTTATGTTGTTGTCAGGTTTTTGAATTGTCCCTCAGTCACCAGTTTCAGGTTCATGATCAACAGCTGTCTTCATTTCTGTTAATTACCCTCAGTCTATGTAAGTGTGTGGTTTTCAGTCAATCCTTGTCAGGTCATCTGTTTTGTTCTGCTCTGCCACCTTATTGTCAACCCCCATGGTTTTTTTTGTCATGTTTAAGCTTGTTTATTAAATGTTTGTTTCCGCCACCAAGCCTGGGCTCCTGCATTCTGGGTCCTCCACCACCACTTTTGTGACAGTTGTTTCCAAATAAGACGACCCCTTTTAGTCGCAGTCTTGTAAATCCTCATCACTTTTATCTATAATTAAAACATCAAAAAAGGAGTCCAGAAAAATGGTTGCTTTCAGGATTAGTCAAAACTGTGATTGCACTTTTTTTTTTTTTTTTTGGTGATATTTCAGGGTTAAAAACCAACAATAGTTGTTCAAGAAATGGACCCATGAAGCCTTTGAACAGTGCGAGTTGAGTGGGAGAGCATGTGAAGACAAGCAACACCAGACAAGAACTTAGGTTTTTCCTCTCATTTAAGCTGACTGCGCAGTGTCATTAAGTACACCAGACTTTCTTTGTTAGTTTGCATGAAAGATCATATGAGCTTTCACATATTTAAAATGCATCAAACTGTTAGAGGAAACAAGGCTGGAGCAGATCAGAAAAAGCATGTTTTAACATTTAGAGCATCACTCCTTTTCTAAGAGTGTATTAACAGGAAAAGTCTGTTGGTCTGGACTCAGCTTAAACTTGCAGCCCTGAACTTTGCATTTGGTCCATACTCAGACTGCCATCAAGTGGAGTTTTGTTCCAAACCAAAGCTTGTGAGCGAAGCCATTTGACAGATCTTTTCAGTCATTGGCCAGGGCGGGTCAAAGTAACAAGAGAGAATAAAGGAAGTCCTGCGCTTTCCAATCCTTTCAGGATAATTCACTTATTCAAACTTTATCATTCGCTGATCAATTTTGAACGTCTGTATCAATGTCAGGTACAACACTTTTTATTGCTACTTTGGAACGGTGGAGAAAAGCTGCAGAACGGTTACTGAGGAGATGATGGCGAAGAGGGCACGCTGATGAGTGGCTATGACATATAGATTGTTGGAAAATAGTGTGAGACGCAATGTATGTCCTATTAAAAGTTGTCTTAATGAGCCTGCATTCATCCAACCAAATGTCAATGAGTTGCTGTGTCTCATTGTTGCTTTACATTTTTCCTTCATTCCTACTCTGTTTATGTCCCGTAATGCCCAGCTATGGTGGAAGTTTTGGCCCAGTTGTCCCAGGACAGGACCAGTTCAGACTGAGGAGAGTCAGAGTGAACCGGAACTCAGTCTGATTGAAAACAAACCGAAACCACTTAGGAAGATGGGTCCAAGAGTGGTTCCTGGTTCTGTACAAAAGTCTGCTTGGGAGCATCCAGACTAAAAATGTGTTCTAGATTATCGGGGGAAAAGAACTCTAGTTTACTTTAAGTGAACCAAATGTGTCCAGTCTGAATACACCCTCATAAACATTGTCAAACAGTAGAATACATTTGACAGCTACATAAAGTGCAGTTCTCCTCTGACAGATGAGAAAAGCTGCTGTGCAGTCATGACTGATATAGTAACATGCTTTGCTCTCCACTGACGCAAAAACGTTTTAATTGAGATGAGCAGACCTGTAGTGCGCTGCTGTTCAAAAGGTTCAAACAAGTAGAAATCAAAGCTTAATTAAGCTCAAATGCAGCTGCAGTTTGAGTTGTTTTTACCTGGAAGCGGTGGAAGTCTGCCGGCTTGAAGTCATTAGGCGAGCATCCACACCAGTCCACGATGTGCTTATACTGACACTTACAGCCCAGTTTACGGTTCCAGTTTGTGATGCGCAGGTTGTTGTCCACCATGCTCTCACAGTGAGCGCTGTTCTCCAGCACCGTGTGGAAGAATGACTGAGAACCGAGTGATGGAGAGGAAGAAACAAACAGAAGACACGAGAACATAAAAAAGGGAATCACAATAACTTAGGATAAAAAGGGGAATTTTATCATTAAGATTTCTGTTTTGAAAAACATTATCAAGCAGAAACCTAAAAACAGCTAAAGTGACATCTTTAAGAATGTATCCTTTACATGTCTCATAGCAACAACACACCGTCTGCACATCCTTACTGATCTATAATTTATTATAACAAACTTATTGGATGTAATTTAATTATTGATAAAACATTTCAAAAGTTAAGTTAGGTTTTTGTTTAAATAAACTAGAAAACATAGAATTTCACTTTCTGTTACTATTTAACATGAATATGTCTTTTTTAAAATTATATTATATATATCTATATTATATCTATTTTCATGTTTTATAAATTTGTTAAAACAAAATATTTAAAGACCCCACAAACACAAATAGTAAATTTCATAAATATTATAAGAGACTAAAAGTTTTTAGGGTTACATGAATTACAAACTAAATGTACTGAAAATCAAACCTTTTCTTTGATTTTCATTTATATTTTAGAATGCATTTTAGAATGTTTTGTTCTTTGTAGATTATAAAAATGCGTGACATTTTAATTTATTTAGGTGTTGTTTAAAGTGCTTTGAAAAAAACAAGACACATGTTGTGGTTCACCTTCTTCACCAATCGTTCTGACTTTGTGGAAGCAAGCTTGTGGTTGGACGTCTTTTTGATTGCATCACATGAACGTAAAAAGGCAGACAGAACCCAGTTCTCCATCTGTTTTTAAATACGTATCTGTATCTCTTACATCACTAACTTATACTGATGAAGTAAACACAATGACTGACTTTGTCAGAGCCTGCAGGAACTTTGACTTTGTTTTGTGAGGCAATAAGCTATTTCCAGCCTCCTGGTTAGGTTGCAGTGGATTTTACAAAGTCATTACAATGTCCTCATGTGGATGGATGTGGACAGTCGTGAGTGAGTTACCTCAGCAGGAAGTAAAGTGTAGGCATAAAAACGTTTCATGCTGGTGACCAGATCATCCTTGGAGTTAATGACATAGTCCACAAACATGCGGTTGAGAAGGAACCAGTCGGAGCCTCCGTCCACAGAGATGCCTTCTGGGATTTTCCGGTCTCCCAGCCTCCACATGTGGGTGTCGCACTCAAAGAAAAGACGATCCAGACCCTGTTTCCGAATGAACCTGGAGAACAAACGCATGATGCTCATCCCCAACAGATTTATGGTTCTGATGCAGTTCTGCTGCTATAAAGCTTTAATCCAAATCTGCATCAATTTTGTTTTTCCTTACTCTCAAAACAACTCTTTTTAAGTGGAACCTGTCATGATGAAGCTGCTGTTCAATGCTGCTGACTTGAAGTCCTACAAAATGCATTGAAATAATGTGTTGTGTGTGAGGTCTTTTACAGGGGGTTGGGAAAAACAAAGGATTTCAGGTCAATCACTTTATTACATGTTAAATCAGCTTTAATCTGGAAAGTCTTATGTGATTCTGGAGTTTTACAACATGCTCTGGGATTATTCTATTATAAAGGGAAATCCGAGTGCTAATACAACATTTGGACACTCCGTAAACTTGAAAGACAATAGAAAGTTCTTGTGCTTTTTAAGCGGACGCTGGGATTGGAAAAATGTGTCTCCCGAATAGGATGCTTTGTACAACATCCTGAGGTTTTCTTCATGATGTTTTTGGAAAATGGTTGTTCAGATTTATGAATTGGCTCCTGCACAAATCCCATGATTTAGCAAATATTTTTAGGTACGCCAAACACAACGCATGTTCTAAAGCTTTTGAGGTGGAAACGGATAAAAATATTTCAGGTCTTTCTTTGTGTAAACTCTCATATCCTAGAGTAGCTGTGTTAATGCAGGAAGATTAATTTAGACAACTGCAGCTTTAACAGAATCAGCTCACTACAGGCTAAGTTTAAAATGAATGAAATTAAGCAAAACAGAATGACTTTTTTTCTAGCTGCTGCAAAAATGCTTTGCCGAGTGTTTTTCTTGTAGACATTCATTCAAATAATACAAGCCTGAGGATGATTTAGATGTTCTTTTTATTTGTTTTTTGCTGTTTATCTTCCCTCGTTCAGATGGGTTCTGTTCAGCTTTACCCCTTTATGTCATGTCTGTTTCCGCCACCCATCTTCACATCTGCTTTCACTTGGTTCATTTTACCACAGCTTTTTGCTTTCTTTTGCCTTTGTCAAACCCTTTCCATGTCACCACCTTTTTTTTGTCCCAAAAGTCATGTTTCAGTCCTGCTGGAGTTTTTCAACTTTAAGTTTTTATCTTCTGTTTTTTTTTTTTTTTTTTCACATGACTTTGAGTTTATTTCCTTAATCCTTTTCAGTTCTTGTCACTCAGTTTGTGGTCTTTTGTCTACCATTAACCATATTTCATGAAACAGCATGTTGGGATAATACTGTTTGTTCCATTTTATAACGATAAATGTGGCACTGGCATATTCTAAACCTGTTTTTATGCCTTAAATAACAGTTTATCAAATCAGAAAATAGAGATTTATTCTACTGTGACAAGGATTTTAGCAGAAGAGCTTAACAAGAGAGTCTTTTTCTCCCAAATTTCAAGTAGCCATAAAAACTGAGTAAAAAAGAAGCAGATGCAAGATTTTCTCTGCTAGTTATCAAGAGAGATGCAATATATTAGCAGCTGCTGCGAAAACTGAAAGTTTCTTCTCTTCTCTTTAGTAGAGCGGACAGGAGCCAATGTTTACAGAAGGATGGAGGTGAAATCATCAAATCTAAGACGGAGTTGAATTCTGGTTCCTTGTACTCAGCAGGAAAGACTCTGTCACTGTTCAAACCTTTGATTTCTCCCCCAAACACTTGCATGTTCATGCACTGACTCATTTCGTTAACAAAGGCGCTGAGTCAGACCGGGCTGGACATGTGTGCTCCTGTGCCACCCCCGCATAACAGAGAAAGGGTTGCGTCAGCATCGACAGACGCTCTGGCAGTGACCTCACCAGTTCACCTCGCCAACAAGGTTAATTAATGAAGTTGCAGATGGGAGCTAATTGTAATGTGATGCAGGCAGCGCAGAAGCTAGAGAAGGGACAGCTACAGCGAGGCAGGAACCGGAGGAGAGGTGCCGAATAAAGTTCAGAAGGATGCATCTTACCGTGCATTGTCCCTGCCATGAGACTTGATGAAGTTCATGTCTCTGTATTTGGACAGGAAAGCCACTAGCTGGTTATTGGTCCTGAAAAGGAAAGAAAAATGAATGACTTTGGTATCAGAACATCTGGGCTAAAACGACAAAGCAGCACAAATTCAAGGTGTAATGATTTCTGGATCCTGCAGCTGGAAAAGATGACATGTTTAAACTGCTTGCATTTGTGTTGTTTCAGACATTTTAAAAACCTTCTGAATGTGTTGGGATCGAGAACTGCTGTGGCTCTGATTTCTCTCTTGAAGAGGAAGCTGCTTTCATCCATGCGTTCTGTTAAATGTGAAGTGATGGCTCATTTAGCCCATCAGATAAACATAAACATACAGGTTGACAGCTTCAATGAAGAACGTTGGCAGATGAAAGCCTTGCAAGGCTTTGTCATCGGCCCTGACCTGATCAAAGAGCAGCGATGAGCAGATAAAACATGTCTTCCATTAAACTCCCTGAATCCAGCATCACTCAGACCTGAGTCACACACGGAAAACAAAAACCAATGGAAACCTCTTTCAATGTGTCATTATGAGAGTTCTTTACTTTGCAGTCAAAGTACCTTTGTAGTTGGGTAAATAGTCAAAGGATGAGCAGATTTGTTGCCGATTCCCTTAAACACTGCCCAATTTGGAAGCACTTTATAGTAAGGCTCAATTTATTACTGTTAGTAAATGCATAATTAAGCATTAATTACCAAATAAATAACATTTAAGAGCCTTTTTTATACATGACTTTGCATTACTAAGTAAAATATTAGTTAGTGGTTGAATAATCTTCATCATTCTACCCTACTTAATGCATTACAAAGAATCAATAAAAGTGTTCTTATGCAATTGTTAAGCATTATGCATGCTTCAACAGTATATTAGTTAAAACGTCTGAAGTAATACTTACTCTGGTTCTTTGTTTGGAGTTAGGAAGCAAAAAGTAAGGATGGTTTTCCTTATCAACTTTAGCCTGACCTTGTCCTTTATAAATGCTGAAAAACCTCATCAGCATTACCGAACAATTACATTTTTAAAAATGAAAAACCGTGAAATGATTTTAAGACTGTATTGTAAAGTGTAAAGTCTTAGAATACACTTCATACATGCCTCACACCTCTATTAATTATATGATACTATATAGAAACAATTATTAATGCAATGTAATGCATTAACGTTTTTATAGTTAATTCATGCTTAAATATACATTAACTGATAGTAGAAAAGGAACCCTTAATTGAAAGTACAGTCTTAGCACTATTTTTGCTGAGTTTATTGTCTTTTTGTACATTGAGAAAGCATTGTTTCAAATTCATCTCCCTTTCAATGGCAGCAACAACAAACTATTTACTGGAGCTTAAAAACAGCTTGAGTCAAAAGGAGAATGATGCACAACCATTTCACTCAAACATGAGGAAACTGAACCAACGTGGATTGTTGTGATTCATGACTACGCTGAAATAATTTGGTGGTAATGTGACACTTTAGTCATAAGGAGACAGTATCTGCTATTCTTTTTCTTTTACTTTGAACAACTAAAAGATTTGATTGAAAAGATACTTTGTAATGAATTCATGGTTTTAGTTTTCTTTCTTTATGATTTTAGTCCTTTTTGTTTCTCCTTGCAGTTTAGATTTTGACTTGGATTAGTCCATTTCGTGTCACATCTTTGTATTCATACAATTTGTCATTCATGTCCTTTTTACAGCTCAGTCTCCTTTTTGTTGTCATGGCAATGGTTAAGGGTTTTAGTTAATAACATGATCCTGCCTCCACATCTTTCATCAGGACCTTTTTGTGACACATCTGTGTAAACTCCATCAATATGACGTCTTGCATTTACAGTAGGGATGGGCGGTCAAGGGATAATGACCTGTGCACTGATGATAAAATACATATTTGTCCACTGATCTGGGCTATAAATGCAATTTTAAAATACTTTCAACCATTTTTTTAATAAACTTTTCTGTATTTTGTGTATTTCCTGTTCAACGTCGGTAGTGACCTGATACAGCACTGAACTCTGCCTCTCATTAGACTGCGCAATCGCTAGCAAACTGGGCTGAGCGCACGTCTTTTGCCAACACACTGTATGCTTTCAATGCTTCATTAAAATGTTTCCATACATTGTAGACATTTTTATTGCATGTCCCCACTTTCCAGCACAGTGGAGCACAGAGGCATTGAATGGTGCAGAGAAGTAGTTTCAAAGAAGCTTAAAAGCAAATATGAAAACACTTGAAATGACAAACTAATCAATTGCTCCTGGTATAAGTCCTGCAGACCCTTTAGGCTGATGAAGCTATTAGAATTATACAAAAGATCCAGCTGTCCACGATTCTGATGAATGACTTCATGCATGCTGTTCCACTGTGGAAAAGTCTGCTTCCTCACGCTCAGGCTAGACAGGCTAAAAGCTTTGCTCTGCAGGCTATGCCCCCAGTCAATGGCTCCAACATTTCATCTGCAGCGGAGCCTTTCATGACGGCTTGGCTCGTCTTTCCAAAAGAGGAGTGAGACTCAGGGATCAGTGGGGGGAATGATGGGTGCATATTAATGCTATTTTCTCTTGAAGGAGCAATTTCACAGCCTGGGTGGCTTATCTTAGGAGGTCCTGAGCCATAAAGCCTAACTGATGTGCTGTACAACGCGAGGAGTCTTGTGTCTCTACCTCCCCCGCACATCAACACACGCCGCCTGTATGCACACCGACAATGCAGCACACACAAACATGCAGGCGCTCCAGGCTGCAGACGCACACAGACCATGGGAAATCATGTCAAGCTTCAGATTTGCCACCTGAGTGGTCACTCAGTCCACTGGGTCTCATTTGCTTACTGTTAGCCCTTTGGCTGCTTTATCACACACACACACACACACACCCACACACACATACACACATACAGGAACCTGATATTTAAGGCGGATGTTTATATCATGGCTTTGAATCCACAACCAGACAGTTTCGCTCTGGATATCTTTTTTCAAAGATTCCAATCTAAAGTCGAGTTTAGCTCGTGCTGTAAAGACACTCTGCCTGCACAGAACTGGCTGTTCATCAAAGTTTTACATCTAGCTTAGCAGTGAGCTCAGGTATAATGAGAGGAAGGAACAGCTTCTGAGGAAAAAATGTAAATCCGACGTGCAAACCTTTAAGTCAACCCTGCCAACAAACTTGAGGAGATTAGAGGCAAAGGTGCACAGATTCCTTAAAAGCAGTGGTTCCAATCTATAAAGAACGCTCTACAGAACAAAAACGAGCTCAAACACAAGCAGATAAATGCTAAAGAATAGACCTATGCGTTCTGACAAAGCGAGTATGTAACTCATCCTCTGGCCTCACTGGGCTCAAATGCACACCCAGACAAGCGTCGACACACAGATCCTCTGCTGGTCTAAGTGGTTCTGTGATTGCCTTTGAGAGCCATCCATGCGGCAAGACAGACATTATCAGGGAATTAGAGGGGAAATAATGCTTGTCTCCAGTCCCACTGATAACAACCACCACAGTTATGCGGTACAGGCCAGAGGAGCCCCCCACATTCCAGCCTGCAACAATGCAGTGCCCTCAAAAAATATATGAACAAAATGACAACATCTTGAGGAAATAACACGTGTTGGGTTCAAAGGCAGGTCATTAAAGAAACAATTGAGCAGCAAAGAGATGTCTGCTTCTTCAAGAGTGTCTCACAAGATGCCGTCATTCCTGTCTGGAGATCTCTCTTTTATTTTGATCCTGTACCTGAACTGAAAAAGTAGCGTCAGCTTAAAAACAGCTGAATGCTGTCGGTTTTGCTGTTGCAGGATACTTTTGCAGACATCCGTCCTCACTTAAGCTTGAACTCTGGACCTGATACTTCAAAAAGGCCATATTTGCAAATTCGATACCATAAATAGGAGCTGCACAGACTTTAATCCAAGCTATGTTTGCAAATGCACAAGTTAAGCAACAGCACAAGTGTGCAATTTCCATACACTGCATGGATCCAAAATATGAAGTACTCTCTCGTTTTCCTCCTCTGACTGCTTCTTCACCTCTCCCTGTTATTTCTGCCTCTCTGCTCCCTCTTTTGCTCCATCAATCGTTTCGCTCCTCGATAGATGGAGCTTAAAGCCACTGCTGTCAGCCTTTTTTTAAAAAAAAAAAAAAAGCATCACCCTCATGCAAATGAGGAGGCAAAATGCGGGAAAAGTGCATGTCTGACAACAACAGCACCACGGCTGCCTTTAATCAGACGCTAAGTCTGCCTGAGAGGCAGACATGCAGGAAAAGTTAGTGTAACCGCACATCATAATCAGACATGCATGCGAATGAACGTCAGCAGCACTGGTGTGATAAAACGGTGAGCAAAATAAAGGAAGCCTCTGGACAAAACCAAATCCACATTTGCTCTCAACATCTCTGCTCCAGCTGTGGGAACATCAGATCTCTTCCACCCTGTGGCTATTTCTGCGTTGTCTTCATTCAACTGGTGGACATCTGGCTGTGCAGAAGAAATAACTCTCCTATTTATAAGAGATTTTTAATTGGCTTCTGTGGAGTTAAATTTAAAAAAGCTCGATGATCCTCAGCTCCCAGAAGGGCTCCAGATGTCCACCAGACTGGAAATTTCAACTTAATCTGCTTTTTTAAATGTCGCTTAACTTCAGGTTGGCATTAACTCTTCAGCCTCTGAACTGGGATGTTTTTGAGTGGACGGATGACTTTTGGACCATATGGTTTACAGCAGTCCTGTGAAGTCAATAGGTATTGACCCTGGGCAATTAAAGTGCAGTCAATTCAATGTGTAACCAGCTCAGTGGAGTGCAAGCAAGCAGACACTCGGAGAAGGTGTGAATGAATCGCAGAGGTTCTGCATCATTGATCTGTTTGGTTTGAGCGACTGTATCTTAAACCCAAAGGAGCCACAGCAGCGCAGATTGTGTTTCTCTATAGTGGTGGACAGCAGGACTCTGTTGTTTTTGCAGCATCTTCTCAAATGATGTGTCCAATAAAATGTATGATCAACATCTGCAGTTGTTTCCTATGTAGAATACCTTGCAGATGAACAGAGGGTCCCTGAGGTTTACGTCTGAGAAAAGCCGTGACTTCCTTTGAAAACATGCTTTGTACATAACTGCAGAGAGAGGCATGGAAAAGACTTGATGACTAAATCCTCCCGTCTTACCTGATTGGGTAATCAGCTGCGCTTAGATTGATGAAGAAATCCCAACTCCAGTCCCTCATTGCCAGCAGGTCAGCCATGCTGCGCAGATACATGGTCAGCAGACTGGCCCCACCCCAGATAGTGGCCATGCGCCATGGTGTCACCCTGACATTTGGATACTTCATGGCCATGATCTGGACCTGCCTGTGCAAGTAGTTGGATCTCTGAAAGGTAAGACGATCACATGATGACTAAAAAGAGACCTTAAATATGAAAAAGTGATTTACAGTAAGGCAAAGAGGTATTTTTACACCCTGTTCTCATACTTAGAAATCATGAAGGGTTCTAAGAAATTTTCATCTTACTTGCATGTCCACTATGTATTAAGGCCAGTTTACTTTTTTATTTTTTAATTATGACTTTACAACTTGCAAATTTATGAGAAAAAAGTCGTAACTGTTAAATTACTAGAATAAAATCCTACGTTCACGACTTTAAAAGTCATTCGCTAAATTTATGCCTTTTCCCCATAAATGTACATGTTTTAAAGTTATAAATGTATGAGAAAAAAGCAATACGTTTACAAAAACATTTTTTTAATTTACGCAAAAAGAAAATCATACGTTTATGAAAAATAATCATACGTTTACAAGTTAATAATCGTCAAATTCCGAGAATTTTAAAAATAAATTTATGGGAAAAAAAATACGAGAATAAAAAATCGTAAATTTAAGAGAGAAAAAAAAGTAATACATTTACAAAAAAAAGAACCAGTTGTCTGTTTATCGTAGCGGTGGCGGTGGAAGATGAAACACGTGGAGCATCTTGGGAAGCTTTTTTTCCAGATTGGTGTCAAAAACAAAGAAATTCTGAACCTTTTGGCGACCTAAAAGCAAATTACTATCAGTGAGGCCGGCTTTCTGGGGTTCGTGTCGGTAATGCAGAGTTTCATATGTAAAAGAAGAAGTTTGGAGACCCATGTTTGCAGGTTTGCACAAATAACACAAACAAAGGCTACTGTACCAAATATGAACATTGATTTTCTCAGGTGTTTAAATACTTATTTGCAGAGGTAACATACAAATAGATTATGTTTAAAATGTAATTTCCAGATTTTGTTCTTAGATTATGTCTCTTAAAGTGACCCCTCCCCTTGATTTCAAAGTGTGAGAACTTGCAAAATCCCAGGTTGTTTAAATATGTATTTGCCTCCCTGTACTTTAGGAGAACTTGCTCTGCAGAGGGCAGAACTGAAAGCATCTGCACTGCTTTCCTGTAGACGGTCTTCTTCTCCACGTGACTCACCTGGTCAACATGTATGTAATAGAAGTGGGAGGTGTGGTAGATGGCTTTGAAGAGGCGCTGAAACTGGCGAGAGGCTCGTCCGTGAATGACTAAGACAAACGCGATCCTCACGGGGTTTGGTGGAAAGCTCTCAGCAGAATCCTCATCCCACTGGATGTTCACGTTAGCTTTACCTGCGGGAACATGTAAACAACGGAAAACCTCAAACCATTGACTCCAATGTTAGGGATTGGATGGATTGTTGAAATTGCACAAATGCAGGACATCATTTTTTAGGCGAGTCATTCCTGGACAGCCTCAGTCAGCGGCACCAGTCTGTCTGATTATACTGGTTTCTTCTTTGAGGGAGTTGATTTTCTCTCTAGTCGAGTGAAAACGTCTGTTTGTATCTGGTGTAACTAGGGGTTTGAAGCAGTCCTCCATCAAAATGTCCAGTTACATCATGACCTAAGTCTCTCTGTAAAGTTTGGTGGACAACCTAAAAGCCTTGGCAGACCAGAACCTCAGCACAATAATGTGAAAATGTCACATGTAATGCAAGCTTCTTCTAAAAATCAGAATTTACAATAGATTGTTTCATATTCAAGTAAGTCTTTTCATAAATCAGATTTTTTTACACCCTTTTTGATTTTTTTCTTCTATAAATAATGGAATTTTACTGTCTGTATCTTTTTATGACAGTTAGATGAATATTCTACAGGAATGTGTTTGCCTTTGAATCTTCTCTTAAAATGCTGCATTTAAAGTAAGCAGGAACTTAAGAATATCAGAAGTTTTGACTTAAGCTTTTGAGAGCCATAAAAATCTTCAATCCCAGATGAGACAGTAATTCTTTCAAATGCCATACATTCATGAAAGGTATGAAATCCTTGTCATGTGCTACGCATCATTGCAAAGCTGATGCTAAGATTCAGAAGTTTGACTTTACAGTATTTTTACTGAAATATCTTAAACACTTAGTATGCTATAGTATACTCAAATAGCACCTTTCTACCTGTGCTTTATGCCTTAGTCACATGCACTTATACAGGGATTTACCTGTATGGGTGTTGAAGCTTTTTATGGAAGTTTTGTTTTTTTTTATTTATGATTTAAAGTAATATGCAATTCTGAATTTACAATTCAATTTGCAATTTGATCACACAATTTGAAAATGCGTTACTGACTTAACAATTCGATATGCAATTCATGCTTTCATATGAAAATACATTGTGCAATTTAGAATTCAACATTAAAATGTATAATTCAATATGACTATTTTAATAACAAAATAAAAACAAAATTAACTGTATTTTATCTGTCATAGGTTTTCGATGTCATAATTCAAATGATAATGCATTTTGCAATTTACATTTCAATATGCAAATTTACCTTTAATTTAGTAAAAGCATTTTTCAATTTACTATACAATCTTTAAAAATGACATTTCAATACACAGTTTGATTTAAGTTCAGTTTAAAGTAACTTAAAATCTATTGCATTGCAAAATGCGATGCTGTTTTTGGGACCTGTGTGCTGTGATCACATAAATGTTGTTTGCTGTGATGCATTTGGTCGCTTTCAAGTTTCAGTAAAAAAACTACAGTTCCTCATTCCAAAAGGTATTTTCCAAGATCAATTATAGCAATTAGCAATTTATTTCATTTTGAAACAATTTTATATTGGGGAGGATCACTTTGATTTGATAAACAACTTGCCTCAGACATCAATCTGGTCATTGCACCCCCTAATCTGCATTTACTGCTATTAAAACAATTTATGTTGATGTCATTTGTGATAGTACTGGTATAAAAAAAAAAAATCTACTCTAAATCCCTAATTGTCCGTTGGGGTCGTAAAGAGGAGCGGCTGCATTTTAAAGGAAGCAGGGGTGGGTACGTCTCTGGAATCGGTGCAGTTTGTGACCTCAAAGGTTTTGATCTATTCAGGTAAACCACAAAATGCATTTTAAAACAAGAAATGAAAAGATCAATGTACCTTGAGAGACATTATGAAAATGAAACTTGACAACATGAATGTTGTCGTGTGTTTGCGATAAGTGTATTGTAAGCGCGCTGGCTCCTTCCTGCATGCTGCATGCACGGGGTGTGTAGGTAATACGTGAGACTGTAGGACGCCCACGTAAACTATGCTCTGATTGTCTAATTTCCTCATTTTTAACAGTCAGCTGCAGGCGCATAGTGCGCAAGAGATGCACAAGAGCTGCCCAAGGACCGGGCTGAACGGCAAAGAGCACAGATTTTGAAGGGGTTGGAATAAAAAGAAAAATCTGTACGACGTGCTCATGTCTTACTTACCCTTACCCTTACATGATTTTAAACATTTGCTATGACCTATTGGTCACTGCATGCTCATAGAAAAATGAACATTTCCACTGATGATCTCAAATTTTTGTGCAGGGACCTGCGTGCCCCGTACAGGTTGGCACATTTTTTGCTCAAAGTCATCCATAAAGACAGCTGTGACTAAGACATTGCAGCCACAGTTCTATTCTCTCATGCACACACACTAACGGGGGCACATAAAGCTGCCATGCAAGGCACCAACCACATCACCAGGAGCAATTCAGGGTTCAGTGCCTTGCTAAAAGGCAAATTGACACATGGGTAGGCAATGGGGGAACCAAACCTGCCTCTTTCTGCTAAGAGGTTGGTGATTTACCCCTGCAGCACAGCCACCCCAAAAGCACCAAAATGTGTTTTTAATTAAATATATTTCATGTTAATTGTTTTTTAAAGAAAACTTTTTTCTACTAATTATGTATAAACTGTAATGACTGTATCAAATGTGGCTTTATTTCATTCTTTAAATAACAAAAAAACAATAAAATAAAATAATAAATACAAATTTATTGGATTCTGTGCATTGAGATATGTACACCTCTAAACAAACATCCAACTCTCCATATTATCCAATCAGGTTGTCAGGAACTGGAGGTGAAAGACCCAAAATACAGGAGGCCAGGCATTATGACAGAAACTCAACATTTAATAAATCAACCAGAACATGACAGAAACCACGGAGAAACAAAACGGTGGCAGGGTAGAGCAGATGAAAACAGCTGTGGATGCTTAACATGAACCTGTGGTGACTGACAAGGGAAACACAGAGCATGGCCAAACCCAAGAACACAACTGAAAAACCACACTAAAGCATAGAGGTCACACAGGTCCCTTTAGAATGAAAAACCCTGCAGGGAGTTTCAGGTGAGAGGTGTGCACAGGTAAACGTTCTTCCTTCTGACCAAAATGCGCTGAGATTTAAAGATGAATGAAGAGGAGGAGAAAAAGTCTTTCACAGGTCTGCCAAAATGAAATAAAGTTTTGATTCACACTTTCATTTATTGTTTGACTGCAGTGGAAGAATTTCAACAGTTTTATCCACACACCCTGACTGTTACTGTTCTCCTCCCACAGACGAGACTCATAAAAGTGATGCTGATGGGACCCTGAGGGGTGGAGGGGGATGACAAAGCACCATCATTCCTCTGACCAAAATTCCCATAAGACCTTTGGATTTTGCCAGAAAAAGAAAACAATGAACGCACACACGCCTTGGCTGCTTTTAAACTAAACAATTCCAGCAATCCCTGAGGTTCCACAAGCGTCATTGTGTGGTTTTGACCATTCTTAACCACCAACATCAAACAACTCTAGGAAAACAGACGTTTTCTTCAGTGGATCACTTTGCAGGGCTGGTTTGAATGCATCTTAGGGGGATTCTGTGACTCTATCAGTCGTGAGGTGCTTGACTAACTCTTTAACTGATGCTCCGGTCACACCAACAACACATTCTTACCTAAACACCTTGATTTGTGTTTTCAACCCCTTCCTCCTGAAGAACAGCTAGGCACTCTGAGCACTTCAGCTCTGTGATCTACAATGATGAAAAGAACTACCAATCTCTGCCCTCACAACTGCCTCCCTTACAAAATGAAAAAAAGATCAAAACTGACTTCTTCAGGAGCGTCGTGTGCACTTTGAAAAATCTGCTGCCTGACTTTTTCCTGCAGCTGAGATGCTTCTCTAACAGCAAGCAACCTGAAATGGGATGCCGACATAAGTCTGCTTGTACCTCATTTGTTTTGGGTTAAAGTGCTCGACGGCTAAAAGTACATTGGTTTTTAAAGTTAAGCGTTTGTACCATTAATGAGAAGCGTTGACAAAATGACAAAATGAGCCCCATCGAGATTAGTATCTCTAGAGGCTGTTTAAACGGGCCGTAGAAGGGACCATAACAAATATAACATGGACCAACCCTGTGGTCATATCATCCGATTACATCCGAGCCAGTATTTTAATTTTTTCTGCTCATCATTTTGGGCAAACATGAGGTCACTGCTCAAACACTCCCGTCACTTGATAGAAAATACCCAAATCAATCGTAAAACAGCTGATGGTCAAACAGCCACACCTCCATTTTTCCAGCTCCATCGTAATAAAAACAGACATTAGGTTCAACAAAAAGCAGCTGTGGGACGGTTGTCTTGGATACCAAAGTCAATATACTCATTTATAAAAGGTGCTGGAGCCACAGTGTAACTTTTAAGGGTGTAACGGTTAACAGATGAATCAATGGAATGATTTCTATGCTTACAATCCAATCAGATTGATCTTTCTGAGGCAGAACTTCATCGAATCGACCTACACTATTAAAAAATCGCTTCACAATGAGAAAAAATGATAATAAATCTTGAAAACTACCATTTGGATTGAAACATATTAAGTTTATTTTACTATAGCATAAAAACGACCAAGTATGTTCACAGTGAACAACACACGTGATGCTGCAAAAAATGATCAATCATCATTCCAGTCCAAAGTGTGGAAACACTGAATTTAGCAAAAAGGTGACCATCCAGTGTGGTAGAATGTTGTAATTACGTTCCCTTTGAATTATTTTGATGTGGAAAAAACAACAGTGAACTTTATTAAACTAAAATGTGAATGGATTTGACATTCATTCTTGTTTACTTGTTTGTTTGTACACATATTTAATTACACTTGAATATCTTGCAACAAATACGAGAAATCTGGAAAACTTCTCCTGCACTGTTCAGAACCAGGTATTTATCACTGAGTCTCACTGGTTGAAGTTTTGATAAAGATATCCTGGATCCATTTTAGGTCAGTGAAGTGGACCGTTCAAAACTAAAAGAACAGAAATGGAGTATAAATCAGATCATCAACCACAAATCAAATCATTGTCAAAACGAATCCTTACACCCCTCGTTGGCTAGATTGTTTTTCTGTTGTGAATTTAACAAGCACCTAGTGGTTATCCAGTGAACTGCCTTGGGTTCACTCACGTTTGTTTTCAAATGAGCCTGAAGATAGAAGTGATAGACAAGGATACAAAGAACAGTCGTCTCTCTAAATAAAGCCTTTGGCTCCTTGGTCCTGTCATTATTCTGGCTTTAGGGGCCCTCGTGTGCTCCCTTCATGAGAAGGAAACCCTGGTCCGTTCTTTATCCCAACAGAATTTAGGTGGAAGGTCAGGTATCACAGTTCCTTCAAAGCAAATGACTCACGTCCTCGTATTAGACAGGCCGCACCTCCTCCTATTTACTAAAACTGTTTGTAGTTGGTTCTGAGTGCATGCATAATGTGTGTGAGCCTGTGTGAGTGACAGCTCTGAGGGGAATTTGCTGTGGGTTGTATTAGATTGAACAGTAATTGGTGGCCAGCTAAGAAGGTTGACTGGTTTGCTCTGCACACTGATAATTGGCCAGACACTTCACAAAGCACTTTGAGAGAGTGTGCCATGCTAGCTAGCTGAACTAATGAGCACTTCTTTGTGAGTGTGTGTGTGTGGAAGAGAGTTCAACTTTTTTGTCCAATTTTTCATCTAGCCCCCCTTTTTGCGTTTTTTTTTTTTTTTTTGCAGAATGCACCTGAAGAAAAAGAAAAAGCAGTTTCCTCTCAAAAATCATCACTCTTCATCATCCTCTACCCTCGCCATCAATCTTACAAACTGCTCTCTCCTCATCCGTCCTCGCCCTGCTTTACTCCTCCATCATCTGGTAAAACTTCCAGCTTTTTAGGACTTTTTAGGATCTGCGCCTGTAAGTGATTAGCGCTGAGCTAACTCCCAAAGGCCTAATGTAAAACTGTATTAGAAAAGGTCTCAGAGATGGTGTCTGCGTCTTGAAAACATCCATAGTGAGGATTGCACATAGAAAAATACAGCAATGAACTTCACTTGGATGATATTTTTAAAACTACACGTTTGCAATCAGAGACCTGACAGGATTCATATTCTCTTTAATTATAATTAACATAAGCCGTTCACAAATTGTATTTTACATTCAGCAGCAATGATCTTTTCATTTTGACTTGCATGGCCTCTTCCTCATCGGTACACAGGAAGTGCACTGTCACCTCTGCAGCTATAAACTGTACATTGAGCATGAACATCAGGCCAAAACGGATTTTGACAAATCCTGATTTCATCTGGTTGGAAAATCCAATTTGCAGGAACCATTTGGACTGGAAATGAGATTCAGACCGGATGATCTAGACAAGTTTCCTTGACAACGCTCAGAGTATGACACACCTCACCAATGTCAGTGGCCCAATGGGGTACACTTACTGACATCGCGGTTTTGCACCTTCATTACGGCCAAAGGCGCATCACAATCACAGTCCCATCTCCCATTTACACTCTCATTCTCACACTGATGGCTGCCATGCAAAGCACTACCAAGACCACCAATGATGGCTCAGTGCCTTGGCCAAGGACACTTTTGCCTCGTTTCCACTGAGCGGAACGGAACGGGAGTTTAATGGAATGGGCCAGTTAACTCTGGAGAGTGTTTCCATGCGTGGTGTAGACTGCTAGCATGCTTGCATCATTGCTAGCGTGTAGCCATCACCACGTTCGAGTCGTCATCACTTTCTACCAATCATCAGGTGGCTACAGCGGCACATTTGAAACTGTTTTTTCTCTTTAAATGAATAAAAATAGCGACATCTGTGGATCTATCGATCTTAAGTTTTTTGGTTTGACAAGATCAGAGGCTCACTTTTTCATGGGATGTTTTCTCCATTTTATTTTTCATGAAAAAGACTAAATTGGCAAAAATCCATTCAGTTATCTATGTCTCTGCTGCCTTTTTGTCCATTTTGTGCTTTTTTATGCCAAAAATGTCATGGTAAAGGTCAAAGTGATTAGGAGCTGTGGGACTCCATGAACCTTTAGCGTAAAAGCTGTACTCTCCAAGCCGCTCACAGAAGGCTGAAGAAGCAGATTTTCATTTGTATTAGTTGTTTGGATTTGCCACTTTGCTTTGAACCCTCTCTAGCTTAAGTCTAGCTTAAGTCTGGTTTTGATTCTTGGCCGTCTGGCCTCACATCAGATATCTGCTGCAGAAGCATAGATTCATGGTAAACTCTGTCATAAACAGAGTGTAAAGCACGCCTCAGCACAGCACTTCCACTGCTGTGCATATGACTTCTGGTGTTTGTGCTTCTGTAATGTGTTCCCTTCATCAAATGTGATGCTAGGCAGCATTTGCTAAAAATCTGCATTTTTTAACAATTCTTTTGCTTAGAAAAACTTTTAAAAGACCTCATCCTTCCTGCTCTGAAGGCAGAGCAGGTTTTTCTAGAAGTTTGCAATTCAAAGTGTTTTCCTGCTTGAAAGTTGATTTGCTAGCTAACTCTGACTTGTAGTTTGCCAGTTGAGGTTTCAAATGGTTTTGACAGATTTGGATTTTGCTGGACTATGTACTAGCAGTTTTTCTCTTTTGAAACGTTTCAGCAGGAAGATGAACGTTCCAGTCTTTAGATTAGGCCGTTATCTTTCCTATGGTTGACATGCAGCAGCAGTTGCTTCTCCTTGACTTTGACATCTCTCTTTACAGTATGGCGGGCAACATGGCGGACAGAGGTACAGCAGCGGCTGATCTGGACTCATATTTTTTCGGTAAAACTGCTGCAATCATTACTGACGTCAAGGAAGACATCCGTCGTTTAAGAGCTGAACTGGAAGTGAAAGACGCTCTACTTTCGAAGTTCATGGATGTCTCCTTCGCCCAGTCTAAGCGGCTAACTTCGCTTAGCGCCGCTCTCCAGGACACAGCTCCATGGGATCCTTCCACCTGCCCTCGGCCTTCTTCATTCTCGACTCCCAAACATGGATGAAGAAGTGGTTGTCCAAATGCCCAGAAGGACTTCTGATGAGACTCAAAAGCCTGCACTGAGTCTCTCAAACGGCTTCGGAAGCCTGGCTGCGGATTCTCCGGCTCCTTCGGCCTTTGCGGCCACAGCGGCACGGACTCCACCAGACCTGGGCTCCATCTTCGAGTTTCCCGCTCTTCGGCGAGACGCCACAGACACTCCGATGGAACCCGCAGGCACCCCGGCGGGCAGCGATCCGGCTCGACCTCCGAGGATCACCGCGAAAGCCTTATCTGGTCCCGACGAGCGTCGCCGGCTGGAGCTCCCCGCTTCCTCTCGGTCGGCAACCTCTTCCTCCCGCCGTCGGATCCTGAAGGAGGCTGTCCGTTTCCACTCCAGCGGTGCCCGCGCCTCGCCGCCATCCCAGACCGACCGCCGGCTACACGGTGAGGCCGCCGCCGTCACACAGGGACGCTCCGCTGTCGCCTCACCGGTCTGCGCTTCACCTGCGCCCGCGTCTCCTCCTCCACTGTTTGCCCCGACGACAGCAATCATCGGTGACTCCATAATAAGGAAGGTCCGCTTCTTTAACGCGGTAACTCACTGTTTTCCTGGAGCCACAGTTCTGGACATCCTGGAGAAACTCCCAGAACTGTTGCGCTCTTTCCCTTCCACTGTTAGGAGACTGATTTTACACGTCGGTTTTAATGATACATCGTATAGAGAGTCTGAAACGACTAAAAAAGCTTTTATCAAACTTTTTAAATGTTTAAAGTCTTGTCCATTGACTGTTTTTATTTCTGGACCCCTTCCCTCCCTCTCCTGCAGCCAGGGCCGGTTCAGCAGGCTGCTGAGTCAGAGCACCTGGCTCCATTCTACTTTCAACTAGAACAGATTTGTTTTTATTGATAATTTTAACCTGTTCTGGAACAGAACCTCCTTTTTTAAAAAACGGATGGAATTCACTCCAGTCCACTGGGCAGTAAGGTTTTAGCCACCAACATCAGACACTGTCCAGACGTCACCTGCCCTCATCATGTCCACACCAGTCCAGACCTTCTCTTCATCTGTACAGACATCTGTGTGCGGAAGTGACTGGCTGGATCCTGTACCTTCTTCCCCCATTCCCCAACAAACTGCTTCAACCATCCACACTGCTTCCCTTCCAAGATCTGTTGCCCCATCAGCTCATCCCATTAAGACCATTAACAAAATGAGGTCTTCTATGAGGAGAAAAACAGATCACCACTACCTTCAGCCACTAAAGGAAGCACCAAAGTCCAAGGAAGCAGTTTCATCATCCAAAAATGTTCCACCCTCTTTCAACATGTCACTTTTTAATGTTCGGTCCATATCTAACAAGACTTTTATTATAAATGATTTTATCCTAGACCATAATATTGATTGTCTCATTTTAACTGAGCACGGATGCATCCACTGTTCTCACAGAGGCCTCCCCATCTAATTTTAGTTTTGTATTTTCCACAAGGGAGGGCAAAAAGGGTGGTGGTACTGCATCTATTGTATCCAACTCCTTTGCAGTAAAGCAAATTTCTTTAGATCAGTACCCCAGCTTTGAACACCATGCCTTTGTTTTTAACAGCCCTCCAGTTTTATGCATCACAGTATACAGACCGCCAAAACCAAACACTGGTTTTATTGAGGAGTTTTCTGAGTTCTTAGCATCTGTCCACACTTCCTTCAACATGATTTTAATAAGTCGAATTACTCTGCTACTCAGTTTTTGGACCTGCTTGCTTCTCTGGAATTTAAACATGTCATGCAGCCAACTCACAACAGAGGGCACACTCTTGACCTGGTCATCAGTCATGGTTTACCTACAAGTGTGTCCACTGTTGTGGATCTGGCTGTCTCTGGTCATTACTGTGTGCTTTTTAACATCACTGGTTTTATAAAACAACAGACCTCTGTGAGAACTGTGAAGAAACGCTACTTGACTCCTGAAGTGGTCGAAAAATGTATTTCAACTGTTCGCTCAAACTCTCCAATTGTCTTACCAGCCCCCACAACTTACTTGTGGAAAGTTTTAACAGTAAACTTAGATCCAGTCTCGACTCAGTTGCTCCACTAAAATCTAAAAAGATGAGAATCAAACCCACAACCCCTTGGAGAACCGAAGACATCAAACAACTGAAGAGACGAGCTAGGGCAGCAGAAAGACGTTGGAGAAAACATAAGCTTGAAATAAACCATCAACTATACCAAAATCAACTAAAACTATACAACCAGACTGTAAAACAGACCAGGAACTCATACTTTGCGAACATCATCTCTGAAAATAAAAATAATCCCAGAGTCCTCTTCAGCACAATAGTATCCTTATTGAACTCAGACATTTTTATGGTTGTGCTTGTTTTTTAATCTGTTTTATTTTAATGTAAAGCACTTTGTGTTATGCTTCATAGGAAAAGTGCTAAAGTTTGATTTGATTTTGATTTGACCTGAAGGATCCTTCAGCCAAAGATCATGCATGTTGGTGTCTGCACGCTCACAGAAAGCTGTTTTTCTTGAGAATACCAGACAAGTACCTGCTAAATAAGATGTTACTATTGTTTATGATTGTCTGAAAGAAAACCCTTTGAAAAAACAGGAAGACAAGACTTTTTTTAATAGCTTGAAACGATTAGATTCCCATCATAATTTGTGTTTACCGTATTGGTTCATTTTGTACCATCTGATTTGATCCGGTTCACTGACCTAAAATCGATCCAGCACATCCAAAATCAATTATCAATTTTAATGGATAGAAGTGAATTTGATTTGATTTGATGAACAGCTTGCCTCAAACAGATGGATTTGGTTGGATCGTAGAAACAGAAATCATTTAATCAATTAATTGTTAAACCCCTACTTTTTACAGAAGTATGTGACTGCAACCTTTGTGGATGTGTTGATTACACAAATCCAATTAGATCAGTGCCAAATACTTAATGTGAACAGCAAGTCCTATATATGTAGATTGCCTCTGTTTGAGCACAACGCACACTTCCAAACTACATCAGCTGCTCTGGCCAAACCAACATCCCTCTTCGAGCCTGAATCTACAAAGATATCCTTCACTTCCGACAGGAAGCTGATGAGGATTTGATGCACGATGAAGGCTGAGCTGTCATTTATTCACAAAGTTTGTCAACATGGTGCCCCTTAGGTTAACTTTGCATTTTCATGGTTGAATCAAATGAAAAAACCATATGGATCAGAGATGGAGAACAAATTCCTCCCTACTTCAATGACTAACGCCAAGCTAACACAATTTCCAATATATTCAAAGTGTCAAGGACAAAATATCGATCAAATCAAATTGGACAATTTTCAGCTAACAAGGTTAGGAGTTAAATTGGGAAGAGGGACCATGGAGGGAAGAGGGAGATAAGAGGCTGGCAGGCAGAGGAACAGACAGAGAAGTGATTTAATTTAGTTGTCGTGTTGCTGCAGAGAGACACCAAAGGAAAAGCCCTGCTCGGTCTGTTTTCCTTGGTGGCTCTGACTGTCAGTGCGATGGGAACGTGAGTTACTGCAAAAACACAGGTGAACAAGGCTGCTGCCGCTTGTGGGAAGAGGAACGCAAAAGCTGCATTATTTGCAAATAATAAATGAAGCAGAGTTAGGAAAGGAAATAATCAGAAAGGCTGGGATGTCTAATTTGCCGTCCTCTCCTGCTGCCCATGCTAAATTTAGTCCACTATGTGCACACGTCTGCCTGCTTGTGAGTGTGACGTGCACTTCATCCCGGCTGCTGATAGAGGTTGCTCACTGCAGCTAAGACAGATTTTGTTTACAGCATCCTCAAGCAGCCTGCAGGTGTCCATAAATTCACAGGAAGACAAAGAAGTGTTTGAGTACCTGAAAAAGCAAGGAGAACCTGTGTTTGGCAGCCAGCTCCACAAAATACAAAGACATTTTGAGAGGACGGGAGCAGCATTCCAATTACCTCACTTACACACACATCAGAAAAAAAGAGGATAAAAAATAGCAATTTCAGAATCAGGAAATTGTATGGGATCTACCAAACCCTGACAGCCATATTGGAGTTTGTACTTCGCTCAGCTGGTATTGTTACCGTGTACAGCCGAGGGTAGGAGGACAAACAGTAAAATGTCAAAACACGGAGAAAAGAAGAGACTGAATGGAGAGGATGACCGTTGCTGCTGGAGTTTGACTGGGTTCTTTTCTCTGTTTTCATTGTCAATCTAAAAACTAGCCATAAGCCTCCGTATGATTCAGTTTAAATAAAAAGTGCGAGGTGCCATAAGCTAGCAGGAGAAAGTGTAAACAAAGTGCTGATGGGAAATTAGTGGAGCTAACTTCCACGCCTTAATTAAAAGACCACCAGGAACGATTTTAGGAGAGAAGAAAGTATGGTTGGAGTGGGAGTTGAAGGTGTGCTTACCTTCCAGAGGGCAGTGCCGAGTGACTTTCTCGGGCATTAAGCGCCCCTCCCTGTGCCTGCAGTACACCTCGGCAATCTGCTGTCGGCAGTCTTTGCTCTTAGCTCTGGACAGAGCAGAAATGGCTTCCTTCCCACTAATCTCGCACTTGGGAGGCTGGTCGTACGTCACCTCTGCTGTGGCGGCAGTGGCCTGCTTCCTGTGAGGGTGCTGATGCCTGTGCTGTGGCTGGACGTGCTGGGCCTGGGAGGCACGGTAGTGTTTCTGTGGTTCCACCATAATGCCAGGAGGTAATGAGGTGTTGTTTCCGGCTGCCAGGGACTGGTGGCCCACAGGCAGAACCTCGTTGGAGCTGCGTCCCAGGCTGGGGGAACTGTCTCTCCAGGCCTGCTGCTGAGTATGGGCTTTTTCCTGCGGATGCTCCTGCTGCCTACTGCTTGGAGGTTGGCGATGGGGCTGTGAGCGTGCTCCAAAGTTACTGTTGTCTATATTCTCAAAGTCTTTGGGCACAGAGTTCTCGTTGTTGCTGTCAATTCGACTTTTCTCCTTTGGGCGGTGGGAGTAGTACCCATCCTGTAACAGAAAGACAAGGGAAGCATTAAGTTAAGTAAACAGTGGGAAGTGGGAATAAACAAGGAGAACAAGATCAGAATTGAGTGAGCATGGTGCATATCAAGTGTCAGATTAACAGTCATTGTGGCATGTATGAGTGGGCAGCGCTGCGCGGCAGTGCTGAACCGTGAGGCATGAAATAAAGCGCTGAGGTGGTGAGCATGAGGGCAGTAAGGTGTAGCCTTTAACTGGAAGAGGCCTGGGCGGTTTTGTTGCTTCCTGACAACTTCAGATTAGCCGTGTCTTCAGTTTAACTCAGCTTCAAATGGTCCCAGAGCTCTGGAAACAAACAACCAAGATGGTGACTGTCTCTGCACGTGTGCCTGTTATTTCTTTCAACCGAGACGCACATTGCTGTGAAGAATCTGCCCTTCTGTGGCCAACTCTCCTTCTGCGAGGAAGAGATAGGGTCTGTATGTGTGTGTGCGTTAAATACACACTATCTCCACCTTCCAAGCAGGATAAGCTGAAAGCAAAAGGTGGGCCAGAAGTGTATGCTGAATGCACAAAGCTCCCAGAAAAGGTTGGATTGCTGCAATGAAATGATCTGACTCATCAAACAAGACTGACAGAGGCGCTTTACTGTCAAATCACTATCACGTCAATTTGATTGACAAGAAAGGAAAACAGAAAGAGACGAGTAACACACTCTGTTCCTGAATTTGAAGCCAACCAGGTGTCAAAGGTTGTAGTTCCGCAGATGGCCACTGGAGGCTGGCGGAGTCAGTGCTTTTAAATTGGCTTCATATTTAAATCAGCTGGTTTGATTTTATCACAGCTCAAAGTTTGAGTATTTTTAGGGGAGCTTGTTTCTTTTTATTTTTTTAGTGGCCTGTGGGTGGACTCAACAAAAATCACACTTTCATTTATTCCACTAAATCGCTAAGAAAAGAAACACCAATAGGGAAAAGACACAGGTGAGAGCGACGTGTAGGATGGAGGGCATCATGGACAAAACAGAAAGCAGCAGAGCTAAAAGCTACAAAGAAAACAGCGGAGATGCTGCTTGAGTTGGCAGTTCATGTGGAAATGTCGTTCCAGCCCTCCAGCCCAGACCTGTTATCAGCTGATCAGCCTCCACTCTGTAAACACCTTGTCCCAACACAATTACAGAGGTGCATGAATGACATGCTTACACACTCAAAAAGACACCAGGGGAATGATATCATACAAGTGAGATGCAGACCGGGCCAAGGAAGAGAAACAAGACAGCACTCATAATAGTTTCCCTGTTGGCAGAGGTCTGACTTTTCCTGAACCGGATAAATTCAAACTTCCCAACGTGTCCTTCAAGTATAAGGTCTTCAGAGTCACTTCCATCAACCTGACAACAGACATGCGCTACCATGTAATTGTCAGACCTCCTAAAAAGGCTGCTGCAATGGCATTTGTGAAAAAGCAACCAAAATACAAAGAACCTCATAAGAGCTCAAATTTGAACTGTTCTGTTTGTCTTTTCCATGCTGTGTGTACGGATTTAACTTTGTTCACCTTTAACTTTGTTCAGCTTTGGGGCGGCCGTGGTGCAGTGAAAAGGGCAGTCGGCCTGTGATAGAAGGATTGCAGGTTCGATTCCCGCCTTGCCCGCCCATGTGTCGAAGTGTCCTTGGGCAAGACACTGAACCCCACATTGCCTCTGATGGAAGGTTGGCGCCAGTGTTCGGCAGCGGAGCCACAATGTGTGTGTGAATGGGTGAGTGGGTCTGTGACTGTAAAGCGCTGTGGGCCTTCAATGAAGGTAGAAAAGCGCTATATAAGTGAACGCCATTTACCATTTAGTAACCAAATTGATCCAATACAAAAAAAAAGAATGTTCATTAGTGTTCAATTCAATTACCCACCGCAAAGGCCCTTCACTATTAAATCCATGTGGTTATCACAGTGCAGCACCTGTGACATCCCCGCCATCGAACAGCGGCTCGGACCTTGAAGACTTTCATTTATTTTAGCTGATTGAAAACAGCGTTGGCTGGCTGGGCTGAAAGGCCTCATCTTTTGGAGCTGCTGGTCAGGTTTGCAGTGTTGTCTCTTTTTACTCAAAGAGACAAAGGGTTCAAAGGGTTAAGCAGCTGCAGACTTGTTGTTGGAGGCAGAAAGCTCGGACATTATTCTCCAAATTGACGAGAATTTTTTTGGTAAAGCATGAGTTGTTTAAAAACATGCTGCGGGGGTGTCCAACTTAACAAGCAGAAAAAAACTGAAATGACTGGAGATAACAAGGAGATTGTTTGGACTGTTGCCATGAAGTAAGCCTGCCCCATTTCCCATCATCCAGCTGTTCTCCAGCTAGCTGAAAAGCCCCTCACATCTCTTATGTAATATTACCGATGCAAATGGCGAGCAATATCAGAGCAATATCAGAGCTTTCCATCTGTACAGTTTTGATCCAGATTCCAGGAAAACAACGGCATACATGGATCTAGTTGTCTGCAAGTGGATGCCTCAGAACGGAGCGAAGCAGGGAGCTGGTGGCCCATCGACAGAAGCACCTTCGTCACGGCTACAAGCTTTTTCCCAATAGCATTTTTTTGTTTGCCTTTTTTCTCATTTGCTCCTGCTTCACAATGATTTTAATTAAAAAAAATACTAAGAAATGCTGTTTTCACCTTAATTTTCTTTATATGTCTTCTCTCATCAGACAAATGCCATAAGAACAAGTTAAAACACCAAAAACAGGATTTTCAGTGGAGTGGGTCTTCACCCAAAACATATTGTTTTTTCTCTTTTTCGTCCTCTCAGTGTTGCAGCAACACACTTGTCTCTCTTCGGTCTTATAACAGACGTTCCAGTGTTTTGTCTCTTCCTTGCTTCTTTCTATTTTAAATCCTAACGGCCTGCTTGTCCTGAGTCTGGTTCTCATGCAGGATTTTACTTGTTAGATTTGTCTTTTCTGCAGTCCCACAATTTCAGAATGGTGGAACCCAAAAAATACGTCATGAAATCTCTTGGTCTTTATAAAGGTCACTGCTAAAATACAGTGTGGACATGTTTGGTTTTATTAGAATAATCTTGGCTGAATTGCGGTATAAGCCTCTTACATTAATTGGACTAAACAGGATTGTTAAAATCAAATTTTGCTCTTGCTTCAAGTTTCTTTGTGGAGCAGGTTGAGACAACTTGGGCTGTAATTTGGTGCTTTAGAAATAGAGAATGGAATTAAGAAGTTCATAGGAATTTAACCTCAGTATTGTTGGGGTTTTGTGCAACGACCTTGCTTTTCGTTTTCTGTGTGATTCCTACAGAAACATTTCTCACATCTGATCATACATAGTGCTGGGCAAAAGAATACACCCTGGACAGGTCGCCAGTCCATCACAGGGCCACACAATCCCACCTGGGGACAATTCAGAGTCACTAATTAACCTTTGAAGCATGTTTCTGGACTTTGTTAGGGAGCTGGAGTGCCATTAGTAAACCCATGCATGCACAAGAACATGTAAACTCCACACAAAAAGGCCCCAGCTGGAATTGAACCACCCACATCTTGCTGAGTTATTCCCCTGAGGAAATATCAAAAGTAGCATTGCAGTTGACCAGACAGCTACTAAAAATGTTGTCCTGGTGATTTAAAGTCAGGAGGTGGTAAAAACCTTTCAAGAACCCAGGTGTGAAGTTCCTTCCTGTGTCAGATTAAATCTTATGACAACAGCATTCACATCAGTGGACATGCCAACAGAACAAAATTTCTCCCCAGCAGGGAAGTGTGTGTTGTCTTTACCTGCCATTATATGATGAAAACTAGTAATCAAAGAAAGGGAGGTAAGGGAGCATCGAATTTTCACTCCAATGAAAGTTGTGTTTTTAAATGTTCTTGTAACATTTTATCATGATACGTGACATGTATAAAGAAAATTAAGCTTAAAATTGCATTTCTGAGTATTTCTTTGTTCAAATTGTTGTTAATCAGGAGCAGATGAACAAATGTCATTTGAAAAAGCCTGTAGTTGCGATGTAGAAACTACAGTGTGTGGCAATAAGTATGAGCTCACTGTTGCATGGGATCATATGTGTCCTTGTGGCTCACGTGCTTGAACAGCTCAGTCAATGAATGAAAGGTTGGTGGTTCCATACCCTGCTCCAGCCAACTGCTGTTGCGTCCTTGGGTAAGCCACGTCACCCTCGCTTCCTCCAGTGTGGCTCCACTGGCATATGAATGTGCTGGTGATGGTCAGAGGACCCACTGGTTCTCACTGGCAGCCACGCCTCTGTGAATCTGCTTAAGGCAGCTATGGCTACATTAGTAGCCTGAAAAGAATGAATGATGCACCTTGAGTGAGCTGGAATCTGGCTCAAAACTGTACAGCTGGATAGCTCTGATATTTACTCACCATTTTTGTTGCACCCCTAATGTTAGGTTGGGGTTGCGAGGGGCTCTAAGCTAGCAGGAGAGCGTGTAAACTGATGGGTGATGGGAAGTGGGGACGGGCCAACAGTCGCACCAATAATTCAAATGTAAATTTCTATGAACTCCTGCTGCTCTGCATAAACGTTGTCCTAGAAAAACAAAAAAAACACTGATTTTTAAATGTCACCTAAAAATGGCACAATTATAAATGAAAGACCACTGGGAACGCTTTTACAACTGATCAAAATATGATTGGAGTGGATTTGATTAGGACTGACAGACTGGTGACCTGTCCAGGAGTGTCTCCTGCCTTCGTCCATGTGTGGCCAGGTTAGGCTCTGGCAGCCCCGTGACCCCAAAAGGGACAAAAGAGGTATAGAAAATGAATGAATGAATGAATGGGACTTTAAAGCAGGGATGTGCTCTCAGTGGGGGCAGGTGAGGCTGTGCCTGACCAGTAAAATCTAGCTAAAAAATGCACAAATGAAATTAAATGAATATACTTTTTAAAATTACAAATAAAATCAAATATTTCTTTATAGACACTTCTTTTCAATGACATATATTTTTCTGTAGGGCTTTTCAAAATTTCTTCAGTAAAAAGCAGAAAATTTACAAGTTTCCTGCAGAGGCAGGTGAGGCAGCACTAGCCGTTTGAACTTTTACTTGTGTCAGATTCTACATTTTACATCTACTTAGCTAAAGTTATGTCGAGGTAACATATTCTACAGCACAAATTTTCCTCATCTGACTGTTGTGTGATCTTTGCTTATATCAGAGGGACTTCTTTAATGTTAAAGTGAGGGATCATCTCTGATCATCTGTTCTCACTTCAAATCTCTCACCCCGTCTTTCTGTCCCCATTCATCATCTCCGGCCTTCCATTGCGTCTCCTCCCTGCTTTCCTCTGTTGTTTGTAAATGGCAGAAGCTGGTAATCCTGCATGTAACAGCTGCTGAGACCAGTGATCACCCAAAAAGAAATCCCTGTTTGCGGCGTTTCAAAAGGAATGCTTAAGGAGGCTAATCCTGCACTGCAAGTCACTGAATGTTTGCAGAGGTGGAACGAGTCTGTGGGCAGGCGTCCTGATGAGAGCAGAGCTCACGTTTGTTTGTGGAGTTTGTTCTCAAAATGCACACAGTGTTTTGGTCTGGAAGGAAAGGGAGCAAAACAGTAGAAGTGTGTGTTTCCCCCGGAGACACTCCTGCTGTGATACCAATGAGAAGATGAAAGGTGCAACTAAAAGGAGAAATGCTCATAAAAAGCAGCAGTATCCCTCTACCATCATCTGACAAGCCCCATGCTGGGAACACGTGCAGCTCAAACACAGATGTTTCCCATCTTTTCATCTTCTGTGAAAGGAGAAACAAACTTTTTCATCTCTTCTCTCATTCAGCTCATCTCACCGCAGACTCACACTCCCACCCCATCCAGAAAACTCCCCTGCTGCCTCACTGCTGAAATATCAAGAGACTCATTCCAACAAACGTGGGAATACTTAAACACCTAATAAACAAAATGCCACCTCAGGGGAAAAAAAACTGCTGCAAAAAGAAAAAAAAAGCTTTATTTTAAAAAGAAGAACACAAACAATGACTGGTAGCATATACGGAAACTGCAGCTGATTGTTACCTTATACATGCACTCCAGAGGGCGCTGTGACTTGACATTGATGTCCAACATTTGCAACAAATTATTTTTGCAACAAATATGTTTTTGTTCTGCAAACACCACTGAGGTGGGGATGAATGTTGACATTTTGTTATATGTCCGAGTGATTTATAATATTAAGGGTTTATTCAGACAGGATACATTGGGTTCCCTTTAAGTGAACCAGAGTTTGTTTCCCCCGATGATCCAGAACAAATTTTCAGTCTGAATACTCCCTAAGTGTTCAATTCGTAATCTCAAAATAAATGTAACATATTGAGACGAGACAGATTCCATAAAGGTGTGTTAATATCGACTAATTCACACTAAGAAGAGCAACCAGCCCCACTCCCCCACACACCAGACAGTCAGTGATCTAATGTAATGAGGGCAGAAGGTCAAAATTGTGTCGATGAGGGATTTCTGTTTTAACATATTTTTACCTGTATGGGATGTTTTTAAAAGAGCGTGCAGTCCTACTAAGCTTGATTAAAAATTCCTCAGTATTGATATTTTATGGTAATTTGTTCAGGCAAGTCAATGGACACCTTAGGGGGTCCTAGTTTGTCTAAGGAACACCTCAGACCATTACTTTTTCTTTGATTTAGTGAAACTCCTCATTTATGGCTTCTAAATTACATTTTGGGTGACTTAGTTCTAATGTAGGGAAATACACAGAGGCCTTGATAAAAAATCTCTCCTCACCATTTCAAATGATTTGATTCTGAGGTTTTTTTTCTCTTTTATTGAAGTTAGTGTGTACGCATAAGAAGAGAGCCAATATTCTGGAAAAGGTAGGGGCAGTTCAAAAACTCTCTATGGTCAAGAGGTGTCATCCATCTCAGAAATAAAAAAGTTGTTTACAGACTTTCTCCATCACAGACTCAGTTAAGTCAACTAACCCAACATAGGTCATGGGCTGTGCTGACAGCACCGCAGGAGCTTGGCGCCCAGGGCTCTGCGCAAACTCAGCAAACCATCAGTTTGCAGTTATGGCAGCACACTGGTAAATTTAGTGAGGGACAGCGTTTAATCCACTGGGAGGCCAGAACACCGTCACTTGTCCCGCACCGCCGCAAGGCAGGACAGCACCCAGTTACGGCGTCAGAGTGACCACAACCATTCGAGAGCCATGCCTTGGTCCCAGATGGACTCTGGCACACCCGAGCAGCGTGAGAGGGGCGCTAAAATTAAACAGAGATTTGGTGAGAAACTAAGAGCCCCCAAATCAGAAAGTGGCAGTCAATTCAGATTCTATGTGCACTCATACACTTGAGTACGTTTGACATCACAACACGAAACAAACTACTTTCTCTGAACACCTGCGAACTCTTCTTCTCAGTTCCTCGGGATGGCAAGCCAATCAGAACAGAGCACACTGCCACCCACTGGAGGACTGAAGGAGGGCGGTTGGGCTGTGGAAATGGTCAGGCTGTAGCACGTATGGGCATGGATTAAGATCCTCTGGATAATCAGACTGGATGTGTCCCTCCATCTGCTCAAGTTCTGTCATGAAGCCCCACAAGGCCCGATGCGAAAATGTCAGTATGTACCCCCACCCCCAAGAAAACCACAAAAAAACTAAGAAGGAGAAAAAAACCCCACCTCCCCATTTAGTGAGCTGAAGCTGAGTGCTGTGCTGTCATCTGATGGACTACGTTTAGGGTAGAAACTGAATGAGGGGGCAAGAATTATTAGTGATGGCAGCTATTGAAACTGGGGCTGTGCTGGAATAGCTTCTGTGTGTGTGAGTGTGTGTGTGTGTGTGTGTGTGTTAGTATTGATTGTTACAGAGGATATATTTGAGCGCGTCAGGGGTGTGAAACCAGGATTGCCTGCCTGCCGCACACACGAAATACACAAGCATGGAACAGTGAGCTCGCACTGAGCCCTGTAGAGAGGTGGAGAAAAAGCTGCCAGCCTGTGGGGCTGCGAGTCTCTGCAACCCCCCAAGGATGGTTTAGTCCATTTCTCACTACTGAGCCAGCCCTTTCTACTTTCTCTCATTTCCCCTCCCACAGGAGGAAATATTTCACCTGTCCTTTTTCCTCTCCCCTCCTCTATCCAGAGCATCAGAGGGAAAGTGCATATCTCTCTGTCAGCACCCATCCAGCCCCCCATCCCCAGAAGAAGCAGTTCATCTGCTCCACCCTTTCCCCTCCTCCCTAATGCCCATCATTTACTGTTGCAGTCCCATAGTAGAGAACAGATCCGTTTCAGCTATGATGGAGGGGGGGGGCTCACAGCCAGATAACACGCTGCATCCAGGCTGCTAACACAAGCTGCTGCACAGGCAGCTGCGTGGACGGCCATAAACACACACTTCAGCGCGTTTAATCGTGAGCACGTGAGCAGGTGTGCGCTGCTTCCCATCGTGAAAAGGGCGGTGGTGGTAGGTGGGGACCTGTCATGTGGTTAACCAGTTCGGATTCATTTCCTAAATCCTGCGAGTGAGACACTGCTTCTGACTAACAAACGTGGATCAAAGTTGCTGGTGCACTCCAGGAGGGGGCGAGCCTGCAGAAGGGAACCGCTCTGTGCCATGGGGTCATAAAAAAAAAAAAAAGAAAAGAAAACAATCAACGTTTCTCAATTAAACTCACCCATCACCCGTCTCAAAACCGAGAGCTTGTTGATTATCGATTAATCTTAGAAAATATTCTTTCATGACTTCCCTGATCAGTACATGAGCCACACATCCTGTACCAGATATCCAATACTCATTGATTATCATCAGAATACAATTTCATATTGATCCAGAAATCATCCCTGCATGTTGTAGATCAAGTTTTTAAGTAACAAAAGAGGGATTATTGATTATCCTCTAAAATAATTCTCACAATTTTGCAGTAAACATTATTGATATGCACTTTGGGTAACTGATTTGTAATAATCATTGATTATCATTGGAACACATAATTACATTAATCCAGTAATCATTGCTACACATTGCAGATCAAGTAAGGACAATCAATAGCTCATTGATTGTAATTCAAACCTTTCAGTAATCATTACAGGCACATTACACAATTGGTTGTAATTCAAGGAGAATTGATTATTTCACCACATCAAAATGATAGAAAGGGATCATTATTAGACCATTCTACCACATTGTATGGTCATATGTCTGTAAAATTCAAAGTGTTTCTACACATTGGACTGTAATGATGGTTTGATCCTTTTTTTGCTGCTTCACGTGTGTCTTCAATTGTGATGGGACTTAATCATTTTTATGTTATAGTACAAAAAACCTACTGTGCCTCGATTCCAATGGTATTTTCCAAGATCTAGTATCAATTTATCTAATTTTGAAACAATTTTTTACAGTATAGGTCTATTCAATTACCAACTTGTTTTTTACTAACAGATCAATCTGCTTTGATTGTAGGCATAGGGATGGATCAGTCAATCAATTGTTGCACCCCTAATCAACAGGGCTGTGTTATATATTTCTTTAAAGTTTCTAGAATCATAAAAAATAGTCAGGCACAAAGGGGTCATGATGGACATTGTACATTGTCTATGCTCTTCCAAAAAAACAGAAAGACCAACCGTCAAATTCTGTTATTTTAATCCAAAGAAATGCAATCAGAAAACACCTCAAAGAGCAAACCTGACGCCTTTGTGTCTCAAACCAAAACGATAACTAGGGTTAAAGTAATTCCACTTAAGCCAGTGCTTCCAAACCCTGGTCCTTGAGACTCACTGTCTCGCATGTTTTCAATCCTGTCCTGCCTGAACACAGCAGACCTTAATGACTGTCATTGTAGGGACTCTTCAAAGGCTACTGATGAGCTGAATCCAGTGTGTTTGAGCAGAGCAGGACTTAAAGCAGACAGGGCTGGGGAACACCGACTCAGCAGCAAAGACAGGCTCCATGGGACTGTAGTGGGCACATTCATGACAATATGAAACAAATACAGTTCAATTTTATAGAAACATTTTCCAGAATAAGTGACAGACCATGAGCAGAGGTTTAACTGACTATGCACTGAAAAGATCAGTAAATCTGGTGAGTAATGCGTTAAGCTTTAGTCACATGCACCCGTACGAGGGTTGACTCATACGGGTGCTGTGGGGTTTTGGGTTGTCAGGCCCGTGGAGGGTCAAAGAGAGGAGTGACTGACTGAATTTTATGGGGGTGTGTCTTGCAGGTCCCTTGAGTAAGCTGCACACTCTTATGATGTACAATGTTCTCTCATTTATCCTGGGAGCTACATTGTAAAAATAACCTGTGACAGGTGAAATCTGCGAAATACGCTTATAGATGTTTTAAGGCTGTAAAACCCTTCACTACACATTTTATAAACTTTTTTCGGACAGTCGTGAACACTTTTCTCTCTTTTAAACTCTTAAAGTTCAAACTTTTGAAGAAAAATAAGTCAAGTATTATGAATTAAAGAAAAATCTGCTTGGGGAACGTGGGAATGTGGGAATCTGCACGTATTCTGCAATCACACTGAACACAGTTCAGTGTCAAATCAATGTACAGACATGATCGGAGGTCCAATTTGAGCGTCAGGCTCAGCGATCTGGCCGTGTTTGCACGCAAGTTAAAATGACAAATATTTGAACTTTAGTGAAGAATTCATGTTCCGCCAACCAATCAGGAACTCAGCTTTGGCCCTTGGCATGTTGATGATAAAATAAGCAGGTTTACTCTAAAGCCAGTTTAGAGAAGAAGCTGATTGTTCTCCTCTTGTACTTTAGGATTTGTGTGGCTGTCATTGGACTGCAGCTCCTGCAGTAGATGGTGAAGCTCACCGTACTGGGAGAGTCTCTGAATGATCTAATGAACCCAGACATGAGCACATGCTTGTTGATGCTTTTGTAGTGCTCTTCAAAATAAATAAATCTGATTTGTCAAGCAAACATCTAGATATTTCTGAGATAGTTTCTAACATATTGCAACGTAACTTAAAAGCATGTGAGATTTAAAAAAAAAGCCAGAGATGCACAGCTTAGACATAAGAGTGTATTGAGACTGAAAAAACTCAGAAAAACCAGAGCTCGGTCTGATGAGAAACGAACCGAGACCACCTCAGAAGATGGGTTCGAGACTGGTTTCTGGTCCTTGACCAGGGTCTCCTTGGGTGCATCCAGACTGAAATTTTGTTACGGATTATCGGGGGAGACGAACTCTGATTGCCTTTAAGAGCACCAAATGTGTCTGAAGAAACCTTAAGCCAGGGGTCACCAACCCTGTTCTTGTATTTGCTGCTCACCTCGATCATGTGTGTTCAGTCAATCAGAAACTGGGATGATTCAATCCAGCTGATAAGCATCTACTGAAGCAAGGTTAGCTGCAAAACAAGGAACAGGGTTGGTGACCCACTGCCCTATGACAGATCTGTACTTTCTAAAATAATAAAATGCTCATTTTCCTTTGCTGTCTTGTAACTGAGCTGTTAGTTTTCTATCCTTCTTCCTTTCCTTCTCAGCTCTTTAACCCACTTCATATCCAGAGGCTAAAACTGGGGAATGCAGGTCACATGAAGAGATGGAGTATGAGTGTGTGCGCACGCCAACATGATTAGCAGTGCTTTGTATGAACGGTTTAGGTTTGGTATGCACAGAAGCCTCTTGTGCTTCGTGACAGCCCCCCCAAGCCAGAGGGAGAGACAGATTGCGTCTGCCTGCGAGTGTTCAAAAAGTGCAAAACATTTCTGAAAGAGGTCACCAGTGAGAAGAGCCATGACTAACGGACTAAGAGCCACCGAAAAAAAAACATTTTTTAAAGGAGGAAGTAAAAACGTATGCAAACTGTTGCTGCTTGACGAAACCATGAATGGCGGACTCACAAACCGATAGAATGCTGGGAATTCTTATGTTTCACAGACTAAATTTACATGATAGGATTTAAAGTGGGTATTGCCTCAAAAAGCCCAGTCTGCACTTTTCACCACATAGTTCCTTTTCCAAATAAAGTAAAAATGAAACTGTTCTAAATGTCACCAGTAAACTAATGAACACTGTGACGCTGGGGGCTTTCTTCCAATCCACAGTGGAACTAAAAGCTTTGCTGCTTCCTCTTCAAATTTACATGTGTTGCAATACTTGCTGTCAGTTTGTGTGTAGTGGGCAGACCTGTTCCTACTGATCCACTTTAGCTGATTCTGATCCCTTCCACCACTTCACAGGTTTTCCTCGCACTAACTGTGGAGGCACTTCCCTTTATTTATAGCTGACTGACTAATAAAGCCAATTAAAACCAAAATGAGATAAGAGAGATGCTTTCTTAAGAGAATTAAAGGATGATAGTCACTCAGGCTACTATCAAAGCCTGTTGGCACGAACATGCGGAGCCTCCTCTGGATCCTGCCTCACAGAAGGTTGGATTGTGTTTGGGTAGATTCGATTTTTAGCTTTTCAAATCACACGACAGCAAAGCAGTTAAACACAAAAACTGAATTTGCCTTAAGGGACATGTTCGGGTCCTATGACCGATGCAATTCAATAAAACACAGTTGTTACAGCTCATCTAAATAAACCAAAATGAAACATGGTGTGATGCTCTCACTTGCTTTGGTTTTACTTGCACAGTAACTGCTAAGGGAACAGAGTGCTTGAGAGTGATGCAAAACGGTTGACTATTTTATATGCTCCTTATTTTTGTTCTTGTGTTTTTGAAGAATTTTGTTTTAGGATAAAAAAAAAGCTCTGCAGCCTTGAGTGCAAAACTGTTATTGTAATCTCTTGGAATAAAAAAAAAACAGTTTAAACCTTAATCTAATCCAAAAATAATTTTAGTTTGTCTCTTATTTTCATTTTTAAAAATTCAGGAAAGAGTATCATTGTTCAATTTGTTCAAAAACACACATAATTCAAATGCAGATAACTTTAGAGAGGAAAAGGATGAAAGGGTTTGGTCTTTTCTGAAGCCTGTATCCCATTTGTAGGGTTTTAGACAATAAAAAGCAACTCTTGTGTGAGCCCTCAGAAAGAGAGGAAATGAGCATGTTTAATGTGAAGGATGTGTAAAAAAAAGCTGCTTTCGGTTTAGCTTTATATTCTGGAGGTCACCACAATGTTGCTGCAGAATTTGAAAGCAAATGTCTAAGAATGAAAAGAAAAAGGAAATGCAACAATAAATAAAACTCTTTATGGGACATTCCTCTCCTTTGAAGACTCTTTTATGGGCGGTTGATTTTGGCCGGCACCCCCTTTCAGCTCAGGCTTTTCATACCAACCACGACTGTGCACAATTATCCTCTTCTTATGGGACAAAAAGTAGGAGAAGAGTTTTTAGTACCCTCTGCTCACTAACAAGCCTGACATTATTACACATAAGTATTCTGAATTTCAACTCTGGACCATATACATTATTGCTGTCAGCTGTTGGGGAGACATGACATCTGTGAATAAAAGCTCTGAGGTGACTGGGGAAAAAAAAAAGAAAATCTAGAAAATACAACTTCGATTTAAACACTATCCTAAAAACTGATGTCCTTAAAGTTAGTTTTAAAAAAGCTCAACGCTGTGAGAAAACTTCCAACATCAGTTAAGCTGAGAACCCTGTTGACAAAGAATTCCCTGCAGCATCAAGGCCTTTTCCCCTTCTAAACCTTTTTCTGACATCTCACAGACAGATTACTGAACACAGACACAACTTGGCGTGCACACACCAGGACTGCACACCCACAAAACAAACGAACACATTCCCTTGTGAGGCGGTTTAATACAAGTCACATTTATCTCGGGGCATGTGTGCACGATTGTGTGCAATCTCTCTGCTGTGAAGGCTATAGGCCAGGTCAGCTCATAGTCTGAGAATGTGAGTGCCCCAGACGTTATGCACAGCACAACACACACCAATAACACAGCAACAAACACAGTGTCAAGTTTTCTAGTCCATGTTTATCTGCAGCAGTCATTTCATTCGCCTTTTCAGTTCCAGTGGGTTCTTCCAGTGTTTGTTTTATTTGTTTAAAACTTTAGTCACATCCACTTGTGTGGGTGGGTGACACGCACGGATGATGTGGGTTTTTGGGTTGTCATTGGTGGGTTGTGTAGAGGAGTGAGCGCATCTTTAGAGGAATGCAGGGGTGTCTTGTGAATCCCTTGAGGCTCATTTAGCCACCTCAAGGAACGTAATGAAAATGGAAGATACAGTTGTTGTGGTAAATGGGTCGTGAGGTCTTTGTAATCTTAATGGAAGTTACACACACTTACCAAGTAGAGGTGATGTTGTCCTACAGTGCCTTTACGCTGCAACTTAGTCAATTAGTAAGATGCTGGATCATTAGTGACCGCAAGAAAACTGCAGATACTGAAGTGTCCATTGATGCCCGATAAACTACACTCTGATTGTGTAAACTACTCATTGCCAACAGTCACATATCAAGTGAACAGCACTAATGGACTCCTTGTGCAGTGCAAAGGATTTTGGGGGGGTGGGTTTGAAAAAAAAAGAAAAACTACGTCCCACCTATTTCACTCTTGGGCTGGTTTATACTTCAAAGCATTTTGTAATGGCTTGTGTCGCAGTGGCTGCATGGCCATTGGAGTGGCATTGCCCCTGTTGTTGCAAAATTTGAAGATGATGTCACCAGCGACTGGAAGAACACGCCACACTCCTCTGCCTCAGTGTGTTCGCAGGAGCAGAATGTCATTCGTGTTAAAGATAAACGCTGGAAACAATCGCGCTGCTTGGAAAGTATAAATGCCACTCAGACTTTAGTCGCAGTTCTCGCGGACAGTCGCAAGCAAATCCAAACAACATTAGTAAGAATTTGACCGTGCGTTTCTGGAAACGGTTGATGCGATATCTGATTACTGTGAAATAAAATCCCACATTTTCTTACCTTTGCGTGTTGTTAAGTGGTTGCTATGACCTGTTGCCAGCAGCTTGCCCACACGGCTCACCGAGCGGTCGATGGCCTTGCTATTTTGTGGGGCCCATATACAGCTCGTATCCACTAATAGGACAGTTGTGATCAGTTTGATTGCCTAATATTTGTTTGAATACATCAAAAAAATTTTTTTTTGGTGACGACTGTGTGTATTGAACTTGTTGGATGGAGCAGCAACCAGAGATAGGAATCTTATAGTCTTAAATGCAGCCCTGGTTTGAATTCCAGTTGGGACCTTTCCGTGCGAAGTCTGAATGTTCTCTCCGGTTTCCTCTTATAGTCCAAAACATGCTCCATAGATTAATTGGTGACTCAAAATTGCCTCTAGGTGTGCATGTGAGTGTAAGTGTCTGTGAGAGTGTGTGGCCCTGCGACAGACCGGCTGTTCAGGAAATATCTGCCTTCGCTCAACAGTAGCCGTGACAGATTCCTGCAACCCCATGACCCCAAAAGTGATACAGCGAGCTAAGAAAATGGATGGATGGCAAAGACCTGAAGTACCAAATGATCCAAGGTTTTTCTGTAGAAAGACTTGCCTCTGTTGACCTGGGTGTGGCACATTGGTTATCACTGATAAACAGAATACAAGGACGTTTGTAGTCCAGAGGTAGACACCCCAGGAAAGAGCTTCTTGACACTTGTGATTCAGTGTAGAAAATCCATACATAATATCTCTTGGTCAGGGACAGGCAAAGGTCAGATTCTCAGCGTGGCATTTGAAGATAAAAACAGGCACAAATCAGGATCTATAGAAAGACAACTCGTCAAAGAAACAGGCAAAAGTTGGGAACTTGGGGTGACAACACATGGTCAGTAGGATTGCAAATGTCAGGACCCTGCCTTGACATTAATGCAATGCTGGAATGGGTAGTAGACGACTGCAATTCTGCAACAATGATGGAGCAGAAGGAAATATCTTAAATACTGAATGGAAAAAGTAAGCAGGAGGATCCTAATGATGCACAAGGCACATGAAGCTCCCCAAAAGGGCATCAATCCAATGTCAGGTGGAGGAACATGAGACAGGAAGACTTTTGCACCTGTCAGCGAGGTTGCCCACAGTGCAGTTGCAGTCATGGAAACATCAAGAAGCTTTTTGTGTGCTCAAGTGCTCGGCGTCTCAACCACTAAGGCTGACCTGACAGCAGCAAAGCAAAAAAGCCTAATTCTGCTCTGGATTTACAACAAATCTCAATGCAAGTTAAATGATCCACTACTCAACTAAGGTAACAAGCCTAATCAAACCTGTGTGTAATCTCATGAACATTTAGAACAGCACAGAACATATTCAGATGGAGGAAGGTTAGAGCAAAGCAAAATTCGCTTTGATTGGGTGTATTCAAACTAAAAAGGTGTTATGGATAATTGGGGGAAACAAACTCTGGTTCACTTTTAACAAAATCAAATGTTTCCAGTTTGAATACTCCCCTTGGCCAAACCTAAATTCCTTCCTTACATCTACGGCATCTCCCTACCTCTACATTTTCCCCTCCAAATGGAGAGTTAGGCGAAAAAAAGTGTCTTCAAATTTGGACGTTACTGAAAAGTAACTGAAAAGTCATGCAAAAACAAAAAGTAATTGCTTGCGGCCTTCTTAAAAACAATTTCTGACACCACTTCAGCTTTGAAAACCCCTGCAATTGGAGGGGTAGGAAGAAGCCGGATGGGTAGGGGAAGAATTCAGATTTGGCCTTAGACTCTTCTAAAAATGTAATGATTTTAGTTAGCGGTTTAAATGTTTAAAAACAAGGTCACATTCCAGTGAAGCAATCTTTTTCTTTCAACATCTGTCAAGAGTCCTTGTGGGACATGCTAAGATCAAGAATGTCAGTCACTCCTGCAAAACAACTTCTTACAGCTTTCCAGAGGACAACGGGAATCTAAATCACTCGACCTCCACAAACACAGGACTTTTTCTCACAAGAGCGTGAAAGTCCTTTAAGAAGCCATCAGAAGATATTGGCAATCCTCCCACGATGTCCCTTTATGTCCTTCCATCTCTTCCAGAGTCCTCTCATCTGCTCCTCCCCAGAAGCTCCCATCTCCAAGTCTGAATGGGTCCCATCAGGCAATGTTTGAGCCATATCTCACAAAAGGCCCGAAAAAGCTTCACTCCTGTGAGAGCACACCTCCCTGTTCAGCCATGAAATGACACCCCTATTTAATCAATTGTGAATCATGAAATTTTACACAAGGGACCTCTTTTCTCTGCACTTGACAGTGATTGAACTGCACAGCCATGCAGTTCCTTTCATCGGGGCTGGGAGACAAAGGGGAGTGGAGGAGGGGCCATGCCTGTGCGAGTCGGGGTGTGTGTGTGTGTGTGTGTGTGTGTGTGTGTGTGTGTGTGTGTGTGTGTGTGTGTGTGTGTGTGACAATTCTCCTAAAACGTCATGGGGCCCTGCTGAATGGGACTGTGACACAGGGTCCCCTGTATGGATCGAGGCCACACCGTCAGACAGCACAGCGGGTTGCTATAAGGGGCGCGAGTAGAGGAGGGTGTGTGTGTTCCAAAGACAGACAGCACCTCACAAGCATTTTCTACAGGCTCCAAGGCACCGGGGGACAAGAGCAACAGAGTAAACAGGAGGATGAGGCTGTACAGGAATTACAAGGAAAGAAAAGTAGGTGTTAAACACACACTCCCCGCCTCATCTGCATGAAGTGACGGGAAACCCATGAGAAGGTGTGTTAGACAGCTGAACATGATATGAAGACCCTGAGTGACCTTTATTGTCATAATTAACTTTAGATTTATGTTTAAATAAATCATTTCTGTCATTTGACCACATGCACCTCAAACACAACATGCAAATGACGTGCAGACACACACCAGTGCTGACTGCGGTTTCGCTTCCGCATTCGGTGCTCCCTAAAGCAGAAACTTCCACAACTAAATAATTTCACAACATCAGAAGTAGATGAAGACATGAGAAAAAAAAGTCTACCAGATGCTGCACTAACTGCAAATACTTTACTATATCTGCACAAGTCAGCATCTGAGAGTTCACACTTTATATTTTTGGCTTTACCTGAGAAGTGAATTTGTCACGATGGCTTTGAAAGATGGCCTGCATGCATCTTTCTGTGTGGAGCTTGAATGGTTTCCTCATGCATGCATCAGTTGTCTGCGGCTTCCTCCCACAGTCCAAAAACATCCTTTGTAAATGTATTTGTATCCTTAAAATTGTGTGAATGTGATTGTGTGGCCCTGCGACAGACTGGTGACCTGTCCAGAGTGCCCAACAGTAGCCAGGACAGGCTACTGTAAATGTGACCCCAAAAGGGATAAAGCGGGTTTATAATATGAATGAATGTTTATGGAAGTTTAAGTTTATGAGACATATTTTTTATTATTATTGCAGGGTAGTCCCATTCAATATTTTTTTGATCAAGTAAAAAATGTTATGCGAGTTTATAGGAACACAACTCTACTTCTCTGGTGTCTTTGAGGCTGCTGGTAAACTTCTGAACAGCAGCTGGATAGTTCAGTAGGTAGAGTGTGGGCAAGACCCTTTGCACTACTGCTTAACTATGGAGCCACAAGGGGGCCCAAGTCTGGGCCTTCTTGTACTGGTCACCACCCCGACTAAAATACAAAGTTATGCCAGGAAGGGCATCCGGCTTAAAACTCTCTACCAAACCAATTGTGATCGATGAAAGCGGATTTGCTGTTGCGATCCCTGATGGGATGTGCCGAAAGGTGAACAACCACTAAGCGAATAAAATGTTTATTATTATGGTTACATTTGTTAAAGGAAAAAGTTTTCCAAGTTTCACCAACCCATGTGTGGACCAATACTTTCACAGGTCTCAAATGGTTTGAAACAATAAGTTTACTGTCCAGCTGCTGAGCTACACAGGAAAGTACAAGGAAAAACACATGATGGCATTGAGAAAATCTGACCTCTGGTACCAGCCATTACATGTGAGAGAGGAATTATTTACAAAAACTTATGATGGTGCAATAATCAAGTCAGATTTTACACAGTTATACACAACATACTGTGCAAAAACATTCAAATCAATGAAAACATCTGTGAACAAAGATGACCATCTGATGGGGCATCCATAGGTCACTGATCACATGTGGAAAACTGTGTTTGTGAGATCCGTTAATAGATGAGAACGGTAACACAAACAGTTCTGCTTGGGAAGCCTGTGGTCACCGAGTCCCAAGGCTTGTATGGATTTTGATAAGCTCAGTGTGTGGTCACCAAACAAAACAAAGGGCTTTTCAAACAAAAGCACATTTTCTTACACACATCATTTGGATCAAGCCAACTATTTAGCCCTTTGAGATATAAAAAGTGTGTAAAGTGGCAGAAACTGCCAAAGTGGCTTCTATGATTAAGATCTTTCAATTATCAAAAATGAAAGACTTATACTATCAGAGGTAAAGACTGCCTGGGTGTCTCGCTCATTTGTTTTCATTCAAATCTCTCTTGTCCCAGCTCCTGTTAATGATGCGGTACTCATGTTCCCGGGTAAGCACTGTGGTTTATGCGGTCTCAGAATGGCCTTAAATAATCTTTTCTTATCTGCAGTTCGAGCCAAAAGCATCCACACATGAACAGAAACGTGTATGACAGTCAGGACCAGGCAAACAGACATTTCTGCAAATGATAGAAATGTGTGTGGTTGTGCTACAAAGAGCAGCGCATGCATTGTGTAGAGTTGTCAGGTGCCCTCCTGTTCTGTGCATGCCTGCAGAGGAAATGAATTTCTGTGCAGTGGGATAAAAAGATGAAGAATAGATCAGAGGAAGGAAAAAAAAGCAATCACCTGAAGCTGAATGTGTATACGCTTAGGTTTGTCTTGCTGTAGCTGCAGGAAATCAAGTAAAGAGAGTCACAGCAAAGTGTGCATTTGCAAAAAACAGAACATTTCAATGGAATATGATGACATGCTGATGACCAAGGCAAAATGGAGGGAAAGGGTTTCTGTGATGGGTTGGCTGACTGCATCACGAGACATTTAATATTCAAGCTTTCCACCTCAGGAAGCTCAGGGTTTGTTTGACTGGACCTGCTTCAGGTTTCAGTTGACATGGTTTCCAATCAAGTTTAAAAAGTTATGGTGGAGACATTGGACCTTGTAAGTGTGCAAAAACCAAAAACAATTCTACTGTGGGAAAATGAACGGATCTCTACACATTCAGTTCATATCAGGATGCTGACCACCTACAAGCTTTAAAACAGATACAAGGAGGTTTGTTTTGGTGTTCTGGACTAACAGAATATTAGAGAATAGAAGCAGAGCTGTGGAATGTGAGTCAGTTCTGCTGCTGAGCTCAGCATCTGCAAAAGGCAGGACATTTGATCTTAGCAGTAGGTAATACTAGAGCAGGGAGTCATGCTATCTAATCAACAGTGGAAGCAGCTGGAGAGAAAGCACGGGTGTACAACGGGCAATCTTTACTGCATCTGAGTTTGACTGGGGTTTTCAAAAGCCTTTTCTAAACCTGTTTTATCTCTTATGGCAGAGCTGGCCAACCCTGGTCCTTCAGAGCCTCAACCCTGCCTGATTTCCAGCTCTCCCTGGACTGTTTGATGCTAACTACCTACAGTAAATCAGGTGGGTTTAGTCAATCAGGATGTGGAATAATTTGGGTTGGCCAATCAGAGCAGGCTCGTCAGGAGAACTGGAAAACAGGCAGGGTTGAGGCTCTTGAGGACCAGGGTTGGCCACCCCTGCCATGTCGGGTAGACGGGGCTGCCAGAGCCTAACCCAACTGAAATCATGAAACTTTTTAAAATTATTTGATCATGTATTTCAGTCTGGCCTGTCCTGCTGGGCTCTCAAATTAAGAACTTCTCATTAAACTGTTTTCATTGTAGCAAAATATCAATTCATTTTTGGTTTGTTTTGCTGTTGTTGCTGTTTTGTTTGAGTTTTGGTGTCTGCCACATCAGTGAAAGATCAAAACTAGAGTAGGATAAACTATCATTTGTCAGGTGTCTTTTTAGCACATAACCAGCTCATTGTGCCATTAATAAAAGTATGAGTGGAGGATTGAAGAGCTTTTTTAAGAGTAAGGTCTGTGATGGACAGAATTCTTGCTTGTTCGTAGAAGCTAAATACTCATTTTCTGCAACATATAAACCCTAAAAATAAAAAAAATGTGACTTTCCGCATTCTTGTTTTTTAAAACAGTTTCCAACAGCTGAACAAATGAACGTTACAGCTCTGTTTAATCTTTTTAGCTCGGACAACTAGCAAATTCTGTGACTTACAAATACTTTAATGACCACATTGCAAATGTCTAGTTTGTAAGGTAGTGTTGAATAGAGCTCGTATGTCTCTGAGTAACACAAATGTTGACTGAAAACCGCTTAAAAGATTTTATAGTCCCCCTTTGACTATATTTTGTTTTTTTTATTGTAAAAGTTTTTTCCGCTGGTCTTTTAAATATGACTACGCAGTTTTTAGACAAAAGCAAAAACCCTGTGTGTTTTTTTTTTTTTTTTTTTTTTTTTTTTAAGACGTGTTTTCTACAGCACAGTAAGAGCTCATTAGGAATTCACGTACGAGTTGTGGGCAGGACTGTTGGTGCGGAAGTTAGCCTGAGCTTATTTCCCATCAACCCTTTGTTTACACTCTCTTCAGATAGGGGATGTCCGCCCGCCAGTCAATCACATCGGCCAGCCAGACCAGGGCCAGCGGTGCAGTTTTGAGCCTTAAGGCATCTCAGATGGGGAAAATGAAGACATTAATGAATCTTTTTGTCTGCAAGTGCATCAGAACTGGAACGGATAAGAGAGACTTTGGCCCACCTGTAGAAGTTGTTGCATCACAAACCCGCGCTTTTCCAAACCGCTGGTTTTTATCTGCTCCTGATCCAACACGACTTGAATAAAGAAATACTTAGAAAGGCAGTTTGAATCTTCAATTATTTTATATATGTCCTCCATCATTAGAAAAAAGGAACATGTTAAAAACACCAAAAACAGGATTTTCATCGGAGTAGGTCTTTAAGACCTTGTTCTCTGAAGGTACAGCAAGAGCACAGTGGTGTGATAGCATCTCAGTTTGACCCTCAGATCATTAAAACCTTCGAATGACTGAAGACAACAACACAGAGCATGATGTCTCCAGGCAGAAAAAATTCTTCCGTTTTTCATCTGCTTCAATAGTTAGCACAATCAGCTAGCAACGGTTGCACGGTGGTGTAGTGGTCAGCACTCTGGCCTTACAGTGACAGTTCGAACTCCCTGGTTTGAATCCAGGATGCCTCTTTTCTATGTGGCGTTTGCACGCTCTCCTTATGTGTGTGTGGGTTTTCTCTGGGTAATCAAAAAAGACACATCATAGATCAATTTGGACCTCTAAAATGTCCTTACGTGTGAATGTTAGTGCGTGTGATTGTATGTGTCAGTGTTGCCCTGAGATGGACTAACGACCTGGACCTGTTCAAGGTGTACCCCATCTTAGCCTGATATTGGCTCGGATTGGATCCAACATCCCCTTGATTGTCCCCAAAAGAGACAATCAAGTTTAGAAAATGGATGGATGGCTATAACTGGAGATCTAACATCAGTTCTGCAACATTTCAATCTTTATCTTGCTGCAAACTATTTTGAGCAACAGAAAAGCATGTGTCAAATATTTTTTTTCTTAGCTTCTAGTGTTGAATCTTGTAACATTGTAAAAACTTTCCCAAAAATGTAAATATCCCAGTATTTTACGAACAAAAAAGAAAACTTATGAAAGACACAATGAGACACTGAGAAGATGCAAAATAGAAATCTGGCTTGATACTTAAATGGGTAAAAGATATTTTAGGGATCTATTAACATCAGTGACACCCCCCCACCACCACCTCACCCCCCACCCATGTTCACAGAGGACGCTACCACAAGCCAGACCAGGGAGATCCCACTGCAGTGACTTTGTTCACCGAGGAGATTCAATCACTGATGTGTAGAATCCCCTTGAGGAAAACACTGGAGTTCAAACTAAACGCAAAAGGAATAAAATACAATAAAAGCAGTGGTAAAACAGATAAATAAATACATAAATTAGTAAATATTAATAAACAGATAAAAATTTATATAATAAAGATACATTCAGATAAGTAAAAACAGAAGCATCATCAAATAATTTGAATATCAAATCCTAAATTTCAGCTAAAATCCAGATTAAACACGTTTGTCTTGAAATCATGACTATACTTTTTAGCCAACAAAAAATGCATCTTTCTGCCACCACTATGATCACTCACATGAACATTTTAATACACTTTACCAATCAAAACACGTGCATACACACAAACACACACATGCCTGCACCAGCCTAGCATCAAAGCTTATAAACCATTGTGCTTTGCAGAAAGAACCATCAAGAACATTCAGTTGGGATCAAACGTTTGAGCACCCCAGGTAAAATATTGAAAAGTTGAAAAATCTCCTAAAGGCATCAGTTTACGGATGAGACATTATTTTATTCTGTCAAAAAAAGTAGTCTATATTTCCATCATTTAGCCTTGCAAAATAACAAAAAACAAAATAGTGATATGTGCAAAAGTTGGAGCACCCTGCGGAAGTCATAGTACACACTGCTCCCTTTAGAAAAGCTGAGACCTGACAGTGTCATGGATTGTTCACAATCATGGTTTGCAAAGAACAGGTCATTTCAATCTCAAAGATTTGAAATAATTTGAGTCATGTGACTTTGCTCCAACAATCAGCATCATGGGTTCTTCCCAGCAGTTGTCCAGAACAATGAAACTGAAAATAGTTGATGCTCACAAAGCAGGAGAAGCTATAAGAAGAAAGCAATGTGTTTTCAGATGACAATATCCTCTGTTTGGAATGTCATTAAGAAATGACAGTCAACAGGAACAGTGGAAGTTAAAGAAAGATCTGGAAGACCAAGAAAAATCTCAGACAGAGCAGCTCACAGGATTGTGAGAAAAGCAAATCCAAACCCATGTTTGACTGCAGCATCGCTCCAGAAAGACCTGCAGACTCTGGAGTTGTGCTAGACTGTTCTACTGTCAAGAGATACTTGAACAAATATGGTTTTCATGGAAAAGTCATCAGAAGAAAACCTCTTCTACGTCCTCACCACAAAATTCAACGTTGGAAGTTCAGAAAGTTCTGATGCATTTTGGAAACAAGTTCTGTAGATCGACCAGGTTCAAATGGAACTTTTTGGCTGCAATGAGCAAAGAGTCCAGAGTTTAATGAAAAGAATCTCCGTCTGTTAGGCATGGGGGTGGATCAATCATGCTTTGGGCTTGTATTGCTGCCAGAGGCACAGGAAACATTTCACCAGTAGAAGGAAAAATGGATTCCATAAAATTTCAGCAAATTTTGGACACTAACTTGATGCCATCTGTGAAAAAGTTAAAGTTGAAGAGAGGATGGCTTCAACAAATGCTAATGACCCTAAATAAACCTCAAAATCCACACTGTCTTACATTAAGAGACAGAGACTGAAGGTTTTACAGTGGACTCCCCAATCACCAGACCTCAACATCAGTGTGAAAATCTATGGATAAACATGAAAAGAGCAGTGTGTAACAGACATCCCAGAAACCTCAAAGAACTGAAAGACTTTTATGAAGAAGAATGGATGAAGGAACCTCAAACAAGAATTGAGAGACTCTTTGCTGCCACAAAAAGTGTTTACAAGCTGTGAGACTTCCCATGGGGGGCAGTACAAGGTACTAACTCTGCAGGGTGCCCAAACCTTTGAACACACCATTATTTATTTTCTGTTATATTGAAAGTGTAATGATGGAAATAATATGTTTTTTTTTTTTTTTTTTTTTACATAATGAAAGAATGTCTCATCTGTAAACTGGCGCCTTTAGGAGATTTTTCAATCTTTCCTTGGGTTCTTTATGCACAATAATATATTTAACCTGAGGCGCACAAACTTTCTTCGATCCCCACTGTATTTGGCTTGCATTTCCTTCCAAACAGCAGAAGTTTGGGGTAGGGGCCATGGGACATGTCAAAGCTTCAGATTGCCTTAAACAGGAAAAAAAAAAAAAAAACATTGCAGAGAAGGAATCCCTTTCTGGGTCAACAGTGTCTGTCATTTCTGATTGATTGAGGGGAAAAAGACAGACACATCCTGAGACTTACTCAGCTGCAAACATATCCATGAACCTCTGTGTGCATGTGTTTGCATGGCTGCAGGTTAACCCCCTCCTGCCTTTATCACAGTGCTGCAGATGTGGTGTGACATTTCTGCACAGAGCAGACAGGTGTTTACACACAGACAGGAACAGGAGCTGCAGCCGTCCTGATGCTCACATAAGCCCTTTCCTGCAGTGAAACTGTACATATGCAGCTTCCTTGCTCCTCCTCCAGTCTCGCCTGCTAGCCTCGCATGGCCTCTACACCCCCACCATATGCTAATTGCAGTAAGAGAGCTGCAATTTGTAAATGATTTAACCTTTTAATAGAAAAAAGATGAGGGTGGTTGCAATTGATTCCCTGTGGATGTGGAGCCAGGGAGGAAAACAGGGATGAGCAGTAGTTTAGACATCATTTAACAGTACAATTATCTCATGCACTGAAGTGATATGTCTGTTGTGTGTTCGTGCGCATTTGTCGACATGCTCTTACTTGAGAGTAAATGCTTGCTAGTGCATGTGCATGCGAGAGTGTGTGGCTCTCACGGCATGCTAGTGCCAGGGCTTAGCTGATAGGCTAATTAAGCTCACCGCAGGGTATAAATGTTTCCTCTCTGCCTGCCATTTGTCACACCTGGCACAGAAATGTCAGCAGGAAAAGAATCACGCTTACTTACATACACGCTCACACACCTCGATAAGGTGACGGAACAACAGCAAAATTAAGCAAAAAATGAAAACAGGAGTCGAAAACAGATAAAAGATGAGTAAATAACACTGCAGATATAAAGGTTAACTGTGGCAGTGCTGTGGAAATTTAAGGTTGTAAAATGGAAAGCTTTTTCCATTCTAGCTGAAACCTCATTGGAATAAACATCCTCTCATAAATGTTGAATATTTTACTGAACACATTTTATAACCAACAAATGAGCAGCAGCAGTTTTACGTTTTGAGACTTGGTTTTTTTTGGACTTTTAGGTCGCACCACAAAATATGAATCCAATTTAAAAGCATGCCATCTTACACCATTATTTCCGAGTGCTACCAATGGAGTAAAGTGGAGAGGATAGAGAAGCAAGTCAGCAGCTATCTCTGTAGGTGTTAGGGATGCTCCCAAAGCTTCAGCCACAAAGCACATTGTACTAAAGACTAGAATCTCTTGTCATCCTGACTATGAGAATGAGGAATTCCGGGCTGCTCTCACCAGGGAGACTCCAAAGACTAACAGAGTGACACAGTGTGAACCAGCTTGAAATGGAGTGTGCTGGAGGGTTTGGAAAGTGCTGAGGGCTGGCTGAGGCACAGGATTGGCTCTGTGGATACAGGCCAAGAGTGGCTGGAAGTTATCCCACAACCACGCTATAACAAAGCCAGGAGCAGGCAAAGGCACAGTTAAAACTTGTCAAGGATGAGAAGACCAGCAGGATGAAGAGAATTCAGTGACAAGAAGTGTGGAGAAGTGTGCACAGAAGAAGCTCTATCGTGTGGAACTAATAAAGTTTATCCAGACTGTGGTCTACATGCTGCTAAACCTCTATAACTGGAAAGGACATTTGGCAGTGGCCTGTTGGGGCGCTTCTTCACTGACTACCTCAGTAGACCTGGAGGAGGGCTGCTACCACCAGGGATAAGTTTACAGTGACAGATAACATCCCCCAAGCAACTGTCATCACCATGCATATCAGTATCCAGTCAAGGCCTCTGCTTTGTGAGTGCAGGGGGCAGTCTTCATCAAGTCATGGTGACCACACTAAAGGTAAGGAACACCTGCCCACCTCCAGCAAGCATGTTATGTTAGTCCTTATAATCTACTGGAAGGTCTAGTGGTCATTCCTTCTGCAAAGCTTAGGGTGTGTTCAGACTTGAAAAGTCTGTTGGTCTGAACCAAGTCCGCCTAATTTGGTCCGGATCGAGTCCGGAAACTTGAATATGGTCTGTATTCAGACTGCCATCAACCGGACATTCTTGTTTTGAACTAAAGCGCTTAAACAAAAATACATGACTAAAAATCTCTTCAGTCACTGGCCAGGAATTACGAGGGCGGAGCAAAGCAATGAGAGAAACAATAATGGAAGACATTTCAATGAGTTGCTGTGTCTCATTGTTGCTCGGCTACTTCCTTTACGTCCCATAATGCCGAGCTACAGTGGCCATTTTTGTCCAGTTCTTCTGCTCCGAGCACGGAGCCTATACAGCCTATTCAGTAGAGGTGGGGGTGTTTTACGTGTTGTGTGTGCTTGTAAATATTGCGAAACAAGTTTTTTTTTTTTTTTTTTCTTGGCCTTGCGGAAGAAGCTCCTCTGCTTGCTGGCATTTTCACGTCTGCTCGCTGCAAGAGACGTACGCTGACTTTACTCCGAACAATGGAAGCCCAAGAAAGCAGAAGGCTGGGAAAATAAAATCTCAGTTTTCCCAAAAACAAATTTGAATTAACTGATAAAATTGATGTATTGCACAGTCCAAATGGTTTCATTTTTTTTCGTTCTCCTCTATTCCCCCAAAAGAATAACTAAAAACATCTCCTACTGCATCTTTAGACTGATCTAGAATAAAATGCTGCTTTACAATGTGTATTATGTAAAAAAAAAAAAAAAAAAAAACACATAACACACTTTAATAGACAATCGCGGCTGGATGACTCGGTTGGGTGTAGGACTCGCGCAGGAAACCAGGGGGCGCGATGAGCTTCATCCAGTGTGGGTCCTATGGCATGGGCAAAACCCTTCATGTTACTGCCTAGCTATGTAGCCACAAGGGGACCTAAATCTGAGTCTCCTTGTGCTGGCGCCCAGCCCGGATAAAATACAGGGTTGTGTCAGAAAAAAAAAAAAAAAAAAAAAAAACTCACCCAAACCTCCTGTATGAATCAGTGAATGCTGGGGAGAACCCTGGCTGGATATGCCGAAAGTTGAACAACATTGATAGACAGCTAAGTTGTTGTAGACCATAATCTCCCACCAGCTTCAATATCCCCTTTTTTCTTCTACTTAAACCGACCTTTTAGGCCACACCAGCAACATTTAAAGCAAAACACAGACTTTGCAAAACCCCCAATGAATCTGCGGATGGAAGAAGTCTTTGTTTCTGTTCACCAGCATCTCAAAGTTGAGATAGAAAGAGCTAGAGGATCAAGTCTAATACAGTATTTGACTCCAAGTCCCCTTAAAAGATGCTGCTCTGATTCCCTGTAGAACACATTGAAAGAGGTGTGGGTTCTCTAAAAACAGCTAGTTCAAGGACTTTACAGACATCTTGTCTGTAACTTGTAAGGCATCTCAGCTTAGTCTCTCAGCTTTTGCTAGTATCAGAGGAGCCCTGTGTCAATGTCCTTCTCTGCTTATGGCTAATAAAATTTAGTAAAAATTAGCTTCTCATTTTTGGATTATTTACCTGTTTAGGATTTTTGTTATGTCAGCATGCGCTGTTGAGAGTCTGACCCAACTCTTTTGACCTCAACAACTAGATTTTCCATGTGACTGAAACAATAATGTCATTTAGCGATGTCAGATAGAAGTCATCCAAAAGCTTTTTAGAAGAAAAGATTGGTTTTTAGAATTTCTGTTTGATATTGGTACTCTAATAAAATGATCTTTAAATTACTGTAATCCTTCCACGGGTTGATGTTTTTGCAGATCTACTCACGGTGAGCTTGAAAAGCACTTGTCTCATCTCTTTGCCTGCTGACACACTCTTTGATTGTGGTTACCATAACTCAAGTAATCGGTGTACCCATTTGTCACACAAAAGGAAGAGAACCAGCGAAGATCGCAGCAGCAAGTCTGAACTCCACTAAAGCCTTCAGCTTTAGCTACCCTGCACTTTGTCTCTTTAAGACTGCCTTACTGGCAGACAAGCTGCTTCACACTGAAATCTGCTCTTTATTACACCTAAGACAGCTTAAGTGCAGTGTCGCCCCACAGCCATTGTAACACCATCACCAATAAGCACCATCTCAGATGTGCTTTTGTGTGATGCACACAGCAGGCCAAAGCAAACACACAGCAGAGCACTTCAAGCCCCACTCCAACTATATTTGTACCTATTGTTAAAGTGTTTCCAGTGGTCTTTTAGCTATGATTACGCAGCTTTTAGCCAAAATCAAAAAGCTTGTGTCATTTGCTAGGAAGTTTGTGCAGAGCAGCACAAACTGTTGGCGCAGAAATAATCCCATCATCCCTTTGTTTGGGCTCTCACCTTAGCTTATTGCACCTCACAACCCCAAGCAACAATAGTGTAGCAGGAAAAAAAGAAGTGATGTGCAGCTTTTTTGAGCGAGATGGCAGCTCAGACGAGGAAATTTACATTAATGGATCTATTTTTTCTGCAAGTGGATGCATCAGAATGGAGCGGAGCTGGAAGACTTTGGCCCGCCCATCGCAGTTACTGCGTCACAAAGCTGAGCTTTTTTAAACTGCAGGTTTTTTTCTGATGCTGATCCAACACGATTTGAATAAAGAAATCCTCAGAAACCCAGTTTTAACCTTTAATTGTTTTATGTATGTCCTCCATCATGCAAAAAATGCAACAAGAGCATGTTAAAAACACCAAAAACACACTTGTCATTGGAGTTCCAGCAAAAAGGAGACAAAGTTAGCTATCCTGTTGGGGCTCACCTTTTTGATCAAGTACTGCCTCCACTTTTTGTCATTTTCAAAATGCATAATTGACCTTTGCTTCTTTTCCAGGAAATTATTGCTAAATAAATTAGATGTAAAATCTACTTTAGGAGCAGTTTTCCATATGGAAACTTTAATGGAAACTTTCAGAACTGATTGAAATTGAAGGAGACACGGGGAAAGCATTATGGATGCACACTGATGCCGGAGAGCTTGAATATTTTGTGGTGTGCAAATCAGAGAGGCCTGCAAAGCAAGAGAGATGCAGCAGCAGACTGGAGCTTTTCTTCATCCATCCATGCCACAAAGTGTTATTACTGCGGAACACTTCAAAGGAAGCAGAATGAAGGACCTTGTAGTTCACGGAGGCACACTCATGCTTGTCTTTTTTTTTATTTTTATTCTTCAGAGTCCCTTCATCTCACTCTTGTGACTGCATGTCATCTAGTCATCTCTAACTAATAACAATCTTGGTACCAGCTGTCCTTTCTCCATTCTTCCCTCTCATTGTTCATGTCATCTGTCCCCCTCTGCGCTGACAATCAAGACACTACCGTTTCTGTCATCTGCCCTAATACACTCTACATGCAGCCCAACCGTGCACCCAGTTGGGCCCCTATGAATCGCCCCCCCCATAGTATCAGGTAAAATGGAGTTGAATTAACTCTGGAAGCTGGACTAGATACGTCAAGCTAATATCCAAGTGGGTTTCATGGGACTAATACTATGTAATGATGTAGAAATGACAAAAGTTGAGATGGTTTTCCATCTTTCTAATCACTGGATTTTAGCTCATTTTCCCCTAAAAAATAAAATCTGTGTAAGACAAGCTGCAGCCCTTCCAAATCAATAAGTCGTCATTAAGGCCAGAGCTTCCATGCAGCACACAAGCGGAGCAGAAAACAGACAGCGTTGGAGCTCACGCCTTTTAATCTCTTCTCTTCCAGCTCAGCCTAACTGACATTTTCTTAATTTATTCCTCTCGGGACTCCAACATTTTAATTAGGTCACTTCAAACCACCTCCTACACAGTGATATGCAGAAAAACTTTTTCTCCCACTTTATCGTATTTGTCATTTGCTTTCCTCTGCTCTTTTTTCATTCTCTTCCTTTCTTTTCGTATTGTCAGTTCAGCTCAGTGGGTTTTTTTCTCACTAATGACGTTCTGAGCTTTACCAAACAATTCATGCAGCTGCTAAAAGTAAAGACACCAAAGGTAAATTCATAATTGAGTCACGCAATTACATAACCACGAAGGTTTAAATTAGGAAATCTTTTTTTTTAGTCACCCAGTTGGAGTGAAATGATGCATCTGAAGCTCTGCTGTCAGAGGTTAAGCTGCTCTGCATGCTGCCTGCTCTGTGTCTTACTGGAGGTCACTGTCTTTAACTGTTTTCACCTCTTGGGTTTGCAGTAGGCCACTCACAAGTTTCCCTTCCTTGGTATGAGTTTTTTATGGTCTCTGCATGACAACATGTCAGATTTTTGAATCATTTCCACCATGACTGAATACAGGAGTGAACTGCTTTTCAAGCAAATTTTCTGACAAATAAACAGTTAAACTCCTTTTTTTGTGGTGTATCAAGAAATGTGTGACAGAAAGAGTCCAACAAAACCAACAAAAAATGGTGAGAAGAGAGGAAGATATCTGGATGGGCAGCAAAATGTCCAGTTCCTTTGAAATCCTAGGTGAGTTCTGGTGCACCCAGTGTGAGGCAAACCAGACTAAAGAAGATCTGAACAGGGTTTTGTTTAAGCCCCTCCCAACAAGTGGGTGTTAATGTGTACTCCTAGTGTCCTTTGTAGTACCTGCACAGTAACCACACCAGTGTCATTTACTAACCTGGACCTTAAGGAAACCCCCACATTCATGTTTGATCCATTTTCCTCCTTCAACACACATAAGTCAAGTGATTTAGCTTCACTGTATGTGCAGATCCGATTACCTTAAATCAGATTCAAATTGATTCAGGTAGATTCAGGTGATTCAATTCATCAGCTTTACATTTAATCATTTGAGTTGTTTTGGAGCACTATTTTAATTAAATCCAGTTTCAATCCATAAATCGAGAATTAGCTGAACCTTAATAAAAATACTAAATTCAATTTAATGTATTCCATGTGATTGACCTCTTTTAGGGGCCATTTTTTGCATATTTTCATTTGTTTTAATAATAATTTTTATAAATAATGTTCTGATGTTCTCCGCTGTCTAATTTGATTCTGAAACTTCCTTCAGAAGTTGATGTTTGACAAAGAAGGGCATCATTAAATGTTAAAATCCATTGAGTTCTGCTCACTCCTTCTATTTGCAGCAAGAAATTGTGTATTCCACTGATGTTCACATGTACATTTATCACAGCACATACATTAGTTATGGCAAAGCAAACACACAAACACATTCACACCTGACATCCTCACACAGCTCACAACATATCCAGCACATCTTCTACTTGGACCTTCTTTTTACTGGTCTGGTTTACAGATATAGTGACTCAATGCTCTTGCAGAGGAAAGTCAGCTCAGTCACCATTTTACAGGCGTTCTTCTACCACAAATCAGAGCCCAAACTGATACTGATGTGTCGACTCTACTCACTGCACGTCCACAAGAAAAAAGTCAGAGCTACAAGGCGCAAGGGTTGTTAATCCATGACCTGTTAAGACCGATAAGCTGTAGAAAACCAGCTTGGTTTTCACCCTCTGGTGGTGAGGGTGACAAAGGCTCAGCTTGCTCCTCCGACTTCCGCTGAAGTGGCCCTCTGCAGCTGCAGCTTCCACACTGGACTGAGAAGCAATTCAGCTCCTGAGTCTAACATTTGGGGCTAGCTGATTCCTGCAACAGCTAAAGAAATGGAATCTGAAGACTTAGATGGCTAGCGACAGTGGCCCACCATTTGGCAAGCCAGGTCTACACAGAAGCAGCACCCCAACCTCCCGTCTGAAGGAAAACTGTTGCAGAGCTGTAAAGAGGGTCCTCTGTGTGTTGAGAATTGAAGTCCCAAGTACTGAGGGGTGAGACAGCTGAAGGTCACAGGGTTCATCCAGGCTAAAAAAGCAAACACTGCTGTGTGCATGAGTCAGGTGTATGTTCATGCATGTGTGTGCTCACTTAAGAGAAGCTGCACAGCCAGAGAAATGCATCATGTTTTCCCCTAACACTAAATGCCACCTTTATGAAGGGACTTCAGGAAGCGGAATGGTGGAGAGCTATCCAGACTAGTTCAGAAAACTCACCATGATTTTAGGCCATTTAGTCAAGTTTATGCTATGCTATTCCAATCTATGAAAGAATAATAATAAAACAGTGTGTTGATCAAAGTGTAATCCAAAAAACTGGAGCATGTCAGTTGGTAGTGAAGGACCCAGTCCACAGGTGACCAGACTTAAAGCTTAAAACACGCACTTAAACATGACAAAACCCATGAACTAAGTGCGAAACAAAAAGGTTGACAAACATGCATGTACTGAAGGACAGTTGCCATCTTTTTTTCTGCTCTGACTCCTTTTTTAAGGAAGCAGCTAAACAAGAGGCATCCAATGCAGGCCTCGAGGGCCATTATCCTACATGTTTTCCAACCAACCTGCCATTGAAGTTCCGTATTGGTTAAACACACCTGATCCAAGTAATCAACATCTGTAAAGGCAGGTTTCTGGAAAGCCAACAAGTGACAGGCCCTCGAGGCCTGGAGTTTGACGCTCCTGCCCTATTCTGGGCATTTTGGTTTTCTACAACAGATCATAATCATTAAAGTCAACAATAAAAAAACTTTTGACAGAACTTTATTGTCCCTGTAACAGCAAACAGATGGTAAAATTCCATATGCCTTCTAAGAAGGTAGTAAAGCACTTTACAGTCACAGTCTCACCTATCCATTCACACACTGATGGCGGCTCTGCTACGGAAACATTGGTGCCAACCTATAATCACCAGGAGCAACGTGGAGTTCAGTGAACTGCTCAAGGACACTGACTCATGGGCAGGGCAGGCAGGGCGAGAACCAAACCTGCAATCTTTGGATCAGAGGTTGACCACTCTACCTCTGCACCATGGCCGCCCCACAGCTTTGGGTTTGTTCCTCTTACCCATTAAGGTTTGAGAATTAAAGTTGGTGTCTTATTTTGTTGTTGCTAACATCTGTGTTAAAAACAGACTTTTTCCTTTTTCTGCTGTTCAACAAATGCCCTTTCCCATCAAGGGGCAAAACAAAGTTTTTTAAAAATAAATCTCACATTTTTTCCTCAAATGTCGAATAATTTCTGAAAAAACAAACAGCCTTAGCAGGTTGTTGTATAAAAAGACTAAATTAGCACAAGCAGAAACCATATGGGCTTTTCACCGAAGCAAAGACAATTTATGCCTCACTAATCACTCCAGCATGGCAGATGCAAAGAATTAATGATCAATTCAACCAGCCGTCCCCTCATTCAAAAAGTGGAAACTGTCCAAGCTAGAGCTTCAGAGAGGGAGAGAACACTGGAGAAAGGTCATTATGGCCGTTGTGGAACGGAACAGCGGCCGATAGCCATTTCCCGAGGGAATTAGATCAGACCCCCCAGAGCTGAGGATTAGGGTTTTGATCCAGATTTTATGCTGGATTTGGAGCTTTTTGCCCAAGCTTGGCCAATCTGAAAGTCAGGATTGTTCCATGATGTCACACTGTATGTGTTTGTGTGTGAGTGAGTGTGTCAGAAACAAAGAGACACAGGAAAGTGCTTATAGTCATCAATTGGTATTCAGAGTATGTAACAGTGGTACCAGCAACAGAAGGAGCAGTTAGCCAGTCAGCCTGCATCAATTTGTCAACATAGCCAAGCGAAAAAGCTCTGAGGCCTCTGGGAACCAAAGCAGGCCACTGCCAATAGCACAGTGTGCCTGGGGTGACCCAGCAGGCACTAAGTACTTACAGCAACTCCAATAAGCCAAATACTGAGAGATATACTTATCAATCACAGTAAGTACATCATAATTATGACAGATGTAAAAAAATTAGCAATTTTTACTGGCATAACAGCACAAACAAGACGAACAAATATTCATTTGCAGAATTGTGGTGTAGTAAAGAACGCACAGTAGTGCACGCTATGCACACGTGTCCCTGAATCAGTCTGCTGCAGGCTGACAAAGCACACGGAACACTACACCCACCCACTCACACATACACATGCACCCTCGTGTTCATGCACTCACATTATTTAAAAAGTGACTAATAATACAATATTTGACCTTTATTGCCACACACACTTACTTGTTTTTCTATCTTTTGGGGGGCATGTAGGACATTTTTTAACGTGAGCTTCATAGCTCTTTAACCCTGAGCCTCCCAGCTATCTTCCTCCCACGGTCCAAAAACATGCTTCATCGGTTAATTGGCATCTCTAGATTGCTGTTATGTGTGCATGTGGGAGATAGTGTGTGACCCTGCAGCAGACTGATGACCTCCGTTCCCGATTTTGAACAACAGTAACTGGGTTGCCATGTTTTCCAAAATCCCAAGTGTGATAAAACAGCGGCACAGGGTCATCCATCCATCAATTTTCTCAACCAGCTGTATCCCTTTCGGAGCGATGAGGCTGCTGGAGCCTGTCCCGGCTTTTGTTGGACAAAGGTGACGTACACCTGACCAGGCCACCAGTCTGCAATCACACACACAACCGCACACACATTCACACTTCGAGGCAATTTGTGTCACCAATTTACCTATAAAACATGTTTTTACATTGTGGGAGCAGGTCAAAGGTCCTGGAGAAACGCGTGGCATGCATGAGGAGAACATCCAAACTCAACACAGAAAGTTCCCAGCCGGGATTCAAACCAGGGCCTTCTCACAGTGTGGCGTGAGAGCTAACCACTGCGCCACCATGCAGCCTCTGTGCCTAAAATGCTGTGTTCTGATTGTCTGCACGTCATTGCTGCATCTCCACTTTCACAGACGTTGAAGTAAACCCGTATTCCGCCGCCTGCTGCCACAACGTTGGTCTTTTTTTGGAGTGCATGTCCCTCTGATCTAACAGGGCACAGAATTAGAATTTGTTGCTACAAAAATACAATTACACTCAGACCAACATTGCTTTTTGTGCCACAATCTTGTGCTGCTTAACTCGGACTACTAACGATTTATCAGTCACATTTTTACGAAATGGTATTTAACTTTGTTTTATTCACTGAATAGAACTTCAGGGAGCTATTTATTCATTTATGTTTTATTTGACCTTAAGATATGCTGGAATGTGAAGGAACCCTCAGCACCTTTGTTTTGTTTCAACTTATCAAAAAGATAAAAGTCATTTAATTTATTTTTAAGTTTTATTTCATTTATTATAAAAAAATTCAACGAAATGTTTCACTTTAAAAAAGTATTTTTCTCCCTGCACTTCTAGGAGCTATTTATGAAACAAAATCTATTTATGTGTTGTTTTCTTTTTAAAAAAGTTAAACTGTTGATGTTTGTATTATTCTAAAATTTGGTGCCAACATGTTCACTTTTACTGCAAATGTATTTCGGCTCCAAATATTATCGGCCCTCTCGACTACCAAAAACTGACATTGGTATCGGCCCTCAACACTATATCGGTCGATCTCTAGTATACGTGTCATTGAACTCTGAAACAACAACTGCAAGACTAAAGAGTGGACAACAAAAGGGGTCTTGCAAGAGCTTGATGTTGTTTTAGTGCAGTGCAGAGCTGGTGAAAGAGGCTTGGTGTGGTGTGGTGGGAGGTTTAATTGCAGCACAAAAGTAAGACACTAAAATACATGTTTTCTTGAAACATGAATAGTCAAAAATGGTTTCGGCAGCATGTAAAATAAAATATTGTGATATTTCACATAGTACTGTAGACCATCATACTATACGTGATGACACTGGAAACATTTTAAAATTATTTAAACAATTTACATCACAATGTTAACCCCTTTAATCCCAGCGGTCACAATTGTGACAGCGGAAAAAACACAAACCCAACTGTATTTGAAACAAAAACACACCCATAAAAATTGTCTAAACAAGTAACTTGATCCATTCTCCACTTTTCATCAATTAAACATGAGTAGTGTAACACGGTGCTGAATATCACCAGGAAATGTGTGCGGCATCTACAGTCTGCTTTGACATTATCCCGACACTCAACACACACAGCATCAATAATGCAGAGCAGCATCTTCTTAGAGGAGTTGTGTTCTTCCAGCTCCTCCTGGTTAAATTAGTTACGCTCCTGCCACAGATGCACAGTGACATGAACAATTTCAAAGGCAAAGTCAACGTGACTAGTGTGTACAAAGGAAGCATTTTTAGTCTTTTGTCATTTACTACATGTTAGAAAGACACTTTTGAATTTTTTTTCTTTTTTTTATTAGCAAAGTTTTAGGATTTGTGCAGCTTTTCACTTAAGAAAAATCCTCTTCCAGTCAGGTAGGGCAAGAAATCCTTCAAAAACGAGCCTCTGAGTCCTTTGCAGTTACGTTCTCAAACAACTGACTATTAAGAGTTGAAAACCAATTTACAACTTTGCCTTTAATCAAAACCAGCAGCATTTTCGTCCAATTTCAAACTAAAACATAATTTATGTCATATTCTACCAAAAAAGTGAAAAATGTAGTAAAATAATTCAGAGAAAGTAATAATCTTCCTGCTTGTTAATCTCATTTGATGCCACTGGACATGGTATTGCTGTAAATAATCATTTTTTTCCTGCCTTTTGATTTTTCCTAACCTCACCTTCCAGCAACACGCTCATATCAGCCAAATGGATAACAGCTCATTACATTCCTCCTCTATTGCCTTTAAACTGCACTGCAGTCATTTCTGTCGTTTTGGGCAAGCAGGCCTGAGTGCAAAGCAAGTGCGTGTTTCCCAAATGAATTATAATTACTGTGAACCAATTCAAATATTCTGGATGTTAGTAGTTTTCCTAAAACCTCGCGAAATAGTCTTTTAGCAGCAGTAAAAAATTAAAAAGTGACTGAGGTACATTTCAGTTGCAAATAGTGATATGTAATTCTGTGTCGAGGCTTTGAAGCATGTGCCGAGTAGTGGAGGGCGCGTTTCCATAAAGCACGTATCAAGGCTTGCTTTGTGGAGAGGAGGAGCTGAAAATGATGACGTCTGAGGCAGGGACCTGAGCAGGGAGCTTGTGGTCCGCCCGGGATGTTTTCTCAGTCATAAATAAGCTCTTTATCAAAGGGCTTTTTTATGTCTGCTCCTGATAAACAACAAATTCAATAAATAAATATTAAGAAATGCAATTTATAGCTATTTTTTTTTTTAAATATGTTGTCCATCATCAGAAAAATGCACCAATAACATTCTTTATTCCTGATTTTCATTGGAGTCTTTAACCATCCGCTAAATTTCTTTTGTTCTCAGATGCTGGACATGCATGAATGTACATGGACTTTTGCCACAAAAACTTAAATTTTTCTTTAAATATATAATCTGCTATCAATGCAGTTTTTCCTGAACTAGTTTTTTCAAAGTACAAAAAAAAAGCAAGTATAGTAAATGTTCCAGTAATATCTAGGTAGACAGTTAATGTAATCTGATTTAACACCTGTGAGCAGGTATATGAATTCAAATTTCAGCCTCACAGAAGGAGCCGACAATGTAAAAAAAGAACCTCCGAAAAGCAAGAAATGTAACTGCAAGAAATACTTGGCACGGCAAAAGAAGACATATTCATCTGTCCCCTGGTGAAACTGAGTTACATAAAACGATTGTTGTAGGCTTACATGCACAAGTAAAACGGACTAATCTCCCGGCAGTTAAGTTGAGGAGAAAAGGAAGAAGTCAAGAAAAGCTTGAGCACAAGTTTGAGCAGCCGTTTGGACAGAGGGGAGAGCCGAGGAAAAAAGAGCAGCATTGTTCTTTGTTTGAGCTCAAGCACACGTACATGCACACGTACATGCACACACGCACACACAGTGGGTGCTTCCACCAATAAACAGTCAGTATTTTCCAAATGGTTCTTTCTAATGGAACAGAAACTCCCATTGGACTTGCTAAAGCTCTCTAATGTCTTATCACCTCATTTCTAGAATGTTATCCTAAAATATCTTTAAATGTTCATGACTTTCTGTAGTTCCACCAACATTAATCATGTTTGCATGTGCTCCATATTCTGAGACTAAAAGCTTTCACGTGCCGTTTCAGAGAATTTCCTGAATAACATTTCATCAGTGGCTGACGAAACGGCAACAACTCTAATCCTAGAAACATGACCGCAGTAGCAGGTATTTACAGATCTGTTGCTTTATTTATTGTAAATGGTTATATTTGTTGTTTATAGTAGATGAAATGTCACTGTTTTTCTTTTTGGTTATGCCAAAACCGAGGTACCTGATCGGTCAGTTTAAAACTGGAATAACTTACACTACAGCAAAAATATCACAAAAAAAATGAGTAAGAAAATGTTAAAATAAAAGTATCAGAGCTCGAAAGACTGAATAATAGCTGCTTATTTCTCTATAGAAGTCTATGGAGAATTCTTGGAGGCATCTCCTGAAAAATCCGACAGCCTGTCTATCCAAATCAAACCCTGGCAAGGGTTTGATTGTAACCTCTGACAGAGACAGTGTGCAGAATTTTTCAATCGAACTGTCCAGGGTGAACCCCGCCTTCACCCAATGCTGCAGAGATAGGCTCAAGCAACCCCAGGACCCTGAAGGAGCATGGATGGATGAGTACGATCCAATCAAAAGACATGGTTTCAAAATAAATACCAGATTTTCATCCTGCAACAAAGAGTGGAAAAGGTCGCTTCTGCTGATGGCAATAATTACATAGAAGACTCTTTACAATCACGGACTGGTTGTGCTTCTTATTGCTCCTTTCTCATTCAAAAAGCCCCTTTCAGAATTAGAATAAAAGTCAGACGTAACCTGAAATTTTTCAAAGCGACTTTACAGGAAAATGTTTTGCATCATTTTATCTTAAAGTGAAAGTGAAGAAGTGTCAGATGCACACAGTAATGTAACTCCATTTTCTTGCACATGAAGATAAAACTGTTCCGCCATTTGAAGGTAAATTTTTTGTCAAAATCCCTTCGGCTTTCTGTAAAACTTCAGCTTTTATTGACATTTTTTTTCCACTGGAAAAGAAAAACATATGTATCTGAAGTCCTTAATATCAAAACCCTCATGCTAGCCTAACTATCTTGTATTCCTCTGACCTTCCCACCCACCTTTAACGGAAGGTGCCAATTTTTTGAACAAAACACTTCACCGTTAAGAAAGAAAGGAGAAGACATGGAAAGAGGCAGAGAGGAGAATGAGCCATGCTGAACTCAAAGTAGCAGATTCTAGCAGAGATGATGGGGAAGAATGGTGTGGAATGATAGGAAAGAGCAGGTCAGCTCCGGTGGCAGCGGTGTGGAAGCGTCTGTGGAGCGTTGCTGATGTGATGGCATGATGATGATGGTGTTTATGATTCACCGCTGATAGGAAATCAGAGAGAAGAACGTATTATTATCACACAGCTCAATTACACTGCAATTTCTCCCTGGCTGCGACAGCCTCTGCAGGGCTTCTCATGAGGCTGATTTGAAGGCCTGCAGAGGCTGACAAACAGCAAACGACTCTGCTTTGTTCTTACTCAGACGGCAGAAGAAGATGAGGCGGAGGAAGAGGGTGAGGAAGCTATGGAGGCGTGCAAACGCGGCAAAGGTAATGCCGCTGCGAAGGCCTCATGAGCAGCGAGCAGGCAGGCAGGCAGGAAGGGCAGACAGGATCTAAATGTGGTGGTGATGGAGAAAACACCTGCTCAGTAATGAGAAGCAGATCTCCGGCTGCTCCGAACATGAATACTGACGAGCTGCTGTTCAGCTACTGAGTAGAGACTTAATGGTTTTATCCTCTCTCGCAGAGCTTGAGGTCTACAGGTCTTTGTGTGCGTGAGAGAAAGATGCCTTGTTTTTTTTAATTCCTAAAAGTTGCACACATGTTTTGGCCATGCGCCTGTAATCCTGGCTATTTTGTGACCCGAGGATGTCGGTGATGAAGGGTTACAGATGTTTTAATGTTTTACAGAGCAATCGCCACAGAGCCACAACTGTGTGCTCTGCTTCCTCTCCTTTGTTCAGATTCACTCTGAGGGTGCGCTTAACTCTAATATGTCCCACAAAAATGAAATGAAACAAAACAAATTTAAAAAAAATGATGCCAGCGATGAATTACTAAACATGAAGCCAAACAAAAATGTCACTTCAATGAATCCTTCATCAACGTGGAAAAATATAACCAAAAACTAAAATTTTATGAAAGAATGTTAACTGTGAATACATGTGGGGGCGTGTACACACACAAAATAAACGAATTTTCGAAGCATTTTTTTCAAACAATTTCTTGCATGTCTGCAGTATGTTTTCTCCACAGGCCTGGCATTTGCTCCCCTTAGTTCTCTTCGTTGCTTTCACCGTGATTTGAACCACGACAGAGTTCATCTGCAAGTGAGCAGGCCTTCATTCCCAAGAGGAATTCTCTTGTTTGGTCCAAACCCGAGTTCAGGTGAGCTTTCACACCTGCAGAACCATGAGGACCATGAGGAAACCAGCTCTATGAGGATCAAACCAGCAAACGGTGAATGCTCTGTAAATGTGCATGTTTGCTCTGGAAGCAACTGGTGTCCCTTACAGTAGAGCTCCTTCACATTCAATAAAGGGTTTGAAAACGGGAAGTTAAAATGACGCAAGAGGAACCCCTTTTAGGTTTGAGATCATGGAGAACAATTGTGGATCTCTTCTTCCCCTAATGTTTCCAAACTCAACAGGTAGACATCTGATTTTTTTGGAGAATCTGAAACGAAACGTTGAGAAAGGTTGTTGAGAGCTCTTTTAGAAAAAAGTGCAAAAGGGTAAAGTTGCAAAAGAGGCTCCCTATAGGAGGTGGGAATGGCGTGGAGTCACTGGTGTGTAGAAGCATTTAAATCAGGAGCAAAGAATGTGTGGAAATTATTACAGAAGTATTTCCAGTAAGAGGGGAGAGCACAGTGTCTCTTCAGAGCTTCATGGGATGGCATGGCGAGCAAAAGCAGGGGCCATGGGGCCAAAGCGCCTGATCACAGCACACATTTGCGTCACTCAAACGCGCTCCTCCACTTCAGACGGGCTTCAAGGCTTCTGTCGTTGAGGTATTTAATCCAGATGTAATTAAAGATTATCGATGCAGGAAGAATGGATCTATCAAAGTAATTAACTGCCCCAGCTGATTCACATAAAGTTTTTAATGGAAACAGAGAATGGGGATTATTCCATTAGACAGCACTCTTTGTGTTAAATCACACCTCCCATTAAGTCGTGAAAGAAAAAGCTTTAAAAACTTTAGAAACCTGCTGTATTTTCAATCTGGGAATTCTCGCCTTGCACTCGTTACTGTTGTCTTCTTTCCTCTTTCTCGTCTCATTTTCTCTACCCATCACTGAGACAAGGTTTTCAGGCTGCTGGCATTCAGCTGCGATGGTGAGACGAAGAAAAACCGAGGAGGAGGAAGAGGAAGCAAAGCGCTGCTGTCAGTTTCTCCCTCCTTGCTCAACAGCACTGGAAGGACAAAAGCTTTCCCTGACAGGCCAGATCGCCCTTATCTGCTCTCAGCCGACGTGCTTTTACCCCGTGGCTCCAGCATCCATGTACTTTTTCTCCTTTTTTTCCCCCTCCCCAGCTGCTCAGAATAATGCGAAACAAGAGATTAATGTAAGATCTGCTCTGGGAGGAAGCGCTCATGGTGCTGGGTGTCATTAGCTTTCGTGGGTGTGATGACACGTTTAAGTGCATTTGCATTTTACACAGAAATCAGCGCCGCACATGTCAGTGGAGCAGTGCTGAGGCGGGACTGCAGCGAGGCGCGAGCAGTCAAGCTTTTCTTCCATGAGATGTGACCATTACGGCTGAAAGATCAGCACACTCCACACTGTCTAATGATCCTTCACAGACGGCTCTTCGTGCTGAGGGCTGCAGGGGATACATCAAAGATGTTAGATATGCATTCACACTGTGATCAAGGCAGAAAGATCAGCAACTCTGAGGATGTGTTACCACCACTTCAGGCAGCCACAATGGCTCATCACATCCAAAATCCCAGCCTCACAGCCAACACCAGAAGAAGAAAATCGGCTTTTTTTGTTCAAAAAATCCAATAAATAATTAAATTAACTCCATGCAAATGATGGAACATTTTACTGAGAAGTTCCAGCTTCATTTTAGGTCTGCGTGAGATCAAAACTAAGGATTTCACAAAGCACGAAGAGCAGGAAATTCCCCGACACCAAACAAAGACAATGCATCAAATGTTTCCTGAATGCAGTGATGGATTTACTGGCAGTAAATTATTGTCATAACAAAACGCATTCACGCGCCATTAAAATGTCTTCTGTAACTCAGAAACAAAATTCTTTGTCTCCACTAAAGAAAAATGAGAAATTCTAAAATAATTCAAAATGTATATAAACAGGCAGAGCTACATAAAAATCTGTTTAATATGTAATTTAAGCAGCAATCCTGACACCTCATCTTTTTGTTCCCAGTCAGCTGTGTTTGCTGGTCGTTAATAAAACGTGTTAAACTGGAACGGAAAGCCGAGCTTTAAGCTTTTTCCTGGTGGAACCTTCTGTTCTCAGACGAACTTAAATGTCACTGGGGGATTTTTTTGTGTATTGGGGCCTGCCGTTTGTTTGTTTCACCCTGGTTGTCTTAACAGTGACCTCGAGAGCCCTTAACTGGGCACATGCCAACCTGCTGATGGGCCACAGGGCTGGTTTGGACATTTTAAAAGAATGACCAGCAGGACCTAAGAGAGACATGTTCAGGCACACCATAGTGGCAGTCAAGACGCAGCACGCTGACCAATCACATGCCTCCACGAAATTATCTCTCAGCATCATCTGTGTCTTCCATGCATTGTAAAAAAGATTTAGGCTACAGTCCACGAAGATCTGTCTGCTCTTCGTCACCCTTAAATGTAGTCATGGTTGTATTCACAGCCTGTTACAATCTGTTCCCTCTCTCAGCAGGTTTTAGTTTGTTTTAGTGTCTGTCTGTCTCTTTCTTGTCCTTCCTGACCCTGGGAGGTCAATGGTCATCTTTGCTGAGTCTAGTTTTACGGAGCATTTTTCCTGTTGTGGACGTTTCTTCCTCTGTGTTCTGTTGGGGTCATTGAAGAACTGCTAAGTCAAAAACTGAAAACCAAAAGGAAAACATTATAGTTCAGAGCAGGACAGCGAAACATCGTTTTTGTGCCTTCAGGGCAGTTTAATGTGAGTGAAATCACGAATGAATTCAAGATCCATGTCTCCCAGTAGCTGGTGCCAGTGTGCGTTCATAAAAACAGGGAGTCTTTTTTAAAGGGATCTTTCTGAAAGCGTGGAGCAGCATGGGAGTTCACCTCTCGGCCTGATAACCTCCCCCATATGTTGACAGTCTAGTTCAACTGAATGATTTGTGGCTGAGTGTATGTCTGTGTGCGACCTTTCAGCCTTACTCTCAATATCAACATGGATACCCGACTCCAGAAAACTAATTAAGGCTCAAACCCGGCGCCGACTATAACCAGCCATCTCTCCCTCTGTTTCTGAGTCTGTGAAGGCTGTCTGCTAAGCCTCTTACCTGTGGGATTATGGGCATAGCAGGGTATTATGTAGCTTCATTCATCTGGATGAGGTGTTAATAATGTGTTGGGGAATAAAACCATCTGCAGGAATATGTGTGGGGGTGTTGTGCAAGTCGGTGTGCACGGAGGGGGGCACTGTGAAGAATGATGCAGCACTGATTAGTGGTAATGACGAGCTCTGTCTGAACAGCCCTGACGGAGGACCAGCTCCGGTTTTTGAGTTTCCAGAGTTACAGATGAGGCGCCATGCTGAGCAGAAAGGAATGACAGGCACCTGAGCGTGTGTGTCTGCTGACACACTGTTCCCAAATGGACATCACTTCCAGAAGCTGAACGGGGGAAAGATCAGTCCAACATTGTGTGGACTAAAGACCAGGAGTCACAAACCTGGAAAATTATTAGAGATCATGACTGAATACAGGCCACAGCTCTACTACATTTGATGCGGTTATTGATGGGGATGATATGGAGAAGACTCAAGCATCTCACCATCTCTCATTTTTACTGTCTGCTTTTGTCCTACACCTTTGGAGCTTTTCCCTCTTCTCTTGTTCGTAAAGTTCTACACCTTTATTCAACAGCATCAGTACCACCTCCGTTCAGGAGTTTAGTCTCTCTGCATTGCTTAACTGTGTTGTCAGACTAGAAAAGTCAGTTGGTCTGGATCGAGTCTGCATCATTCGGGCTGGATGTAGTCCTAAAGCTTGCGCTTGATCTGTATTTCTAGAACCAAAGCTTGTAAACAAATCCACATGACTTCTTGTAGTTTTTCCAGGTCAATTAATTTGCATTTTTCTTTTGCGCCCTATCAATTTGAGCTTTCTGGCTTCTTTTCCCGCCAGACTTGCAACTGTATTGAACCAGCTCAGCTCCTCTGAAAGTTTGTCTTGATCCCTGAGTTTTATTCCAGACTGTTGCACACCGCGCTGCAAAGCAGAACTTTGAGCTCAGAAATCCTCAGGTATAATGCAGCGATCAGGAGACCTCACTTTTGACACACTTCATGCTTCAGCGGGATGCTTATTGGCAAGCATGTGATCTAAATGAGCCTGACCTTTTACAGAACCATGACTGACAACATCAAGATAGAATTACGAGATGTCGAGGGGAGCACAAAAGCAAAGCCGTCTTTGGACCAAAATTCAAAGCTATGATTCAGAGCAGGTAACGTCCTATTTTTAATGTTTGACCTGATCCTCTGAAGTACAACTGATGAGTAAGTGACATGATCTGGTCAGAAGATCCCAGAGAAATGGTAGCTTTGTTTTCATCATAATTCAGAGAGATGCTTGGTTGAAGGGAGCCTGCTTTGTGCAGAGCGCTGGCTTAGGAAGTTTTTGCCTATTAAATTACATGTTTAGATTTTTTTTCTAACAGAATACTCTCAGCTTCCCTATAAAATATTGATTTAGGCAACGAAAATGTGTTATTCTTTCTCATAAACTGCCCCCTTTCAGGAATGAAACCATTTTTGTTGCTGGTTTGATTTGAGGCAACGCGGGGGGGCATCCTGACAGCTGAAAAGACTGACATGAAGAAGCAGGGCAAGGAAGCGAAGGGAGCGGAGATGAGTGTAATTACAGACAACAGAATACAGCTAAACATGTGTTCTGGGCTTCACTGGGGAACTGGGAACCAAATATGTAAAGATTATGATTAATTGGTTGAAATGAGGTTTTTAGGACCCTGGGTGCCTGTGCAAGAGTGTGTGTTTAAAAATAACTTACTTGAGAAATGTAAAGTAGCTTAATGCCAGTAAACCTGTTCTTATTTGGATGATTTTCTGTTTCTCTTTTCAGATAAAAAGTCAGAATTCAAGACTAAGAATGTATTCAGATTATAAAATGTAGTTTAATTTGGTTCGGATTTAGTGCTGAACCTTGTGTTTGGTCTGTATTCAGACTACCGTTAAGCGGCCTTTCCTGTTTCGAACCAAAGCTTGTAAACAAAAGCACATGACTGAAGCTTTCTTCAATCATTGGCCAAGATTTACAACGGCTGGGCTAAGCGACTAGAGGGAGGCAGTTTGGAAGTCCTGTGCTTTACAGTCCTTGTCGGATTGTCGGATTTGTATTTCGCTGACCAATTTTCCACATCTGTATCAAGGTCCCGTACAATACCCACTGCTACTTTGGTACGGCAGAGGCATGCTGCAAGACGGTAATTGATAACCGAGGAGACAACAACTAAAAGGTACGCTGATAAGAGTTTATAACATAGAAATTGTTGGGAAAATAGTGTCAGAAGAAATGTGTATCAAAAGTTGTTTTAATGAGCCTTCATTCATCCAAACTCATTCCAATGAGTTGCTGGGTCTCATCGTTGTGGTGTTATAGCCTTGTTTTTAACCCTGGATAACCTATGCAGTCAAACTTAGCCCTCGTTTTTCTTTTATTTAATTTTTTTTTTTTTTATGGATTTTTTTCTAGTTTTTGTCTGCTGTTAACTGTTGCTTCCCAAAAGGAACAAAAAAAATGTTTATCAAACTTTGAAAGCCCTGAAGAAAATCATTGGTGGTTCCCTTTAAGTGAGCCAAATGTGTCCCGTCTGAATACTCCCTAAAATGCCGACATGAAGGCTTACGTTAAACAGCAGCGACCATTGTAATTACTGGATCAAAAAAAGTTTAAAAATGAAGTTAAGATGTTCTGTCTGCTCAGGTTAACATAAAAGAGCATAGCTTTTTTTCCTTTACAACACAGAGTTGATGAAGACCTTACACTGAAACGCGATTGTCATGTGATCCCGATCGGATAAAAACCTGTTTGGAATTTTCTTTTATCACTTCATTGTCACTTTGTACAAATGAGCTGCTTTCAGGCTCACTGTGCTGTTGTTCTCCCAAACCTCCCCTTCTCTTAAAAGAGCACTTCAAGTCTGTTGACCTTGAAAACAAAAGATTTCCTGAGTCTGCCGGCATTAAACTCAAGCAGTGAATGGAGAGGATGACTGCTGCTGTCAGTGGTGGAGAAGGGAAGATTTTTATCAGCAGTCATCAAATCATCTGGTAGCAGGAGTGGAACAGAGTTCTTTTCTCCCCCGTTTTCATCACAAATCCCAGCTCAGAACCAAACATTAGTTGTTTCTGCAACATTTTGCAATACAAAAACTGCTAGATTTTCATGTGCATGCAGGAGAGGAAGACTTAATTAAGGAGTGTTAAATCCCAGTCCTGGAGGGTCTTTTGAAACTTCCTTTTATTAAATGTTTACTGCTAAGAAGCTGCGAGGACAGTTCAAAGGTAAACAAAGCCACCCTGGAAGACTTCAGGTAGACTCCTGTGCTGCAGAGTCAAGCAACTACAACTCCATGTTTAGGTCTGTGAGACAAAACTGATGTTGCTCCTTTCTTGCATTTTACAGAGTATGAACCAGCATCCCTGCCATTTTTTTGTTGTTTGCAAAATATAGATTTTAAAACAGCTATCGATTACTACAACAGCTGGGGGAAAATATAAAAGGAAATATCAATAAATCATCAGCCATAAAGGGTGAGGAATCTAGATAATCATGATCATAATAATCATGATAATCATTGAATGCATAATCTAAAACCAGAAAGAAAGACAGAGAAGGATGGACAATACTTTAGAAATATTAGTCAAAAGGCCGCTCTTCTGATGCTAGCAGAGCAAAGACTCTGCACCTCAATTAAATAAATTAAATTAAGTTCATTTATTTTTTTAAAGGAGTAGAATTAAAATCACTAATTTAGTTATCCCTAACCTCCCCTGGTTAACATGATGAACAACGTAGATGGAGTTCCAGGTGAAAGACCCACTCCAATGAAAATGGGTTTTTTGACATGTTCTTGTAGAACATGGAGGACGTGTATAAAATAATTTAGGACTAAAACATTTTTTCTGAGTATGTTTTATTCCAATTGTGATGAATCAGGAGCGGATGAAAATTCGCAGTTGAAAAAAGCTCAGGTTTGTGACGCAGCAAATAGCATAGGCAAAGTCCCTTCTTCGTTACAATTCGAATGCATCCACTTGCAGACAAATAAATCTATTAATGTCCTCATTTTTCTTGTCTGGCTCAAGATTGTACAGCTGGGCGGCTCTGATATCACTCGTTTTTTTTTTTTTTTTTTTTTTTTTTGCCACACTGTTAGCTTGGGGTTGTGAAGTGCTATAAACTGGCGGGAGAGAGTGTAAAAAAAGGAACTATCCATCAACAATCCTGCTCACAACCCAGAGGCGAATTTCTAAAGAGCTCCTGCTGCTCTGCAGAAAATAATTTTTCAAAAAAACTACTTTAAAAAAATGGCCTAATCATATTTAATTAAGATCACTGGAAACTATTTCTAGAAAAGATAAAAAATATAATTGGAGTGGGACTTTAAACCCTCAGTTACTTTGCTCCCAACTATCCAGTTACCCTAATAAATATAATATGGTAATGCTATGGTAATAGCTTCTAATGTTGTGGCTGCGCGACCGCTCCCCAGAAAGAGAAGACTTCTGCGCTGAACAGATGGCAGGCATGCAGCACTGCAGATGCCTGCAGAACACGGAGCACCTGTGTTTACCATGCAAGGTTTGTGCTGCTGCGCTTCAGCTGCCATGGAAACCAAAACTACAGGCAACATGAGGAGCAGCTGGAGGTAAAACCCGGAAATCCCAGGATCTCAGACCTGATCAAACTACTTCCGTTTTTCTCTTAAAGGATGGTAGAGATGGAAACGAACATTCCCGACGCACACAAACGAACATTATGAGGATAAAGCTGTGTCAGAGGCTTATTTTACAAAGAGAAACGACAAACAGAATCCACTAAAATCCACCGACTGAAAAACTACACTTCTGTTGGAGAACCAAAGTTATCTTTCAGTTTGGGGAGGCATTGCCTTGAAATGTGACACTGACACAATCCATTCAGATAATTCGATTCACAGAATGAAATTTAACCAACTTCTTTATTAGTAACTTTTTTCAATGTTCAACTTTAACCCATTTATTCCCAATTTTTTCCCAGACATAAAAAATGTCAAATCATGTTTCATTACTATCCCTTTGACACAATCAATCACAACTTTTAGGTTTTTACATGGACAAGTGTGTTCATGTTCAGTCACAATAGTGACTGGTGGGATACTGTGTTGTATCGACCACTGTATAGACCAGGGATGGGCAACTCCAGGCCTCGAGGGCCGCAGTGTCTGCATGATATCCAGATATCCAGGCCCAAGTCATGACTGATTACCTTGTTCAGGTGTGTCCAGCCAATTAGAACATGCCAGAGAATGGTATGTTGGAAAGCATGCAGGAATGCGGCCCTCGAGGCCTGGAGTTGCCCATCCCTGGTATAGACAGAATATAGGTAAGTCTGACCTGTCCAGTGTTTTTCAGTCTGTGTATTTGTGTAGATATGTAGGTGTGTGGGCAGGGGGTGCCTAGATGTGTCTGTGTGCATTTGTGTGTATGTTTGCGGTTGTGTGTATGTGCGTGTGTGTGATAGTGAACTTTCTTTCTGACTCTTTGCTATTTTTCTTTTATGCTCCATGGTACCGCTAGAAGGCCTCCATGTGCAGTACTGCTGGTGCATTTGCATCAACGCAGTGGTCTTGTGGTACAGTGTCCGCCCTGAGACTGAGTGGTCGTGAAATCAAATCCAGGCCGAGTCATACAAAAGACTAAAATCTGTACCCAATGCTTCCCTGCTTGACAATCAGCATTTAAGGGTTGGATTGGGGGTTAAAACACCAAATAGTTCCCAAGCACAGCTGTGACTGCAGCTCACCACTCACCCAGGGATGGGTCAAAAGCACAGAACAAATTTCACACACCCAGCTGCGTGACAACTGAGTTTGACATGAGAATTTTGCAATTCTCACATGCATAGGTTGTGAATTTCTCAAATTTGCAACATCCCTAAGCGGCGCATTGTGCTAGCTAGTCAGTGAGAAACTACTGTATCTTGACTGATCTTCAATGAAAGCAACAAGTAGAGAGCTCCTTCCATGATTTATTGGTTTGTTCCAAACCTTTGCAGAAGATACTCGGAGACTATCTGTAAGAAGCAGGTTGATAGTCCCTCCACTAACATCTCTGTAAAAGAACTGGTCGTTTACTGCTCATAGGTCATGCAGGGATGAGTCATCACGTCTGTGACCTCATTGAGATATGGTATCGTGAATCCTGTAGGTCACGAAGGTCTAAATCACTTATATGCTCATTGTATTGGCTGATGCTTTTAGGTTGTTGTTATGTTGTCAAAGGCATCCTGGTGCCTGTTCCATGTCCAGACAGAGGTTTCGGTGACCTTATCAGGATGTAGTGTGTGTCTGTGTCCCTACCTGTAAATGCACACATGAATGTTGTTGTGGGTGTGTGTGTGTGTGTGTGTGTGGGTGGGGTGGGGGGGGTGCAGTAGGTAGGTTGCTAGGTAGCACCAAAACAAGTAGGTTAGCTTGTCTTACTTGGGTCCATGTGTGTGAGCATGTGTTTCTGTTTTTGTGTGTGTGTGTTAGGTAAGTATCACATACTTGCATAGCACTTTACTATCTTTCTAGAAGGCCAAAGTGCTTTACAGTCACAGTCCCATTCACACACACATTCACAAACTGTGTGAATGTGTGTGTAAGTGTGTGTGTAACATTAGGTAAAATGAGGTAGCAGCAGAAAATACGGCAGAGCAGTTAACCTCAATGTATTAGCATTTAGATACAATGGTTAATCCCACCGGTCACTGTTGTTACCAGTGACGTGTTTGTGAGTTTCATGATCACATTAAGCAAAGCTGAGTAATTGCAGATGCAAATATCAATACTAGACACCTTAAACATGATTATGTACCAAATTCTATGTCCTATCTTTATGCTAAAATACTTTTCTAACTTGTTCTTTGAGACCTTTCTCACTATCATCCTCTTCTCTTGGGGGAAGCAGGAAGTGAACAGCCCTGGTCATGTGACATTTTACAGTACACACGTGACACTGCATTTATTTCATTGAGACCTTTAATTGTTTAAATATATGCTGAAAATGCATAGATGGATCATTCAGTAAGATTTCTACAGCCTTAGAAATGAAACATTTCTTTACGGCCTTTAAATTGTGACCGGTGGGATTACTTAGGTTAAGATTGGTCCTTAGTTTTGTAAATATCAATGACTCTGATGAAAAGAAATATGATCATTGTGGCGTATAATTTTCTTAAAACATGTTTTGAATCAATCAATGTTTCTCCAGTTATGTTTAGTGTTGAGTGGAATTGTGTTCTTTGTTGGAACATCAACAGAAACTGGAGTCAAAAGAAAGTTTGTGATGAAGACCGTGGCTTTGCCCCAGAAGCCTTCCTGTGTCTTTCTGTCCTGGCGCCGCTGCATCAAGGACTCCACACTGACATCAAAACGCACGCTTTATGGGATCAACCCGGTGATGTACACTAACATGACAGAGTTGCATCCTGATGCTGATGAAGTGCCTTTGAGTTGCAGGAAGACATGGGGTGTGATGAATACAAACTGCTCTTCAACATCAAAGCGTCTCGAGTCCCTTTCAAGTCTCAGGTGCACGCTTCCCCTCGTGGATCAGGATACGTTCCCACCTCTCTCTGACTAATGACACTTAAAAAAGGAGGCTCTGCGTGTGCAGATCCTCTGAATGCACAGATGGGAAGGCAGCACTTTATTTTTTTCTTCATTAAAGCTTTCACAGAATATTCCTTTATCGGTGTAAGAGTGGGCCATTTGAATCTGAAATTACACGATGCATCTTCAGGCCGTCTCTGGCCTGTAATTATTCATGTTCAAATGTCTGTTTAAAAGCAGAAAAGCTCACACTCGGAGACAATTTATTTTGGAGAGACAATTTGACTGCCTTTTACCAACACAAAGGTGGCTTTGATGACACACAAAAACCAGAGGCCCGTGTGTGAATTTGAGCCGCAACAAAACAGCTGGAACGAACGTGAGGCATAAGGAAGGTGGAAAATGTAAAGAGAAGTGGACAGGAAATAAAACTGCTATAAGTGACATATTTGAATCATACAGGCTTGATATGACACTGCCAGAATGAGGAAACAGAAATTCAAACTACTATTATGACTAAGATGGTAAGGAAAGATGTTTTAAAGTAGATCCATAAAGAAAATTCTCAATCAATCCCCTCAATATCATATTTCTAAATATTTCTTCAGTAATAAAAGGATAAATTAACACAAGCCCAATTTCATATCTTCCTTTTTTATTTATATTTTTGTTTTATTTTATTTTATCAATTTAAAAAAGCACAAAACCCCTAATGTTTAAGGGTGTATTTAAACTGGAAAAGTCTGTTGGTCCAGACCGAGTCAGTTTAATTGAGATTGAGTCCTAAAAGGTTCGTTTGGTCCGTATTCAGACTGTCTTTCCGCCAGATTTTTCTGTTTTAAACCAAAGCTTATAAACAAAAGCATGTCACTAAAGATTTTTTCAGTCAATGGCCAGGAATTACGAGTGCGGGGCAAAGCAACAAGAGAAAGAATATTCGATTACTACGCCTTGCAATTCTTTGCGAAATAGTTCACTTATTCAAACTTTATCTTCTCTGACCAATTAAGGATGTCTTTTTTTAGGTCAGGTATAACACTTTTTACTGTCACTTTGATACGATGGAGGCATGCTGCAAGACAGTTACAGAGGAGACGACAGCTAAGAAAGTACGCTGGTGTTTATGACATACAGATCGTCAGGAAAGCAGTGTGAGAACTTGTGCATCATGTTAAAAGTTGCTTTAATGAGTTTACATTCATCCAAATACATTTCAATGAGTTGCTGTGTCTCCTCGTTTCTCCATGTTTTCTATGGCTCATCAGTTGCTTCCCTCCGACTCTGTTGACATAGTTTCTAAACAGAGAAGGAAGCAACAATGAGATGTCCGGCTATGGTGGCTGTTGTAGTCCAGTTGTTCCACTCCGAGAATTGAGTCCATTCAACTGAGGAAACCGGAGCTCAACTGGAAATGAACGGCGACCACTTCGAGGGGAGCGGAAGGGAGGGGGATTCTTCTTCTTTGGTTTTTGCATTTCGTCCCCCAGCCACAGAGGGATGAAGCTTGATGTGAAATGTCAGAGGGGTGCAAATCCTGCATATCTTGCCATTTGAATTCACAACTCTGTCCCTATAAATATACGTCTTGGTGTCATAAAATGGATTTGAATTAAAAGTTCAACCGGCTGAACTTTAAGCGTGCGTTCAGTAAACGCCCAATTTATAAGCAGAGCCTGCATAGTGACATGTGTTCTATGTTGATGAACATCGTCATTTATCCAGGTGACGTTGTCTTGAGGTTGAGTCGTGGAAGCTGGTCATAAAATCTTCTTTCCTTTCAAGAATAAAGATTTTAAGTCCTGAAGCCATAACTCAACCTAAAGACTGCAAACTTCCTTACAAACTTTGGCCATTATACAGTTTCAATTTCAGCTGATGTGCACCACAAAGAGCTATAATGCAAACTTCCTTTTGGCACTTTCTTCTTGCTGGAACTGACTATGACTTTTGCCTGTTGTTGTCTACTGGGAAAAGATTTCTGTGGAAATTACTTTGAAACAGTTTTAGCTTTAAATACAAGGCGTTTTTTTCCTGATTGTGAAGATTCGTTTACAAAAAAAAACACGTTTTGCTATCTTTATTAACAGTTGAATTAATTAATTTGTGAAATCTCAATAAACACTTCTGAGCATACATGATTTTTTTTTATTCCTCCCAGTGTGTATTGAGTTTGACACCCCTGACTTTAACCCAGAATGCGCTTACTCCTAATTGAACTAATTGAATCAATTCCTTACAATGTCAGCTAACATGTTAAAGTTTCCAACAGCAAAACAATAAACACTGGAAAAGCTGAACATGCTGAGAAAACACGGGATGAAGAAGGAAATGTGTCTGAACCAGAAAGTTAGAGCGCCGTATGAATGCCTTCCATTCAAGAGCCACTTCAGCAAAAAAAAAGTGTGAAAACAAACACAAATAAAAGAAAACTGAACAGACAATTACTACATCTATGACTGCTGGTGCTTTTTCAACAGCGACAGTTGGAGATGTTTACTCCGACTTGGAAGTTGGTTGACAATTTAAAAGTGGAAAAATCGAAGAGTACATATATTTAAGTCCCTGTATGAGTGTGTCAGTTTACAAAACATGTTTTAGTCTAATAATTTCCCTCCCTGCAGAAAAAATCTGTATGTCACCATATTTTTTTCACAATGATGCGGTCTTCATCTGGCTCACAAAAAGTAACTTAAACTGAAAGGGTCGGTGTAGGTTCTCGTCCTCATCACAAAAGAAAAGGTGTTTCGATCTGGTTGTGACCTGGAGGATACAAATGTGGACCATATCCTGCACCACTTATACTGATGAAGATTTTAGGAAGATTCCATCCACTTGCAGTAACTCAACTTAAAGTTAAACCGAAACAAATGTTTGTGAAAGTAAAAAATGGTTTGGATTATTTGAAGACAGCCAGGTACAAAGAACGGGTTCAGGCTATTGTTGCTTCTGTTGAACGAGTAACTGTAACTAATATGGTCATTTTTATGCAAATGCTAATTCTGGTTCTTTATGACTGTCAGATATGTTTTTATTGTGAAGAAAAAATGGCAAACGGCACATCTAACAAGGTTTTTACACCATAGTTTGTGGCTGAGTGGTGAAGCATCATGATGAGGACGTCACAGGGTGGTTAGAAAAGCAGATGGCCTGTGCTGTCATTGGAAAGCCTTTGGAAAACTTGTGGAATGGAAAACATGGACAGTCCGGGTAATGTTGCATGTGCAACCATTATTAAGGGGAAAGTCTTTACAGCATCCGCCAGGCACACGCAGCTCAGGATCACACTGGAGAGAAACCTGAAGACCAGATGTGTTCGTGCTTTCAAAGCTTTACTTGTTTCTGCATCCACACAAGGACAAGAGCCTGCAGGACACTGTGCTGCAGCAGCTCTTTTCATGAACCGATGTGAAAAATGAGATAAAGAAATGCCGGATCAAAGTTCAACAGGTGGAGAAGCCAAACCTCTGCAGCCATGGAGGGAAACGACAGGAGACCAGCAGCAATGACAGCTGGAGCTGCTCCCTGCTGGGGACACATCCAAACCAGAACACTCCCGTCCACTGCAGGTTATCATACACAGGTTCCCCTCCTGTCGCACTCCTGCCTCAATCTATTCTGGATCAAAGCTTTGCTCTCCCACTGTCAGACTAGTGACCTTGTGCAGCATCAGTTATGCGTCACCCTCAGGCTGGACAAGGCTGCCTAGTCAAGTTATGCACACACACACACACACACACATACAATGCCCATAAGGAAAGGGAAAATGAAAAAAATCCACTGATTGAGTAGTGGTGGGAATGTGGCCGGCGGCTATGAGATGAGTTTGCAGAGTTTGGGTGCAGCAGAGCTGCACAGTGAGTCGACAGTCTGACAGGCAGGCAGCAGACGAGCTGGATGGCTGGTTGACTGACTGTCATACGGGCTGGGAGCAGAGCCCTGAGGCGCTCGATGAAGGCCTCTTGCAAAGCATGGATCCTCATAGCAAATTTATGGTGAAATACATTTGGACAAATGACTCCTGATGCAGCATGAAAAGCTTCTGACATGAACAATGTGTGGTTCCTGTTATGCAATTTATGTGCAATAACGTAGTAGCAGGAGCACTAATGAGCAGTAATGTTCCTTCAACAGAATCATGGGAAGCAAAGGTTGATCTATCAAAAACTGACCTCCACGCAGGAGCAAAACTAAACCTTTTCAGACTGGAAAATTCTGTTGGTCCGGACCGAGTCCCTTAATTGAGTCCTAATCCTTGCATTTGACATTTCTGTAGCTTGCAGCTATGGCGGCCGTGGTTCAGCTGTTCTGCTCCGAGTACGGAGCTTAAGACTGAGGAAAGTCAGAGCAAACCGGAGCTTGGAGACCAACCGAGACCACCTCGAAAGATGGTTCTGAGAGCAGGTCCTGGTTCCAGACCAGGGTCTGCTTGGGTGCGCCTTGACTAAAAAATTGTTCCAGATTATTGAGGGAAACGAAATCTGGTTCACTTTAAGTGAGTCCAATCGGAATTCTCCCTGAACTCACATCGTTTCACCACAGGACTGAGAAACTGACAAATGACTTGAACGTAACCTGCCCTTGGTGTGACTTTGTTATGCACAGATGCAGGAATTCAGGCAGGCGGAGGTGAAGTTCCATAACTTCCAGCTCTCTGACACCAGAGCAGCTCCATGAAGACACACTGCTGCATGCCTTCCAACTGGGTCCAACTTATTCATGGCAGCCAAAAGAGACCGAAGAGAATGAAATTCCAGACTCCAGAATGAGAAAATGATTCCCTTTCTGTGAGCGTCTCATGCAGCTGCGCAGAGCAGCGTTTGGATTTCTGCAAAAGCAGATGATCTGCTCTGAATGGAAACGCGTTCATGTTCCAGCGGCCTGTTTTCACACTCTTCTGTGCGGCGCATCCATCAGCGCATCTCTGCTCATCAGATGATGCGCTGAGACGCGCGGATGCTGCTGACCTGAGCGTGACAGGCTCGGGTTCTAACCCCACGCAGCCCCTCTGCTCTCCAGGCACACTCACCCCTCCCCGACAGCTCTGAGTCCACATTTCACGCTCATCTTCGGCATTTATCGGTGTCCGTTCATCCAAACGGCGCCGTGAGGATGCTGGACTCCCCGCGCCGGAGCGGCGGACGCAGCTGCATCTAATCGTTTCCCCCGCAACCGAGCCTCCCAGCAGGGGGAAGCTGCGCTCGGAGGCCCCGCCGGGCGCTTGTCTCCTGCAGCCAGGGATGTTGTGAGCCGCTCCATCCCCAGCTCCGTCCCAGCATCTCTGGCGCGATCGCATCGGCGGCGCGGGGGTCTTACCGGCTGCTGTTTGTGTCGAGACGCCCCCCTCCCCGGAGAAGGGAGATGTTGGCCCGCCTGCCGCTGGACTCCACGCTGGAAATGGTCGCTGCCAGCGGCTTTGTTGCCCGCGACCCGGTCCCTCTTCCCCCGCACGCTGGAGCCCGCGCTCTCCCGGTCCTCCCCGGAGTCCAGAGTGCTGAAGTTCCACACGATCAGGGTCTGCACCAGCAGCACCGTGAGCGCCGCGATCAACGCGGACCGGGACCGGCGGGCCAGTCTGCGCGCACACACGCCGCCGACCATCTTCACAGCAGACTGCGCGGAGCTGGAGGAGCGGCGGAGGCTCTGCGCAGCTCCACGGCGGATGAGTGGAAGTAGAGGGAGGCAGAGGAGGCGAAGGAGGAGGAGGAGAAGGAGGGAAGCTGGGCTTTAACGGTGGCGGAGGCGAGGAGGAGCGCTGAGAAGGAGTGTCACAGGGCCACCATGTGGTCAAATAGCAGAAAGGAGGAGGATGCTTCCAGTTTCTTGACTGTTGAAAATACTCACAATGTTACACGCGCTAATGCTTTTACCACCTGATTTCCTTCACATTCAGATTGAAAAAGACCAGCCCGTGTTCTTTGCCTGAGATGGATCGATCCATCCATCCATCCATCCATCCATCCATCCATCCATCCATCCATCCATCCATCCGTCCATCCGTCCATCCATCCATCCATCCATCCATCCATCCATCCATCCGTCCATCCATCCATCCATCCATCCATCCATCCATCCATCCATCCATCCATCCATCCGTCCATCCGTCCATCCGTCCATCCGTCCATCCATCCATCCATCCATCCATCCATCCATCCATCCATCCATCCATCCATCCATCCGTCCATCCGTCCATCCATCCATCCATCCATCCATCCATCCATCCATCCGTCCATCTATGGAAAGCCTTTTTAGCATTTATTAGATATCATTGATATCAGATGTTTTAAATCTAACTAGTAATGCCAAAAGTACAACTAGTTAACTAGTAACAGCAAAAAATGTGAACTAGTTAACTAGTAATCATTAAAAGTGTGCACTAGCTTATTAGTGGGCACTATTTGTGCTTACTAGTGAGCTAGTGTCAATCTAAAAAGGCCACTATTTAGTTACTTGCAAATTTTCTACTAGTTTACTAGTAATGGTCCTATAAAGCTCACTAGTTAACTAGTGTGAGGTGCAGTTCATGTTGTTTTTAACATGATGATGTTGTACTGTGAGCTCCAGTGACAGATTCTTGTTGTTCAGCATCCTGTTTTAACTATAATAGTGCACGTGGTTTAAGATTTTGATTACACATTGCCTTAGAACTAAAAACAACAAATAATTAACATATTGATTGAGTTATCCATTGATTGTGTTAAAGTGTTTTATTCTTTAAACTGAGATAATTCTTCTTCTTTAACATAATCTTTTGGATGTATCTGATCACACTGCATAGCTGGCCCACAGAGACACAATTCTCTTAAATTACTTTAGAATCAATATAAATGCTAAATAAAGGATATCTGTTGTATTTTTATGAAGAGCTCTTCTGTGGTTGTACGCATGGCGTGAAAAGAAATTCAACAGAACAGAATCAATAACTGAGTAAAACTTCAACACTTTATAACAGAACATGGTTGGAGCCTTGTTCGTCTCTGCAGCATCCTTCAGATGTTACCTTGCTCCGTCTTGCCCATTCATGCTGAATCTGTTAAAAAATAAAAGAAGCTTCAGAACTCTACTTTGAAAGGGCCTATGTCTGCTCCAACACCTCCACCCGCCCAGCATTACCCTGAGCATGCCAGAGCATGTGGGAGTCTCTTAAAAACACTTCAAAGCCCCTTCAAAGCTGAACCAAAAGTTGATTGAGCTGGGATCCAACAAGCTCAAATGAATATTCATACACTTCACTGTTGGAGGTTTGATTTTTTTTAGATAGATTTTTTATGTTTTGTACAGAATCATTACGGCTAGAAACTAATCTGCAAAAATATGGCAAGAATTGGTTATTGTTCTAAAATCTTCTTTTTTTTTGCTGTGACAGGACAGCAGTGAATGAAAACTGATTTTTTGTTTTTTTTTTTCATTGAAGGGCAACAAGACAACAACATAAGGAGGACAACAATAAAGCTGCAGGATGCATCCCAACGACTAATGTTATGCACATATCCCTGAGGATCGGAAAGCAAATTATACAATGTGGTGGCTGCTGAAGTACACAAATAGGAATGACTATTTTCAGCTTCACAATGTGGTTTTCATCTTCAGGGATGGTTTGACTGACGCCCAGACAAAGCCCATGCAAAATCACAACTACAGTCTGAGTCCACGTAAAGAAATATGAGCGTCTGCGCCTACAAGCTGCTAACCTTGTCACTCACTTACCACAAATGTAATTAGACATCCTTGCTATTTTCAGGTTCACTTTTATAGCTGCTCATTTACAACATAAAATATCCATGTTTAAGTATTTGTTTCCTCTGTAATATGGACCAAAATGTTTGAAATTCCTTTAATGAAAACTGGAAGCCACATCTGGAGGTATAAATTGATAGCACAACTGATGAAAAGAAACAACTGCAACATAAAAAACAGTAATTCTACACAACAAAATAAGCTTTTTTTTTTAGCTACATTAAGATATTTGATAAACATTAAGATTATGAGGATACATTTGTTCATAATACCATTTTATTAGTTGTGTACACAATTGAACATCTGTTTACTGCTAGAAAACTTTTTTAAGAGCAAAATTGGGTCCTTTTAATTTTTTATTCATAAATTTACGTAATAAAACAATAATCTTTTATTTCGCTCTCTGGAGTCTGCATGGTAATGGTGAAGGCTGAAGTGGGACAGCATGACAGCTGTTTATTATCTCCAACTCAACATCTAGTAGAGTTGGTTATTAAAATATGTTTGTATTTTGTGGTACAAGCACTACATTCGGTATTGATGTACCGTAGGAAAGCCTGTTAGTCATGAGCAAATCCAAGATTTTAAAATATTTACAAATATATATGGAATATACATATAACATGATGCTATATGTATCCAAGTTTAAAGACTGGATTTTGTAAATGAACAGCCCATGTTGTTGTGACTGGGGTGAAAATACATTAAATATTTTTTGATCTTTATAAATGGCCGCCATTTTCGATTTTTTTTGTGGCTAACATGCTTTTCTGAAAGAAGGGAGGTACATCCATAACAACTTTGGTGAGTTACAACTGTTGGGTTCAGTGGTGGCTCCCCCTACCTGCCACTCAAAGAGACTCACATCTGAAAAACATGGACGGATTTTTGTGCCATTATTCCAACACTCACTGTTTAGCAAGTTAAACTGGATACATTTTGTGCGCTCAAAAAATTATTTTGCAATTTAAACTCAAAAACACATGTGATCAAAACAAATTTACTCTTAAAACTTTAAAATATGTGCAATCAAAACAATTTTAACTCGAGAGAAAATCCTCTTTCTTCTGTGCTCCAAACATAGAAGAAGAAGCCAGCCAGTCACAGACATAGACATGAAGGTTGGTTCTGATTGGTCAGAAAATCTTCCAATCACGCCCATCAGTCTGTGAGCTGAAGAAGAAAAGGGACTTTTGCTTTATAACTCTTAAAATGTCCTCACAGCTCTTCAAAGAACCAAAATGCAGAGAATAAGTGAAGCTGCTTATAATGAACAACAAAAAAATAGCATACTGTAAATTAAAACTACAGTAAATAAAGAAGTTGGTCAATAAAAACACATTTTTAAAATGCTGCTGGGGTGTTGTGAACATAACCATGCATATTCATTTAATAAAGGTTTTATTAAAAGCATCGACATAAAAGAACTTGACTGAGCAAGTGTGATGTCATCCATAGAAAACGCCATATTTCCAGCTCTAATAAAATGAAGTCACTTCAGTCGCCATTTTTCTGCAATATGGACACCACCATTTGGAGCTAGACGATGACAGTAAGCAGTGATTTGTCCGAGTGGGTCGACGTTTTTATGAGAACCAATCAGGAGAGAGGTTGTTGGAAGTTCACACCCCTGAAAATGAGCTCCCAATCAAATGTTTTGAAAGTTCGAGGTGGCTCGGGCGCCACGTACTTTTAATTAAGCATTTGATTATCCAGATTATGACTTGAATACCTTAATAAAAAAAACAAAAAAAAAACAATCTTATAAAAAAATTGAGTTAGCAAAACATGTTTAAAAACATGCAAGAACAGTCATTATGACAAATGGAAAAACTGAGTAATAGTTGTTTATTTCTTAATAGAAGTCTATGGGATTTTGGGTTCTTGGAGCCAGCGGTACTTCCTGTTTGGAATGCAAGGAGGGATGGATCACTTATTCCAGTTCTCTATATATGATGGGAATGTTTAATGCAATAACAGAAACAAGAAGAATAAAGTGAAGATTTTGAAAAATCTTAAAATTCAAACATGATTTGGAGGAAGACAGTGCAGCCATAAGAAATACAATCTTAACAAACGTATCTATGAATGAAAACCAACTGGAAAAATGAAAGAGAATCAAAGACATAAACAAAAGCAAAACATTGGACTATGGAGGAGGAAGCAGAGCAGAGCACCAAATAAAAAAACAGATAAATGAAAGAAGACAGAGAGCAGTAAATGCTCCACCAGCAGAAGAGCCTAATTTTTCTCTCTCATTAGCTGCAGATCTGTTGCTTAGGGACTGAGTGGGCTGTCTGTCGCCAAGACAGGGGTAACCATTCCCTTCAGCCACAAATGCTGATTTTAATTAGTGGCAACCCCTCTGTCACGCAGTAAAATACACATCAAGAGGGCAGAGCAACCTGCGGTCAGAGTGCACAAACACGGGACCCAAGTCCTACAAACCCCCATCTTCCAGTCCAGAATCTGAGGCTAACAAGGAAGCACTGAATGTTGCAGTTCCTCTAATGAACACTGGAGGCAGGTGTCAAAAGGAAACACATTTCCCATCCAGTTCAGTTCAAGTATGGCTTTGATTATTCTTTTTTAAATCAGCAGTTTGAATTTAATTGGAACTCAAATTTGTGCATTTTGCTGCTCAGAAGCACACGATTATGTCAGACATGATCAGTCCAGTGTGCACATGTCTGTGGTGAAAACATCACAGACACTGTAGGGGAGTAGCTCCAGATGAAGAGCGAGTGTTTAGAGGAATATGGCTGGGGCAGGAGAAACCGCAGCTCAACTCGACTACAGGAGTCTCAGGCATCCTGCTGTGGGACACTCAAACTCACTGTGTGTTATGTAATGAGCCTGACTGGAGTTCAGTGGGACACAGAGAGGCTCAGCAGCAGACAGGTGTCTTCAGCAGTGATGCCCCAGGGGACCAGAAGGAGCCCTTCTCCTCCCTCTGAGATGTGACGAGAGACCAAAGAGGCAGATGTGCTTCATGCTTGGTTTGTCTCTGCAAGAGGAATCTTCCTCCACATCCAAAGAGCTGCAGGGGCACCACTCTTTACTTGATGTGTAATTGCTTTAATCAGGGGTTTCCAAACTTTTTGCTAGGAGGGCCATATGTGACGAGGTAAATTTGTGTGAGGGCCAGCTTTCCAGTTGGGCATTAAATCTTCATCATTAAATGCAAATTAAAAAAAATAAATAACTGAGAACTAGAGTATTAGGCATAGCAACTGCATTGTAGATGTTTTTCTTTGCCACCGGGGTTCTATTTCCTGTACAGGTCACTGATAGAGGACTGTGGTGCTTCAGTAATTTTAGTAGCCTGATTAATTATTTTAGAGAGCATGTTTTTGTTTAGTCCCACTCCAACGGATGGACACAAGTAATCGGATTAAACGCCTGATCAGAATAAATTGATTCATGTAAACATGCATTCGGAATACACTGACCAGGTCAGACTCATTCCTTCCCATTGAGAAAGGAGAGTTATGTTGATCGTTGATCTGATTGTAATGCATGTAAGCAATTTATTCTGAGTAATCTATTTTTAGTATATAAAACACATTTTCTGATACTCTTGTAATCAAACTTAAAAATGTTTGGAAGAAACTAAGAGCTTGAAAGTTCAGCACCGCTGCTTCGCATTTCTTATGTGTTTCCAACCTGACTGTCAGAAAGTTTTTGCTGGTTTTAACTTTCTTAACAGATTTTTTTTTTAACTTCATCTCAATATTCTAGTATAACTTCTATTATATATCCAAAGGTGCTCCCAGTTCTGCAGTAACAATCTCTCATTACAATAAAGTAATTATCTAAATTATATTTATGTAAGCGATTACAAACAACTGTTTGCCACTTAAAAATATATATTATTATATTTTCTTCTCAGATGCATGTTTTATGTCACAAAAAAAGAGCAAAAAGCTTTTTTGTTTTTGGTTAAAAATGATGTAATTTGTTGTTGCTGTGAATTTGTTTTCCAAAAACTGTCAACGTGTTTTGAAAAGGGAAACTTTAGAGGAGGCTGTGCTCCTTTTAATGTGACCATGTTTCCAGAGGAAATGGGAGCATTTGAGGTTACTAAGCTGCTCTAACATCAGACAGTTTACCCTGGAGAAGGGCAGCACTTCTTATCAGGTACACAACTGAATCCCCATCAGGGAAGAAAGAACAGCCGGAAAACTGGAGCATTAAAAGGAAAAAAGAAATGTAAAAAAAGAAGCCAGCCAAGGAACAAATACAAGAAAATGCACACCACTAAGATAGAACATTTTAAAACCTTTAAAAAGTGTTTAAATTCAAGATCTTCTTTTTCCTCCAATAGAAAATCCAAAAGAAAAACTACCAGAAATGTTACATTTCAAATTATGTGAAAAAAAAAATCAACAAAAAATGAATCACAAATGTAAAGTAAAAATTTGCAGCACATGCAGATACTCTGCACAAGAATAAACCAATTCAAATCCTCAATTTTATGTGTTAAATGAAGCATTTCTTGATGGGCCATGATTAGTTTATAATGACTTACATTTATCACGTTTTAAGACATTTCTGAAAAGCAAACACGTTTTTATATTTTCGTAAAAGTTGTGTAAACTTCTTTCCGCAGCAGTTTTAACTCTTGAAAACCTGCTTTGCAATGTATTAAAGGGTATTTTAATCGCACCAATCAGTAATGAGTAATCGACCATGCGTGTTAAACAGAAAAACAAACCAAACCAAACCAAAGAGCTGCTGCCTCAAGTGGAGTTGGTTAGGTATCTCGGGGTTTGTATGGCATAAGCTGAGCTGGACGGTAAAGCTCTGGATTTACTGGTCAATTTATGTTTCTACTCTCACCTATGATCGAGAGGTTTGGGTCATGGCTAAAAACAAAAATTTTAGGCTGAAATAAGTTTTCTCAACCAGGTGGCTGAGCATTCCCTTTGAGATAAGGTGAGAAGCTCAGTCGCCTGGAGGAACTCGGAGTAGAGCCGCTTATCCTCCACATGGAGAGGAGCCAGTGGAGGTGGTTCAGGCATGTCTTTCAGATGCCTGCTGAGCGCCTCCCTGGGGAGGAATTCCGGGTATGTCCCACTGGGCACTTGGGAAGACCTTGGGATACCCCTAGCAGAGTTGGAAGAAGTGTATGTGGAGGGGGAGGCCTGAGAATTTCTGCTAAGACTGTAAGTCTTAGTCACATGCACCCATGCAGGTCAATTCACCATGTGGGTGCTGTGGGCTTTTAGGTTGTCCAGGCCTGAAGAGGGCCATAGGTAAAGGGGGCTGCATCTTAAGGGGAGCACTCTTGCAGTTTTTCAGCACAAAAATGGAACGTATTACATATTTGTTCGGAAAATGAAAGATAGAAAATAACAAGAGAAGAAAAAAATTAAGTAATAAAAAGAAAATAAAAGTCATAAAAAGTTCAGAGTTCAATTTTGTATCCAGTGATCAGACAGAAAAGGGCTTCCCTTTCAGGACAGCTGAGATCCTTCTCAGAGAAAAGGTGAGAAGCTTTACCATCAATACAGTCCAGATAGAGATCACTGACCCCCTCCCTAACTCGAATCTGTATGCACTAGAGGTAAAAGTCAGATTTACATAACATGGTTCATAGGAAAAGTGCTGTACAAATAAAGTTTGATTTGATTTGATTCGATAAATAATAATAAAGAATATTTTACAATTTGTCACATACACTGCAAAAAGAGGTTGCCTAAAATCAAGAAAAGAACACTAATCTTTAGGAGAAATTCACTAGAAAAATGATTTGTCCATGCAACAAGTACTTTTATTATAAGATATCTTAGAAGAAGAAATCAAAATCTAGAAACAAAAGAGTTCCACACAAACAGGGAAAATAAGCTGAAAAAGCTAAACATTACTTCAAAATGAATGTTTTACAGCCAAGGAAATGCAGAAACTTTGTATTTGTTCTGAGTTTTTATGGACATAATTGTTGTTGATTTTGATTACAGTGACTAAAACCTGGGTCATAAGTGGAAGTGACTCATTTCAGAACAATATGGGAACAAGATAAGAGAATGTTCTGTAAACCTAAATTAGTGTTTCCAAACATCATGCCCATGATAATCATTTCCGTATTATTAGATCATAACTCTTAATCAAGTCTCAACTCTGCTGATTTTGAGAAAACCTGATAAATTCATCTTCAATATCAAAAAACAAGGTTTGAAATCTTTGCAAGGGTCAAATACTTTGCAGTTTACAAATTATGTAGAAGACAGGCGGCATTCTGACTGCGACAATTACTTGTTAAACAGCAAAGGTTCACATTTGTGACATTAACGGTGATGGACGGCTGCAGGCAGCAGCTTTTCACAGATAATCACTAATAACTAAGAACAAGGCCTTCAGGGCTTCCCCTTCATTTCCGATTCACATGATTGAACATGTGATGAAAGAACAGAATCATTTGTAATCTGGACTCATTTTAGGAGATTAATGAGGCCTGACTGCAAATACAGACACTGAATTCATTCAATAATGTATTAAAGGAGCGAAGGACTGAAAGAAAAACGGAAGTGTGCATTTTTTACTGTATTCTAAAACTTCTAGATAAAGTCTATACCTTCGTGAAGTCTCAACAACAAACCTGTTTCTTCTCATTAAAAGTCTGGAGTGGAAACTTTAAATGCAGCACGCATGTCTGGATAACCAACTTTGCTGATTTTCATCTTATTCCTCATATTAGCTTGTGATGCGAGCCATTTATCTATTAAAGATAAAAAAGGCTTGTTTTTTTGACTTAATGAAAGTGCAAGTACAAGAAAATGTGTTCATGATGATTTTAAACGACTAAATTAAATCATAAATTGGTTTAATTAACCGTTTATTTCAATTTAGAAAAAAAACATTGAGATGAATAAAACTGCAGCATGCTGCCAGCCTGCAAACCTTAATCAGTTGGTGTTTCAGTTTCAAAAAACTAACAGAACCTGCAAACTGTAGTTTTGTAGAATATGATTTAGGACCAGAAGTAAAACCAAAGCTGCAACTGAGAAGAAGAAATCCATCAAAGATAAACAAATACAAAAAGAGACTGTAGTGCAAAGATGGACACCGGTTTTCTGTAGCTCTCTTCACAAATCCCAGCCTGTTCCTCAGGGACAGACTTCCAGTTAAACAAACAATCCACATTCTTTAAGAACTGCAACACCCTTTTACATGTCCTTAGAGATTTTTCAGTCAAAGTCCTTCTGATGATCCCTCCGGAGTATTTCAAGACTGTGCAAACCAAGTATTTGTGGAATTGAACATGAGTTCAATCTACCATTTCTTTCCAAGGATTTCTTTGTTTCTGAATCCAACATCTACAGTCTAAAGGTCTCAGCACTTTGTTTTTAAGGCCACTGAGACACCAATATCTGCAGCTTAAACCTGAACAAGGCATCAGCGGATAAATAGAACCAGATAAATGTGTCCAAGCGCTGTTTTTATTTATTTTGAATAAACAATGATCGCAAATTTTAGAATGAAATTATATTAACTTTCTCTTTGAACTTTACCAATCAACCCTCGATGGAAGCTAAATTTTGATTTAAAACAAAGGCTTTTTGACTAAACACCGCCTCCCTCCTGTGAGATGGAGCTGTTCAGATTAAAATGGATTGGAATGGAGAGGAGGACGATGTTATGATGTCCCACTCAGCAAAGCATATTGATTCATTTTGCCATACCTGCCCAACTGATAAACAGAGAGAACCCAAGATATTCGGTCCAGAATGGGAGTGGAGGATGACCCAAAAACAGAAGACTGAGGTCTAACGGAGGAGATATTCCATACGCTGACTGAATCATGACATGAGAAAAAGCAGAACCTGATATTAGAGGTGACTAAATAAGAACCTGACACACAAAGGAACACTACAGGAACAGCCACTGACAAACCAAAAACCAAGGAGCAATGAAAAGAAAGAGCCAAACTGCAACCCATCATTGCCAAAAAAAACAACAACAGAGCATCAGTGAACCAAACCCAACAAAAGCATTCATCTGCTGGTCGAACATATCCTTCATTACCTGAAAAGATATGGTCTCTGTTTGTTAATCACCCTGAAAGTCAAATGTATTTTCTCCTGTTAAACCTGATGGTTTAAAATGGTTTTGCTCTTCATCACCAAGCCATCTCAGATAGGCCGAATCCGAAGACCCTACGGCTCCTCCCCATTGCTCCAATTGTAAGCGCATTTGGAGTCATATTGATGTCTGAGCCGTAGGAGCTTAAGGTTGGCTGTTCCTCTGCCGGTAGGATGATCAAAACTTTTTGAAATTTTAAGTCCCACTTCAACAATATTTTTCTATTTCAAAAATGGTTCCAAAACTTTTAATTCTGATTATGACGGTTTGAGCCAAAATAAAAAAGCCTAATTACTTGTCACCTGGATCAGCTGTGTTCTGTTAAACAGTAACTGGGCTCACTCAATCCAGCTAATCAGTCATTTCTGAAGCGAGGTTAGCTACAAAATAAGCAGGGCAGTCATTTAAAAGAACAGGCTTGGAGAGGCTTGTAAAATGTATAATATATGGGTCATTCTACCAAAAGAGTGAGATTCACTCATTCAAAATGAGTACTGGTCAGTCTCGGGCTACTTCATTTAATTAATTGTAACCTCTAGAGCACCAGGCAGCTCTGAAATGATAAAAAGAAAAAAAAAACAGCATACAAAAGCCCCTTACTGGGCACGCCGACTCACTAAAGAACAGTTTAAAAACAGGCCTTCAGCTTCTCCAGCAGGACTCCAGCAGAGAAATGTGAAAAGACGAGTCTCTGAGCCACCAAGTCCCATAACCGGCTGGGCAGCAATGTGATCATCTCTAAAATGGACCACAAGCAGCATGACTCTAGCTTAACTGGATAAACAGATGAACTGATTAGTGATATGTTTGCTTAACATTGTTAATTTTACCTTTAAGATAAACTGCAAAAAAGGTATTCAAGACAAGTAACCAGTTTATCAGAAGAGTGAACTTCTCCCTCGTGTTCTTGCAGCGCTGGGCACATTGTTATAATCCGTGGACAAGTCAGATGCCATCTGTGGAAGGGGCAGAGTTACTGGCTGCATTATCAGTTGATTGTTAAAAAAAGCAAGAAAAACAATAGTGCTTCAAGCTCATAAATTCTCATCCCTGGTGCAATTACCTTGAATCTCCCCACAGAAGTGAAGAAAAAGGGAAGCAGCCCCCGTGAGCTTATTTATTTTTGTTCTAAAGTTGGAGTGTTTCATTCTTTGAAATGAAATCTGATTTGACACGAGTCAAGAGAAGGAAAACTTTGATCGAGATTTCATTTAGAAAGTTGATGCACTGCAGTTCACAGCTGTTGAGAGTGCGTTTCCACTGCAGAGGAGGAGAAAGTGGAGTCTGACTTGGTGGAAGCTCATCAGGTTTGAAAGCAGTTCAAGCAAGAGGGCCATAGATCCAATATGTGATGATTGAAGTTTCCTTTTATCCACAGGAGTGCAGGTTGATGCCCTGACAAAACTCTGTATGGATCGGTGTGTTCGTAGGCTGGACGGAGGCTGCTGGAGGCTTTCATTTCAGCAGTGCTTCAAGGCCAATGAAGCAAAACGAGGACTGACCAGTTGATGTTCAACCAGCAGCAAAAACTCAGACACTGCTCAGATTCACTACCGTCTTCCAGCCAAAATCAATCTTTTCCTTTTTATCCTAAACCCCCACCTCTGCCGCTGTCATGCTGCCATTAGCTGCTCCTTTCTATCACTCAACTCACACACCTGTCGTTCATTTAAAACGTAGCTGTTTTTCTAAGAAATCTAACCTTGAACGTCTGCAACCTGCTCCAGAATTCCAACAAGGAAAATATGACTGAAATGTTGTGATGTTACAACCTGTTAGTGAGGCCACACAGTAAATGTTTCACTACATTTTAGGCAGTTCTTCTCTGAGCTTTCTTTATCTAATTCAGCGCTCCAGGCACAGTCTTAATTGTCTTGACAGTTATGCAGTGAGAGAGGTCGACTAGTCAGCGTGGGCGTAGGAATCCTCTTGCTGTCAAGGTCCTTCTGTCCTTATAGCCCACAGCCCCTGGACACAGTCGGCCCTGTTGTCAGTGCAGATTAGCATTTAAAGGCACTGCTGAAACACAACACATTTTCACGTTTCATAGATGTGTATGATTGCATGCCAAGACTGCATGAGCGTGTGCACAGTCAGGAGCACAAGCTGAAGTGATGCAGCAGGATGCCAATTGCTGCAAACCTACAATAATAATATAAAGATGGAGGGAAGATGTGTTGTTTTTATCCTTCTTTTGTAATTCAGAGCACTGCAGTGCTTTGGTTTGAGCTATGGCTTTTTGATGAGGTGGTCCAGCTGAGCATCTCTGGCATGGACGTCCGACTCCCTCATTAATCTGACAAACAGCGGTGCGTTTGTGGTCAGCGCTCTGCTGTCTTTCCAGCAGGAAACTGAGCTGATGGTTTCATTATCTTTTGAATCTGAAACAGAGGAATAATTGTCACTTGCAAACCTTTACAATCATAAACAACAGCTGTGTTTTTGCAGCAGCCGAGGTGTGCTCAGTGTGCAAATGGATTCTCCCACAGAACACTTAAAGGCTGACACTGTGCCAGAAACAGATCCTATTTTCATATCACAAGTTACATAGGCTGAGATTTAGGTCACCATGGAAACCAGCTTAACAGCTTTATGCAACAAAACAACTGCAGCATCCAAGTAGGATGAATTAAACACTTCTGCAGCCAGATGGAACTGTATTCTCTACTTCATTTCAGTGGTTTTCGGTTAATTATGAAAATTAAAAGCAGCATGTTTCTGCACAGGTTTTTTATTGGTTTATCCACTGTTGTATCAGCCGCATTTAACACAAAAGGTTTATGCAGTGCAATTTATTCATTATTTGCAGACATCATATTCAAAGCGGTGCGTCCCCTGGAGGACAGACAGTTGTCTGATATCTTCTGCTCGTAAAGGTCACATTTATTTTGCTTTTTAAAAAATTCCATTGCATAATACTATGAAATGAATATAACTATAATATGTCTGCCTAAAATGCACTAACCACTGAGAAGATGGGTCAGGACTTTTGTTCTTACAGAATGTCTTACAAAGAAAGAAAAACGAAAAGCACTCCATGAAGGCAGAAGTTGCAGCTTTGGGTAATTAAACACACAGTCATCTAGGGCAAGCGCCGGTCCAAATTTTCCAGGAGTTGTAACAGCACTTTGCTGTGGGTGCAAATAGAACAGAGTAAAAACTGTCACACCATTTCGAACTGATGTAGTACAAACACATCTTTCAGACATTATTGGATTTTTTTGACTAACTTAAATGGAAACATGCTGTCAGTGGAGTCTTTTTAACACATAGCAGTGGCCAATCTGACATGTGAAGAAAGGATTTCAGTTCAGTTTTATTTGTTTTAATTGACAAATATTTTATTTATTCACTAGAATGTCATTGCAAGCATTAATAATGGTCTCCCATCCTAATTTGGAAGATTTTCTTGCTCTTAGGCTGACTCACTGAAAACAGCATTGTTTATTCATCCTGATGAAAAATACAAATAACTGTCATTAATTTCTGGATGATGCAAAGTAAAGGTATCTCTTAGGGTGGAGTCAAATCAAGAAAACGTTATGGTCTACCTCAGTGATCTGGATCGACTGTAGACTTTAATTTTTCCGTTTGGTTTGTCTCATTTGCAGTGGATCACAACTTACAAACAGAGACATATGTGTGACAGTTGTTGCACTCATTGGCAGGAAATCATCAGAGTCAACTCTATCCACCATAAGCGCTTGTCTCACCATGGTGACATCAGTGTAACAGAAGAACATCAGAAAAGGGTTCTGTGGACCTCTTGGTCTGATCCCACATAATTGGTCTTTTTGGTAAAATTGGGTTCTTATAGGTTAAAGCAGCACCTCCTGGTTGCTCCAGGTTTTATTTGTGACACTTTCACAGCAGTTTGATCTCTCAAAGCTGGGCTATTGTGGCTTGTTTCTTACTGTTGCCCTTAACATGTTTGTTTGGAACAGGATCAGACTACCTTTTCAGACGGCTCTCAGGCTGCTTATTTGGTCTGACCCGCACTTCTCATGACTGTATTCATACCTGCAAAAGAGTTCCAGACAAAAGTGGGAAACCAACTATAGTCTATTTTTAATCAAACCACAACAAAGGAAGTATGAACAAAGCCTTAAACCTGGGAATATCCCTGTTGCTGCAAAAAATGGAATTGTTATATAGAATTGTATCCAGAATATTAATGTGAAAACAGTCACATTTTTCCGTGTGTTCCTACTATGCATGTTTCTCCATCTTTTTTCTCCTGAAAAGAATTGCTTGTGAAGCTTTGGCTCAATTTCAATCATGAGGATATACCTGGCAGACAGGTACACTTGGTTGTCACATCACTCTACACACTATAATCAATAAGGTGACGCCAAGTTTATCCTAAGCACACAAAAATAATGACAGCAGGTCATCAAACTGGGTTACAGAGACACAAATTGCCATTATTCAGACATTGGCTACTGCAGTACAAAAAAAAAAGACTGAAAGATCTTATGTCCCAAACATGGACACGTGTTTACCGATGACTTTGCAGAGCTCTTCAAAGTAAAGAAACGTCATCTGATTCTTCCGTGCAATATGAGATAATACAGTCACTGCTTCCATGTAGCGATGAGGCTCAAAACTTGACGGTAGCTTTTCCCACATGCGAAAATAGCATCCAGTTTATTAACACATTTTCGAAAAAGCATTGAGAATTGAATTTGATGACCATCACAAGAGACAGCATGAGCAAATTTCAGGTGTGAATGGCGTTTGGTTTGCATGCAGCATTACACTGGGCTTGGCGGATTTCTTCAGGATTCTTGCACCTTTCTCTCAGTGCAACTACTACTCCAGAGTGACTTATATGTGTTTTTCTCTTCTTTATTATGCTTTTTTTTGCTTCTGTGACTTGTACTCCAGTGCGACTTATTCTCCAAAAAATACGATATCTGCCAATCTCAAGGTCAATGGTTTAACTGCTCAATCCAAAGGTTCTAGGGCAGGACACTGATCCTCATCTCATGCGTTTTTCAGCAGGAAATCTAAAATGTTATGGGGTGGATGTAGCCCAAAGTGCCAAGATTTAAATAGAAATTTTAAAAAGTGCCTAATCAATCAATCGGGTCTACTTTATTCAAACCATGAAAACAAATTTGCGGTCATTAATGTAGCATGTGAACACTTTTAAATGTAATTTTAGATGTTTACAAGAAAAAAAAGCTTTTTTTCAGGAATTTTTTTTTTTTTGTTTTATTCAGAGTAAATAGAATTCACTCGAAAATATGAGACCCGAAAATGTATTTAAAATCTCAAATCAAAGCTGGTATTTTAATGTAATAATAAAAAAAAAACATAATAAGTATAAAACAGACTTCTTAAAAATAAGACTACATTTGAAAAAGCAACAACAACAAAATGAACGTGATCCCAGAAGCCCAGTTGTGTTTATCTATACGCAGTAAATCCAGTGAAACCCCATATTCATCAGCTTCCGTCTAACGTGTCACTCTTTACTTTTTTGCACTAAATCACTGATACAGATGCAGAAAGTTTCCCACTTCAATTCGTCAGGCTCATGTTCTCCCAAAGACTAACAGTAAACTCTGTTGAACTGAATCTAAACTCTGAAAGAGTGTTTTTGAGGCACTCTGGGAGTGTTGAGGTGAGGGGGAGTGTTGCTAAATAGAAGTAGTTTGACTTTGAAAGGAAGGGATGAGACAAACATGGCTCAAAATGCCATTGCAGCCCATCACTTTCTGTCTGAGGCCCAGTGGGGTGTTAAAGTGAGCAAAAGGAAATGTAGTGTGAAGACAGCATGACTGCGTGTGCCGGCCGTGGTTGGCATTGCTGTCCACGAGGACTCTCTCCGCCTCCTTGTCGATTCTTGAAAGTCACACCACGATGATGGAGTGGAGGAGAGTGCTGCCAGCACTCCGCTCAAAGTCACAGAGGAACCAGAGAGGAATTGAGGATTCTTCACAGTTATGTCAAAGTCCGTTCAGACAAGCTGGAAGCACTCAGGCACTTTGAGAGAAGTCCAGGATGAGAAGTTACAGGAGGCCATGACAGGAATGTGGATGGTTCTAATAGTTGTAGAGAATCTGTGTTTTTCTCACTCTGTGTGTGTGTGCTTTTAGTTTCTCCCCTTCACCCGCAGAGAGTTTTTTTCTGACCAGCTGCTTCAGACTCATGAGTCATAAGTGACATTTTCTCCACATGGACATGGAGCATGACAAAAGGAAAGCCTGAATACACCCCAAAGAAGAACTAGAACACAGGGATGAGGAGAATGAGGAGAAAGGTTGAAGGGAGGGGGTTGCTTCTGCAGAGAAGCAGACACCTAAGAGCCACCCAATGACAAACAAGAGAAGAAATCCTCTTTTATTCTTCTTTCAGCGTCTCTCTTCAACAAAAACAACTTCAACATTGGTGAACATTTAAGATATGATGCTCTGATTTGATTTAAATGATTTACCAACATTTACAGTCAAAGCTAGAGTTAGAGTTAGAGTTAGAGCCAAAGTGTCTGAGGTACCATCACTAGCATCATGTAACTGAAAGGTTATTCAGTGCATAATGCAAAGAATATCATAAGGCCTTGAGGAAATCCGATGTAAAACACAATATTTACAAGTATTATTAGTTGTGAATCGGACAGATTTGATCCGAACAAAACCGGGGGGTTAATGAGTTTACTAATTAAGCATTTACAAAGACAGCAGCTGATGGTGAATATCAGCCTAATGCCGAACTCCACCCTCCAAGTGTTGACTGAGAAAGGAGAAAGAGTGTGTCCTCAGGTACATCAACCTAAAGGGTGAGGGATACGTAAGGGGTGCTGGGCACAAACACTAAAAGCTTTGCTTCTGAACGTCTAGACGTATTACCCCCCCATGCTGTCCTTATGTGTCCTCTTCTCCTGTCAGGTGATAGGGACCGCTAAGGGCTACATGTGTTAAACAGATCTGTGGGAATTGGAGGGAACATCAAGGTTAAGAAGAGAGGGCCAGAGAAAACCCCAGGCTAGTGTGGGGTACGTGCGCAGAAACTTTTGTGCAGGAGACCCGTGTGAGTGTGTGTCTGCATGTGTGTGCATGCTGATATGTTGCTAGCCTGTAAAGCTGATAGATCCTGCCGAGGCATCTTAACATGTCATTTGTTTGTCTAGTAATACTACATGTTACATAGGTGTGCTTTGTGTGTGTACCTGTGTGTATCAGTGTATGGGTTTTTGTGTGTGTCTATGCATTCGTTTGTGTGTCCTTCTTTCTCTGTGTGTAGATGTATATGTGTGTGTGTGAAAGACAGACACACACACAATCAATCGATCGATCTATCTGTCATTTATTTTGAACTTTGCATATTCTTTCTTAAAAAAATATTAGGGTTCCTTTATGCTGGCAGACTTGAATTAGAAAGGTTTCTGCTTGAATGTTTTTTTTTAATCAGCTTGTTTAGCGCAGTAAATACTGCCCCCAATAGAGAAACTGTTGGAACTGCGTGTTTTGGTGTTTGGTTCTCTCCTGAGAGCACTGTGTGTGAAACCAAACCAATGAAAGAGGAGGGCATAAGTCAGAATTACTGCCATTTTAACCAAGTCCAAGGAAGAGATTCACAATGTGAAAGCAACCAAACATTGCTTTGGTTCCGGACGCGGACCGGGCTAAGGTACCGGTACTGACTAGTCCTATCACGGACCGAGATTTTTATTTTGTTTTGTGGAAGTTGAAAAATGTGGGTCATGCGATTGAATAGTTTGTGTTGATTAAAAAGTTAAAATTAATTTCTGTAAAGAGTGTATTTCATGCAGTTTGTTACATAAAGTGGCCAGTATGGGAAACTAATTTCTACCAATATATAATATGTTTACATGTTTTATTTTGGACATTGTCAACTTTGAAAAGTCAGGAGCTCGATGAACTGATTTCACCTGTTGCTGTACCAAGCTCCAGCCATTTCATTGATGACCCAAATTTCACTACAGGGTCATTTGTCACTCAAAGAGGTACCTCTGCCAGTGATATAACTTCTCTGCTAAATTCTTTGTATCTAAATGAGAATGATGACTAAGATGAGGAAGACAATTCTGCTGGTGATAGAAATCCTCTACCAATTGATCAGATTGATGGTGATGATGTAAATGTATCTGCTGAGGTGTGCTGAGATGTTGAAACTGAAGATAATGAGTTGGATCCAAATACACAAAGGCATCATAATGATATACCTTAGGAAGTTGCCATCTTGAAAAAGCAACTTACCAAATTAGAAGTTCACTTCAGATACACTGACCAGCTCCTTTAACGGAGAAAGCAGTTTCAAGGAGTATGTGGAAGCTAGCCTTGCTAAACTAGAACATGTGTTTACTTCTAATACACAAAAACTAGAGAGGGATGTGGTTAATTGTATGTTGCGCAGAGATGAAAAATGGAAAAACCATCTTGATAAATCCAGAACTACCAGTACTCCCATTGTACAGAAAACCATAGCAGTTTCCACAGATGTCAGTCCCACAACTACAACTAACATACATCCCTCCTTTTTTTCTAGTCAGCCTGTTGCATCTCCATATTCTCCTAAACCACCTGTCAGGATGGACTTTCCCACATTTAGGACCTCTAGTGATTCATCTGATGTTCTCAGCTTCATTGAACAATGTGAAATTTGTAGATATTCGTCTTCTATCCAATCATGAGTTGCTGGAAGCCCTGTTTGCAGTTCTAAAGGGACCAGATCTTAGCTGGTGGAAAGCCACAAAAGCTGTTGCATGACTGGACCTCATTCAAACACGCTTTCACGTCTGATTTCCTTCCTTCTGATTATTTGAATGAAGTTGAAGGAAAACTAAGATCAGCAGTTCAAAATCCAGATCAGTGTCTCAGAGACTTTGTCAATGATTTTCGTGATCTATGTTTGAAGTGGAAAGAAGACATGTTAGAAAAACAAAATTGTGCAGCGTATTCTTAACAACATCAACCTAAAAGTTACTGGTTGTCTCAGAGGGACTGTCTTCATTGTAGCACAGCTCATCAAATTAGGGGCGAAGTCAGAGGCGAAGTCTACAGCCAAGAACAGGAGCACAGACGATTCACCTGGAATCTCTCCTGCTCCCCTGGAGGGGAGTGGGAAACAGGGATAACATATGAATTACACTGCACCAAACAGAGGCATGAAGAACTAAATAAGAAATAGCACTGGGAAAGAAATAGTACTGGGTAAATGATAAAGAATAGAGAAGATAAATTAAAGAGGACAGAACCCTGATGTACTATACTTTCCACAACTTTTAACTTCTAGTAGCCTGCTAGCAGTTAGCAGCTAACTTTGAATATACAAACTGTGTCGGCCTCTTTAACCATGAGCCCAAAGCTTATTCCATAAAACAGGAGCTTGGTGGCTAAAGGCTCTACCTCCAACTGTGCTTAAAGAGATTCTAGGAACCACAAGCAGTCCTGCATTTTGTGAGCAAAGTGCTCTGTTTGGTTGGTAAGGCACTATGAGATCTTTAATATAGTATAGGGCCATACCATTTATGGCCTTTTAGGTTAGCAGGAGGATTTTGAACTTGATTCTAGATTCAACTGGGAGCCAGTGAAGTGAAGCAAACACAGGAGTAATGTGTTCTCTTCTGCTGGTTCCTGCTAACAATCTAGCTGCTGCATTTTGAACAACCTGAAGACTTTTTAAAGAACTTTTAGGACACGCTGCTAGCAAAGAGTTACAGTAATCCAGCCTAGACGTAACAAATGCATGAATTAGTTTTTCAGCATCACTTCTTGCAGTCTTACATGCTTGTGATATGTGAGCCTTAAATGATAAATCCTGGTCAAGCAAAACCCCTAGGTTTCTAACTGTGGGATTGGAGGCTTTATTGACACCATCTAGGGAGATATCCATTATAAGTGTTACACCTCCCCATGGAAAAGTAGTTTGTTTTTCCTTAAAACGTGGTATCAGAGTCATGCCAAATTTAGGTCTATTATTGAAAGATAAATGGGATGACTGTTGACTGATGAACCTGTCATCAATGTAAAATACCGTCATTTCAGTTCAGATAATTAACGATTGAACTCAGAGAAAAAAATTTCATTTCCTAAGTTTAGCATTTAGACAGAAAATAACTCAACTAAATTGTTTCTGAATGTCACATAAACACATGAGTTAAACAATGAACATTTTAAAAAGCAGCTACATACTATTTAATTGTGAGCAAAAATAAAATTAATTTGAAGGCAAACTTACACTTCAAAAACATCTCTAACTTTTGTTTACATAGGCTATTTTGAATGACATAAATTCAAATGCAGCATTAGGGGATGTTTAAAATACACCAGAGAGAATTGGGTTTACCAAAGTGTTTTCATATCTTTGCAGCACAATGCTCAAAGTCCATTGTTTCACTGTTGGGAAGTAAGGATGGGTTAAGCCAAAGGGATTTTCTCCTTGCCAGGCAGACACAAAGCCGCATGCTGGTCCCAGCTGTCAGCTCTGCAGCCATGTGTAACCTAGACAAATAAACAGCGGAGGCTCGCTCTGTCTCTGAACACAGCTCATCCATCACAACACAGCTTTCCCATAATTCTAGGAAATAGCAGACAAACTCATGTGAAGAGTGGGGACAGCGAAGAAGAAGTGTCAAAAAACAAAGAGGTTGTGGAGACGTATTCTGTAGCATCACCAGGATATCTTAGTCCCAAAAACCATCATGCTTCATCTGACTTGTTTTGTTTTGCACCCACACACAAAGAAAATATGACAGCAGTTCAGCAGACATTGCCAGGAAGTTAGATGTGTTCATAAAGTATTGGATGTCTGTAAAAAAGTTTCGTACTTACAGCAAGAGATTTGTGTGTCTGCATTAAGATTTTGTACCTGTAGAAAAAATGTGTCTGCTTATAAAAACAGTTTGTGGCTGTGAAAAGAAATTTGTGCCACTGTAAAATTGTTTTGTATGTGTCAAAAAATGGTCTGTTTGTGAAAAGAAAAAATTGTCCTTCTGTAAAAATGCTTTGTCTGTGTTTAAAACATCCTGCGAACATACGAGCACGGGAAAGGATATCTACAGTGAAAAAAACCAAATTTCAAATACAATTCGTTTGCTTCTCTTCAAATCAACCAATCAGCAGAATTTTACTGTCACCCATTAGATGAGCTGCTTAACCTGCTGATTAGATGCGTACTATTCGTGCCAGGAGAACAAAAGAAAAACAAAGAAAAAAAATCTGCTCTGAATACAAAGTAGACATGATGAAATGGTGGAGGATACCCAAAATATTATAAATGTGCTGAAGGCCTCTTGTGTTGGTCAGATTTTACTGTTACAATAGGGAGTTGTAAATCTTCTGAATCAGAAGGTGTATATTTGTATAAACCCCCTTTATCCTTGTTTTTCCAGCTCTGTCTGTGCATTTGTAGCAAAGCATTAAACAGGAATCTGGCCCTTTCTAATATGGCGTCCAACTTTGCATATGCAACAAGCTAATGCAGCGACTCTAACTTTTATAAAAAACTTTATTTTTTTTTTCTTATTTGCATTGAGACAATTCCATTCTTGTTTTTTTTGTTTGTTTGTTTTATTAACTAATGCGAGACAGCAAGTTATCAAACGGGATTAAAGAGACACAGAAGAACTCCTGAACGTGTCGTCATTCAGAGCAGCTCCTGCAGTATAGAAGGTTAAGATCGCCAGGAAACAAAAGCAGCCAAAGCATGAAGATGTTCTTACCAATGCTTTTTAGAGCTCTTTAAAATACGAGCAAATGAATTGTACGACCTGAGAGATCAAATTCAATATAGTGTCTGTGTAACAGGTTGGTGGAACAGACATAAGGTTCAGAATTACGTCAGTTCATAAGAAGCTGAACAATCTAGGACAACGTTTCTAGTCTGCTCTGCCACATCATCCACGTTCACGTTCAGCCCCCTACAGAGGAAGCTTTTTTCGACTGCTTGTATTTAAAAAACACATTAAAATAGATTTCTTATTGAAAGTTCAGTCTTAGTCAACGCCTAAAAGAAAAAGAGAAATCAATATGAAGCCAGAAGAAATTTAAAAAAGACTTATTTTGAGTGAAGAAGTTGACCTTGTTGTAATATTTTTAATAATGATTGTCCGGTTTATCTCCTAGGACCTGTTTGTAATAAGAGACCCCAAAAAGGGGGTTAACCTCTTACAGCACATAGTTATAGTTTACTTATACACTAAAAGCTCGATAAAACAAAAACAACAACTAAAATGGATGGATCAGAGTCGGGTGCTGAAATGACAGCTCTGATGTTCGTAACCTTCTGAATGAAAACATTCAAACAGTCATTACAAAATTCAGAGGATGCTTCCTGGCAGTCAGACTGTGGGGTGTTTAAAACAAAGGCTACAGTTTTAAAAAAAAAACACACGTGGATTGTGGCTGTTGGTCTCAATTTTGTTGGACAAATATGCTTCTCGTGACTTTTTAAGATGGTCTGAAAGTGATGCCATAAAATACCTTTATAGTGATACCTTTAAAATCTGGAAAGAAACTGGCAGTTTATCTCCTTTCAACAAATGTTCCGCTCTACGGCACTCTCTCCTCGCTACACGGGTGCTCTCATTGAACCAGGGCTCAGGTTTGGCACTAGGTCTCATAGTTTTTACAGGGGCCACTGAGTCTAGACTGTTGACACAAGAGGAGTGAAACCATGAGCAGAGTTCCTCTGCAGACGAGGCAGAGGGCACACATAGATGGTCAAAAGTAGCAGTGAACTGGCTGGCAGTGAAAGAGTTAAAAACTTGACAGTGCTGAGCAGGCGCGCCAGATTTAACAGAAGCAAAGGACAAACCAGCATCAAACACAACAGGCAAATGACCTGAAAATGCACAGTCAACAAAGTTCATATTTGAGACAGACACGAGAGAACGAGGTCCAATGTGCATCCCTGTTCATATGCAGGTCCAGACACACACTGCACAAAGTTACAAGAGTCAACAATAGATCAAAGTCTTTAACCAGAGGTTTGTCTGGACAGCACGTGTGGATGTTAAAGTCCCCAACAATCAAAACGTGATCATAATGAGGCTTTAGCTCTGCCAGGAAATTAGAGAAGTTATTTACCATGTATCTTCCAATAATGGCCGGTCTCCAATGAAAGCCGGGTTTAACAGGTGTTAGTTGTAATAGACGCTGGTCTCTAATAGTGGCCGTGCTCCTTTAAGACCCCCCGCCCCCTCCCTAATCCCCCGTGCAGGCATTTCTGCCCGGAAAGGAGAGCCGACGCCCTGAACAGGCCGACAGCACTGGTGGCACAGGTTTCTGTCCATTTTGACCTGATGAAATTACAAATCTTGCATCCGGTCAAAGATTTAAAAGGGCTTGACGGTTGTAAACCAGCAGAGACTCTGATTTTGGGAAGCTAATACACAAAAACACCAATAACCGAAACAATAGGAGTGACAGACGAGCAGCCACGTACACCGGCGCCATCTTAGTCTTCAGTCCTCAGAGGTCTCCTAGGTCTCCTACATCTTCTAGGATAACTCAGCCTGAAGCACTGGGGTGATTTCCAGTACTTCCAGAAATAACAATGAGGCCAGGTACTCTGAATTGCTGTAATGGTCAGAACCCTATCCCCTGTCCCAATGTAAAGGGACTCGACCTTCTCATCCACCAGAGTGAACTCCAACACTTGGCGGTGTTACTTACTCTGAGTTGGGGGCTCATGAGTAAGTCCACAGCAGCTCGCAGCCTTTCACCACGAACAACTCCAGAATGGTAGAAGCCAATCCTTCTCAAGGGATTCAGTTTCAGAGCCTGATATGTGCATGGAGGTGTGCCTGACTCTATCTAGCCAGTACCTCTCAACCTCTACAAAAGCTCACGACACCCCACCCCCAGAGATTATGCTCAGTGGGCGGAATCCCACATCATCATTTCTGGCAGGACCCAACCAGGACCTGTGGAAAGAGCCACGGCCAACAGATCTGGCTCCACAGTTGAAACCCAGGCTCTGCTGCCTCTTGCCAGTTCATCTTCCCAACAATGAGGGCTTACTGTGTCATGTGGAATGGTTGAGTTCTCCATCTTGATCCCAGTCACCTCTATTCTGTGTCTGGTTGTTGCTGAGACCGAGGCAGCCCCGCCGCCTTAAGGAGCATTTACACTGAACGCCATTCGTGCAGTGAAGGCGGACAACTTCAATTCAGTCAATGATTTTATGCAAATTGAAGTTTAGCCGCCTTACTGGTGTGGGGAGTTATATTTGGTTTTGTGAGAGTTAGTTGTTAGATGTATGAGAGCGGAATACCTCTTTGTTCAGTGAATATGACCAATTTATTTGAATGTCTTTAACGTCTAAAATACATCCACAATAGGCAGAGACACTTTTAACATCTACATGTAACATTTTCCAGAATGACTTTCTGAACCGCTCTTAGTCCGGCTTGTCACCTTGGACCTGTTTGCAATGGGAGACCCTAACGAAAGGGTTAAGCCAGAGCAGCACAGCTTCTAGGATCACTCAAGCCCTCAAACCCCTCCACCACGGTAAGGTGGCGGTTCACGGAGAGGAATTGTTTTTTTTTTTTTTTTTTTTTTTTTTTTTTTTTTTACATTTTTTTTTACATTTTTTTTTTGTTCAAAGTTATTAACATACAAACATTTTCTCATTGTAAAAGCCAACAGCAAGTCAAAAATGAAACAAATTGCAAAAACACATATAAACATTATTTTGTTGTTTAAACATCTTCTAAGTCCTACTGAGATGTTAAACTCCTAATTCCTACATTTTTTTCTTCTAAATCTCTAACTGTACTACTAACTTTAAGTAAGTAAATTACAAAAAAAAAAAACTGATAATAAATAAATCAAAAGACATTTAGATAGATAATTAAAGAAAGGCATAAAAATTTATAAGAAAGTGACACAGTTGTACAAAAAAAAAAGAAGGGAAATAAGTTTTTTCAATTTTCTTTTTTTAAATTTTTTTCAGATTGAAGTTGCAGAAGTTTGGAAGCCAGTGAACCAAAGGTGGTCTGTTTATTTTTTGAAGCCTATGGTTTTTCTTTGTTTTTCTTGGATCTGTGGCGTGGTGTGAAAAATCTTTTAAAGCGTTTCCACAGTGTCAGCTTCTTTGGTTTGGTCTGTTCAGACGGCAAAGCTTCTGCTTCTTCCCTGTCCAGATGTCCTGATTCAATTGCTGGAACAGGCTCTGATGGTAAGTTGACTTCTTTTTGAGAAAGTTCTGAGACCAAATGAAGTTCTGCGTTTTGTGGCTCTTCCATGTCAGTCTGAGGCGCTATGATGGTGTCAGTTTTCTCAGGCTCTGCTTGATTGAAGACCACTTCTGTTTCTAAAAGATCATTTTGTGGCCCTGCTTTTAAATCCTGAGGGGCTAAGGTCATGGCGGGTTCCTCAGCCTCCATCTGATCATTGGCTACTTTTGATTCTGACACGCTGGTTTGTGTTTCAACTGTAGAATCAAGTGGAAACAGATCCTTCAACTGAGACGTTTTTCTTAATAGCATCCCGTTGTTGGTTGAGGTTTCCTTTGGTTCTGAGCTCTTTTCCAGACTAAAATGCAGGGTTTGTGTTGCCGTTGTCTCTTTTTGAACACTAAGCTGAACTTCATTTGCAGAGAAACTTTGTGCAGGTTTCTCTGGAGTCTCTGATGAGATTTTGATCTCCTCCATCTTCTGTTTAAGATCTTTTTCGAATTCCTCTTCAAGTTTTAGTTTCTTTGTCAGTTCCAGATTGTAGATAGTTTTTTCCTGGAGCTCTTTCTTCAGCATTGCCAGTTTGTGCAATGCCAACTTATGCGCTTCTTTCGAACTCTCCTTACATTCTGCCTGCTTTGCTTTAGCAGCTTGAGTGAGTTCGTCCAATTTACCTGTAAGAGTGACAACATCATGTTCAAACTTGAGCCGAAAGTTGAATTCTCTTTCCAGGATTTTGTTTTTGCCACTGAGCTCTTTCTGGTTTAACTCACACACCTTTATGGCCAATTCCTTTTTCTTCTCCAAGTCAGACTTATATGCATCTTTCTGTTTCAGCTTATTTTTCAAGTCAGCAATCTCTTTTTTGACGTCATGTTCATTTTCATTTGACGCCTTGTCCTCACTGGAAGCCAAATTTGCAGGCTCATTCTGGGTTTCATGATGTTGTAACTCCATGTGAGGACTTTGATTGGCTGACTGAGGGTTAGTGCAATCCACGTGAGTACGTAGTTTGGCTAACTCCTTTAGTTCAACCACCCGAGGAATGAACAGGAATGCTGGGTTGAAAAGGCCATTGTGTTTTCTTTGTCCCAGATTGGTGTTTTGCTTAGAGGTAGGGGCTGGTGGATGTTGGGAGTTCACTCCCAGGGGTGCAGGGTTTGGGGGGACGTGGTGGTTTCCATGTCCCAGATTGGGGTTTCCTCTGGGGGCAGGGGCTGGTGGATGTTGGGAGTTCACTCCCAGGGGTGCAGGGTTTGGGGGGACGTGGTGGTTTCCATGTCCCAGATTGGGGTTTCCTCTGGGGCAGGGGCTGGTGGATGTTGGGAGTTGAATCCCAGGGGTTCAGGGTTTGGGGTGACATGGTGGTTTCCATGTCCCAGATTGGGGTTTCCTCTGGGGGCAGGGGCTGGTGGGTGTTGGGAGTTCATTCCCAGGGGTGCAGGGTTTAGGGGACGTGGTGGTTTCCGTGTCCCAGATTGGTGTTTCTGTTGGGCGTAGGGGCTGGTGGATGTGGGGGGCTCCATCTCATGGGTGGGGGTGCAGGGTTGAGGGGAACATAAGGGTTTCTGTATCCCCAGTTGGGAGTCATGTAGGGAGCAGGGGCTGGTGGATGTGGGGGGCACCACCTCATTGGTGGGGGCACAGGATTGAAGGGGACACAAGGGTTTCTGAATCCCCAATTGGGAGTCATGTGGGGAGCTGGGAATGGTGGATTTGGGGGGGCCTGTCTCATGGCATGGGGTGCGGGATTGAGGGGGACATGGTGGCTTCTGAGTCCCCAATTGGGGTTCATGTGGGGAGCGGTCACTGGTTGATGCTGAAAGGGGACCTGATGGTTTCTTTGTCTGGGGTTTCCGCTGTGCTGGTGACGGCCCATGTGGGGTCTTTGATTCCACGCTGCTGGAGTGTTTGCCATTGTCTTCTTCTTTGTCTTCGTTAGGATTCAAAATTGAATCTGGCAAGCAAACTAACCTGTATATGAAGACTTCTGACAATGGAGTCGAATGGGATTAGTGATGTCAAATGAGGTAGGTAGGCACTGTGATGTCAAATGATGTAAGCATTTTTCATGTTCATAAAAACATAATCTGGACAAAACTGTCACAAAGTGTGACATCATAGAATTTGTGACATCATCTTGGTGCCCAAGATGTAGGTCGAAGGTCATTGTCATGATATTTTCCCATAGCAAAGCAAAATGGAAAATGAGATCTTGTTTCTGTCATATTTACATCTCCTAGACATAAATGAGTTCTATTTGAGACTAAACTGGTTTTCTCATTTTTCTCAAATATCTCTCCTGAGAAAGAAGTCTCACAGTGAGCAATGTGTGAAATCTCAAAACTATCTCACAACTGTCTCTTTTCCTGATCTCAAAAAAGAGAAAAATGAAACATATTATGTTGATCTCAAGTATGTCTCAATATGATATCCTCACTTCAAACCCCTGACTCAGTTATATCTCAGTGAAAGATATGCATGGTTCTGTCTCTTGCTGCTCAAAAATTTAGATCTCAGTTTAGTCTCTTTTTCCTTGTCTCAGCAAAAATAAGAATGAGAGTAGTACAAGCTCTCAAATAAGTCTCATTATGACGCAATCACAGTTCACATTGAGAAAATAATCAATTAGGACATAATTACACTTAACTAACAAACATTGTTTATTTCTTACACTTTCATATAACTCATTTACAATTTCAAGTTAGAAAAGTTATACCATTAAGACGGTCAAGATGTGCTCAAAAGACATGTTTTTGAAACTTAAAAAAAAACAAAAACATGACATTTCAAGATAACATTGCAGTGTCGATTTAATTAAAATTCCTTTTGACAGTAGTGTAAATATGTAAATGAATACAGATTTTTTACAGATAAGGGGAATTTGGATTTTTCTTTTTTTACAGAACTCACTGCAAAGACACGTTGTATAGATCATTAAAAGAAAATCCTGGTTTGGAGTAACGCATAATAGAGCACATGCTGATTTAATAATCTTCTGAGCAACTCAAATAAAACAAGAGGGAATTTATATTTCCACCACATCTGTTTCATCTTTTCTAAGTCCAAGATATATTGGGGTTCAAAAAAATGTACAGAACAGACATGTATTTTCAGAGCATGTTGTTGCAATTGTCAATTGTGATTTGTGGCTTTTTAAACCAGTTTGTGTCTTAATGGGTTAAAACTTCTCAAGTGTGTTTGGTAAATGAGCTGCAAACACTAGGCCTGGCATAGATGTCAAGTCAAGGAAAACAACTTTACCCAAAATACAATCCAAAGAAACTACTGTACTGGCAGGGGTTTCCAAAATGGGAACAACATGACTGCATGAACCATTTGTTATACTATCGTACAGCAAAGAAAAACCTGCACCTTTGAATTCATGAACAAGAGCCCATTTGGCACATGATTGTTCCGAGGTAAAGAAAAAATCAATCTGCCCATATTTTCTTTGTCCTTCACTAGAAAAAACAACAGTGAAATTGTTTCTTCTATTGCCTTTCCCATAGTGTTTGGATGTGAGATATTTTCTCTTAACTTGTGCCCTGTGGAAGATCCTTACAGTTTTAGAATTGATGCAGTGACCACCACATCTTTCCAGAGTAGAGAGATGAACTGTGTCCAGATGAAGTTCACTAGATGCTCCATATAGTTTGGTCCTAGACAAATCATTGTTTTCCTGACAGAAACTATCATCTTTAGTCATCTGTCTGTAAAATTCAGCTATGACATTCCCTGGCTTTATGGTTTGTGAAATAATGGGAATAGACTGCACAAGTTTGACTGCATGAACCATCTGCATAGGTATATTTTGAGTCCCATGTATGAGCCTTAACAAATAGCCATTCTTGTCTTCAAAATGGAAACATGAATGAGTCCATAATGGGCCTAGGGCCCTGACACTGTCTGCAAGGTGCACAAGAAGGTGTACATTTGCAGTTTCGTACCTCTCGCCACAGAGTGTAGCCATTTGAGAACAAAAGTTCCACAATAGTCTTTCTGCATGATCAATCTGTTCAAATGATATAGATTCCATCAATAAAATGAAAATGGCTTCACTAAGAAGAAGGAAATAATTGTTGTAAAGTGTTGCAAGAATTCCACGAAAAACAACGGGTCCATAGAAGAGCAAAACATCTCGAAATTCTGATGCTTTGAAAAACATTCTGTGAGATGCAACTGACCGAGGATATCGACTTGAGGATGGAGGACAGAGATCCAGAAATCTCCTATCAATTTCTTTGGCATTTCTTGCCATGCTGAAGGGTTGATGAGAAAACTCTGTAGAAAACCACAGAACCATCAAAAGGCGCATCACTCCAAGGAGGACTGAGTGCATGTAATCTATGCCAGTGCCTTTTATAAGGTTATAGCTTTTAAGTTTGCTAAGCCAACAGGGACCCTTCACCCCTTTAATCGTAGTTTTGGTCTCATTTGCAATCTTCATGTCAAGAGCAAACTTTTCATTCGTGCGCAGTGGTCCTTTAGGATCTCTGTGTTGAAATGGAAATACATGGACGTGTCCCCTTTCCCCTGTCTTTATTGTCTCTCCTGGCTGCTCACATTTATGACAACCGAATTTACCATTGTATTGTACTGAATTAAGGACTAAGGCTTTAGCAGGTAAGTCGCATGTTCCAGCAATGGTGAGTACTTTACACACAAAAGGTTGAGATGTCAACTCTGCAGGTTCCACAAGAATTCCATTCTCTGCAAGTTTACTCAGCATCTCACTTAGTGGCCTTAGAAATGTAACCATGAATGGTTTTGAATCCCCATACCAAAGTCCAGCAAATATCATATTCTCTCTTTTTGTGCGTTCCATGAAGCTCAATTCATTGATGATACAATAAAAAGGCCACACTGGAAACTTGAATGATTTAAAAATAGGTACCCCATCTGTGTTCCAAGTAAGTGAGATGTTTTTTGGGTCACTAAGTGGACCACCCCCCTCTACAAGCTGTCTGTAAACTTCTGCATCATATATATCTTCAATGTTGTTAGGATCTGACTTCTTCCTGCTTAATCTAAAGTTAAGCTTCTCCTGAAAACCTGGCTTGAGAAACAATGATCTTATTTGAGCCTCAATTGGAACTTCTATGAAGGAGGATTTTTCTTCTGCTACAACAGTCCCACAAGACAGACATTCTAATTGTTCACCCTGTAATAACCCAAAACAATTAATGCAATATTTATGCAATACAATCGGAGTTGATGCAGAGTAAGAGAAAAAAAAGTCTTTGAACTTCTGTACACTGTTTAAGCAATCAGTATGCAAACTACCTGGACAAAGCAACTTTAACAGTTTAAGCAAATCACTAAGGGCCTTGTCAGTTACTTTATGACAGTTTACGTAAGCCATGATGATCAAAAGGCACTCTGCCACTGTTATTGTTGCATTGTCATATAATGGTTTGTCTATTGTGTCCTTTACATGTGAATTTTCAGCACACTCCTCACTCAAACCCTCTTCAAATCCCTCACTGAACATATGTCCATCATCATATGTCCAATCCCCCACATCAGGGAGATTTTCATCAAATGATTGAAATAGAGTATACTCAGCATTGTCATGAAGTTCATTAATAAGGCTATCAGGAGGATCTCTGATGGCTGATGTGGAAGATGGTTCTTCGTTGTCTTTGACAGAGTCGACAGTTGAAATGCTTGCTCGTGCCACATTTTGTTGTGCTGTTAATAAAACAGAATAAAAATCATTGAGCTCATGACCCAAAACTTGCATGGTCTGCATTGGTCCCAGTCTGTATTTCCCATTCTTCATAATCTAATTGTTTTGTCATATTTTAGCAGGATCTACTCAGTGATAAAACATACTGTGCATTATTAGACCGACAGACCCTCATAGACAAGAGGGTGAGATTACCTGGCCACAGTTGAGAGGGTTGATCCGAGCTGAGAGTGGCACATGGTGCATGGACATCCGATGGTTGGATACATCCCCTCTGAAGTGGAGCATTTTGGGCTCCTCCAGGAGGCACCACCTCCTGCTGTGCTCCTGCACAGACACATTTCAATGGATCATACACCTTCCTGGAACAGGGTTCACTTGACATTATTGAAAGAGTAGTTTTTGCTTAAAAGACATTTAGTTTGAATTAACAAAGAACCCGTACTGTAAGAAACTTTGCAATATTCAAAAGATAAAAAGAAAAAGGGAATATATGTAAAACAACAAGAAGCAAATTGACAGAAATGGAACACGCTAAACAAATACTGCTAATAGGGTGCATATTCTTTCTCACACATCTTGATCACATCTGTGTGGTCTTGATAACATGTAACACAGTGTTGTATTCAACTCATTACAACACACAGAATAACGAAAGGTTTTGGGACCTTAGGTGAATGAATAGATGGAAAGGGTTGGTCAGTATTTAGATGATACCAGCTGACAGTGACAACACTGTCAATAAGAATTTGAATACCATGACTGTTTCTTTAATGTGCTACTTTAACCAGGACAGGAAAAAACAATTGCCATGCTATGGGACCTGTGATTTTCAGAACAACTGTGTTCAGAAAACTGTGTAGTTAACCAGGTTAGACAGCAGAGCAGGCAGCTTAACACAAGTTCGATTGCTTCATATGTCTAGCACATATAAAAAGAAGATAAATGCTGATCTGATTGTATCTGCATTAAAGACATGTGCATAACTTACTGAAATGTTGGTGATCAGTCTCCTCATGAAAATTGGTGGCTGTGGAAAGAGATGACTGCAAGGAGGAAAATAAGATATTAGTCTACTGCACGTTTCGTTGAAACATCGCTATGCCAGGCTACTCACCGATTGTGCAGTCCTTCTTGGTCGTTTATTTAAGCCTCCTTCATTACCAGTCCTCCTCCATCGTTTTCCAGGTTTTCGTCTGGTCATTTTGACACTTCAATACTAATGCATGATGAAATATCCAGTGTTTGTTCAGTTTAGATGTTTCCATATAAATTAAGTGTTTAGTAATCAAACATTTTCTAGCAAGCGTCAGTTTTATATCGTTCCACTTGAAAATCTAGTTGCTCATTTTAGTACCGGGAGCATTGTGGACAGGTCTCTCCCTAACTTATTGTGAACGGTGTATTATATAAACATTCTACCTGCGTAGACATACGTGTATTAGCTAGGTATCATAGCTAGGTGATCGCCATTGGATGCATTTATTTATCTATTTTCGCAACACGGTGATGTTACTCTCGTGAGATTTAACAGAGTGCGCTATTTCGGAAAACAAGTTACATTACTTACTCTTAGTAGATCTTCTAACACGCTGTGCTGTTTCATCCAAGTCAACTCTGCCTTCTAGATGAGCACATGATCGTGCTTCTTCTTCTTCTTTTGCTGGTTTTTGGCGGTAGACGCAAAGCTTTTCGGTGCAGTCCCGCCACAAGGGATCTGTCGCAAGTCTCGCGAGAGTGTTCTGTAGCCATATAGATGGGTCTTAAACACATTACATTTCTCTTTATCCGTCCTTCTGAATTTTGAAAATGTTGTGTCAAAATGTTCAGAACAGATTTATCTTATTAAAAATTGGGCCAATATTTACTTCCGTTGATTGCAGACAGATCAACAGACTATAATTTGTGTTCACGTATCTACTCTAAACTGTTTCAGGTGCCGAACCCGTTCTATACCATGCTTGCCCTGCGGGGGCAGCACTGTAATATCACATGACATTTAGCCTGTCGAAGAAGAACCCCGTCTCAGGGAAAGTGCGGGAAAGATACAGCAGTGAGCAGGAGAGTAATGTCCGTTGACTGTTGAAGCTGCAGGTTTTATTCCAGAAACACAGAGACTAAGAGAGGTAAGAATCGCATTATATTATTTGATTAAAGTTGGAAAAAGGTGATATGTTTAACTTATTTAGACCGAATTGCCCGATGGAATTTGTAGGTAGCAGTAACGGCGTCTGTCCAACAAGCAGTTAGCGCAATTTGAAAAAAAATAAAAAAATTTAAAATGGTAAATGGCGTAGTTTACTCGATGCACGTTAATTTTGGCGCCTTAACTTGAGGATATAGTAACGACCGACAAACGCCGAACTTTTTAAATTGCAAATTGTATGATTAGCTTCTCGTGATACGAAAAAGTGGCAGATGCTTTTTTTTCCATTGACAGGATGAACAAGAAGGAAATGCCAGCGAAAAAAAGGCTACGAGTTCCAACCCAGAAAATGAAGGACCGAGAGATCACTCCTCTACCAAATGAGCAATCTAGTAAGTGTTTAAGTACGGTGGTTTCTCTTATATAGATTGACTTAATGTTTTGCTGTAATGGTCATAACATTATGTACCAAATTAGTTTAAAACATTACTTGTTATTTTATTATTGTGATCAAAGGGACATTTTCTCTCTTGCTTTCCTTCTCTCGCAGAGTGTTTTGCATTTGTCAGATGGGAAGATGGTTATACTGGCAAAATCTTGACAAGCTTTGATATTTTGGCAAGAGATGAGGGTTCTGTGGAGCTGCAAGATCTTAGATCAGGAGATCCTGTTTTAGCAAAGTGGTCAGATGGTAAATTTTACAAGGCCACAGTTGAATATATTTCTGAGGACTATCAGTTTAACCAGGCAAAAGGCCACCAAACTTCACAGAAGTCTTTTTTAAACCTCCTAAAAGAGGATGAACCATTAGACTCATCAGGATCTGACACAGTAATAATAAATAGGAGCCCACTGTCTGAACACGGTGAAGAAGTCACAGCCCCGAGTCCATCACCTGATGGGGGCCACGCAACAGGCCGCAGCTTTGCTGGCCCGCAACCTAATGGGTAGGTTTGTTATAATGAGTAAATACCCAGAGCTCCAGTTTAAAACATTTTATCATCATCTGATTTGGCAAAGTTCAAAACAAACAAAAAGATTAACAGCATTTGGATAACTTACTATCCAATCAGTGATCACAGAGTTATTTCAATAAGTAGTAGTTGAATGACAAATACAAGTTTTACGTGTATTTTGCTAACATGTTTTGTGCCTGAAAAATTCTACCTATGTAAACTCCTTGAATTTTGGCATTAAAAGTTTTGAACTAATTTAAATTCTTGTAGGTTTAAGTGTAACAACACATTGTGAGCTTGTAGGTGACCAATTTCCACTATTGAAATGTCTCATGTTTTGTGATTATAAATGTTTTGGTCATTGTACAACTATTTTTATTATTACTGGCCATACATTAAAACAGTAGATGTTGCTTTTGCCACTGCAGTTAATTGTAGTTAGTTGGTTAGCATGCCGGTTATTTCAGTCTCTTCAGTCCATATCTATTTTCCATATCTATTCTGGCCAGTTTGTGTTTACAAAAATATATAATGTAGGTTTCAATGTAATTTAATGATAGGTCTAACAGAGGGGGAACTACTGGTCCATCACCCTATGGAGACCATACACCCAGCCCATCACTGAATGGCCTTGGCACCTCTCATTCATCTTCCCATGGAGACCATACACACAGCCCATCAACATATGGCCTCAACACCTCTGACCCACACCCCTATGGAGACTATACACCCAGTCCATCACGGTATAGCAACACCTCTGGTCCACCGCGCTATGGACACCATACACCCATTCCATCATGGTATAGCAACACCTCTGGTCAATCTTCCTACGAGGACCATACACTCAGCCCACCAGCACGTGACCGCAACATGTCTGGCCCTTTACCTGGTGGATGTAATGCAGCTGGTTCGCCAGCTGGCAGAGTCAATCCGCCTGAAAGTAGAAAAGCAGCTAGTCTGCCACTGGCCAGGAGAGATGCAAGCAACTCATCTGACCAGAGCAACATCCTTCCTGGACAGCAAGCACAAAATGCATGGACACCGTGCGATGGATGTAAGGAGGAAGTTGAAAGAATCCTACACGAAAAGAGAAGGATTGACGAAGTCATCGCAAGAATAGGCAAGTCATTTTTCCTAATTCACTAATTGTTTTCTTTACTTACATTGTTCCAGAAGTTTTCTTGTGGTGATCTATCTTTTTATTTGCCCTGAAAGGACCCATGCAATGTCATGTATATAGTCATATTTGAAAAACATTCCAGATCAAAATTTCAAGACCACTTGAGAAATGGTCAAGTCACATTTTGCATGGTTGGATCTTAACAGGGTTCCAAGTAGAGCTTCAATATGCAACAAGAAGAAATTGGAGTGAGACAGAAATGTCTTGGAGCTAACAATTCACTGAAAGCAGCAAATACACAAACAATATAGATTGTTTTGAACTAAAGTTTAGGACCACATGCTTTTAATAGCTCAAATCTGTGCAAAAAATGTTGGATTCAGTGGCATTTTGTATTAGATATTCACACTTTGAACCTTGTTAAGAGCCAACCGTGCAAAATGTGACTTTTGACCATTTCTTAAACTTTTGATCAGGACTATATCATGAAAAATGAATTTCCCTGCCACTAAAATGGTTTAACCACTTCAAAGAGTACCTCTGTATTTTCTCATCTTTGTATTGTTTCTACTATTTCTCTTTTCAGATCCAGACCAGGTCAGAGAGCTTCAGACTCTTTGCAACCTCATTGGAGAGAGTCATCGTGTCGGCCCATCTTTACCATCAGGCCAGCAAGAGCTCTTTCCTGGGTGTGGTGTGTTTATCTCATCGTTCCGCCTTGCTGCCATGAATCACGCATCCAAACCACATTGCATGCGTCTGTTTCATGCACTTTTTGATCATTTCTTCACCGTTGAGGAGTGTCAAAATGCAGTACCTTTTGGTCGCCCTGGAAATAATCCCTCCGGAAAGGAAGGAAAGCGGATCCTTGACCGTAAAAAAGTTGATGCAATCCTAAGTAAGTTTTTCTCACAATTAGGCTTTTTAAGCTAAAATTCAGGGAATAATGAGCATGTACAATCAGGCTACAGTAAAGGAATGATTATCATCAGAATATAAATTTAACACTGGAAATGAAGTTTTGTCCAGTATCATCTAACCCAGGGGTGTCAAACTCAAGTCCTCAAAAGCTGTCCTCCTGCTGGTTTTCCAGAAATCCTGCTTTATTTACTGCTGATTACCTGGATCAGGTGTGTTTTTAGCCAATAAAGAGCATCAAAGGCAGGTTGGTTGGAAAACAAGTAGGACACTCGCATGGAGTTTGACACACCTGATCGAACCCATCTTTAAGAAAACAGATTTGGACCATATTTGTTAAATATTCAGATGACATGTAAATAAAATCTCATGGTAACATTATGCTCCAATAAAACTCTAATTTGCTTCTAGTTTGTAGTGTTATCTTTGTTATGTGCCACCTATTGTCAATTTACTCATGCTAGATTTTAATGTTCTTGTCTTACAGCTTATGTTCTGAGATGTGCCACTCTACCTGGTTGGGAACAAATTGAGGAGGCCAGGCTCAAGAAAGCCTTCGTCAACAAATGTAGGGCCAGAGCAGGTTCTAAAGAGTAGGCCACTGCTATAAACAACAGTATGTGGACTGGTTTCTATTCCATCCATTTTTATTATTTTTTTCTTCTTAGTTTTCATGGACTGTAAGTGTTAAGACAGTTCTGGGATTTGGTAGAATGCAAGTTCCAGAAAATGTTTTTCTCAGGTCCTTTTTCACATGGTTACATATTCTTGTTCCAAAGCCAAGTGTGATTGTTCCTTGTACCTCAGCAGTGCTGTCAGTGTGTTTTGTTGTTTACAATGTGAAAGTGTTTGTGATCAGCATGTCAGCCAGATATGCTACAGTTCATGTGCTTAATGTAGTTACATAAACAAAGTTAGCACACCATTTTAAATTGATCTCCTGGTTTAAAACAATTGTTACAATTTTGTGAATGTGTTTCTGGTTGAACTCAGCATAGTTCATCAATAAGAAGTCAGGTGTAGTTTTAAAGTACATTTAAATTCTTTTTTTGAAAAAATAATTTTGTTAAAACCTGACTTTTCAGCAGTGGGGTTATTGGATAATGACAGAGCTTTTATTTATTTTGTATTTAATTAAACTTTTGTATCTTATTTATGTTTATATTTCTGTTTAATATATATATATATATATATTATATATATATATATATTATATAATGTATATATATATGTATATATGTATATATATGATATATATGTATAATGTTATATTATATATATTAATATATATATATGTATATAAGTATATATGTATATATATATGTATATATGTATATATATATGTATATATATGTTTTATATTTTTTGAGAGTCTAAAGCTGCTACCCCAATATAAATTGCTGTACTAATGGTGCTGCCCAAATAAAACGTTAAGCATTTACATTCTTAGTATTGTTTTTACTGTTACTGTATATCAGGAAGTACAATCCTGTTCCCAGAGGGCCACTATCTTGCATGTTTTAGATGTTTTCCTGCTCCAACACATCTGCTCCAGTAGCTGAATTACCTCCTCAAGTTCTGCAGGAGGCAGTTAATCACCTGTGGAGTCAAATCTGGGGAACAAAGAAGCCTCTAAAACCTGGGATAGGAGGACCAGGATTGGAGACCACTGCTATAGATAATTAATTTTGAAATTACATTCTCGATTTTTTTTATTTATTTTTTATTTCTCAAATACATCTCAAATATTATTCTCATATATGGCTTTGGTAAGACATTCAAGAGAAATGATATAGACATGAAAGAGACATTAGACACACAATGATGAGATCTTTTTTAGAGCTCATTCTTCTCAGACTTGTCTCATAAGCATCTCAGATTCGTCTTATGTTGTTCTCTCGAATTCTCCTTTAAAAAAATTAGACATAATTGAGATCAGAGCCATACTATTATGAGATCTCTTCTGTTTCTCCCATTTCTTAATTATTGCTCAAAAAGTTATCTTAACTCAACCTCATTTGTCTTAGTGATGTCTCGTCTCTTTTTAGCTTAACTCTTGCTCCTAAGGGACCCTTAGGAGAAATAATTCAGAAGCAAATGATTACAGAATGATACAAATATGAGACGCTCAAACTGATCTCAAGAGATGAGATTGAACAACATTTGAGCAACGGATTTTTTCTATGGGTTATGGGATTTTGGCTTCACAGAGCCAGCGGGTCCTTCCTGTTTGGAATATGAGGGGTAGAGGTCACTCAGTGACGTTCTCATATACAGTCAATGATTGGAGTGGATCGTTGATCAACTTTGTCACATTCCTCCACTTATTAGTCCTATTCTCTTGTTTGAGCTTTCCATTTCACTTGTGTTTTGCACACATAGTATGAGCATGCTCAAAGTAAACACATAAAAGTTGAAGAAAAAACCAAAGTTAAAAAGGTCTAAAGTGGGGCATAAGTTGGTAGATGTAAGTAAGCAAAAAGTTCAACAGACTATTATCAATTTCTGTTGCTTATACTATCCTTAACAATTGTCCACAATGTATGCTTGAAATAAACCCGATCAAAAAAAACTCATAACACATTAATATTTTATTAAGAGCATCTGTTATAAGCAAGTAAGAACATAGAAAGTAGTTGAATTACTTGATTTAAAATCTTAAGATTTTTTTTCTATCAATAGCCTTAAAGCCAGAACATACGTTTAGTGAAAAATAAATGATGCAAAACAAGAACAAAGATAAAGAAGGTCGAAACAAAGAAAAATGTAACCGATAAAAGTAACGGTTGTCATGAAACACACTGGTATTCTTGCGCACCCTGTTGCTCAAAGCAGCTCCACAAAACATTCTCTGGCCACCCATAGGCCTGTAATTACGCATGCTGATATGCTTTAGATGATGAGCATGCAATCCACACAATAAAATACACTGTAAACACACGCCCCTCACTCACACGCTTTGAGTCTGCCACTCCAAAGTTGGCAGCCATTTCAAAGGAGCTGGGCATGAGGGCCCCAAAGTGTGCATCTGTGTATTTAAAAGCTCATTCCCATAATTTAAACCATAATCCATACATGAGCGTGGTAGTCCATAGACTTTCAGGAATGAGTGTGTTATTAGCTGCGTGAGAATGTTTGTTAAACAGAAAGAGCTAATTAAAATCAGAACAGCAAAGCACACTTATGACAATGTTGCATGCCACCCGACACAAACAGACACATCCCTGATGAACACAAATGGCTACACATTCAAATCCTTGGCATCTTTGCTATTTTTGAGAGGCAACAAGGCAAAAATGCTTCCTGCCTCTACACTTCCTACAATCTTTTGCAAATCAAAGAAGCCTCTTGTCAGCCTCAATCAATACAGCTCTTTTCCAAAAAATTGTGTGTGGTTTCCTTCTAAGGTGTCCGATGGGATCATTGACAATGACATTCATTTTAAAAAACAAAAATTCCTTTAGTGCTTTAGATCTTTTAATGTTCCCAAACACTGGATGGTTCCCAAACAACAGATGGTCAAAACAAAATAGAGCCAATTTGTTGATGGTCTCTAAGGGCAATCAAGGACTGTTGCATTTTTTTGATATTTTACCTCTGCATTTTGGACCAATGGGTTTTCTGTGACTAGGGTACATTCAAAAGAATGTTTTTTGAACTGTAGAACAACATTTATAATTCAATAATTTGCAGCTTTGCAGTAAAATTTTGTATTTGAATAACATTGTTTTTGTTTGTGGTGATTCTTTTGCAAGGTAGGGCACCAAGTGTCCCTTTACTTGTCTATGCAACTCCTGGTTTTCTGTCTGCTGACTGTTTTTGGCTTTAGGGTAAAGCTTTAGGACAAATATTCCTTGTCGGTAAGTTGTGTTTTTTTTTTTTTAGGTCTTTCTAGCGTCCATTGGTCATTTTTTAGATGACCATCTCCTTGCTCTTATGTCTGATTTGTTTACAATACTGATACTTGTAATGTAAGACATCAGGATTGATCAAATAAATCCAAAATAGTGACACCACACAATTTTAGGGAACTTTGGGCTATTAAAAAGTTTGTTTCCAAGTTGGATTATTAAAAAAATACTGGTTTGCTAACAAATGCTCTGACTCCTAAGAGCAAACTGTCCACAGTTGGCGGTCATATCATTCAAAATTGAAAATCTGAAAATGAAAATCAGGATGAAGAAAACTTTAGTTAGTAAATGTTGCAAATCATTTGATGCTCTTGGCTGACTAAGCTTCTATCCCAACTATTAGCATTTCTAATTACCAGCTTTTTACAGGCTCAGCCTGTTGCCCAATATTATCTTCTTTGATTAAAGGGATGGGAGGTTTACTTGTTTTAAATTATTTTCTACCGGTGCACAGCACCTTGTGTCAGCAGTTATGAAAATACTATATAAATAAAAAAATATTTTCTCTCAAATCCAGGTGTGGTCCCAAGTTATTTTAAAATTTGATCACTTTTACCTGAACAACGCTTACATCATTTAGTCTTTTCCCTTCATTTCTTTACTTCACATATAAGGTTTGTTCCACTGGACTGTCCGTTTGGGTTGGAAATGTGGTAAATCACCCCAAGGTTCACTTGCAAGTCAACAAATGCCATTGCTGTTAAGCAGAACATGGTTCATATAAACTTGCACAATTGTCAAAAATGAAGTGAATTATCAGAAAAAGCAAACCGGTCAAGACCACACGCCCAAATATGCATCTCAGAATTACATCAGTTTAGAGCTCACTACAGTTTGAAGACTTTCCATTACAAAGATACTGCTCGTAAAATGTAATATCCTTTAAAACAGCACCTTTAAATAAAAAACACGTAACAATTCATGTCAGTATATTCCTGTTCATGCTTGCATGGTTTAATAAGGCAAATATGCAAGTCCATATGTGTGTCCACTCCTTTTAAAAATGCTGCAAAGGTGGTCTGATGAATGCCACATGTCTTTGTGACTCAGACTCGATTTGCTCTAAGCAAATACAAAAAATGTCATAAATGGAAAAAATGTGACAGTAAAAAGGAGCTCAGCAAAAAGCATTGAAGACCAGATGATAGAAAAATAGAATCAAATCTTAAATGCATGTTCTAATGAAAAAAAAAACTTGGTTCCAACTTCAATGATACGCTTTACGTAAATCGATTCTCATTTAAGAGGATATCTAATAAGATGAGAAACAGTACTTCAGCACACCGACTTGTCAGAGTTTGTTCAATGTTCACATGAGATGAAGCAGGCAAACCATTGCAAATGGCTGATTGGTCTTCGGCCGACTCAAGGAACCAAAGCGCAACCCACAAAAACATGCTCACAAACACATGCCAACAAGATCGACCACCACCTTGTCAGTCAGGTGACATAAATGTGCTTTTTTCCCTAACTACATAGACACATGCATGTTCTTGTCAGCCAACAGCTCATCAGCAGTGGCTTATACAGCCTGTGAAGAATGGATGTTGTGTCTGCTCTCAAACAGAGATGGAGATGGACTTTTTTCAAACAGTGTTTGCTTTCAAAACGATGCCAAAAAGCTGTGACATGGTTTGTCTTTTTAATGGACTTTTGTGGTGGTGAGTTGATGCTTTTAATTATACTCCAGACATCAACAAACTATCACAATTACACAACAGACCAGTGATCCACAATATTATGAATCCCTTCTAAATAATGACGAGCTACTCCGCTCCCCTCCAGCAGAACCATGTGTTGTTTTTTTTAAGGTTTAGGCATAAAGTAGATCAAGGTGTTTGGGGTGTTTGCTACAAGGAGGTTGGTAATAACTCTGTGCACACTCTACATTATGAGATATGGCTTCTTTTTTTCTGAACTGAGCTTGCCTCTTTCGAATGCTATCAATGGCAACTCTTTTTATTAGCACCAAAACTACCTTTCAGAGAGTCGTGGAATGACCTTTGAGCTAGTTTTAGCAGAAAACATACATTCCATTGGAAAAAGATAAGGTTTTATCCAACGTCTGAAATGTCAAAATAAAAAAAATATTGAAAAAATAAATGTGACAAGCACGTGGACATCCTATTTGATCCCTTTGGTATGCTAAGTCTGGTGTCAATAAGTTCATTCATGTTCTTGTGGAATGTAAAAGACCTGTATCTGGATGGATGAAATGGCAAAAAGGAGGCGAATGACATGTCTTCACTGACCACATGAAAGTGACCACCAGGCAGTGGGTGGTGTGGACTTCAGTAGCTCTCTGCACACTTGAAGTCTGTTGCTGTTTATTTATCCCAGACTCAAGCTAAAACAAACCAATGTCTGCAATTATGCTCCATGACTCTCTCTACTGTACTTGTTTCTCTGACAGCCTTTGTCCCTCAACTTCACTAGTCACTAACTCATATATGATCTCTACTGAAAATGTTCTTTCCATTCTTATTTGTGTTGTGCTTGCACCAATTGTCCATTTGCAACTGCGACAGCTCGTTTTTAGCTGTCTTAAACCATACTCTCAATGCATAACAAGTAGTTACTACTTTTAAATGCTGTTAGACTTCATGACTTAGGATTTTTGAAAACTCAAAACAACTGTATTTAATGTATTAATTTTTTTAGAAACAACTCTGTTAGGCAGCTTGTTTATGGAGGACTGACCTCAAAGAAACATCTAACAAAAACTCACAAAAAATCATATCAAAACTGATCTTTTCCGAAGATCATTAAGCCTTATTACTCATCTTCAGCACAGAGCTATTACTCCCACTACATTTAACCTTTGACAACTAGAACTGTCGCTGTCGTCAACTACATAACACTTCCTTGACATACCAGAATAATTTGACCATTCACACGATCTAGTGAATAGTAATTATTATTATAATGTTCAAGAGTTATGGTTGTAAAAATAATGTTAAACAGCAGCTAAAGCTCCGTTGTAAAAGGGTTAACTGATGGTAGATGGGAAATTCACTCTCCACCATAACCCTTGTAACTGTAAACATGGAATTGTATTGAATTTTGTCTGAAATAACTACAAAATATATATATATATATATATATATATTCACCTGAGATAAATGTCTCTCATTGTTATATGATTGTACTGTGACGAGACTGCATGGTAGTAAATTACCTGTCTCACAGTGAAAATGCCCTGGTTCAAATCCCAGCTGGG